>OX123193.2:49421430-50162957 GCA_944739405.2 Euclidia mi | reverse complement strand
TAAACACCTTGAACGCGCGCGGAAGAAATGTGAATGTTTACGTCAATCGTTGGTGTTTTTAGTGAAGTGTCGGGACGCAGACATAATTCCCGTTTGTGTTAAAATAAAACCCCGAAACGATATTCACGGTTCCGCGGGCATTCTACGTAATGCGAGTGTAAAACTTTTGCGTAAGTTGATCGCCAACACCCGTTATAAACTCGACAAATTACAAACGGAGTTGTATAAAATACATCTGAAGTGCAGTGAAGTGTTGACTAAAGATGATTTCGATAACTGTGATCGCATCACCTATCTACAGGCACAGCGGTCGAGAGAACTTAGTGCCTTGAAACAAGATCGAAAATTTGAATTCTTGTTGAAGAAACAAAAACCATCTACCCTTCACCAAGAAAACTCAAATATTGAACGCACGGTTATCAATCTATTCGATAAAACGTTAACGGAAGCTGCACTCAATATTTTAGAGAAAGGGTTAAATTTCGCCCCAACACCTAGTCATGTTCCATACGAAAAAGTGATCGGCACGGTTGAAGAGGTTATCCGACGGAATAAAATACCTTCCGAAGAGGCCGAAGTTTTGCGACAAGACGTCGCTGTTTGTTTACGTCGATCCAAGCTTCCTCAGCCTAACACGAACGTCGCTGAACGTGTCGCATTACGGGAACTCCGTGAAGATGAGAGCGTACTTGTCCTGAAAGCTGACAAAGGGAACGCGACGGTAGTTATGAACGTTAGCGAATATGACGAAAAAATGCGTCATTTATTAAGTGACGTCAACACCTACAAAAAGGTAAATTATAACCCGACCGCTCGATTGAACCGTAATACCCAGAGGCTGATCAAGGAGTGTCAGCACGCGATCGGTGATGATACGGTATCCCATTTACTAAGACCTCGTAATGTTCTACCCCCTAAACTGTATGGGTTGCCAAAGATTCACAAGAACAACGTTCCTTTACGGCCTATCGTCAGTCAAATTGATTCACCTACGTACGAACTAGCTAAACACGTAGCTAAGGTCCTGCGGCCATTGGTGGGTAGAACAACATCGTATGTCAAAGACTCCCGACTTTTTATTGAGATTTTACGTCAGAGTAACGTAAGTGAAAAAGAAGTGATGGTCAGTTTTGATGTGGAATCGCTTTTCACGAACGTGCCGATAGCAGACTGCATGGAGGTAATTCGACGTAGGATCAGCGAGGACCATATTGCTGTGGTATATGCCGACCTGGTGCATCATTGCCTGACCACAAATTACTTTCTATACAGAGGTGAGTACTACCTACAAATTGATGGCGTAGCGATGGGCAGCCCGGTAGCTCCAGTGGTAGCCAACCTATGGATGGAACATTTCGAAAACCAAGCCATTGCTTCTGCCCCATTAAGTATAAAAATTTGGAAACGGTATGTGGACGACATTTTCTGTGTTATGGAAGGCGATGAATCAGCTGTTAAACAGTATTTGGCACATTTAAACAGCATCCACAGTAAAATGGATTTTACGTATGAAATGGAAAGGGATAGAAGAATGGCGTTCCTTGACGTTATGATCGCCGTACGAGATGACGGTTCCCTGGGCCACTCCGTATACAGAAAACCAACGCACACAGATCGCTATCTACACGCCGACTCACATCATCACCCACGTCAACTGAATTCCGTTATAACGTCGCTTACCGATCGGGCATACAGCTTGTGTGACGAGGAACATTTGAATAAAGAACTTTCACATATAAGCGACGTTCTACACAAGAACGGGTACAGTAGGCGAATTAGACCACCCAGACATACTCAGAAACACCTGGACTACAAGGTTGAACGACACCCAGCGTACTTACCGTACGTCAAAGGAGTGCCAGATAAGGTCGCCAACATCCTTAAGAAGGTTTCAGTTAAAACTATCTTCACTCCTTTTAAGAAACTGTCGCAATATATAAGAACGCCGAAAGACAGTCTTCCCTTAGAAAAGCCAGGTGTATACAAAATTGACTGCAGCTGTGGGAGTTCCTACATAGGACAAACCAAACGCACCATCTCTTGCCGAATAAAGGAACACATTAAGGCAGTCAAAAATAATGAACCACACAAGTCGGCCATAGCTCAACACCTCTTGGACTCGGGTACCGACCACTGGATTGAGTTACATAACCCTCAGGTACTTTCGACAGAACGCCACTACATACCTCGAATGGTTAGGGAGGCTATTGAAATTAAAAAGTTCAAGAATTTCAATAGAGAGGATGGGTTTCAACTGTCGAGTATCTGGCATCCAGTGGTACGTCTATGTAAAACCCGTGAAAAGAACAAAATGACGCTGACGTAGTGAGTGTGGTATGTCGTGATCGGGTACAATGTGATAATGATAACAGTGCTAGTGGTGTTGAACGCAAAAAACGAGTAAGAAAGCGGGTAGACCGTTATACTTGCTCGTAACATTCATCCACCCGCAATACCATCAGTACATCCGTGAACATGGCGCTTGCAACAGTGCCGAAATATCGGTTACTCCAAACAAAAGTACGTGGTATATATCCCGAAAAACAATTTAAATTAAGTTTAAATGACCACGAAAGTTTAAATTCCTATACATGAGAATTATTAATAAATAAATATTAAATAATATACATATTTTTTTTACTTACCTACTAGACTCCACCCGCGGGTCCGCCCGCGTAAATTAAACATCTAAGCCTTCCTCAAGAATCACACTATCAACTGGTGATAACCGTTCAGAATCCTTTTTGTTTTTATCGCATTCATACAGGCAGACATGACGGAAAAGGGACTTCATTTCATAAAAGGTATGTTTAGATTTTTCGTGCGCAGCATTACAGAACGAACAACATTTTTTGCTCCGATGTTAATATTGAACATTTTTCAGTAGCAGAAGCCCTCACTAACACAGATATTTTTTTTTAAGTAAAGTATTGAGTCTTCGGTCGTTGCCATGGCAACTTATAGCCAATTGCACTGATTGAATGGAAAATTCATCAGTGTGAGCCAATCTTCACCGCGATCAATTTATTAATAGGCGCACCCGTAGCTCAGTTATTTGAGCTGAATCATCATTTTTGTACTTCGCAGGCCATTGAAAATGAATCGGCGATATTAATGCTTTTTAATTTCTCTGCTGGTACTTTTACAACACATTTATCGCTATGAAGTATCTACAAAAATCCTTGATATAGTATTATACTTAACTTTCATTTTAATCCATCTAATTTATGAGCTCAATGTTTACGTTGACAGAACATTAATTATTAATTTTATTTAGGCACAAGTTAATGAAAAGATATTTAGCCTTTAATATTATATTAATAACAGTTTTTAGACTTTTCCTTTACTTATTATTTTAGTTGTAAAGATAGGCAAATTACATCTATACCTAATCACTGTGTTTATGTGGACTTGAAAACATTTAATAAGCGTACACAAAGGAGTTATTTAGTTTGTGCTAAGACAAATATTTGCAGGATACACAATTCTTTATCCTGTTTTCAGATCAAACTCCACTATGAGCTTGATTTGAAACTTGATTTTAATTTAGATCATTTTCAAAATTGAAATCCGTCATATTATTTCTCACACAATCATTTTTCTACAGCACTAAACTTGAACACCTGTAATGCTTTCAAGCACTCCATAATTTATACCTGTAGGTAGATAATAATATGACACTAATTTGCCAATCATATTTACACTAATGAGAGATTTCTTGGGTCTGCGCTGAGAATCAAACACGGGTCAACAAGTGGTCAAAAGGAAAGCAGTATTTTACTCTTCTCCGTCCCCTCAAATCACCTCCACGCATTGGAACAGCTCTACCGTGACTCATAGGTTTCCTGTGCTAGGGTACTGTTATCGACCATATTCAGACCCCAGGGACTCCGTCAGTCGCAGCAAATCGAATGTAATTTGCCACCTACCTGTTCAACATCCTTATTTTAACTGGTGCTGCAGTATTTATATCAATTGTATTGGTAATTATTTGAACAGGAAAGACTAGATGTCTAGGTGTAAGATACTTCGTTTAAATAATTAATAAAGTTACAAGGCCTGAACAAGCTTCCACAATTTACTTGAAATAAAGTCAATGTCCCCTCAACTAAAACTATTATCAAACAAGAATTGAAGAAGTTTGACTTTTAATAGCAGTTAAAGTAAATTAAGCTGTGATTTGAAGCAAGAAACATATTTAAACAAGTCCAAAACACGTGATAGTCATAAATGGTTATTTTCTGAATCGTCACAAATAAATAATGAATTTTATAGAGCATAGCTGTTTAGGAAAATATGAAGCGTAAGGTAATACTGTTTGTCCAGCAGAATGTTTCAGATTACGTAAAATAGCGGGCTATTAAATAAGCGTTTCCATGTTGAAAACATAGACAGTCGACTAATACACCACTATTTTTTAATTAGTACAAAAAATTTAACGGGGCACTAAGTATCTTTAACTGATCATATTTATTTAGTTAAAAATATTCATTCATTCATTCATTCATTTTTCATTCATTTATTTATTTGCAAGAAATATGGTACATAAGATGTTAAAATACAATATAAGATCACGACATATTTCACCTTCTTTAAAGGTGTGCAAATTTAAACATTGAGTTAAAAAATAAATTAATAACTTACTAAGTTTAATGATAATATTAAGTGTATTACAATGCATTTCCATAATAGAAAAAACGAAAGGAGCTCTTTTTAAGAAAATCTTTAATAGTATAAAAGCTTTCCTCTGTCAGCCAATGCCGCAAAGCTCGACAGAATTTACCATATGGCAAATCAGCAATATGTTTAGGCAAAGAGTTAAAAATTAAAGGTGCCATGTAAGCACAACTGCGTCTAAAAAGTTCCAATTTTGGTACTGGCATTTTGAGATGAATTTGAGTTACTTTACGCTTACTTTTGTTGTTGTTGCATTCGAAGAGGTACGAATGACCTTTGACAAATTTTGCAACTTCATATATGTAAATACCAGGGACAGTAAGTAATTTCTCCGACTTAAATATAGGCTTACAGGACTCATGCCATCTCATTCCATAAATTGAACGGATGCATTTTTTTTGCGCTATGAAGACCCTCATAAGGTCAGTAGAGTTACCCCAGACCACTATGCCATATCGTATAATCGAACAAACATAGGCATGATATACCATTAAGGAGGTACGTCTTGATGTTATATCTTTAAGTTTACGCAGAGCAAAGACGAATCTATTGATATTGTTGCAAATGCTATCGACATGACCTCTCCATGTAAAATGAGCGTCTAGTGTTATTCCCAAGAATTTTGTGCTTTCTATTAGTTCTATTTTATTATTGTTGTATTTAATATTTAATTTTATCTGATTACTTTTGAAGGTTCTAAAGTGCATAATTTTTGTCTTTTCAATATTTATCCTTAATTTATTTACATCTAGCCATTTAATAATTTGTAGAAGTGTTTCATTTACTTCAGACTCGTAATAATCTATATTTTTACATTTTATTATAACAGTGGTGTCGTCAGCAAATAAGACAGAGTTGTGTGATACCGCACGTGGGAGGTCGTTAATATAGACAAGGAACAATAAAGGTCCCAATATGCTTCCTTGTGGGACGCCAGAGTAGTTTACACGTTGTTCCGAATCGTAATTTTGTATTGAATTAGTAGAATTATTAAATTTTGTCACTCTTGTAAACTGCATTCTATTACTCAAATATGATTGGAACCATTGCGAAGCTATACCTCTTATTCCATATTTTTCTAATTTGTCAATAAGTATCGAGTGATCTACAAAATCGAACGCCTTGCTAAGATCAAGAAAAAGGGCAGTTGTCGGTACTTTTGCATTTATATTTTGAATTATAGAATTAACCAAGGTAAAGGTAGCCAGTTGAGTTGATTTACATTTTCTAAAACCATACTGTTCTTTAGCTAGAATATCATTCTTTTCTAGGAATTTAAGAAGTCTTTTGTATACTACCCTTTCAAAAATTTTTGACAATATAGGAGTTAAAGCTATAGGTCTGTAGTTATTCTTGTCTTGCTTAGAACCTTTTTTGAATAGGGGTTTTATAACAGACAGTTTCAGTTTATCTGGGAAAAGTCCTTGTTCAATAGATAGATTAATTATATGTGACATAGGTACCGCTACATACAATGCAATACGTTTTAGCAGGTCTGCGTGGATCTGATCATAACCAGCACACTTTGAATTTTTTAATGACATAATTATCTGATAGATTTCACCTGGATTTGTAGGTTCCAGGAAGAAACTTGAAACATTAGTTTTTAATTTGTGAGTGTCATAATTTAGTGTGTCTGTTGTTGTCATTACTGGGTTATTTTGTATTATGTCAATAAAAAAGTTATTAAATAAATTAGCTATGTCTAATCCTGTTTCAACAAAGTTACCATTATCAATTAAATTATCAATATATTCTTTTGAATTAGAATTACCCATACTGCGCTTGACGATATCCCATGCAGCCTTACCTTTATTTTTCGAATTAGATATATGCTTTAAGTTGTAATGAGACTGAATAGTATTAATGCATTTCTTTAACAAGTTCGAATATTTTTTAAACTGACTCTTGCTATTACTAGTTTTGTCAATATAGTATTTATATCTTAAGGTTCTTTTAGTTTTACAACTTCGTTTGATACCTTTTGTGGCCCAAGCAATACCTTTAACTTTGTGACTTATTTTAATTCTTATAACAGGAAAACAAAGTTTGTAAAATAATACAAGTTCGTTGTGAAAGGCAGTAAAAGCGTCATTAGCATTTGTTATATTAAAAACTTCAAAAAATGTTAAGCTACCAATACATTCCATGAATTTTCTTGTATTTACTTTTGAATGGTCAATTTACTCTAATAAAATAATTGTAAGCAAGTTTTCTGTTAGTCAGGGACTGAAATTCTGCAACTTGTGCTGTATTATGGTCCGATAAACATAGGTTGAACGTCTGACCTGTTACTCCTGAAATGTTGCTAATAATATTGTCGATGCATTTGTTTAACCTTGTAGGTTCTTTGATATGGCATTGCAAACCATAGTTTGATATTGTATCTAAAAATTGAGTGCTGATGTTATTCTTACATAATATATTAATATTAAAATCACCACATATAATTATTTTACTTTTCTTGTTTTGAAGTTTAGTCAAGGTTTCATTCAGTTTGGCAAAAAAAAGTTTGATGTCAGAATTAGGAGTTCTATAGATGCACAAGATGATAAGTTTCATTAGTTGAATTTCGATACCACATATTTCAAAATGTTTTTCTATACTCAAGTCTTTTAATTCTTTTATTTCTACACCTTGTATGTTATTTGCACATAGAATACACGTGCCACCTCTCCGTTGCTTTTCCCTTGAGAATATGGTTTGAAGCTTAAAATTATTTAAATTTAAGTACTTTTCTTCCCCCTTAACTATAAAATGTTCAGTAAGGCACACAGCGATAATATTTGTCTTTGATTGGTGTAATTCGTTTAAAGCCAGGTCAAGATCATGCATTTTGTTAAGAGCCCCGGCAATGTTTTGATGCATTACGAAAATACTGCTACTACTACTTTTCTTGTTCCAGTTCTTACAATGGTCAACGAAAAAATTGTTCGTTAGTAGGACTTTTTGTGGTGGCTTTTATTTTATTTACGACAGCAAAGTAGTAAGGGATCGTTCCTTTGACGGGTTTTGATGTGCTAACAGTAGTCATAGTCTTTGTATTTATAGTTGTCTGTCTTTGTCTGTCATTAGGATAAGTTATTTTATTTTGGCGAAGTTTAGTGTAGGAACCACTTGAATGTGCATTACGAATTGAACTACGATTGTCCTTTGAAAGCGTTTGTTTATTATTATGATTGGTAAAGTTATATGATAGAAATGTTTTATTATAATAAAGTTTATTAATTGTTGTTATTATTTGTTGAGCTATATTGGTAGTACCAGTACTCGTCTCCATGAAAGTGCAGTTTGATGTGTTCTGAGCAATTAATTTAAGATGGTAGTTTAGTTTCTGCGTATTAAGAAATGCATTGTATAACACATTCGTTAAGATAACATTACAGGTTTTAAGAGTTTTAAGTGCTACTGTTATTTCTGACAATATTTTAAAAGGATTTGAGTCATTGCTACCAGTCAATATGAGAACATAATCTTTGCTTGTAAGCTGTTTCGAAATGTTGTAACAATTGGATAGAACATCTTCTGTTCTTGCCTGTGGTTTTCTAAATGATAATAACTTGTAATTCTTTGGTAATAGACTATCTTTTTCTAAAAATAGTTTGTGTATTAGTCCCTGTCCCTGGTCATCAGAAAGTAAAAGTATTCTACCACAGTCCAAATTGTCTTGTGTCGTAGGAATATCATTATTCTTCCTATCAAAATGTTCAGTTTCGCTCTCAAATATTTCTTTTCCTTCTGCCTCTTGGTTTGTCGTCACTGGGCATACTATGTTTTCGCTTGACAAGGATTTTGTGTTAAGAAGTTCTTCTTTGTAGGCTTGAAAATACGTAGTCCTTTGTGTTTTATCAGAAGTTTTTGGTGTTTGAAAATCAGTATCCAAATCTAATTTCCGAGCAGAAATGTTTGAAACTCCTTTATTATTTCCTATATAAGATGAACGTTTAGCACTTCTAGGGAGCTTTTCCTTCTTCTGGCAGCTAATACTAGTGATATATAGATTTCTTAGATGTCCATTTTTTTGCGTTTCTGCATCTAATTTTTGTTTAAGAGACCCAATTTCTAAGTGCAATGTTTCTATTTCGGCATGCGCACTTGATAGTTGCCCCTTGAGGGTTTCTATGGTAGCTTTTAATTGTACTATTTCGCTGCATTTCTTATGAGTCGATAAGTCCATCATACTTTGAGTGCTTACGTCTGAAGACAGGCTATCCAAAGATTCAATCGATAAAGATCGCCTCAAACGTCCTTTTCTTATGGTTATATTACCACACGACATTTTTATTTATATATATATGTATATATATATAATTATATAAAACTAAGCAATGAGAAAAATCCAAAAACAAAAAAAATATGAATGTCAAAAAGTTTATCCAATCCTGAGATTCGAACCGCAAGTTCCACGTTCCACAAGTGGATTAAGTCGATGACTCGTCGAACCAACCACCTATGCTTGCTTGAGTCAGATTGAAATACTTGTTTGGTATATAATGCCGTAAATTGATGTAAACAAACGTCACTTGGTGTTATGACTTATGATTGTTTTGAATTTGAGTCATTCTCGTAACGATTTTATTTTTTCACACTTCGCACAATTATGTTTCAACTGTTTTTGTTTTGCACTGTACACTATATATATATGGTAATATTGTTTTTTATATCACAGTATATCAGTTTTTAAGCACTTCTAATAGTTATTTTGGTGTTTATAACGGCACTCTCACATTAATGATTTTATTCCGGTAATCGATATTGTAATAGTCTACAAATGATAGATGACGATTATCACAAAGAAATAAACTTGGTAAGCACGAAATGTATCACGAAAAGCAAGATTTTATATTTTTTATGTTATTTAACTGCAGAGCTAATGTTTACTTGACAGCTTGCGCCATCTACCTAATAAAAACACTAAGTCCCAAAACTGTCTCAAAACTGTCCACAAAAATACGTAATAATTGGTTAATGCATAACTAAGACTATGACCGACTCTTGTACTATTAGTTGTAAACTATTCCATTGATAAATTCCCCCCTGTCCCACTGCGCGCGCGCCGCGCTCGGATGCCACAAACAGTGCTAAAATGCTAGCGGACGAGAGCGTACGTATCGATATTTTCGCTGCAATTTGTTTGTCAACGTTTTCCCGACGCGATGGCTTATCAGTTCATAATATCACGGGAGTATGTAGCTATGCTTCGTGCGTACTTTTTGAGTCGAGGAATCGCGAGTGCAGCTGTGTACCCATGGACATCATTTTGTGAGTGTACAAAAGAAAGCCGGCTAATGTCGAACAATTAAAACATCGCATATTGGACGCTTTTGACGAAGTGAAAAGACTGTGATCTGTGTTTTGACAATGGTGGTGGACATTTTGAAGGAAAATGGAATATTTGTAAGTTTAGTAAATAATACCTACTTAAGTAAATAGTAATTTGAGGCGAGTGGCTCAAAATCGGTCTGTGTGGAGAACCTTGAGGGAAGCCTATGTCCAGCAGTGGTCGTCTCTAGGCTGACATGATGATGATAAAATAATTTGTAAATAACAGATGATTCTAACTTCATAAATACGCCAAAATTACTCTTTTCTTTTATTACAGAATACCTTCTTTTATTTTGATATGTGTTTGCTTTCTAAATACATACCTCCGTATTTAATTACTTGTAAAACGGTAAATTTTGCCGGTCCTAAGCCCAGATGAAGTATGAAGGAGAGGGTAGAATTAAAAAAAAATAAAAAGTAACTACCTACACTTATTATTTTGCTTCATTGTCTAAGGCTACCTACATTATAAGAGCGACGCACGGAAAGAATGCATAAGAGCAGGACGGAAAGTAAGTACTATCAATGAAGTAGTGAATGGATTGTAAAATATGTCTATGATTTTGGTGAGATTTTCTACAAAAAACAAATGATTGTAACTTGGCTATTTATAGATATTATGAATTTCTTATGTCACATACATGATAATAATGCCTTCGCTAATATGTCCTTAAAGTTTATGTACCAATTAAAAATAGTGGTGTATAAGAAAAAAAAATTGGGCAAGTGCGAGTCGGACTCGCGCACGGAGGGTTCCGTACCATCATCTATAAAAAAAAATCACGTTCGTTGTATGTATACTTAAATACTTTTTAAGTTTCTGCCTGTTTATTAAGATCGAGTAACAAATTGTTTAAAAATTACGTTTGTTGTATGGGAGCCCCCATTTATAATTTATTTTGTTTTATTTAATTATTTATTTTGAAAGGTAGTATACAACCACATATTCTGTGAAAATTTAAAGCGTCTAGCTGTTACAGTTAGTAATTTTGAGCAAAAAATACGAAAAAAACACGTTTGTTGTATGGGACCCCCTCTTAATATTTTAATTTTTTTATTTTTAGTATTTGTTGTTATAGCGGCAACCGAAATACATCATTTGTGAAAATTTCAGCTTTCTAGCTATCACGGTTTATGAGATACAGCCTGGTGACAGACAGACAGACGGACAGACAGACAGACAGACAGCGGAGGCTTAGTAATAGGGTCCCGTTTTTTACCATTTAGGTACGGAACCCTAAAAATAACCGGCCAATCGCGAGTCGGAATCGCGCACGAATGGTTCCGTGCCACTTAATTGTTCTGTGTTCCGTACCATCATCTATGAAAGAAGTATTTATTTTTACAGTTAATATATTTCCAAATAATAATTTATTTTTTTGATAATATTCAAGTTTCTACCTGTTTATTAAGATCAAGTAAAAATTGCTTAAAAATTACGATTTTTGTATGTGTATTAATATTTACTTTATTATTTACTTTATTTTTATTTATTTTGAATAGCCCCTCGTCTGTCAAGCCACTTTTCGCGCGACTTAAGCGCATCTGTCACGCTACTTTTCAGTACCCTGCGCGTTATCGGCGCGTATGATTCAAATGACCATTTCTCTGAAGTTTTGTATGGGAACTATATATAAAACTTATTTCGTTGAAATCGCTATGAAAGAAGCTAACAAGTTATGTATGATTTAGTAAAGTTTTGTGTTTAAATATATTGTTAAATTTAATTTCAAAAGGGGGTAGTATCAATATTGGGGTAATTAGATAAATGTCGAGATAATTATAAAATAAAACCATTATATCAATATATTTATATTTTTTTAACAAAAAGATACTTTGTTATTTAATAAAAAACCTTCCAAAAATCAAGAAAATAAAGCAAAATAATTTTACGGACGAAATAATATACTTCGTCTAATAATATACTACTTAGTATGCTGTGAAAATTTTACTGTGTAAATTGGCTGTGGCACGCCCCTAATACTTCAATTTTCTTTATTTTTAGTACTTGTTGTTATAGCGGCAACGGAAATACATAATTTGTGAAAAGTTTTGCTTTCTTGCTATCACGGTTTATGAGATACAGATTAGTGACAGACAGACGGACAGACAGACAGACATATAGACAGACAGCCAGCGGAGGCTTAGTAATAAGGTCACGTTGTTAGTACGGAACCCTAAAAACTGTCCTATTGGTTTCTTATCTATTGAATATGAAAAACACAACTTAAAAACACGTCTTGTTCAGGTATATAAGTTGTTATATTTTGTTGTATATACATATTTTATTCTTGAATAAAATAAATAAGGTTATTTTTAACCTATTTTATGCCAGCTTTTATCTAAAAAAGTATCGCTCATGTAGTTTTACAATAGAATACCTGCAACATTTCATACAAATCCATTCAGCCGTTTTATGCGTGATGCAATAAAGAACAATCGGATTCCAATATTGACATTTCAATGTTAACAGGAACGCTTAGCAGTAGAATGTACGCTTACAAGTAGGTATAACAAATGCCCTCAATTATAAAAAGCAAAGGTTAATTTGGTACCACAGTAGTTAAGGATTTGACAGCCACTTAAAAACCACTATAAACATCAAACTTTGAAGGCATAACAAATTGTTATGAGATATATATTTTAAAAAGATAAATTATTTTATTCAAGCGTCTATTAACATAACTATAAGTAATTTACTTAGGTATAAGCCTAATATGACTTTAATTTGTTTATTCAAACGTAACACAACATAACATAACTTCACGCCTTCATCTCCGACATGGTAGACATTGTATTACACACCCACACTTCGCCTGTTATGTTTCGATCCCGGGGGCTAGCCTATTGCCATCTACCGGGCACATTAATAAAACATACTCGCGGCTTTGACCACCTGAAATTTGACAACTTGTGTTCGACAGTCATGATTGGTTGAGTAGTTTAGGCGTGAAAGTGACCTAACTCACATTCACATCTAAGTTGAATAACCTACCTATGTCATAATGGACATGACACATCATAAAATATTTTTTTACTTAAATAGGTATCGTTGAAATTTTAATTTGTCCTAGTGGTTTATATTTCGATCTAGATAATTAAGTATTGAATTGCTTTTCAGGTTTACCTATTGAATTACATATATTGTTATAATTCTTAATAAGTCATGTATTCAATATTTTCTTTCTTTTATTACAGGTATATTGGGATCATTGAATTGATAGGAAACGCAGCGAATCTCTACTAAGAGAATTCATAGAAACACCACAGTGGGAATACTGGTAAGTGGCACTTAACTAAAACAAAATAATTTTAATTGTAGAACTCGAAGGTCCAACACCATAATATTTATTTGATAAGAATTTGAAAAGACAAGCAAATATTTTTAAATCCACCTAGTAAAACATACTCGTAAGTGTTTACTTCCTACGCGATAATTAAATAAAATAGATACACCGCAACTTGAAAATAGATCAAACAAATCTATCTTTTCTACAATTCCTCACAAATCGCCGTTCCCTCTTTGATCGCCCACAATACTTTCTATATAAAAATGTCTAGTCCTTAACCTATCAGTTAATATCTTATTCGAGGGAAGACACCATATAAACGAAGCCTATTCTTAGCACAAGGAACCTCACGTCTTGTAGCTTTTCAAATATTCAGTGTAACTGGAAAAACTTCCTTGCACTTGCTACATTTTATCACAAATCTGTGTCTTCTGTAGTTAAACTATTGGGCACTGATTTTGAGATATACTGTCGCGTTTGCTTCACTTTGCGTAAAGCCTTTTAAGATGGTATTCTGCCAGCTCTATACCTAATTCGAGTTATGTGAATGGATGTACTTACATACATACACAGACTCACGCCTGTTTCCCGAAGGGGTAGGCAGATGGTAGGTGAATGGATGTAATGGTAAATATGGTATAAAGAATATCTCAAAGATATTTTAACCACACAGACCAATATAATATAGCTGAGTTTTAATGATTGAGCAAAAATAATTTCAGCTTGCTATAAATAGAACGTCTTTTTTGGACTTCACTTAAATCTAACACTCACTTGATCGGCTTTGCGTTCATTGAATATTAATAAAATTTGCTGATAATGTCGGAAATGTGTTTCAATACAACGAATGTTGGCACTTGTCGCTCTGAAAACGAGCTATAATTGCGCATTAACAGTTTTACAATCTACATAGTAATCGTGTATAACTAATTTAGCAAATTATAACATTTACAAGCGTTGCCGATTGGATGTTAGAGACTGGCGCCCACGCACTTAGGCTATTGCACGGATTTGAACGATGTTCACTTTAATGTTCTTGAAGATTAAATGAACATCTTATACGGACGTTCCGTTTTACGAGTTCAATATAGTACATAATATAAGTACAAATTATGTTGGTTAGTAAATATTTTGTATGGCTCAAATATTTCATTTATGTATATTAACAAAGATTATTCATTATTTTAGAAAGATTATTTTTGATATGGCATAATATTCTCTACATCGAATTTGTATAAATTCAAAGCACAGATTACGCTAATACTAAAAGCAATAAATATCTAATATGTATCTCTTGCTGTTAAGAGAATTAATATGTAGAAGTTAATTTTGAAGCAAATTTATATCTCGGAACGACACATCTTTTTAAGTAGATATAGAACTATACTGCTGACATAAGTTTAGACTGAGAGTCTATCTTAGTGACTAAATACAATAAAATGTGTATTATTGTGGAAAGTAACACACAATTTACAAAATAACAGAAACTTTCATGTCTCAAATGTAATTATATCACTTTACTAAGTAATAATTGAAGCAAATATCCTCAGATTAGCTGCAATGCTGGAGAAAAATAAACACCAATAGTGAAACCCAAACACAAACTCATTAAAATACACGTTGTGCTACGCAGGTGACAAAAAACATATGAGATGTATGATCGTGAGTGTTAGTGTGTTTCGTGGCCCCGTGGAACCGCAAGACAAGCCGGAACCACCAGTGACCCGTGCCTCTTCGCCTTGGCCACGGTAATATAATCTAACAGTATTGTAACTCGGCCGTCTTCGTGAGTTATATACCTACCAGACGCGCCGCATGCGAGCTGCGGAACGATCGCGGCTGTGGGTACTCTTGACACAGTCCGTACCGTCTAATGGGTACTCTGCTCGAGGCGCGTAGGTATAACTCGAGTTTCGTGCGTTTGTATGGAGTTACAATACTGTTAGATATTATTACCGTGCCTTGGCATTTCCGTTCAATTACCTCAATCTTGTTCGATGCTAATCTAATCATTGATTCTGTTTATTTAAGGGTGGCTATGCATTATGCAAACAACTTCTTGTCTTTATGTTTTGAATAAATTAAGGAGAAACTTTAAACAATGGATATTTTTTTTCCTGTTCTTTTTGGCGGGTACATTTTGTTTTCAAAACTTAACTAGCTGCCTTCGGCCTCCATCGTTTGTTTATCGAAGTCTTCATCATACTTCGTGATTATTATTTTAATTTTGATTGCGTCGCAGGAAATTAGAATTCTGCCCCAGAGGATTTTATAAAACCCTCAAGGATGGACTAAGAATAAAATTGGTGGATACGAAATATAATTATTTACGAATCATGAAAAGAATAATTATGTTTTTTTACCCATAATTCGCTTTGCATACAGTTTGAGCGTTTTCGTGATTTCATTATTTTCAATACATACTCCAATAAGTAGCAGCCTTAAAATACGTAATGGATGACTTTGCGCAAGGTTTACGTATCTTAAAAAACAAAACAAGCCGGTTGTAATATTTCTTTTAGGTTTCCTTCCAAGTAACGACGCCCGCTAGCTCCATTTCCATCACTACCTTTTCAAGAAAATAGAAAACATGTATAAAGGTTTACTTACTGTAATGGAGTATTACACAGATGCAACGTAACTGAAACCAGACACGAACCAATATTGAACTCTCTCTGGTGTTTTAAATTAATTTCTGCTTGAGGTGCAATATCGTTCAGTATGATTTTGAAAGTGGAACAGTTTATGCTTCGTTATTCCTGCGAAGTTTAAACAAATGGGCCAACGTTGTGTTTATTTGAGAAGTAGTCTTACAGAGTGTAAGTGAGAGTCTCGCTAGTAACAATGGGCAAGTTTGACTGCGGTAACACCCTGTCGAAGACCGATCTAAAGTGCCAGTAGGTATACATGTTTTATGTTTTGTGTAAGCGCCAGCAGCTTAAAATAAGAAAGGGGTAGACCATTTCCATGTTTCTTTTTAAATGCAGAACAAGATTAAAAATGTGGTCTGTTAAAACTCTCATAAAAATCCTTTAGGTATATGAGATTAGAGTTTTATACTAATATGTATAATCTATGAGGTAAATTAAATAATTCGCCACCAGTACCTCTACCATGAGCCGCTTTAAACAAATAGGACGCTAGCGACCAAAACGCTAGCGTCGCAACGTAGGTCAAATAGATTACTATATTGCCCTTACCACAAGCATAACAAAGCAATACGATATCGCTCATGTAAGCTCGACAGCTAGTATGGTTTGCGGAATGATTATGTTGGCAATTTTGAAGTTACTAGCTAACTTCACTCTTATGTTTTGTTTCTTTCTTGATTGATAATAAGAAAAGAGAAAGAGTCATATGCTCAAATGTTAGCATTGAGTTCATGTTAAAAATTGTGTGACAGTCACAACATGGAGTGACCCTATATAATCCGGCAAAATAAAAAGGTAAGCGGTTGGTCGTTTACTTATGATGTTTTGGAACACTCGAACTTTTCCTCCTTATATGTGTCATTCTCGTATTCAATTTGTTGAATTTGTTGTTGTTTTGCTAGTGTGTCGCGGCGAGTTTGAAATAAATTAAGTGTTTAGGTTTTATATATTAAAATACGTATTAAAAACAATGAGAACAAGCGCGTCACAATTTTAGTTGTTGGTGGAGTTCATGGAAAGGTATGTAAATGGAATTATTTTAAAATTTAAACTTACAGTATCAGCAAAAGTTTGCTCGTAAGTTGCGCACCAAGATTAGTCAAGCCACTTGAAATGCCTTTGTAACCGGCTCAAGTGCTAAGCTTTTGAACCGCTTATCTTGGTCGCACTTACGAAGACTTAATTTTATTATGAGAAACTTATGTATGCCTTAGTTGCAACAAAATAAGTAATAATTTGAAATGTATACATAGATATATGTTTATTTATTTAATGCTATTATAATAATATCTGATACACTGATGGTACCAATATAACAAGATACGAATAATTATATTTCAGGAATGGTGACCTAAGTAAACCTTCCAGCGGCCCACAAGGCAGACTAACAAATATTCAGCATTGGGCTCAGTTAACAGAGATTTTGAATGCTGACTCAACTGGTGACACGAAGACTGCAGATAAATGGAGAAAGGTTTGATTATTTAACACAATAACAAAGCTTGATATTCAATTCATTTAATGTTTTGATTCATAATTTATTAACATGAAATAAGTATGCCTTTGACTGCCTCGTTGGCCTCGCGGCATAAATGTGCGCGTGGCATCGGGAGGTCCCGGGTTCGATTCCTGGGTCGGGTAGTGTTATTGGGTTTTTCTGTCACGAAATTCTCAGTAGCAGCACGGAGTCTGGAAATGTGCCCGGTACGGCAATAGGCTCGCCCCTTATTACGTGGGACTAAAGTATATCTGGCGAAAAGTGGGTGTAGAAATACACCTCTGCCTACCCCTTCGGGGATAAAAGGCGTGACGATATGTATGTATGTGTATGTATGTATGAAATAAGTATGTGTGTTACAGGTATGGAGCGATTTAAAAAATAATGTTAAGAAGAAGACAGCTCGCATACACAGGCATGCCATTGGAACTGGTGGCGGCCCTGCTAGCAAACTGCAGCTAACAGAGTTGGAGCAACGGGTGATGGATATTTTGGGTCCACAGGCAGCAACGGGAATTGTTCAAGTTGATGAAATCGGCTTATGTCATGTTGTCTTTTTAAAACATTTATTTTTTAAGTTAAATTACTCTATTTAATCTTGTTGATCTATTAATATTGTATATATTCTTTTAACTCCCTTTAAAATTACTGTCTAATAAGAAATAAATATTTACAGGAGGACATACAGTCAGATTCTCCTTCAATTTTTAATATTCACTCAGGAATACCCGAAGGCGTAGAAAATAGTAAGTTTCTTGTGTTTAAGCAATGTGTTCTAACAATGAAATGAAATGAAATGAAATGAAATGAAATACTTCTTTATTTCGTGCAAACTTTGAAAGTACTTACGAAACGTCATTAAAAAGAAATATTTAATACAATTATTTTTGTGTGTCGAATTAGAACAGCTCAGTCCCAAGCGTTTTGGTACCTATATTATAAAATTGTTATAAATACAGAATTATAGAATGCCCTAGATCACACCTTAATTTTGTGAATACTATTATAATATTGTGTACATAAAAGTAATATAGGTACTTAAAAATATTCCATATAATTACAGGTTTCATTTTGTGGAATCAACCAGGGACTAGTTCTCAAACGGCGCAGTGCTCTCAAAACGTTTTAGAGCCTCCTAAACCTAGCGCCAGTAACAGGCATGTACAGTCACGAGCATAAATATATTACTATGGGCAGATTAGCAAAAATATCTGTTCCAAGAACGAGTTCAATAATATTTGTCTGCATGTACGCAGCAAAAATATCTGATGTTATCAGGCAGCATAATAAAGTGGCATCAAAATGATGTAATGAAAATGCAAAAGCATAAATATGTGACGTTACAGGTGGCAAAATGTTCCGACCCCCCGTGGAGAGCAAATATATGTATCGTTTTCTATTTCTGTAATTTGCATTGATTCCGCCCTAAAAGCATAAATATGTGACATCAACTAAGAGGCAATTATATCTAACATTATTTTATCTTCAATTTAATTGAAAATTCATACGAAATAATTAAAAAATAAATGTTATTTTACATTGTTTTAATATGCCTATATTAAAACTTTCTAACTATTATGCTAGTCGACGCCAGCGGCTTCGCACGCACATATTTTCGAATTTACCGTTTTGCCCGATCCCGTGGGAATTTCGGGAAATCCCGTCTTAGTGCACCCCTACGGTGCCCAAGGAACATACATGCTAAATTTCATCTTCTTACGACCAGTAGTTTCGGCTGTAGCGTGTCTGTCAGTCAGTCAGTAACGCAAGGATTTTATATATTAAGATTTATGTCTAGACATATCCAATATCACGACCGAATTAATTTATTCATTGTAGTGAGTAGATCTATTCTATCTACGGCTGCCGAGTAATAGTTTAGGAATAAGGTAGCGGACTGCCTAGTCAAATCAGTAACTTTTTGTCACCTGTCAAAACGCTAGTTTTGTATTTTATCAACTGCTGTACTTTTTTATGGTTGTATTTTTATGAAATTTGCTGTAAGAGCAAAATTAAAATTTAAGAATATTTATAGTGGTGATTTGAGACAATCTTTTTGATAAATGATAATTTGCAATTTATTTTTAATACAGTCCGATATATTGTTTTTATAGTAGTATATCAGACCTTACTTATTTTTTTGGATTTAATTGGATTAACGATGAGTTATCGAACAGTATCCATATATGAAGACATACATAGATACTATTCGATGCACATATTCCATTCATTGCTCTCGAATAACTCGTGATTGGTTTAAAAGTTAATATTCAAAGAGAGGCCTTAAAGTTCATCAATTTCCCTTCAGAGAGCCCTGATTTGAATCCCATTGAGAATCTGTGGAGTTCAATGTTTCAACAATAGGATCCAACTCTGGCTGGAACTCATGATTTTCTACGTTGTCACACCTTTGACATTTACGAGTCACTCCGAGGCTCGCAAGTGTGTGCTAATATAGTTCTACAATGCAAGAGAGGCTACTGGACGTAATGATGCAAATAGTGGATTTACGCGATTTTAATTCATTATGTATAATTAGATGTCACCGGATATAATAAATTTATATATAACTTTATAAATTTACTAGGAAATTCTAAACGGGAGATAAATTGTATTATTTTACGCCCATATTTTTGCAAATTTATGAATTTGCGACGTCTTGTGGTAAATTTATAAACTAACAGATATCCATTCGTAAGATTCTAAACGGTTCAACCAATCACAGAAGTTTCGCACTAATTTTAAAATACGGCAAATAACATACTGCTCTCTGATTGGTCGGTCGGTGATAATGAAGGTCGGCATCGATTCAACATAATAGGTAATATTAGGTTTTCTTGTGACTCTGAACAGAAAAATAGGAGCCTCACGAAGCAGGGTTCCGTTAACTTAGGCTTATAAACATCGCTAAAGTTCCAGTTTATTCGTTAAAGTGCCGAACAATGGCGGTGGAGAGGAAGGAAAAAACACGTGACTTTTTCAACCAATCAGAGCGCACATGGGGTCTGGTAATTACTTACTTATTATTTTACGCGTAAATTCATACGAAAATGTGGGCGTAAATCAATACAATTTAATTCCCGTTTAGAATCCTACGAAAGTTTAATACATTTCTCAGAAAATTTTTAAATTTGCGGTTCTTGTCATTATCCGGTGATATATAATAATTATACTCGCTTAAAATCATAATTTTATTAAGTTGATTAGGCAAATAAAAATAAAAAATATTTATAACGTGTTTTTGTTCATATTCTTTGCCCGACAAAATACATAATACTAATACTACTCAATAAAAAAATTTAGCCCATTTTACCGGCGCTATATAATTGTACGTCAGATATTATTGCCACCTAGTTGGTGTCACATATTTATGATTTTAGGGCGGAATCAATGCAAATTACAGAAATAGAAAGTGTTACATATATTTGCTCTCCACAAGGCATCATTACATTTTCCTTCTATCTCATCAGATATTTATGCTTCGACATTGTCATCACATCATTTTGATGTCACTTCATTATGCTGCCTGATAATATCAGATATTTTTGCTGCGTACGTGCAGACAGATATTATTGAACTCATTCTTGGGACAGATATTTTTGCTAATCTGCCCAAGAGTAATATATTTATGCTCGTGACTGTACATTCGCCCGAGGTGGAAATTCATGTTGAGGTGCCCACTGCCGAGGATACTATGGCTACCACGGAAGTACCTGAAGTACGCCAAGAACCTACGCCTTTGCCTCCAACTCCACGCCGTAGGCGCCGCCTGCTTCATACCGTTCCCTCACCTAGCCGCAGAAGAACTCGTACACAAACTCAGTCAGAATTAGCAAGACAAGCTTTTGTTAATTCTGACAATGAGTGGCGGGTTTTTCAGCGGGAATGTGAAAGGGAACGAGTTAGATTGCGGCAAAGAGAGTTAGACCAACAAGAGCGTTGGTTGGATTTATTTGCTCAATTTTTAGTATTTTTAAATAGAATTACAGATAATATAGTACATCTTTATAGAAATCCCTGATTTATGCCATTCAATTATAATTAAGTTTGATTTTATATTAGCAAATAACTATTTTATAGATTTTAAATGTTTGACTGATTCCTAATAGATATTAATTAATAGATGATATAGCTATACTTATATATATAGTTAATGTTAAGTTTTTATTGCAATACTTAGTAGTAGTAAATAATGTTACCATTGTCCATTTTTGAAAATTATAAAGACTGATAAATAAAAAAGTATATTATAAAACAAATGTTCTTTAATTAAGTGTTTGAATTTGTCACAGTAAGCCTTCTAGCTAGCTGATCCCGTAATGCTCTGCCCATGATTAAATCATTGCTTCTAGCATTCTCCAGTAGTAAATCTCCTTGCTCATATTCTGTAGAAAAAAATAATAATAAGAACATAGTACAGTTAGAGCACAGGACTAATTTCTTCAAGAATCTTATTTTAATCATAAGAATTTTATTATAATTACCTTCAGTTTGTTGCGAAATACCATCAGGGTCAGGTATATTGTGTTGTAAAGCAATGTTATGTAAGACACAACACGCTATAAATATCTGTGCACTTTTTTCGGACTATAGTGTAATGTGCGGTCTACGGTGCGGCAACGCCAACGATTTTTAAGCCTGCCAAAAGTATTTTCAATGACAACTCGGGCTGACATGTGAGCTTTATTATAATAATCTTCTACTGAGTTAGGTTGTGGATCTGCATATGGGGTCATTAACCAGGGCCTCTGAGGGTACCCGGAATCACCTGGAAATTGTAAAATATATTCATTAATTTAATAATAAACAAATGCTTAATGCATTGTTTACTAATTATTATATGGTGCAAACCTACCTAACAGCCACACTGGCTCATTACTTCTATGCAATTGCTGCATGAAGTCATTCACATGACTATTTTGGCAAATAAAAGCATCATGGGCAGC
The DNA here is from genome assembly GCA_944739405.2 of Euclidia mi. Classification (NCBI taxonomy): domain Eukaryota; kingdom Metazoa; phylum Arthropoda; class Insecta; order Lepidoptera; family Erebidae; genus Euclidia; species Euclidia mi. The sequence continues at coordinate 50,140,570 of OX123193.2, read as the reverse complement.
ACCGCCAAATTTTGCATTTACAGACAAAATTCTGCAGTCTGCATCACATACCTGCAATACATCTTTTTTTATTTTAATATAAAGATACCTTACTAAATTCAGCATTAAGTGAAGAATCATTCATCATTACCATTTGACATTTAGTGAGTGATAATGTTTTCTGCAGTAATAGATGTGTTCTTCTCCCTTGGCTGTTGTAAATATTTTAAAATGGCTTCCATCTAGACATCCTATTACTCCAGGGATTTTATATTTACTGTAAAATCTGAAAATTGTTATAAATTATAATAAGTAGATATCCATAGGTCAAAATATTTCTTACCATATCAAATAATGTTAAAGTATGTCTACCTTTGTTTTATAATATTCCTCTCTTGTGTTGTTTTTGGAAACTTGATATATTGCTTTAAAATAGTAGGATGATTCAGTGCTGCCGTGACTTGTTTTATACACACATACACACACATAACGTCACGCCTTTTATCCCCGAAGGGGTAGGCAGAAGTGTATTTCTACACCCACTTTTCGCCAGATATACTTAAGTCCCACGTAATAAGGGGCGAGCCTATTGCCGTACCGGGCACATTTCCAGACTCCGTGCGGCTACTGAGAATTTCATGACAGAAAATCCCAATAACACTGCCCGACCCAGGAATCGAACCCGGGACCTCCCGATCCCACGCGCACATTTATGCCGCGAGACCAACGAGGCAGTCGTATAGGGTTTGATGTCGAGTTTTCCGTCTCTACGCAAAGATGGTATTTGCATCGTGTTATACCTTAGTCGCCTCTTACGACACCCACGGGAAGATAGGGGGTGGTGACACTTGTATTCTATGCCGTCAACCACACGGCAAAATTGTTTTATGTAAACACTAATTGCTTCTTGAGATAAATGACTTGCTTCTCCAACAATACTCTGGTAATCTCCATGTCCATAAAATAATAGAGCAGACAAAACCTGCCATGAGAATTTTAATAAGTATACAGTTTAATATGTAAGTAAGAGAAGAACTACCATCAGTGTAGGAACATGCTTTTGGTCTTGGTGCTAAAATTAATGTAAAAATATTTAGATATATAATTACCGCTATTTACTACTTGTTTTACATAATTGTAAGCTCTTTTCATCAACCTATTCAATCTTTAAAGCACTGGTGAGGTATTTAGAGCATACTCTAGTGTTAGACATTATATCCACATTTTTAACATTAGATAATATAATAATATGTAACTTGGTAGCTTACCTTTGTTTCTAATGACACTCTTTGTGTTGACTTTAAATCTGTAACACTTTTCAGCAATAAGCACAAATCTTCAAACGCATATTTAGAAAGTCTATAAAGCTTAATAAACTTTCTATCACTGAGATTTTCTAATTGGCATCCAACATGAGTTCTCATTTTTGCTTGAAATTCACTTTGTTCATGTTTGTGGTCTTGAATTTCAGCAAGAGCTAACATATTCCACGCCAAATAAGCCTTCCCAGACATTTTTTTCTATAAATCCATAAAGTATAAATCGTCTTAAAAACTAAATGAGTTTTGATGTAAACAATAGATTTCACTCCTCAAAATGCTAGTGAGTTACATATCTACACTTGCCATCGTATTTTCTTCTAGCGTCTGTCAAATTTGTGACTCATGGTACCATTTTGTATGGTTACAAGGAGAAAACGTAACTTGCTATCGTGTAGATTTCGTTCGTTTGTTTACATCTCGTAATCTACTTGTGCTTATGGTACGGCATTTAGTTCATTGAGTAACCGCTTGGAGCGCTGTTCAAGTTTTCATACAAAATATTAACCTACGACGCTAGCGAGTAGCGGCCGGTAAACTGGTGGTAGAGGTACAGATCTTGCATTTAATCAAATGTTTACTCATGATTACCGTAGGGTTATTATACATCATATAATTCAGTACAATGACTGAAACAATCACAAATTAGGTTTCGACTGCACGGTTGGCGTAGTGGTTTAAGCGGCCGCCTCGCCGCTTGACACTGCGCCGAGGGTTGTGGGTTCGATCACACATATTGTTGTTTCGAGTCCGGGTGTTCAATGTGCCCGTTAGTTGTATGTTTGTAAAGTCCCCTGCGACACAGGATTTAGTCCTAATGCGGGAGTTGTCTTTTATAAAAGAAAAAAGGTAATTAATAACCCATCACGAATTTGTTTTCAACCAAGCTCAAAAAGAAGTGGGTACAATAACAGCAAGTCTTTCCCTTTATAGAAGATACTAATGAAATTTTTTATAAATGCGAGATTTAAACTGTTTTTCATTTCTTTGGAACGAATTTGAGGGAAAACTAAACTTAAAGTTTATCTTATCGCTGATTATTCACATTGCAGTCAAAGAACCATGAAACTAATATAAAATACACAACTAAGGTTTAGAAGGGAAGACAGACGTGACCACTTGAAATAAATCGATGGAAAGCCATTTAAAATTCTCTTCATAAAACATGTAGTCTGTGAAACCGATCAGAATGGTATTTTAGTTTTATAATGTTACCGTTTCAATGTACTGATTGATGGATGTTTCATGTAGAGATACGGCATCGAACCTCAACCCTTGGCAATTCCTTGATGCTGCCGACAATTTGTATGACTCCGCTTTTTACAAACGGCGTTGTCCATTCCAAAACGCGCGGTATTCGAAATGCGGTGAAGGCAAATTAGCGATCCGATAGTTTGTGACAATTTCGACATTGGTTGGTATAAAGTATAATTGGTGCCTAAGTAGTACGTTAAGCTAAGTTGAGGGAGTTCAGCTTGCATGATTAATTATAAACAGTTTGGAATAAATGAATACTAAAATAGACCAAAATTATTCAGTTCTTGCAATATGACATACACTTGCCATAAGACTTGCTTCAAGATAATGTTAAGTAATTAATATCTGTCATTACTTTGATCAGCCTGCCTTAGTCCACTGGTGGATATTTATATTGCTGATGTCAATTTGTGCAGAAAAGTCACATAAAGTACATTCATCATCATCAGCCCTTTAAACTGTCCCACTGCTGGGCACGGGTCTCTTCTCACTATGAGACGGGTAAGGCCATAGTCCACCACGCTGGCCAAGTGTGAGTTGGCAGACTTCACATGTCTTTCGAGAACATTATGGAGAACTCTCAGACATGCAGGTTTCCTCACGATGTTTTTCTTCAACGCAAGCGATAATTATCAATTTAATACGCACTTAACTTCGAAAAGTCATTGGTGCGAGCCGAGGATTCGAACCTGAGATGCTGAGATCCTCTGCGTAGCAGTCTGTCGCTCTCTCCACTCGACACTCGGCTATCGCTGCTTCTAAAAAGTACATAACAAAAAAGTGGGTGTAGAAATACACCTCTGCCTACCTCTTCGGGGTTATAGGCGTGAGACTATGTATGTATGTATACATAAGAATAAGGGCTGCTACACAGAAGATTTATTAGGACAAACGGTAGCCCACGGGCTAGCTATAATTACTACAGGTTTCATTAAAATTAGTTCAGTACTTTTTGCGTAAAAACTTAACAAACATCCAGCCATCCTAAGAAGCTCGTATTTGTGTGTTCGTGATCGTATTCAGATTTTACACTGATTTTCCATTCCTAGAGAGGATAGATGATTTCTGATTGCATAATTCAAGTGACCTGTCACAATTGTATCGTTGTTAGTTTAGGTTAACTCCCAGCAAGCAACGAGATATTGGCGCCTCATGTTGGGTGCCAATATCACCTTAGTGGCTAGTATAGCTAAATTGGGTAAGCACTGTTTAATTTTTTTACCTTCAATATAAAGTTACAACAGTTACGTCGGTTTGAATAGTTTTATTTTAATTCATCGTGTGAACTTGCCTTTTAACCATATGTTTAACGCTAAACATTCGTAAGGCGTGATATTTACTCACCCAGCAACTAAAGTGAAAACATAAAATTAAAAGAATATCACGACCAAACTTTTTACCAGATAGAATTGAATAAGTACAAAGAAAAACGGTCTGTAGATAACGTACGGTCCTAAACTTTGTTTTGTATGTATGAATTATCTTTCTAAAGGTTTCGGACCTTTAGAAAGATAATTCAAAAAGAAAATTATTTAGCAACACGGTTTAAAAGTAGCCGCAACAAAGAATGCAGCTAAGACAATATTTTATTTTGTAGAAAAAGGAGCGGTAATCTTAACTTTTACACTGCAAGCTTGAAATAATGTTGTAGTTTTATTAGTCGGTTCTATATACTGGCTGATGACATAGGTAATGAAGATAAACTAGAAAATTTTATAGTCATCATCATCATTATTATGAGCCTGCCATAGTCCACTTTTGGATGTATGTCTCATCATTCACCACTGATCTCGACTTTCAGCTCTTCGTCTTCAGCCGCTGCAAGCTACTTTGTGAAGACCGTCCTTACACCCAGTTGAAGGTGTTCTACGTCACATTTGCCAAAGCGCGGTCTCCACACTAGAATTTACTACTCCAACGGTTGCCCGTTCAACGACTTACGTGAGCAGTCCACTTGCCCTTCGTAATTCTTTGACCTTTGTCAGATAACTTTATGTTGAAAACCTCTTTAGAAATAGCATATCCAGTAAATAGTAAGTGCCAACATTTTTGTATCGCTTAAATGCTAACTTAATCTGCCTTAAGTGGTCTTCTATGAATTCGACCCACACGTTCCGATTATTTGTATAGTCCGTAATAGTTTATTCAAGCGTGGGTTCTATTTTTTATATATCGATACCGAGAAAGGGCTGAAATAACCCGAAGAATAAAAGACCCAGCTCCTTGTACAAATAAACGTGTTATGCAATCAAAACTGCCCAAAACCACTGATGCAGAATCGCTGATCGAGACAAATAATACATCAGAAAAACATGCCATCTATCCGAACGAAACTGAGTCAACAAAGTTCCAAAAATCACGGGAACAATTTGCACGCCCAAACAGTCGACGTTACTTCATCAACTGCCCTTGAAACAACTTGCCCACTCCAACTTACTTGCGGAAGAAATTAATATTCTTTTGGCGCAAGTTTTTCGCGCAATATCACGCCGATGTGCATGATAATAAGTAAAAAAAACTTGAATCTTACTTGTGGGGTGTGTTACTTGTTGTTACTCGTGTGTTGTTACTTGTGGGGTAACTTAGTTTTCTATTGCAGTGAAGATGGTCGCAATATAATATAGTATGTATTTATATAAAGCGTAAAAGAAAGGTGTGGTCGTATGTTTACTTTTTATATTTGAGTGCTGATCATAAAACTGTAACATAGAACTTCGATACCTTCTTAAGCAGATATTGGTTAACTGCAAAAAGATCGCTCAAAAAGATAGCTCATGCATTACAAAGATTTTTCAAAAGATTTTGAGTTGATCATACAAAATCAGTATCTACTATAAGCCTATTTACTGACAAAAACTAAGTTATACTTACTTTACAATCGATAAGAACACTGTCGCACGAGTGATTGATTTCCACGGGGCAGCCGGGATCGATCACTCGCCGAGCAATCAAAGAGAGATAATTAGGTTGACTTACGGGAAATAAATAAAAAATATCACCAGGAAAGTTTAAACTCGCGTTATATTTCCAGTTATTCGATACAAAAAAGAACTGACGATTAAGGTTAACAGAAGAGACAATTATCCAGGGCGTGGTCGACGTTGGCACTTCACAGGTCTTCAGATGGTCTTGTACTCAACTGGCGGTGCTGGCCGAAGGAAAGGCCGATGCCTCGTGTCTGCTGTATTTATAGGGCCGGCGCGCAGAGGCGCGAGGGAACGGCCCAATGCTGTGCGTCACTCGTAGCGAGGCTCGCGGCGCAGGAGCGCGATGTGACGTCACACACCCCCCCCGTTAGGCCGGGATTTTCCCTAAGGAAAATTCCCTAGCCCAACGGGCGTAGCAGCCCTGAAGATACTCCCTGAAATTAGAGAAAACAAGGGCCTGAGTACCTTGAACAAGTGACAACCCTATACGCTAATTAGGATACCTAAATAATAATGACCCACGCTTGCATTCTTCACGCGTACAACGGCAGTCTGAATTTGAACATAAACATTTATCATTCATAATTCATCACACATACCTACATGTAAATGCCGAGGCCTGTGTAATAGCCTAATATTAAAGATAACAATCTATGGAGAAGCGCTTAGGGTAATTATTAGGTAATAATGATTTGTAGATATAAGAAACTTGATCTAGCCCTACGACTTATAAATCTTGGGTTCGGCCTTTGCCACTAGATAAGTAAACTTTTTGAATATAGTTAGGTATAACAACAGATTTTTCGTAAAGATGAACAAAAATAATACAAGCCGCAGACACGACCGGACCGCTCAATGTCAAAGGAAAGAAATTAATAAATATTTTGCTCTAATTAATAACTAGAACACGACCAGTAACCACCTTTTGAATGTAAACAATGGTGAGTCATTAGTTAGGCATTTATTTATCGACGCGTCGCTGAGTGAACGCGCGTGCGTCATAACGACAACTAGGTATGATCTAAATGGTAGGTACTATTCGACTGTTCCGAGCTCGCGACGCACGGTTAATCACCATGATCGTTTGTAAAGTACCTATAATAACAATTTGATTATGGAATTTATACAGAATTAAGAATAACAACAGAACTTCAGAACAAGGCACGGCGAAAAACAATACGCCAATCAAGATGCATTTCAAAATACACATGCGAGAATCGAACTTGTATGCTCAGCTAATAGCGACCTTTTAACCACTGATCAACAGGGTAAAAAAAACAATATATTTAGTTTATGGTTAGTATTTTTTTTAAAAATGTTCAACAGAACATTTGAGTACACAATTGCGCAGCAATTTGAAAAATAGTATTGTTTACGAGAAAAAAAATATTTGCTACCCCCCACAGAAAATATCAATTTATAGTAGGCACTACTACAAACGGTAATATAAATTAGAAACGTTCGTTTGAAAAAATTAAACAATGTATAGGTAGAAGGTATTCTTATTGTTGTTTTTATACTTTTATTATTCTTTGTAATTAATCAACTTTAAATCCTTGATGTGCCAATCGCCTAAAGGTTTTCCAGCCATGTCGTTAAGTTTGTATACTAGAGGTGATTTTTTGAGGCAATCTTACATTTAATAAATTTAGGCGCCAATTTCTTGCTAATGTATTTATCCTTATCACTAAGAAGAAACGTTCTGCGCCAAACTATATCACCGACATTGAATTCTGCCTGTTTACGGCGAAGATTATAAGATGAACAATTTCGTTGGTGGGCCGACAACAGAGCTGAATGTACCTTCTCGAAAATAGAAGATAAATAGCCTAAAGTTTCGGCATAGCCGTCCCGTGGTTCAAGCACCATATCGGAATTAAATTCCTTATCAGTATACTGAGAACCACATGTTATGACCTCCCTACCAAAAACAAGGAAATTAGGAGAATAACCAGTAACCTCACTAACTGCGCAGTTAAGGGCGAATTGAACTTTAGTGATTAGAGTGTCCCAGATTCGATGATCAGATTCTATGAAAGTTGAAATAGCTGTCATAATGGTTTTGTTGTAACGTTCAAAATGCGAAACGTGTAAAATGCAAATTTGGAATTTTATATTTTGACAACATACTTTTAAAGGTTGTGCTAATAAATTGTTTACCGTTATCCAAAACAATAGTAGATGGAATTCCATGCACCAAAAATACATTTTCCTCAAGAATTTTTGTTATCACTTCTGCAGTTGCCCGTTTAATGGGGAAAAGTAAACAATATTTAGAAAAACAACAACTGACCACAAATATAAAAGTGTTTTGTTTCCTGCTGGGAGGCAATGGGCCAATCAAATCAATACTAATCGTCTGAAAGGGCTTTTGACATGATTTGGGTTTTCCCATTAGACCTAAATTTGGGTGATTTTGGTGTTTATGGGTAATACAAGGTTCACATGAACTGACGAACTTGACAACATCGGTGTACATACCTGGCCAAAAGTAATTAAGTGCGAGACGTTTGTATGTCTTAAAAATACCCAGATGTCCAGCAGTGGGCGAAGAATGATTCTCCCTTAGAATGTCATTTCTTTGGTCAGACGGAATAACCTCTTTCCATTGAAATTCTCTAGTGAGAGGGTTTAATGTTTTTTAAAACAATACAATTTATTGTTTATTACTTGATAGTTAACAAAGGAAGTCGGAGAACTTAAACAGCCTTTATAGATATTTAAATACCAAGGATCATTAGTAGAAACTGGTAAATTCTGATTAGAATTAATATCTATATTTATATCATTAGCAATAGCAGAAACGGGTAAAGAGCGAGACAGAAAATCAGGTAAAACGTTATCGGAACCCCGACGATGACGTATTTCGAAATTATAGGAAGATAAGCGAACTCCCCATCTGGCTAACCGGCCAGTAGGGTTATTTAAGGTCAAGAACCATTTCAAAGCAGCGTGATCTGTGTAAACAATAAACTTTTTACCATTTTCAACATAACAACGCCAGTGTTCTATAGCAGATAGAACAGCCAGGGCTTCGCGCTCTGTGGCACTGTAATTTTTTTCTTGCTAAGTGAGTGATTTGCTATAGTACGCTATGACTCTTTCCTCACCATTTAACCTTTGACAGAGGATCGCGCCAAGTCCAAAATCGCTAGCATCTGAGTGTATTTCAAAAGGTTGCGAGTAGTCAGGACAAGCTAACACCGAGGAGGAAATCAAACAATTCTTTAGGTTATTAAACGCCTCATTAGCCTCTGTCGTCCAACAGAATGGAGGTGCGTTTTTACTTTGAGATGTTAACTTATTTAAGGGTGCAGCAATAGAGCTAAAATTCGGTATAAAACGCCTGTACCACGAGGCTGCGCCTAAAAAACGACGTACTTCTTTTCTATTAGAAGGAGTGGGATAATTTTTCATTGAATTTACTTTATCCGGATCGGGATGCAATCCATTAGAGTCGACAACATAGCCTAAATATTTTAGTTTATCTCTAAAAAATTGACATTTTTCGAGATTAATTGTTAAATTAGCGCTTTTTAGTTTATCAAGAATGCGTAATAAAAGAGTAATATGCTCGTTGAAACTGGACGTGATACAGATTATGATCATCTTACAGTCGACCAGAGAGCTACCGCTGACAACATTATTTCTAAATTTACCGATATTTCATACGAGAAGCGGGGTCTCGGTTGCACAAATATTATTTCTCATTCAATTGATACAGGTGATTGCCCCCCTATTCGGCAAAGATTTTATCGCATGTCTCCCGATAAACAAAGAATCGTCGTGCCCCACGTTGGGCGCCAATGTCGCACGAGTGATTGATTTCCACGGGGTAGCCGGGATCGATCACTAGCCGAGCAATTAAAGAGAGATAATTAGGTTGACTTACGGGAAATAAATAAAAAATATCACCAGGAAAGTTTAAACTCGCGTTATAATTCCAGTTATTCGATACAAAAAAGAACTGACGATTAAGGTTAACAGAAGAGACAATTATCCAGGGCGTGGTCGACGTTGGCACTTCACAGGTCTTCAGATGGTCTTGTACTCAACTGGCGGTGCTGGCCGAAGGAAAGGCCGAAGCCTCGTGTCTGCTGTATTTATAGGGCCGGCGTGGAGAGGCGCGAGGGAACGGCCCAATGCTGTGCGTCACTCGTAGCGAGGCTCGCGGCGCAGGAGCGCGATGTGACGTCACAACACTAAGGACTGAATATGATCATCCACAATTTCAACAATGAAATACGGAGACCTGGAAGCTATCCAGGTCTCCGTATTGCTTCCTATTATTATACTTCTGCAATCAGTTCTTTGTGTTCGTAGTTTGTAAAACGTTAGTTTTATTTTAGTTGGTCTGTTTAATTTTCTCGCTATTTCTCTTCCGACAACTTTATTTTATTTCTGTTTGAACTCGAACTTAGGGCAAAATGACACAATTTCTGGCAAAACAACATAAAGTATATGGTGCAGTATTCGCCAGTAACAAGGTAGTACTATAAATAACTAATTTTATATACATCATCGACATTATACCAGATGATAACGTTTCATGCTTGCCTACTTGCTCCATAACGGCAGGTATGTTTAAGATCCTCTTATAGCTACGTAGTACCTATATGATATACGTATTAATTATGTATGTCCGTGTGGTGACAGATTAAGAATACGGAATGTCACCACCCCATATCATCCCAAGGGTGTCGTAAGAGCCGACAGAGGGAGCATATTATGCAGAGAACAGCACTGTAAGAGAAGGAAAACTTGATACAAACCCTATACCAACCCGTTTGGCCAGCGTGGTATAGTAGGCCAATTCCTCCTTTCAAAGGAGAGGCCTAGTCCATCAGTGGACTGTTTAAGGCTGATGAAGAATGTATAACTATATAATCATGAAGTTTTGATGTACTCGTTAAGAATCAAAATTATCAGTATTGATTTAATATGAATATCCCAATAGCCAGAGGAGCTCAGCGTGTTTTATTCTATAGCAATAATCAACGGCTATTCATCAAAAAAACAATTAAAATGAAGTACACACATCAACAAAGTCTAGGGATATTTTATATTTCATCAAATATCTAAAAATCTATGAAGAATTTTCTGATACAGTAAATAGAAGAATCATAGATTATTTTAAGGTCTTTAATAAAAATAAAAAACATTTCGTGTTTTTTTTTGTTTTAAATAAAAAAATTAATTTTTTTAATCATCATGGAAAATTAGTATGATAACAACAAACATTTCTTCTTAAAAAACTATTAATTTTAATAAAAATGGAAAAAATCTTGTAAAATCTAATCATTAATAATCAGTGTTGCCACCTCTTACATTGATTACACATCGACATCGATTGTTAATACTTAAAATTAAATTGTCAATGTCTTGCTGCGGTATGAGGTCCCATGTCCTTTGCAAGTGTTCGTAAAGTTGTTGTCCAGTCGTCAAATTTGGTGGAAAATCTCTCAAAGCTTTTCGTTGTAACATGTCCCAGGCATGCTCGATAGGATTTAAGTCGGGCGACTGTGCAGGCCAATCCAAAACTTGAATATCGTGCTCTCGGAGAGCGGTCGATACCAGCCGCGCCGTATGGCAAGGAGCATTATCGTGCATGAGTAGAAATTCATGGCCTATTTGAGTTCTGTGTGGGACAATAACGGGCTCTACTACCTCCTCGTGGTATTTTTGTGCAGTCATGCTGCCTTGGATCCAAACGAGTTGGGTTCGTCCGCCAAGACGAATTCCTGCCCACACCATGATTGTCCCGCCTTGGTATGGGTGGACCTCCTGAGGGTGCCGTAGACGGCTAACTCTCCCTGGAGCTCTCCAAACGCGTGTTCATCGTGAATCCGGGTGAAACCCAAACCGGGACTCATCGGTGAACAGCACCAAAGACCATTGTTCGTCACTCCATGGTAAATGCTCCCGAGCCCACGAAAGCCACCGACCGCGATTGCCACGTCGCACTGTGGGCTGAAATCAGCGTTTCATAGACATTCAAATTTTTTTTTTAAGGTGACATTTTTTTCACATGGAATGCTGGAGGAATCTAATTACATGCCTAAAAATATACTCTTTATGAAATGGGTACGTAAACGGAAGTTTGAGAATTTTTTCTTTAAAAATTTGTATGGAGACAACATAAAAAAATACGATAACTCTGCTATCGCACAATTGGCCCTAATTCCCTTCTAGGGGATTAATCCTTGAATTATTTATGATTTTTTGACATACTCGGTATCACGGTCTCAGGTTTTTTTTTTATATGAGGCAATTTCTTTGGCTTAAGATATATGAATATGATCCAAATATCCGGGCCATATTCATATATATTATGTTAAGTCAAATTGGTCCAAAGAAATTGCCTCATATAAAAAAAAATGCTCATTTTATAAAAAAAAAAAGCGCACCTGAGACCGTGATACCGAGTATGTCAAAAAATCATAAATAATTCAAGGATTAATCCCCTAGAAGGGAATTAGGGCCAATTGTGCGATAGCAGAGTTATCGTATTTTTTTATGTTGTCTCCATACAAATTTTTAAAGAAAAAATTCTCAAACTTCCGTTTACGTACCCATTTCATAAAGAGTATATTTTTAGGCATGTAATTAGATTCCTCCAGCATTCCATGTGAAAAAAATGTCACCTTAAAAAAAAAATTGAATGTCTATGAAACGCTGATTTCAGCCCACAGTGCGTCGCAATGCTGGAACACGCAATGGTCTTCGAGCATGAAGATCAACTTCATGTAACCTTCTTCGCACGGTTTGGTCGCTTACCAGCAGCTGGTGGTCCTCCTGGAGCCTTTGCACTAGTTGCAGCGCTGTGATATTGGGTTGTCTTCTGGCGGTCATTTGGAGAAATCGATCCTGTCTCTGCGTAGTAACACGATATCTACCTGTGTGCTGTTCGGCCACCTCTCCAGTACTGCGATAACGTGACCACAACCTTGATATCACATTTTGACTGGTATGTAGGGCCTCGGCAACGACGCGTTGAATTGCACCATTTTCTAACATGCCCACGGCTCGTAACATTTCATCTCGACTCAAATGACGACGTGACATGACTTTTAAAGTTCGTACGTCACGTTAAATTAAAAAAGAAAAACAATTAAAAACCCTTTTCATTAATAATTATAATAAAACAGTTTTAACTTTCTTTAATGTAACGAATTACTAGCAAATTTGCCGCCATATTTTGTTTATTATTTTGTTTTTTTTCTTTCCATCTTCAAATTTTGAAAATATAATAAAAGAGGTTTTAATCTGTATATAAACTTTTTGTGGAAACTAACAAGGTTCTAAACTATAAACTCGTAAATAATTTAGGATTAAGATATCCCTAGACTTTGTTGATGTGTGTATATAAGAAACAACTCTTGAAAAGCAGCCTTCTTCTAAATAAACTTGTGATACGTAATTTCAATACAATAAAATAGAGTACAAGTAGCTAGAGGAAAAATTATTGAGAAAGTCATTGAAGTACTTTGGCAAGTTCATCAAAGTGGTTACAGCTTAGAGGTTAAGAGGATTACTGGCGGCTACTGGCCGAATACGTCCCTGGTTTCTTTGATCTAATATAAGTTTCGCGGCGGGGTTGTTGCTCAGTACCCCTTTTCAAAGTTTGTAACAGCAAAATTGATATATCGGCAGGGATGTATTTGAGCTCGTAACATTGTATAGAAATACCGAAATAAAAGCTGTATAGCTACGTTTACGTTTTAACTCGTTTCAGTGTATCTTATCGGGCGCGTGGGGCTCCAACAAGGAAAAACCGCGTAACGTAGAAATATAAACGTAATTTTCCTGCTGTTCATGCCGCCATGTTTTTAAATTTCTCTCAATTATTTAGATCAGGTTGTTGCATGATAATTTTATATTTTTACGTGAAACACAGATGTTGTTATGAATGTATTGTGTGTACGATATATGGGGGCTATTCCATTTGTTTGTCTTTAGCTCACATGGAGCGAACGAAGCTCTTCCCTCTTACTGATTTGTTTAACAGCAACAAACAATTTTCGCCCCAGTTCTTTCGTTGGTTCATTCTATACGAACCATGTAACGTAATGATAGACACGCGAACGATCAATCTAAAACGTTTGCTCGGCTTTCGCTGTTTCGCTCCCTACTAAGTTTTATATTTGTATGAGTTTTTCAAACTATGGGTCAAATACTGATACATTATTTGATACATGTATAGAAACAGTTGATCTCAAACTGGGCAGCCATACTTCGGCTACTAGATAACCGACAGATAGCACCCAACCACGGAACAAGTACTCATGTACATCACACGTAGATCAGTCCTAGGTAAAATCCTTGGACATTTGAACCCACAAACTCACCACAAGCTAGGCTAGCAATCCAACCTAAAATGTAGACATTTGTGTCACGGTGTCAATGAGCTGGTCGATGCCATCAGAAACAAAATAAATTTTGTGAAAATAAATTAGAACTAGCCAGCTATCAGGTAAAGCTAGTGTAAACAAAGACCAATTCTCGTATTTTATCTGACATCGACACTGTATTTTGAACGCAATACTATTAATTTTGAATTGACTCACAATCGGTATTGTGCTATCTTACAACATTATCGTCTCACCTGACTCAAATAATACGACAATGACACATTGTTTGTTGATCTAAATTATTTTATACACTGGGATGAAAATATGGCAATTACAAAAAATATTAGGTAGGTACCTATTAGTCTTAATACACTTATGTAATTATGTTCTTGATTTACAATATTGTTCTATTTTACTAATAGGTCGGGTAGATCCCACCACCATCATCCTAATACCATCCTGATTGCATGCAGGATATTCGCGCTGGAGCCAAAATTCGCATATTAATCCGGTTTCATTAGAAATTAGATTTGACAAAATATTAGCTTTACCACAGAGCAACAGTATGGTACCTAATAGTAACATACCGTATGATTTCTCAATGCAAAAGGGATAGCCATATTCTGTGATTTAAAACCAATATCAGGATATAAGATACTTCTGCCTCCGCGTAACCACTCTAAAAGAACTTCATGAGGGTCGGCATTGATGGTTTTATATGACCTCCAAAACATTGTACCCTATTGTGGTCCGTGACCTTTCTTTACACCAGACGGCGACAACCGTCATTCACCTCGCTAATCGATGCCCCATATTACAAAAATATTTTTGTGTTGTTCTACAACAATAATCTTTCATTGAATTACCAATATTGTATGGGATTTGATTGTTGCGGTTATTTTTTTATATTTCTGTTGCATAATGAAACTTTAATTGGATTCAAATTTGACTGATATTTGGAATGTAGAAACTTTTGACAATATACCTAATGTGAACGCTGGAGTTTTATCACTTGCAATCCTTAAACGTGCTACATAATATTTGCCCACATATCCGTATATGGATTCTTTTACTATATCGCAAAATACGGTTTGGTCGATTTTATAATTTGTTGCGTATATTTGAAGTCTGAAAATAAGTCGTAGGGACCTTTTTATACCCCTTGTTGATAAGGGTGGTCCTATCTAGAAATGCTTTATATATCGTTCGCAGAACCTTTTTCATCATCATCAGCCTTTAACAGTCCACTGCTGGACTAGGCCTCTCCTTTGGAAGGAGGAATTGGCCTACTATACCACGCTGGCCAAACGGGTTGGTATAGGGTTTGTATCAAGTTTTCCTTCTCTTACAGTGTAGTTCTCTGCATAATATGCTCCCTCTGTCGGCTCTTACGACACCCATGGGATGATATGGGGTGGTGACATTCCGTATTCTTAATCCGTCACCACACGGACTATCCGTCACCACACGGACAGAACCTTTTTAGCTAGTACAAATATAAGAAACGGATATCTAGAGGCACTCTCAGTCTATTGTTTGATTTATGTGTCAACAATATATACAGCGGTTTTAAGCATTTATTAAGATCTAAGTTTATCTTGCTTGTACTAACATTAATAGCAAAAAATATCTTATAGAAATAGGATGGAAAATAAAAGAGTACTGTAAAAATACTTACTACGAACTTTTTCAGTCTTAAAGATTTATTATTGATATATGATTATTTCCATTTTTCCTCGTTCAACCGTTAAAGAATATATCGCAAGGAAATTCAAACGTCGGACGCTATCCCATAATATTGCGGCAAGTGTGAGTTAGCCAATTGGCAACTTGCCAGCAAGCAAAATTTTTAAGAGAGAGCAGGTGTCCAGCTTTAAGAAAATTTATGAATAGTGTTGATATTTTGGAATATGGATACATTAAGTATGTTGTATAGAATCATAATATGACGTTTAAATTTAATGCTCTCAATATAAGCTAGATAGACAATACTGGTACATAGAATATTATTTATTAAACTGTACACTAAAAAATATGTTAAACATAGAGATTACAAAATGTACAAATGGTGCAACGGTATAATTTGGAGATTGACAAAATTAATACACACTTATATGATGAATGCAGGTGTAGTCAAGTGATCGAAGTTAACTGGTGGCATCACCAATAATTGTACACAGTAACCTGCCAAAATAAACATGTCTGTTCATGAGGATGCCATGATCTTCCACTTTTCTCGAAGCATTTAACACTACGATAGTAGCGTACCCAACATACATCAGTCCTTAAGCTCACTCATAATGATTTAGAGAAAATAATACAAGCAATTTGTTACCTCAATAATCGAAAAAGTTTTCAGAAGAAGAAAAATAAAGAAGTTGATATTTTTCGTCAGATTAAATAAAATGATTAAGTGTATGTACATATAACAGACAGCTCCCGCCTCGCAGCAATTCAATAACGAGTTACATGTCAGTAATGATATGTAAGCGAGAATATTACATATTATTTAACTACTTTATATAGTTTACGACATTTCATTGCTTCATTTTTCATTTACTTTTTTGTATAGGGAAATAAATCCGGTATCGTGGGGATGGGTGCGGATCACACTAAGTATTTCTCCATGCGGGCATTGAGCCCACAACACTCAGTACGTACTGTGTTTAATGTTTATCGGGAAGACGACCACTACTATTGCCAGACTTTGCAACTGCTTATTGGCAGCTAAAGCCACTGAAAAATAAAAGGTGAAATATTCACAATGCTTTGCAGTGCGGACTTAATCTTACGTATTCCAACAGAGTAAACAAATTTAACCAGCATAAACGTACATACATAACATGTTTCCTTATTAAACTACGGCTAAGCTGGATGATCTCCAAGTATTTTCAAAATGCCTGTATTACTTCTCTTGAATTTAAATTTATGAATCGCTACGACGTGGCCGGGGTTCTGATTCTAATGAAATTCAAGAATATTTAAATTTAAGTGACGTTGACTTTGGTTTTACCGGAAAATATCAAAAATTCACGACATAAGTATACAAAGAATATTTTGACAGCGACAAGCGAGCGCATCTTGGATTTTCCTTAAAACGCGCTCGTACATGGAATATATCCTGTGATGAGGAGGACCTTACAAACGATTAGCCGAAGGACGCAAAGATTTTTAAAACTTTGATAGCCTTATCAAAGTTTCCCACTGGTGGTTAAAGAATACCAAAGTAAAAATTATCTATCACACAATGCTATGTCCGTTTGGAAAATTGAATCCTCTAACCTTTAACATGTGATAAGGCCGTACACCGTATTATAGGTAAATCTCATATATTAAACAGTAATGACATTATTTCACCTATTCGATTTTTATGGTTATTGATGCCGATTATCTTAATGTTTTTACGATAGTGTTTTGAAACATAATAACTATAGAACATCTACCGTGAAAAATAAATATTTTATTGTCTTATATACATATATAAATATATAATCAGAATTATAAATCTATACAAATTTCCGATCTTGCTTGCTCTGTACCCTCTACGAATCGCAAATATATTGATTTATGGCACTTACATGCACCCTAGATCACATGTTTAAAAAAACCGGACTAAACGACCTCATACGGCGGGCGGGTGACGCAGGCTTTGTTTACAACACGCCTCGCGCCTCCCGCCGCCACCCCGCCCTTCTGGCGCCGATAGATCATCGCGCGCGCACTGTGGCTTTTTTTTTTGTTTTACGAGGTGGAAAATCTCTTCGGATCTCCGACTCTTGGGGGAAATAAGAGCCGGAGTATGTGGTGTTTCCACTAAAAACCACCTCGACTTCTGCCATGTACCCGTGTGTCGGGCATCACAAAAGCACTCGTCGCCACCCTCCGACGGGTATTGGCCCGCCAGATGGTCAGGCGGGCCCCGAACAAAACCCCCTTGGCAACGGATTAAGGTGTTGGACTCCGCCGCCAAAACGCCCAGCGGCCGCAGAGGATAGGGAGGACGGCAACGCAACACCGCATCTCCTCTTCCTCTGCGGCCCCACCGCGACGCATCGAATGGTGCGCCCCCATTTGGTCGCGGGAGATAGGGCGCGCGGCAACGTGACACCGACACGCCTCTCCTCCCGCGACCGCACCCGACAAGGTGGAGATCCCACGGGGGGGTCGCGCACTGTGCCTTTTTTTTTTTTTTTTTTTTGGTGTCGGGTTGGAAAATCCTCATGGAGTCCCTCCGCCCCGGGGGAAGGACGAAGGGGACTGTCAGACTCTTACTGACTAAAAACCAACCCGTGTTCCTCATGTACCCGTGTGTCGGAGGGTAGGGATTCACATAAGCATGCGTCGCTACCCCCGACGGGTATTGGCCCGCCAGATGGTCAGGCGGGCCCCGAACAAAACCCCCTTGGCGGCGGATGAAGGTGTTGGGCTCCGCCGCCAAAACTCTCAGCGGCCGCAGAGGATAGGGAGGACGGCAACGCAACACCGCATCTCCTCTTCCTCTGCGGCCCCACCGCGACGCCACGATGGTGCGCCCCCATTTGGTCGCGGGAGATAGGGCGCGCGGCAACGCAACACCGACACGCCTCTCCTCCCGCGACCGCACCCGACTGCGAGGGACAGACAGAACTATCCCCCGCACCCGCTCCGTTGGACGCATCCTGCGCAGGCCCCGTCAAGCCCACGCGGAGCGTCCCCTCCTGGATCCCTCTTCGCTTCACCGCGGGTAACCAATCCACGGTTACTGAGCCCCCCCACCACGACAAGGTGGAGATCCCACGGGGGGGCGCGCACTGTGCCTTCGCCTTCAGTACCTAATATATTTAACGTTTTATAAGTCCATAATGTATTAAATATTTATGTATATGTATAAGTACAATTTTTCTTTTTTCAATTATGATTTAAATACGTTACATAGTTATTTATTTAGTCTATCTATAACAATTTCTATGCTTATGTTTATTGTTATTATAATTATATTATTATTATAGTATCTGATATCACATGCGTGAGTCACAAGCGGGCCTGATTGAAAATCGGCGACAGGCTTTTGCCTAGCATAATGTCGAATCAGGTCCTTTTTTTGGCTGCACGCAAATATCTTTACTACTTCTATCCTGCCAATTTTTTTTTTTGTTATATATTTTTCTTGTTTTCTTTTTTTTTTTGTTTATTTTGTTTTCTTTACTTATTTCTATCTTATTTGTCAATTTTGTTTTTTTTTTCTACATTTTCGTGTATTTATGTGTTCCTAGATAAAAATTTGTGTGTAGCGAAAAATAAATATTTCTTTATCTTCTTTATCTTTATACGCGTGTGAAACGCTATTTAAAACAAAACTGTCTTAGGAAGTTACCCACTGATTAATTTTATAAAAATGTCGATAAGCATTAATACATCGAACTTAGATCGAGCATAATTATATTGGTTAGGATTACATCACATACGGACACTACATGTGACCAAATGACAAAATTAGGTACTGTGAAACGAAACAATATACCCGGACTGTACAATAAATCTGTTTTGTCCATTACAGATACGTTTACCGATAGAATAACGTTTGTAATAAAAAGAAAAATAAGGGTTTACAAGTAAATGTATCGAGAAATTGTCGCCGAATAAAAATCGTTAGTAATTTAAGTAGATAAAACGATTTCGCCAACATTTACACTCGACGAGATTTATTATTTTTCATCCAACGTTTATAGGATTAGATGTCGGATAGCGTACGACCATATTTAAATTTCGTTTTTATAATTTGGATCTATAAATCTTTACTGTCGTCAATATTTTGTATTTTACTTATTTAAATAATCTATATTAAAACCTAACAGGTGAGTTAATCGTCTTAATTTGTTGTTTGCTCAAAGATATTAGACATCACAAACAGTCAAATGAAGATGAATATATTTGGCCACATGTCCTGTGAATATACAAAATAATGTCTTATAAAACATGTGGACTTTCCACTATGAGGGACTAGACTATGGCCTAATCGCTTCTAACGGGAAGAGGTCAGTGCTTAGCAGTGGGACTGTGCCAAACTGCAACACATTTGGTCCAGGTGTTTCGGAGAGAATCGCTCTAAAAGTGGGATGGACAGACACACGAGTAATCCGTGGGTTGATTTTTTGTACTTTTCGTATGAAACCCTTATAACTGAATCTGTACTTACTTCTGATATACATATAGTATTAGGAGTAGATGAACATATCCATACATACATAATATATCATAGTTGTATATGACGCTTAATAACGCATGATAAGTAACTTCAATAAATGATAAACATAATTTTAAGTAATATAAAGGTATAATTATGCAATTTCCATACATAAGGCATGCCTATAACGATACCCTCAATACAGCTACAACCTTCACATCACATTGTATCGTAATTAGAGAAACATCTTCAATACTCAATTATACCGTACATTAATCTTCCTAGTTTACATGTAATGCGATGTGTCGTAAACGTTCAATTGTATTTGGTATTCATTGCCTTACAGAATTTCCGTTACGCTAATTCTCGCCGAGGGACCCTCAATTTTGTTACGTATCGAGCATTTTAATAAACCTATGCCCGATCTACATATAAATATAATAAGATTGAATGTATTTAAGATGTTAACCTATTAAATGATTTTTGTTGACAGCCAAGTCTCTTTGAGAGTGGTTATATGGCTGTACATTTTTGTATGTACTGCTGGGGTAAAAAACAAGCATTAACAATATCTCGTATCTTACAATAACAATACTCAAAAAGGTACGTGTACATCAATCCATACCTAATTATTATTTTAAAATAAACTCCTCTTTCCGTCCCGTATGTCTAAATAAACGCGATAAATCCTTAACTACCGAATGGATTTCTGTAGTTTTCACCAATAGATAATGTCTGAAGAAGATACATATATAAAAGGCGAAGCCACGTACAAAGTCTAGTAAATAATAAACTTAAATAGGTTTCAGATCGTAAAACCATGATGAAACTAAAACTTGAGTGCTCTTAACTCCACATTTTATTAGTAGATAATAAAATCAGTTTCCACGTGATCCTCCTACTCATTTAAATTGATGTCTGCCGCACATTATCTCAGCATAATCGTAAAATATTTAAATTATCTACGAGGATATTTTATAACTTGTTCCAAGGTAAATATGGCTTAGTTGACACCTGATACTTCCCTATAGGGGAATAATGTTTCTTAGAATGTGGTTAAGAGCTAAGGTGATTAAAGGATTTAAAATGACAAATTACACCAGTGGAATGCGTGTAAGTGCATATGGAATCAATTAGGATGGTTCAGATTCGTCTCTTTTTAAATGTGACATGTGCGCATTACCACTACTGAAATACTTTATAAGGCATCGAATCGTGTTGGCCAAATATTCTTTTTAGTTTTTTCATAGTAGTTTAGGTTCATCTTTTGGACCAACGTTCTCGTACTATTGCTTTTAGCCTTCTTTGGATTTAGATAGGGCTTACAACTTACAGAATGCTGGTGTAAAATAGGTTTATCGATGTGAGATAATTATATTATCATTACGAGAAATACAAGCCTAGCGTATCCCATAAAATTACAAAAGGGTCACATTTTTGGCTTTGCCTGGCCAGTTTCGGAACAGGTTTGCCATCTTAATCCTGTGCAAAACGTCTTGGCACGTCAGTTAGCACACAGCCTTTGGAAAGGTGTGCTACCGATCGTCACATTTTCAGGCACCAAACATCTATCTATCAATAATTTTACATGGATATAATCAAAGGTGTTCTCGAAAGTGAAGTCTGCCAACCCGCACTTGGCCAACGTGGCGGCCCGTGCCCAGCAGTTGGACAGTATAAAGGGCTGATGATAATGTTAATGATAATAATCAAAGGAATTTTAAAACAGAAAAATTATAATAACAGTTCGTTTTTTTAAATTTTCTTAAAATATTATTATACAAATTAATTTACCGATCTTAATCGCATAAAATCAATTTATTTATTTATTTATAGACTCACGCCTGTTTCCCCGAAGGGGTAGGCAGAGGTGTAATATTACACCCACATTTCGCCATGAATTTTTAGGTCCCACGTAATAGGGGGCGAGCCTATTGCCGTACCGGGCACAAATGTAAAATCAATTTATTTAAGGTATAAATGTCTATTTGTTTCTGACGTTTAAACCTTCTGGCACTGGTCGTGGTCGCAGAAAATAATTATGATACCCGTTTAATAATTTTGTATCGCTGAAGTTTAAAATCAAAGTATTACAACAGAAGATAGCTCAAACAATTTTATTTACACGTTCTCAAATATTCTGTGTAGTGTTATTTTTTTGCGCGTCAAGTATGGAGAGGCTTAGTCACAAAAAACTAATAAAATAATTCAATAGTTTACTATATAATCAAAGCACTGTTGATAAGTATGGAATGTAAACGGACAGGTTCTATAAATGATTCATATCCGTTTTATACTTGTTTTGCCCATACTTTTAAAATAAAATGTTATTATTTAATAAAAACTTGTATAATATTTGGAACATGTGACGGTGAACTGTGCGAATGCAAAAGTACATTTTAATCTCTTTGCTGGTTAAAAGTACAAGGCACACTTTCATGAATAACGTGATTAAAAGTCATTTGATTCACAATTAAGTTCATAAAACAAAGAAACGAGCCTATAAAATAATTATACATAATATTGGAAATAATAAACCAATTTTTTTGTGAAAATATTAATGTTAGGAGCCCACTTTCTAATAATTATGTCCCACAGCTAGGCTAGGGTATCTTTTGTACTAATACGGAAGGGGCTAGGCCACAGTCCATCTCATTAGCCAAGTGCTGGTTGGTAGACTCCACATTCGAGAAAATATTATTTTCTGAAAAAAAATCCTTTGCCTGCCTTTTGAGATTTGAGCCTTTTGAGAGAAAATCGTGAATAATCGTATATAGACGTAAATATAAATAACACTGAATATCATTTCATTAAATCATCTTAGCAAGTCCTGATATAAATAATTAGTCTCGAATATTCATTCGTCTCTTTGATAAATGACAGAGGCTCATTAATTTTATCTTGTTGTACACTTTAATTAACATAGTGTCATTATGTCAAGCAAGTACCTGCCTACTAATAAATTAAAATTGTTAAAGAAACTTGAAACGTACGATTATTCAATATTGGGGCGTACATACGTTCGCAAATAAGAAATCAAACCTAGTTACAAATTCGTAGTGGTACTACTTTGAATGTTGTGGGTTCGATTTTAACACGTTACAAAATGTCTCACGATTAACCAATATTTGTACTAGGTATTTGTTCGTTGAATGTTTGCCGAGTCTGCCGTGATATTTGTGGGGATACATTGGTAGTACAGCCACTTATTGCCTTTTTGAAAAAAGTTAAGAGGGAAGGAGTTTTTATCATAAATATTTTTCTGTTTTTTTTTCTACTTTTCCTAATTTTCCTTCTAAACAGCCAGCAGGCAGCAGCCCGGATGTATCTCCTCTTCTTCATTTCTGCCATAATACCTTAGTATTAAGACAACAAAGTCGAGACTATCTAGAACACCATTAAAATTTCTCCTTTAGAAGGCCACAAAATCAGATAACCCGCGAGTAATTCTGTATTGTCACCTTGATAAAGTATAATTATATCCGAAGCCAACATATTTTTTAACTCATTCATAAAACCAGATCGCGAACACAACATCATTAAAGCACAATAATTTGACATAAAGTGTCAGATTACGCAAGATGTTTTTATAAATAACGCTAGCTATTTGTCTATGGTTTACCCTCTTATCTTATGTATTTCAACAACAACGCCGTTTACCGAGTCAGAACTTAGAGGATCCTCTAGCTTCTTGGAGGAACACCACATCTTATTCCTCCACACACTAAACATACTTACAGTTTTATCATAGTTGATACAGACGTTTAGAGAGAGTTCAGTGACATACACACAAACAGAAAAATTACGAGTATTATATAAAACATATTGACACCCACCCACAAAATAACCTTGACATGACGTCGTGAATAACACTTGAGTACTTCCACACATTTCTATTGAGCAATTCAACGCCCAAAAATTGTAATGACTTTGTTTTGAGAAGCGAAGTGGCTATTCATCATTTTGTCTGTCAAAATATGCGGCTGATGAACGTAGACAGCAAACGACCACCAATGGCCAACCCTAGCAGACAATTAAAGTCGTTTAAGCTATGGTCTCACTGCCAGCAAATGAGCAATTTGTGATTAGCTACATTCCGGTTTAAGTGCTTCTATGCTTATTATAAAATGAAGTCCCCTTTTTGTCCTGTCTGTCTATATGAACGTGCTGACTCAAAACTACCGAACACCGTGTGACTCCCAATGCAGGTTTAGTTATATAATTCACGGGAGCGGGCAAAGTTTACTGTATAATAAACATAAAACACGTAAGTTTTCTTATGCCTTTATTTTTCTACAAGAATAAGCTAAAAAAATCCAATTTTCTTATGCCCACGAAATAAGAAACGAGGCTATTGGCGAATTAGCCTGCGTTTATTGCCGGCTACCGGGCACACTTCCAAATTCTGTAGTGCTACTGAAACTTGTACCTAAGATTTCACAGGTGGCCATAAAACAGGCGCTAACACTAAATAACTCACCAATACAACCATCACAATGCTTGCCAACACATTTCTAGTTTACCCACTGAAAGGCTCTAGTGACACAAGCGCTTTGTATCGCACAGTTTAGACTGAAACTGGTTAAACCATGAATACTATTTTTATATAGGAAATACCTTTTGAATAATATTCGGGATTAACGATGACAGAATTATTTAGATCTATTCAATATTTTTTGTGGAACATACAAGTGTTCCACGTTTCTGGCATCTTAGGTGTCTTATCCGTATTGGTTCGATTTCTATTTTAACCGTATTTGACAAAACATATTCCGTAGTAAATTTTTAGTTTAAAAAATAACTATATTAGCCTCACCTATACCAAGTGGTAATCGATAGTCGCGAACTCTTCAATTTACTCATCGCTTATCGCTGTCAGTTGGACCGATACCTCAGTGTCGCAATACAAACATTAACACATGTAGTTTTGACAGAATAACATGTGTCATGCCTCATTTGGTAAATGGTAATAATAAACTATCAAAAACATGCGTAGGCTGACCTAACGTGAAATAAAATTCTTACTGCAGACTATTAAACACTAATCTGAAAATAAAATGTAAAGAAGAAAGCCGAAGAAACCTTGGGCGTTAAGAAACCCACATTTGCAATAGCTAATTGTCCTCATAAATATCTTATATATTCGTAACAGGGAGTCATCGTAGTAGGTAACCCCGAATAACAAGATCATATCAATATATTACAAGCAGTGATAAGCGATAGCTAATACCAACAGACTGCCACGCTCGCGCCGCAGTAATTTCAAAATTATGTTCATATTAAATTCTTAATTATCGTTTTCCCCGTGCTTTAGATGCCACGTATCATGCAGGACTTTTACAGTCGTTTATTCGTTAAAGATAGTCAGTGCCCTTGGAATATCGCTATCCTTTTGGGTTTTGTAGGGTAAGCAGCACTCGCTCTGCTGAAAAGTTAATATTCTGTAATATCTAGTTAGATTAGAAAGTGGACACCCAACTCCAAGGCGAAAGTCTTGGATGCAACTGGGATAACGCGAGGACGATGAATTTCTGAGGATATTGGGTGCATATCCATAGCATTCGAAATAAGGCGCGATATATGTTTAGACGAGTTGTGTCTTTTACCATTGAAATAAATACTCGCAAAAAAATCCCTTAAGACGATAATATAAGATCTCATGTGCAATCATGATAGGAATAGAAAGGGTTTTTGACATGTTAGATAATATCTTTGACTATAAATACACCATAGTCGTCGCAGCTATCAAACGTGGAGCCTATAATTTATGTTTATTAAAATAACCGGTTCACGACAGCCATTATATACTAAATATAAGTCACAAACATTATTATGTTTGTGACTTATATTTAGTTATATGTTTTAATATTGAGTTTACCGACTATTGTCGGTAAACTCAATATTAAAACATATAACTTATATAATATCTATTTTAGCTTTGCCCGCGATTTTGCTCACATTTTCATAAGATATGATCTGCATACAAAAACAGACTCCAGCACTTATATCCCCGAAGGAGTACCTTGAGATATTTGACACAATTCACCAATTATGTATTTTTAGACCCCGTCTGATAAACCGCTGGCAATGGGCCTATTTTGAAACTTTGTACAGGTCCAAAGAATTTTTGACGGCAAAAATCCAATAACCGGCTTTACAGAGATTGTAGGTACGTATTTTTGTTTCGTTATAGTCAGTTGGCTCTTACTAATATAGAACAGACAGGACAAAGAAATACGCTGATTTCTTCTTTGCTTATTAGGTTTTAAATACGATTCTCGCAATAGGAATTGATCCTGAGTCGCCTGGGAGTTTGCGACCATTCAATCAAGTAATATAAGAATATTTTTTACATGTACAAAGTACTTAAATGTAAAAAAAAATGTTAACGTTATTTTTAGAAATACCTTGACCTTGCTCTTAAGCTTTTTAACTGTTATAATAAAAGCTGAATGGCATTATATAAAAACTGGGCCTCAAGTCTGTTATTACAATAGTGCCAAAATGGTCAATCACTGACTTCATAATTGTTGATTTTGACAAATTTGGTAGTCTACTGTTACAATGGTGTCATTATGATTTTCCGATGGTCAACCACTGACACTCCATTGAAAGACATGGCATAGATTGGTAGTCTCGTACATAATGACAAATCGATGACTGACGTATGCGGTAGTCTGGTAATATTTTGACAGTTCTTTTGATCAGTGACCTACCATCGTAACGCCATCGTGCAATCATTGCTTTTGTCTAGTGTTTGCTTGTGAAACATAGTGATAGACAATCAAAAAGTTTAATGTACTACAAAAAAGAGATAATGTATGTATTAACTGCGAACTAATATTCTCGAGCTAACTAACAAGCCCGTCGCTTAACGAGGATGACTACAAACCCTTTTACGGATATTCCCGAGGCGAAATTTGTAAAAACGTTTCATCTTAGAGAGGAAAGGATTCAGTAAGGGAGTTATTTCAAAAACTCATTCCCCTTAAGGCCAGATCGCGTCAAAACGATAGAGTATCGGCAGAAATAAAGGTGAGAAAACTGAAGTTAATATTGATTTATTATTCTATTCCTATAAAGAAGAAATTTATTAATTAATGTTATATTTTATTGCTGATTCTGGTAGCACTCATTTTACGCATCAGGATCTTACCAGACCTTGATTGGACAGGGGCACCCTGTCCAATCAAGGTCTGGTAAGATCCTGACATTTCGCCAATTACTGTGTCACAGCCCACTAAAGAAGTTACAGAGGCATTATATAAAATATACCATCAATATATTAAATGGAAAGGAATATCATAGTTCGCCTAGTTCAGTTTGTGGTTTTCGAAACTTGATGTTGAAGTGTCTACTTGAACATCAAATTATACATCATGCACATTCTGCCTTCCGAAATATACAAGGACATCAAAGCTAAATACTCATATTCCAAACATAAGAAACAGGAAATTAAATAATATTTTCAAACGTTGTAGCTGTGCTTTTAACCCAACTATGGCAGAGCTCAGATGAACTTAGTTCATCTGAGTGACGGAGCTAAAAAGAAAGAGTAATGTTTTTACACATTGGGAATGGAAGTGTTAGTAGTAGATAATGATATGACTATAGATAGTGACCAGCAGTGGTTTGGTACTTAAATAAATGATAATGTCATACCTATGTGATAGTTTGAAGTATTAGTACAATAAGATCTTCCTGATCTCTTTTTAATATTGCCATACCTACCTGACAGGAACATTTATGTTTATGATGACTAGATAGTGACCAGGCTTTATATAATGTTCCTAATTTATCAATATATTCTACCTACATTTTATGGAGTCTTGTAAAGAATTTAAGTACCTACATAATTCAATTAAATAATGTCTGAATTATGATGAAAAGTGTTTTTAAATTAATTGCATTGTATAGAAGATCTTAGTATAAAAGAATATGATGTAATGAGTGGTGTGTTTATAAATATTTACTTATCTCTCTTACAGATACAAAATTCAAGCAAACGGGCAACTTCTTTATGAGTTTTGTGACCGCTCATATCCATCTGTTTGAGACATACATATATGTGAGGATTCTGCAAAGTCAGTATGAAGAAAGTTGCTTTGCTCGTAGATGCAAAAGTGAAGATTTATGATAGTTAGTATATGAGAATAGTGTTCAATTTTTGTGTCTATAATTGGAACCAATAATTCTTAATAAATTCATGTACAGAAATTAATTATCTTTAATAAAACAACATTGTTAATAATAACAAATAATTATGAGTTTTATTTTCCTTCTTGATACAGTTCCAACACATGAAACACAAATAATATTTTAATTGTAATAGGAATCTAATTCAATCTTCAATATTTTATGTTTCGGTTATGCCAATTCTTCTTCGAATATAAACACCTTTAGTAGTTAACTCGCTATCTTTAATTATAGTATTTACTCCGGTCGATATAATCACTTTTCTTTGAGGTGTGAACTGCATAACCTTGCTGTATCATTTCCTTTGGAATTTGTTATCCACAGAGCATTTTCCATTGATATCTTCGTTTTGGCTCTAACCCCTTACCGCATGAATTTTTATATTTTTGCAACAAAAATATATGTGATAGTCTGTTATACATAGTCTCAAGTTAGTTCAGACAAATTTTTAAATTCCTATTACTTTTCGAAATATTTAAAAAAACGTATTAATTCCATATATGGCATAATATGCATTATAGGCGACTAAAACCAATTTGGCATAAACGGCATACTATGCAATGAAGACAAGGTTACTGTATGAAAGTGCCATATTTGGCATTATATGCTATAAGAGCATTTTTAAACAAATCGCCCAATAGTGACATTACGTTTTATTTAGAAAATGAAACACGAAATTGATCACTACTAAAGTAGATTTATTAATTATTGAGATCATTTATCATTCAGGCACATTTCCACTTAATAACTAAGAAAATTCTCTAATCATTTGACATACTCGTACATCATTTACCATCACGGAAGATGAAACAATTTGAAACAATATCTGCCTTTGTTGAGACAAAGCTGTATGTTATATGTGTTATGTATAAATAACGACATTTCTTCTTCTCGTAGAACACCCACTAGGTTCGTAGTTTTGATCATCCGGATCATCACACACTAGTTCATTGTCGTCTTCGCTATCATTTGGTATATCAAGCCCGTAAAACCGAATTGGATCCTTTTCTCTGGAAAAATAAAAAAATACTACACTGCGTACATTGCCACATCTGGAGAAAATACAAAAATACGTCGAATGCATATAATGCCAGATATGGAAAACTGATTTACTTGTTAATGCATATTATTCCATATCTGTCATGTTAAAGTTCGGCATGATTATTGATAAACTATTACTTTCTACTTACATATTTTTATTGTTTTGAGACCATTGATGAGTCTTCTTCGCGATACAAAATAGTACATACAAACAATTTTTAAAACTATGCGTAACGTTTGACTTATTTCAACGGCTGACGACAGGTTTTGACAGGTTGTAGTTTGATTTCGCAGAATAATAGATGGCAGCAGTTCTATTTAATTTGAAGTTTATACGTTGCCTGATATGTCCGAATATGCAGTAAGGAGATAAATAACATACTTTTTGACTTCTAAACGATTTAAATTAAGTACCCATATCTGGGTATCAATGCAGTAAGGGGCTAAGAGAAACATACGAGCTACTAGGTATTTAACAATTCAACGCAGTGCATTGAGATTATTGAGAAATATAACAAACAACTTTGTTAACAAAAATGTATGAGTTTTGCA
Source organism: Euclidia mi (assembly GCA_944739405.2). NCBI lineage: Eukaryota > Metazoa > Arthropoda > Insecta > Lepidoptera > Erebidae > Euclidia > Euclidia mi. Next base: position 50,110,785 of record OX123193.2, on the reverse strand, counting down.
CTTTTTACAGTTCATACTTCAATTGCTTCAAAACAATATTTGACTTTGACAGCTAAACAGAACAAATATTATTGAGTTGAATGGTTAAATTCATCGTTTTTTTGCTATTTACGAACTTTAATACAACTTTAGAGTGCTTATAACACTAGTAATGAATATTTAAAAAATATATAAATGAAATCTGGCATGAAAAATAATCAAATTTCATGGTAGTTTTTCAAAAATCATTTCTTCTAATGGTTTTTTTTATCTATGGCAATACAACAATGCCATTCTGCCACCATTCAATTACGAGACCACTGATCGATCACTGAACTATTATTAAGAATTACCAGACTACGAACTTTTGTCAAAATGACAATGGGATCGTGTTGAAATGACGAATGTGTTTAAAATAGCAGACTTGAGGTCCTGGTCTGAGAAATGTCAGATTTGTTGGTATTGCTGGTCCACTCGTAAAATTGTTCTATTATATTTTTTTACCTTTCTGAATAAATTGGCTACTGGCTATCAAATCCAAAAATAAATTTCAAATACTAAGTAGTGAGCCAATGCGTTTTCAAACAAAGACAAACTTTTCCACTTCTTTGTAATGTTCTTGGAAGATATGAATTAACTTACAACCCAAACTTGTCTAGCGTATCTTAGAGAACTCAAAGTGAGAAGAAGAAGAAAAGTCCAGCTGTTGAACAGTTGTAGTTTAAAAATACTCTTAAGATTTTAACTAATAACATTAAAACATAGATAAAATAACACAAAGACAGGCATCTACACAAAAATATCAACATATTTACATAATATTCGAACATAAATTATAACTGACCAATTTGTGAACTAGTTAAGTAAACTCATCATCTATTACTTAACTATTTATGTTAATTTGATAAATTAAAATAAAAACGTAAGATTGTCGTAATTATTTACTCGTATCCGTCCACAAAACATAATACACGTTGCTTTTTTGTTAATGCATATTTTAAAAACATGTACCAACGTAAAATAATTAGTAGGTAGGTACATAACATTATAATTATTATTATGAATTAGCCTTAGGCCATTGATGTAATGTCAAGGACTTAACAAAATACATTAGAATTATTAGCCTTGCTTGTCCGATGACAGGGGTTTGTGTGTCATGATCTTGTGAACCCGGGTTCAATGTCTGAGTAGTGTCTGTTTTCCGGCATAGCAATTTATACCGTACCGAGAGCAGAATTATGTGTAGGTAATATGCATAAATAGGTTTTCTACCCTAAATAGGGAAGTTTCCTGCAAGTGAAATAAATTACACAAGTATTTTTATCTAGTGAACATAATGTCAATGTCATACATGTCAAAATAATGGTAGTTTCATTCATCAATTAATATTAAAACTTTATTTAACATTTTTTATCGACAATTTATTGATAATAAGTATTCAACTTGACATCAAAAAACTATGACGTCACTATGTCCTAGCTCATACAAACGCCGTACAAAAGGTAGTTTTTGACATTTCATTAAAAGTGTTTGATTTGACTAGTTGGAAACAACCATATTATAGAGCTCTCCCTCAATTGCAAAATAAGTACATATACACATTTTATGAGTACTTTAAGAAGCAAATACTAACCACTGTTATGGCGGCTGACTACGTTATCTGGTTATGATGTTCAGCAAGCAAGCAATATTTACCAATTTATTACTCATTTAACTTTGAAAGGTCGGTGGTGCGCGCTGGGAGCTCGCATCCGAGCCCCTCTGCGAAGCAGTCTGTTAGTCTCACCACTGTGCTATCGCTTCATAATGACAATTTTGTTTAAGACGTGAACATAATGTCTACAAGACGAGATCTAAGTACTTCTAATCATAGAGTCGAAAATAAAACCCAGTCACGCAACGTCTGTTTATTTGTTTACTAACTGTGCCCCGCGGTTTCACCCGCCTATCTATTTATAGTTCTATTTCTTTTTACTCGGCTCCTAGGCCTCGTAACGTGAGATTATGTGACTTACTTCGATAATTAGCTATCGACTTCAGAAATAACTAGAGGACCCGTACTGCTCCACAGCATATTTTAATATTATAAAAAAGCTCTTACATATAGGTATTGTCTAGAATTACCGTAGGCTTACTGGGAATTGGTTGTAGGCACAGTGGAAGCTAATTTATATTCATCCAGTTGTCCTAAAGCAATCAAATGTCTGACATATATTGCTGAGATTCTCAGCGATGACAAATTATAATGTAGTTATATGAAAATTTTACCTTATAGCTCCTGGTGATGTTCTTGAAGTGGACCTATAGATTAACTTATAATTTTGGCCAAAATAACAAGAGAATCGAATAGATACCAGTGTATAATTCGGCGAAGTCCTTCTACTCGGGCACCAATCAGGAATTCACACACGTGTTTTACAAAGTTCAATATTTCACAAATGTTCATTAAGATACAACTTATCCTTGGTCACAAGTAAACCGATGCCAGCTGATTAAAGAAGCGGCACTCAAACGGGTTCCAATACTTCCAATTTTATTACAATATTCTACGCGAGAGAGCAAAACGGCGTCTTAATTTTTCAAGCGGAAGGACGGAAGTGACAGTTCAGTGTGACCATTGTCAGAAATTTTCAATAGACTAAACAAAATGTTACTCAATCGATCTAATCGATTTGACTTATAATAAAAAATAATTCTATTTCAAACATCCACCCGCCCCGGACCGGCCTACCGGTCCGCTAATCGGTTGGTAGACGTGACAATGTTGCAACCGCTCTTCTCAGAATCGAACCGTCCACCAAGACCTCAGCAAATCGGGGAACTCCATCAGCCCCAGTTACCAAATGAAGGATGCGCCCCCTGCGCCATCTGAGTGGCGGAAGGTTAGCCTCCTTGATCAAAACGAGGTCACCAATCTTGGGTGGATCAGTCTTGTCGGTCCACTTAACGCGTTGCTGGAGTATGTGCAAATATTCCAAGTTCCAGCGTTTCCAAAAGCTCTGAGTAATCTGGCGTACCAATTCAAAACGCGAGAGACGACCAGGTCTCGTATCAATATAAGGGTACTCAGGTAAGGCGACCAGTGGGCGACCAATCAAAAAATGGCCCGGCGTAAGGGCCTCCAAATTATTCGGATCTGAGGAGATCGGGCACAATGGCCGAGAGTTCAAAACGGCCTCAATCTTACAAAACACAGTTGCGAGTTCCTCAAATGTAAGGACAGATTCACCGATTGTCCTGCGCAAGTGTGTTTTGGCCGATTTTACGGCGGCCTCAAATATACCACCCCAGTGTGGACAATTTGGTGGGGAAAACAACCAATTTATCCCACGTCGGGCAAGCCTATCACCTATATCAGCTTTGTTGGTTTCAAGGAAATTAACAACATCATTCAGATAATTATAAGTGCCCTTGAAGTTAGTGCCGCAGTCAGAACGGATCAAGGAAGGCAGCCCTCTGCGGGACACAAATCTGTCAAATGTGGCTACAAACGCCTCGGTCGTAAGCGAGGAGACCAGTTCCAAATGTACGGCCTTTGTGGAAAGACAAACAAAAACACACAAGTAGGCCTTGACAGTCTTGCTGTTTCAAAGTGTCGACGTTTTCACCAAAAAGGGACCAGCGAAGTCCGTGCAAACACCGTCAAACGTCCTGCTTTCAGTTACGCGATCTGCCGGTAAGTCCCCCATCAACGGCTGCATGGTGGAAGCCTTGAGCTTATAACAAGGGATGCAGCGAAAAACTACACTCCGAATAATTCTTCGGGCAGACAAGATCCAAAATTCGCGTTGCAAAATGGCCAACAAGGCATTACAACCAGCATGCGAATTTTTAAGGTGACGGTCAGTTACCAACAAGCGTACCAAATGACCGTCCTTGGGTAACAAAAGGGGGTGACGAGCCCCGTAAGGGAGGTTGGCGTTCTTGAGACGCCCTCCAACGCGCAAGAGACCCGTATCGTCCAAAAAGGGGTTCAATTTAGATATTGCTCCCGACAATTTCGATCTCCCTGATTTAAGGATAGCAATCTCCTTTTCAAAATGCGCCAACTGCACAGAACGAACCCAAAAGGTGAGGGACTCCTGTCGTTCCTGTGGTGAGATAAAGGGTGTCAGTCGTTTCTGTTGTGGGTGCCTAAAATTAAAAACAAAACGCTTTATCCAAGCAGTAACACCTAACAACTTGTCGAGGGAGCTGTAACGATTCTACAGGAAATCGGGGTCGAAGGCGCATTCTACCTTCTCAAGAGCGAGTGTTCGTAGACCCGGCAAAGGAGAAGTTGCAACTTCCATATAAAATTACCCCACGTCCGACAGCTGAGAAAAATATCTCAAATAATAGATAAAATTGAGTATTAATAAATTGCATACCTCTGATTGTCATCGTTACTGGCTATCATACTTAGAAATTGCTCCAAATATTGTTTCAGGCATAGTATTAAGTACGTATCATAAAAATATTTTACTTTCTATCATGCAATACCTACTACTCTAACGAACATAAAAAGTGGAGTAAAGATTATACAAATGATTTTTTTTTTATAGACTAGCCTGTATCCCCGAACACATTTTCTAAAAGCACCCCTAACGGAGAGTAGCGATCGATAGAGTCCGCTAGGGGGCGCATTTAGAAAATGTATGGAAATTGTTCCCGACGACTAGGCTATCGTCCACCGTGACGATCGAGTGCAAACTCGTACTAGACCCTCTGATATCATAATTGATTCCTCATATGTCTCGGAAAATCATATTTACTTCTTCGCTAGTTGCTTCCAACCTCGCAAAGGGAACTCTGCTGGTTTAGATTATGTTCTTCGACATAATCTGCGAACAAGTTTGGTTTAAGCATTTATTTAGTCTTATTGTTTGACAAAACTCTTCAGTATATGTGCTTTATTACTAACCTAGTATAATAACTATTATCAAACGTGAGTTATTACAGTGTTTAATTGCTTTTTAATCCTATTCTAAAACTAAAATCAGAATTTAGTATATTACAGGTTTTCTACTCCTGAATTAATATTTTAGAGCAATTTTTTTATGTGCTAGCTAGTAAAGATGATTACCGGAAGTATATAATTTTTTTATACTGATTTTTAGCGATTTTTAGAGATACTTATCTTTGCAGTCGGAAGTGGGGCATTTTTGCTACTTCTTCTTAGAAGTATTCAAAACTGGCGTTCGAGGCCAATCAATTTCTGGTCGACTCAACCATTCCGGACCCCACCACAGCGAATGACCTATCAAACTAGGCGTCAAGCATCCGCGCGAGGCACAATGGCACGTGTCTCCAAACAAGTTTGACTTCGGATTTCTGGATTTGGGAAACGCGATTAGCGACAAATATCTCCAAGGTGTGAACAGAAGCCTTTAACCAACAAAGAACAATTTGGCTGTCTGTCCAGGCGTAGGTCCCATTAATACAAATGCTTTTACCCAAAGTGTTAGACACGTGGTTCAATAAGCGTACAAGTAGTGCTGCTCCCGAGAGCTCCAATTTCGGAATGGTCAGAGATGTCCGAAGGGGTGCTCCTTGCTCTTCGCCATGATCAGGGAAACTCTCACCTGACCTGAGGCACTGACTGTGCGCAAGTACACCACGGCCGCGTGAGCACGTTCCGAGGCATCACAAAACCCGTGAAGGGTGGCCTTGTACTTCCCGGGAGGAAGGATGGGACGAGGCAAGGAGATCTCGTTGACGGCAGGAAGTGAGGATACAAAAGAGGTCCATTCCTCAACAAGAGTACCGTGTAGAGGTTCGTCCCAGGTCAATCCTGCTGTCCAAAGCTTCTGCAAGAAGCATTTTGCCCAAAATATGATAGGACAAATCCAACCGTTCGGATCAAAGGTTCTGGCGACAGTAGACAACACGAGACGTTTAGTCCAAGAACACGGCAATTTCAAGTCTACGTTATATGTAAAGATGTCTTGGACTGGTCTGTACTGAACGCCGAGAACAGCCATCATGGCGGGGTTGTCAACAATCTCAAATAGATGTGGATCTTGCTGATGGTCCTCTGGCAAGCCTTCCAAAAGCGCTGGTGAGTTGGAAATCCATTTGCGCAACTCATAACCAGCGGAGGCCAAAATACCTATCCATTCGTCCCGCAGGAGGATCACCTCGTCCACTGTGGAGGCGCCCGAGCAAATGTCATCGACGTAAATATCGTCTTTCAAGATGGCAGAGGCTCTTGGGAAACGTAAGCCTTCGCGGTCTGTGAGCTCCCAAAGAGAACGTATTGCCAAGTAGGGGCTTGATCTTAACCCGTACGTATTAGTATTGAGCTCGTAGACGACCATGGGATTGGTAGGAGACTCTCTCCAAAGGATCAGCTGGAAGCGACGGTCATCAGGGTGGATAATAGTCTACCTGAACATCATTTTTATGTCGGCTACAAAGACAACCTGATGTCGTCGGAAGCTGGTGATGACGTCACAAAGGTCCTAGACCAACTTGGGACCAGAATGCAAGCACTGGTTCAAGGATACGCCTGTTGAAGTCTGCGCAGAACCATCAAACACTGTGCGCAGCTTGCCAGTTGATGGCTTCAATACCGCATGATCCGGGAGAAAGTAATGCTCCACCGAACGCCAATCCAAATTTGACACTGACATGTGTCCCAATTGTTCATATTCTCTCATGAACTCGATACTTCTGTCTGAGCTCCGGATCACGACCCATGCGACGCTCCATAGCCAACAATCTCTTTTCGGCTAAAGGTCGTGACTCACCAAGCGGAGGCCGAACAGACAGAAAGGGTAGCCTCGTAATAATCCGACCAGAACGGAGTCGACCAGTGTTGTTCTGGAAGAACAGCTCGCACTCCTCATGTTCTGGATTCAAACGGGCAGCTTGAGGAGGCTCTTCTACTTCCCAAAACCTCTGAACTGCAGCAGAGAGAGCAGAGCCTACAGCCAACAAATTATCAAGTTCGGGTGGAGGGGGTTCCCTAGGTACAGGTCCCATCAAAGCAAATCCAAATATGGTCGGGATGGCAGTCAAACCATTTAGCACCAAGACCCGTTTCCCACCAATCAAAATTCCACCGAGGACATCAGAGCCAATCAACAAGTCGATTTGTCCCGGTGTGTCAAATTTGGGGTCTGCCAGTTCCAATCCCGATGTCAAATTCACCACAGCAGCAGGTAGCTGTTTCTGTGGATGCATGCCCAAAATATTCTTCAGCACAATAGCCGAGGTTTTAATCCTCGGGTGTGAAGATTCAACAGGGCCAAACAAAACCTTAACTTGCCCTTCAACATTAGAGGCTACGTCCCCTATGCCCCGTATACAATTTGGAAAAGAGCCCATATTTAATTTAACCTGCCCTACCAAATAAGTGGAAACAATGCAACCTTGTGAACCTGTGTCCAATATAGCACGGACAACAACAGAGGTCCCCGTGGGTCCCCAGACCCGAACAGCAACCGTTGGTAGGATAACGGTCTCAATGGGGGAGGTTGGCGTTATAGGGCAGGAGTTAATTACCTATTGTTGCCTGGGCGGCGACCGTTGGCCAGGACCAGGCAAGTCAAACCAAGGGTGCGGCTTGAAGTCCTCAAAGGCGCGATGACTCGATCCGCGCGCCATCTGTGGGGGGTCGTAATGACGCACCCGCCCAAAACGAGGTGGGCGCGAGTCAAGCCGGGGACGCTCCGCCAAAGGAGGGGAATACCTGGGGCAGCAGTCATGGTGCTGGTGACGCTGAACAGTATATTCAGGTGCGCGAGAGAGGGGAGGCGTGCGCACGCTACGGTTCTCCAAGCGGGGTGAGCAGCGATCAATTAAGCGAGGCGACTCTCGGCTACGCGCCGGTGAGCCTCGGCTGCCACCTTCAAAACACCCGCCCGTGCGCGGCGTCGGCTGGTTGGACAAGCGGCCTACCTCTCTGGCATTCATGCAGAGAATGTCCAAATGCTGTCCTCCACAGTGAGGACAGGGGCGAGAGTTTGGGCAGTCTCGCTGGTAGTGGGACCCCAAGCAAGAGAAGCAAAGGCGGCGGGCATTCGCGATGCGCCTACGAGAGGCGACATGTAGGTCCAAGAATGCCCTACAACTGGCCGTTCGGTGCCCCGTGACCTTGCAGTAGGAGCACTCCGCTGGGCTCTGCGTGATCGCAAAGCGAGGAGGGCGCCGGTCAACATTGGCTCGGGTGTGACCCCGAGCCTGCTCCTTGACCTTGGGCGGCTGCGTCTTAGCCGGCGTGTCACCACCAGAGTTGTCCAAGACCCGGCACTCATCCTCCAGGAACTTCTCCAGGTCAGCAAAGGGGGGCAGATGGGTCGCGCTATCCCCACCAAAGCGCTATTCAAAACGCGACCTCAGGTCGGCAGGCAGCTTTTTCAGCACAATGTGCACCAATGGATAGGACCATTGGTCTACGGGCAGGTCAAGGCACTTAAGTGCGTTGATGGCCACCAAGAGCGGGTTCAACAGTTGGGTGCGCAACCCAGAGACCCGGGTGAGCGTCGGCAAGCCCAAAATCTGCTCGATGTGCGTGTCGGCAAGGCCACGCTTATTATGGTACCTACGGGTAATTAGGTCCCGAGCCGTCTGGTACGCCTCGTCAGACACGGGCAGATGCTGGATGAGGCCCTTAGCCTCCCCATCCAGAACCGACATTAGATAGGCCAACTTTTGTGCCGGCCGAAGGTCAGCCCTATCATTGACTAGGCTGTCGAACAAATTAACGAAGCCCAGGTAGCTTCCTAGGCAGCCATCAAAATGGGGGAGGTCCAAAGTAGGGAGCCTACTCACCAGCCCCGGTGCTGACCTAGGAAGCTCCTGCTTCAGGCCGGGTTGCCCTTCCCTATCGGCAACTAGTTGTCTCGCAGTATTGGAGACAGCATCATACAGGTCTAAGACCTGGGCATAGTCTTCGCTGACCTTATTTCGCTGGTCAGCAGTGAAATCAGTGACTGACACTTCGAGACAGCAAGCGCTGAAAGTGCGGAACTGCTGTTCCACACTTGCCAGGCGATCATCGATCCGCTCGTGCCTTTGAAGTAAGGCCTGCTGGCGATCAGGCCGGTTCACTAAAGCACTGGCCGAGGCAAACCAGCGCAAATCTGATGCAATAGCACCAGCAGCCGCACGCAAGTCCTTGATAGCTGACATAATCAAAATTCAAAAGAGCCCGGACAAGCGTTAAATAATATTAACAATCAAAACTTAATTTTTCTCAATTCTTTGAAACCAACAAAGTATTAGCCTGTTTACTGCAAGTGCAGGCAAGTGACAGGTATCTACTGTCCAACAAAATTAATAGTTTCAATATATATTGACACAAAACAAAGTCAAAGTTATCAAAAGTTATAACTTATAACAAATTAAAAGTTGAAACTTCAAATTAATTAATTAATTATTTGCAACAGACAGACTGGCTGTGTTATTTGAGATATACAATAGTAAGTAAGCACAGAATATGTGTTACCTAGCAATATTATCTATATTATAACAAAACAAAGTTTATTAATGTGACCCGCCCAAGTGGCAAGGTCAAGTTGGTTATTATAATGTTTATGAATATATGCAATAAACTAAATTTACTAAATTTATTGATACATACAGCTGTTATGTATCCAAACAAACTGACTTATTAATGCAACAACAAATTTAAGTTAGATTTTTCAACAATACAAATCAACAATTACTGATTGAGGTTATGTGTGACAATGTGTTTCAAATTATCTAGGTCAACTTATACAATTAAATATTATGTATTTTAGACAATAACTGACTTGTCAAACACTACAATACTGTCTACAAGGTGATAAGATACAAGCTCATACCAATCTGAGTTTATACTCAGTAATGCAACAGCGGCTAAATTTCAACTACAGCTCTGCACCAAAAATATGTCTAGAATTACCGTAGGCTTACTGGGAATTGGTTGTAGGCACAGAGGAAGCTAATTTATATTCATCCAGTTGTCCTAAAGCAATCAAATGTCTGACATATATTGCTGAGATTCTCAGCGATGACAAATTATAATGTAGTTATATGAAAATTTTACCTTATAGCTCCTGGTGATGTTCTTGAAGTGGACCTATAGATTAACTTATAATTTTGGCCAAAATAACAAGAGAATCGAATAGATACCAGTGTATAATTCGGCGAAGTCCTTCTCCTCGGGCACCAATCAGGAATTCACACACGTGTTTTACAAAGTTCAATATTTCACAAATGTTCATTAAGATACAACTTATCCTTGGTCACAAGTATACCGATGCCAGCTGATTAAAGAAGCGGCACTCAAACGGGTTTCAATACTTCCAATTTTATTGCAATATTCTACGCGAGAGATCAAAAAGGCGTCTTAATTTTTCAAGCGGAAGGACGGAAGTGACAGTTCAGTGTGACCATTGTGAGAAATTTTCAATAGACTAAACAAAATGTTACTCAATCGATCTAATCGATTTGACTTATAATAAAAACTAATTCTATTTCAAACAGGTATGATGAGTACATTGTAGCCTTATCTAATAAGTAAAAAGATGATATTCTTACCAAAAATATAATGGGTATATCACAAAACTTCTTTTCTCACAACATTAGCTTTGCGTTGCACCTTAGGTATCGTGAAATTTCCACCTTGGCATTACTGAATGGTTTGCCGCGCAATAGGGATATAATAATTATAATATTGTTACGAATTGAAAATAACGCCATCTATCAGTGAATGGGAGAACTACATGAGATTAGATGTATAGGTTGTTTAACCGCTCCGTTGTTTCAATGGACAAAACACCCTTTTTTCCAAATCCGTTGCTTGCTCCAAGGGACAAAAGTCCCTGCCGTAGACTGCGCACAAGTAACTAATGTTCGTTTTATCAAAACTTAACGGATTGCGCTATATTATATATCAATAGACACGTAATGAAATGAGCTTTCGAATGATACCAAATAACACCAAATAATATACATGTAGTCCACGCAAGGGCAGTATAAAGTGAAAATTAGAAATATTTTCCCGCCATTTTTGAGCGCGATTTTATATTTCTGACATATTCCTTTTTCTCGTCGATTTTTATTAAGGAAGGTATATAAGTATTATACACGGTTAGAAAGGTTATTTAATTTACTTTTAGAAGAAATAAATATAATTAAAAGAAACATTTTAATTTTAAACATAAAAAAATAAAACAAAGAATTGATTGTTAATTGCCGCCTATTTCCGTATTTTATTTTTTTAAATACCTTTTTATGTTATATATCTGATTCAAATCTACATAAGTTTCTAACCAATTAGATTTCCAAGCAAAAGAACCATTTTCGATAAGAATCCGATAAGAATTACTCTTACTGGAATGTGCACAGTTGTTTACTTTTTCCCGCTAAAAATAACCTGAATATCTGCAAAATTTTTCGATAATCAATATATCATGAATAATATGATTATTATACATCATATGATAGGTTTATTTACATACTCATAATAAAAAAATAACACAGAGCATAAATGTAACCTTATCAACATACATATGTACATTTTACATTACGTATTTACATTCAATAAAAAAGAAATGCCGTTTTTTTCGACAATTGTTTGTAAAAATCTCTTAAATTAAAGTAATACACAATATTTATTATTTTTTTTGCTGTAACTTCATAATTAATTAGTTTATTCACAATAAAAACATAAAAGTATCTTATATAATTATAATATTTGTTTACAATGATGTTTTTAATCCATAATTACGCCCCGCGCGCAAAATGCAAAGTCAGCGAAATAATATTTTTTTTCACATGCTAATATCTAAATAATTTTTCAAGCAAGTATTGCTATAATTTTATATATTTGTGAAGATAATATTACCCGGTATATAACAAAGCAAAAGGAACCAAGGTAAAACTCGTATTCTTATCACGATAATCAATTTTTTCGACTAAGTCGTAATTGTTTACATAGCATCCGGTTCGGCCTCTCGCATAAAGTAAACACTTCATTCAAACGTAATTTATTTGGGATCATATGAAAGAATAATTCATTTACTTGAACAAAAACATAATTTCAACACCCTTACGCAACAAACGAATAAACAATTACTGATTTATTGAGCTCGCCCGTCAAGTGCTCGCGACGCGTTGAGCCGTAAGCACTTGGGATTTTTTAGGTACCTACGCGAAACGACGGAGCGGTTATGGCTGTTTCATCTATCCTCTAATAGATGGCGTTGGTGTAAATAGAACAATTACGCAAATCTAGAAACACGATACACGTTTCCAGAAATTTCGTGAGTCGTCTCGAAAAGTCTAGTTATGTGTTCCGGCCGGTATAAATACCAGGCAGACGCGCGAGTCAGGACAGTAACAATTGAATATTGGAGCGATAAACAAGAAGCGAAGGGAAGTAATTCGGAAGTGTTTAGTGGTGTTTTTATTAGTGTTGAGAATTAAGTGTGAAATAAGTGTGTTTTTACTAGTTGTGTAAATAAGTGTGTATAGTGTTTGTGTATAAAAATGTTCAGTTTAAGTGGCATAGTGAGTTATAATTTATCGTCGAACCCCAGCTCGTAACAATATGTATAACTGAACATTGACGAAAGAAACTTCTTCAATATGACTGTGCTGCCCTACCATTCTTTCCATTAGCAAGATATGAACATAGCAAGTTAATTAACAATTTCGCCAGTACCATAGTCAGTAATCGTATTGCTGTTTTCCAGGTGAACTCTGAATTGACACTCGGGATATAGCTCACTTACACTCTTAAGTTCAGCATGCCCTGCGTACTGTCCATTGGCACCCATCACACGTTTGTAATCTGTTGCATTTGTAATGGTCTGGCCATATGCTTCGTCCCCAACAGTGAAGTTACTATATACATCTCACTTATTAACAATGTTATCAACAGTGGCCAAACGAATTTCATAATGTTTATTCTCACTTCCATATACCTAAACAATAAGAAATTGCGCGGAATAAGCAAGTACCGTCACCAAGAATGGAAATCACTTGAAAATTGTTGATGGTACAATTAATTAAATCTGAACCCGTTTCCACCCGTATTTTTTTGCAGTAGGAGGACCATCCGGTACCACATCTCCAACAGGGCCGTCATTGACCAAAATTCTTTGTTCAAACTTTCTCTGAGCATTTTTCAATTTCCTTCCAAGAACCATCATTATACCTAATTGAAAACACAACTACTCACAAAAAATACGTTATTAAATCAGAAACTTAAGTAACTAACTTACGCTAACTTCACTTTTATTTTATTTTATTTTATTTTACAATTTTAGGAAAACTTACAGCTAATATGTAATATATACAGAGTTGAGCGTTAAACATGAAGGCCAATTAAAAGTTTTCACAGATAACAGAATGAGTAGACAAGTATAAATAGTAATAGATATAAGTAGACAGTTTCACTTGTGGTACAGACTGTAGATACAGGCAAGAAATAAGAAGGAAAAGTTATGGAAACATTACATTGCAACAGAGAAATCGTCAATCACCAAAAAAGATTTTTTTTAGTTGGCTGTTACTATTTGTGAATAAGTCTAAATCAGCACTCCAGCATGCCGCATTGAATGTACGACTCGCTCGAATAACAAATGAGTTTTGTCTGTAGGTTGTATTCGCTGTTGGTGTGTGCAGCAACTGTGGTTTGCGCAGAAATGCGGATGGCACTCGCAGCCCTATTTTGCTCACCAATTCGCTTACATCTATCGACCCATTCGCGACACTGACCAATAATGACAGGTCCGCAATATTTCTTCTTTGTTGCAGCGGTAGAAGATGAAATTTTTTACACCTACTGTAATAGTTTGGTAAATAGCAATTAGATCGATATTGAATGTATCTCAGAAACTTTCTCTGTATGGCCTCTAAGCGATTTATATAGATGTTGAAGTTGGGATTCCAGACCTGAGACGCATATTCCAGGTGACTGCGAACGAAGGAACAGTACAAAATTTTCATCGTTTTAATGTCTTTGAAATCTGCACAGATTCGAAAAATGAAACCCAGCGAGCGGGATGCTCGTTTTATAATGTTGTCAATATGCACATCAAACAAAAGTTTTGAGTCAAACGTTACCCCGAGATCCCTGATTGTACTCACTCTAGATAACGTGGTGTCTAAGAGCTTATATACGTATATAATAGGAACGGGTTTACGGGTGTATGTGCTCACATTACACTTGTCAGGATTCAAGTCTAGCTTGTTTTCAATGCAGTATGTTTGAAACCTCTGAAGGTCCTCCTGCAATAACATAGCATCGTCAATAGTGTTTATTCGTTTCATTATTTTCATGTCATCTGCGTATAATAGAATTCTAGAATGTCGGAAACAGTAAGTGATGTCGTTAATAAAAATGTTAAACAGGAGAGGCCCTAACAGAGATCCCTGGGGGACACCAGATGGTACAAAAATGGTTCCAGAAGAGTAACCATTCAATACAACAGTCTGACATCTGTTTTCAACGTAAGACTTAAACCATCTAAATAGATTTCCCCTGATACCGATGGCATATAGCGTCCTAATTAGGGTGCAATGATCAATTCGATCAAAACATTTGCTGTAGTCGGTATATATAACATCGACTTGAGACCTTTGTGACATACAGTCGGAGGTGAAATCGCTAAAGATAATGAGGTTAGTCGTGGTAGATCTGCCTCTTAGAAAACCGTGTTGTTGGTCTATAAATCTGCGTTTTAAGGACGAGTATACTTGCGCATATACGATTTTCTCCAGTATCTTTGCGAACACGCACAGTTTAGAGATCGGTCTATAATTTTCTATATCGTTAATTGGTCCCTTTTTATGTATCGGTGTTATATAAGCCGACTTCCAAACTAAGGGCATGACACCGGTATCAAGGGATAATCGAAACAATATGGTGAGTGGAATTGAAAGACACTCCGCGCAGTTCCTAATAAAGATTGGTGGCACACTATCGGGACCCGCGGACTTGTTGATGTCTACTTTAGAGAGGTGTAATTTAACGTCGTGCTCGTAAATCTGCACGGAATTAATGTTACTGAGAGAAAAATCAGGCTGGTCAATGGGCTGATATGACAAGGCAGTATCGTCGAGGTTGTTGGGTACTAGGAAGTTAGAGTAAAAGTAATCACTGAACATATTACAGATTTCATCGCCATCACTAGACGAACGTTGTCCACGCTTTAATGCCGCGGGGTACGTAATCGATCGTTGTTTTGTTTTCACATAGCTCCAAAAGGCACGAGGGTTACTTGCAATGTTATTTTCAATTTTCGATATGTAAGCAACAAACATTTCTTGTTCTAGAGCTTTCGCCCTCTGACGCAGTATTACAAAAGATTGATAGTCAGACAAGTTTTTATACTTTTTTTTTGTATGGAACTTATTTTTTTCTTTTATGACTTTTAACAGTGGACTTTTATACCAAGGGGGAATTTTGGAAGAGTTGTTTGCCGTTTTAGTTGGAACATACTGGTTACGTAGACTGTACAGGGTATCATAGAAAAACGATACAGCGTCTTCTAACGGTCTACTACACAGTTCGCATTCCCAGTCAATGCGACTCATCTCATCCTTGATAGCGTCGTAGTTGGCAGATGCATATAGAAATTTAGTGTAAGTCCGGGTCGGCAAACTGTGCAGTTCAAAGAACTCCGCAGAAACACATACAGCCCGGTGATGAGGATCTTCAGGTACCAAAGGCGAGGTTTTCTTTATCTGCCAATATTTTAGTACCAAAATTAAAAATATAGATAAAAACTTTTGTTCATTATTTCTGTTATCCAGCTAAATATTTCTGTGAGAATCACGATTTATTTTGTTTTGCATATGGGTGTGATTAATCCATCATAATTAAGAAATGTAATAATGACGTTTATAGTTTTGATCGAAGTTGTACTTTTGGCAGGAATGGTAGCTTTGGTCGCAATCGTAAGTAACATTGCTACCAAAACTACAATATATATGCCAAAATACAATTTCTACCAAAACTACTATTCCTACCAAAAATACTATTCCTATCAAAACTACTATTTGTAGGTACTGAAACTACTATTCGTACTAACACTATTATATCTACCTTTTTTTTAAACTACCATTTCTACCAAAACCGCCGGTGCTGTCAAAAGTACCCCCCTTTTCTTTCAAAACTACTATTCTTACCAAAGCTACAATTTCTACCATAACTACCACTTGTAATAATATAATTAAATGACAATAGTACTATGAACCGCTGTAATATGTTCCACTTAAAAAAAATAAGATGCCCGAAGAAAGTCCGTAATTTAAAAACACAAAAATTTTCCTAACATAAAACGTACGGAAAATTCCTCAACATCAGAGATCAGTTCACCCAACATTAAGAGTTAACTAGTAACATTTGGGGAATATTACCTGCCATCAGCGATAATTCACTATAGTGATAATTTGACCAACATCGGGTATAATTTTACACACCACCACACTCACACCCGTATGGCAGTTACCGCAAGGAACTTATTAGATGCCATAAAAATATTTTTG
Source organism: Euclidia mi (assembly GCA_944739405.2). NCBI lineage: Eukaryota > Metazoa > Arthropoda > Insecta > Lepidoptera > Erebidae > Euclidia > Euclidia mi. The sequence goes on along the minus strand of OX123193.2, from coordinate 50,094,336 downwards.
AATTAAGAACCGTCCATATAGAGAGAAAGCAATGGAATCTTAAGAAATTTATAGAAAAATACTAGCTTTTGCCCGCCGCTTCGCGCGCGTTAAATTTGGGGTAAGTAACACAAACATACTTTCAGTCTCAAGATGTGTGAAGACACTCCTGATTATTCTAAAGACTTCAGAAACTCTATGGGGTACAAAGTAACTCGATCAGTATCCATGACATTACAACTACCGTTATCTTCTGAACGGTAGGTACATAATATTAATAACATCACCTTGCATACAGTCAAATGTCAAAGCCATGTTCTAATACATGTTCAATATATCTCTATAAACATTTTCGCATGTTTTATATTAGTAGGGAAAATCGTTTCAGGCGTTTAAATTTATTATATAATTATTAGTTTATATATGCGAACAATTTTATGTAATAGGTCGAGACAAAAGTATTTTAGTATTTCGAATGTATTATTAGTAATTAAAACTCTTTGGCTGTACTGAATGTAACTGGCTGTTTTTTCAACGTGCACAATATGACATTATGTATGACGTGACAGTACTGACAGATATGTTAGCACATGCGCATCACTCAATTATTAGCGCATGCTTTCTTACTTCCAAGAGGTACATTTGTGCCGTACAAACTTCTACCCTCCCTACCATCCCTCCCAGTTTAATTTTTGCAACTTATGGTAGCCTATGTCCGACTCCATGGTCCAATATATCTCTATGTTAAATTTCAACAAAATCAGTTCAGCCGTTTTAGCGTGAAAACGGAACATACATACATACATACATACATACACACTTTCAAATTTATAATATTAGTAGGGATTGAAAAATAAGTTCAATGTCCACACCTATCTTCCTTCAAACTTACCCAATTTAAATGAGCATACCATCAAATGAAAGAGCTCTTTTCAGCGCGTGTTTTAGGCCTATAATGAAACGCCTACCTCATTGAGAACCAGATATATAGAAGCAGAAAGTCATTGACTACGGCTACGAAAACGTAAAAAATGTATGGGAGACAACTGTATTTGCATATAACTTGATGAATGTGCAAGTTAGGTAATTTCTAATGCTTGATGACAAATCTAAGCAGCGAGAGCTTTCATTTAAAAAAAATCATGCAAATCGGTTGCGTAGAACGGGCTGGCCGACTCGTATTATAAAACACAAATTCTTTTAATATATAGATTTTCAGTATACCTGAGCCCTGTATGTAAGCTGTCCCACTATGGCAAAGTAATTAGACTGTAGTATGTACATAGCTAGCTCAGTATAGGTTGGGAAACGCGAGTATTTAGAAAATATTATGGAGCACTCTAAGACATTCCAGGTTGCCTCATGTATGGATGGGTAGATGATTGTCACTCTTTTGCTCAAAAACTACTCCACAGATTTAACTTGTATATTATATATACATGGTTATACATTATATTAACACAGGCTATCATTTGTCGCGGTTTCACGCGAACATAGATAAGGGCTAGTATTATAATTATAATCAAACAAAAACTACATTACTTCAACTCACGGCTGGCTATTGAGTGGTCGAGTATGAATAACAGCCTAGCCTTAATGAGCAGCTAGTTGAAACTAGTTTGATGTAAATTATACGGCTCCAGATACTAGTAATTACGTTAACTGGAAGCCACTTCATACACAGCTAACGTGCCAACATCGTGCTTGCATTATACTATTATTATCGACACTTGCCAGTGCAAGTGTTATCAGTGATAACATGACATGAAATATACGCTAGTTTATTAAATAAGTGCTGCATGAATATTTTATTTTTGCTAGTCACATGACTCGAAGTTGTAATGGTTTTCTGTATCATCATCGTCCCAGCGCTATCCTGGTTGCGCTCAAGACTTTTGTCCTGGGGACCGGGGTCTGCTTATCATCACCATACATATAAAGTTGCTTGTCCTGACTAACATGTTGAAGCATAACCTATGTAAGTCCTAAACAATAGAAGCTATAAACGTGACATCGTGTGGCGATCAACGAGTCAAAACAATGGGTCTCTAGCATGCAGTGAGGCCATTGCTTCTTTTCTTTTCCAACTTTATAATAATGTCATGGGATCTTTGTTTTTGTTTTTTATCAAAATCATGAAGAAATTGATAGTAACGCAATACATATCTATTTTATACATAAAATTCAAAATGAACTCTGTAATAACACCACAAAATGTGCGTATCAGTAAAGAAAAATATTTTAGGTAAAATTGTGTTGAAAATTTCAACATAAACTTGATGGTTTTGGTTTAGTTATTAAGTCCCTTGTTAAAAGTTCATCCCAGTACATTGTACTGTGAGTATGTTTATTTGTTCACATCTCATGATTTTTACTCTGCCGTAGTCATTTACGCTATTTATTTGGCTAAATATATATATTTGACCCCTGTGCTCTGAAAATTTGCGGCTCTTCAATGTGATTTCCCGAATTTAGTATCAGGCTTTATTTTGTTGGTGTTTTATGTTGTCACCTATTTGCCAACTTGACAATTACATTTAACATGTTTATTTTATAGGGATCCACTAGCTACGATCACCTAGCTCTGTCAAAGAATACTTCCCAACATTTGGAGAGCCTTATTCCACTGTCTGCTAAATTCAAATAAGTACCAGCTTAGGTGATCAAGTTATTTTCGAGTTTCATGTTTCGTCAGTGAGTGAGTGACTTCACTTTTATAATTTCTTGACAACAATATCTAGCTATTGTGAAAGTTAACCACAAATTACGCTGAACATGCAAATTCACTCCGACGACCACGCTACGCTTTCACCAAGATGTTAAGCAATTAAGAACCTCAAAAAATTGAACCATGTATAGAACAAATTCGCATAATATTATAAAAGTAAACTATCTGAAAATCTCACTTTTCGCTAATTTTCTCCCACTCACCTAGAGTGAGCTCCGCACACTATTCTAATGTATAACCTTATAATCACACAATAACCACATATAGTCGGTCCATATGGACAGCATAAACAAATCTCGATTCAGTTTTCATCTTGATACACTTAACCGCCATTGTATGCAGAAAGTAAAAATTGGTCCACATTTAAATAGTTGCTCATATCTAAATCTGATAATAAACGCGCATTGTGACATAAACAATATGCTTCGTGACAATCGTGACTCTGTAATCAGAGATTATCTTGTATTTCGGAAATCAGGCGAGGAATTATTGGCGTCACGTAACCTCAAATAAATGATTTATGTGGAAATTAGCCGATTTTCTGCTGTAACTACAACGTGAGCTGATAGTATCTGGAGACGATTTCATCGAAGAAATGGGTAGAACGAGGTTGAATCGCTTTGAATATAAATATGTAGATGAGAATATCAGACATCTCTATTTGGACCTTTGATAAATTCGCTATTGACCTGTGGAAGGCTGTACTAAGCTAAGATCAATAAACTTCCATTTCACCTTGGTTTTAACCAAAACAATTCGCTTCGGAGGCCAGTGTACACATTTAAATCTAACGAGGTTTTGAAATAGTAATTCCAGTTTCATTCTTTATAATGCTTTCTACAACGAAGCAGTACAATGCGGATTAAAACTACAAAGTATTGTAACGAGTCCACCAGCTACCGAGCACTGTTATATAAACTAGGGAACTCGTCAGGTAGGTAAACTAAAACTAACTGGACTTGTGTAGAGTGAAGTGAGATGGCTTTACTGTACAAACTGTTATCGAAAAACTATTCATTTATCGTTCCAAATAATAGTTCGTATTACGTTAAAAATCACAATGGTATCACAATGACAATTAAACTGAAAAGCATATGGCCTGGTGATCTATTGGTAATATGATCAATCAAATCTTGTAACACCTTTTATGTAATTCATTTAGATCAGCTTGATAGCTACTTGCGGAATGTATATTGTATTTTTAGAATTTATATTATAGACATTATAGACATCAACTCAGATTGCCTCAGGATTACAGCCAAGGACGTCCTGGCTGCCGTTGGCTCCTTCCAAAGCGGGTCTGCTGGTGGTCTCGACGGCTTAACACCTCAACACTTAAAAGATCTTGTGTGTTCAAGCGCCGGGGCGGCCGCGGACGCGCTTTTGGGGGAGCTAACGGCTCTAGTCAATCTTATGCTCTCCGGCAATGTGAACGATGCCATCGTTGACGTTTTGTATGGTGCAAATCTATGCGCTTTACGAAAGCGAGACGGTGGTATTCGTCCCATTGCCGTTGGGTGTACGTACAGGCGTATGGCGGCCAAGATTTGCTGTCGGCATTATAACTCCATGTTAGGCAGCAAATTACAGCCACTACAACTTGGATTTGGCTCTAAGGGTGGCTGTGAGGCCGCCATACATGCCCTGTCAACGTACCTTGGCTGTAATGGGGGTGATGTTATCTTGAAGATTGACTTAAAGAATGCTTTTAACTCAGTGAACAGGGACACCTTGTTGACGCAAGTTAAATTAGAAACCCCCCAAATTTACAACTTCCTTTGGCAGTGCTACAGGCACCCATCAAAATTAATATACAAGGAAAATCTTTTGGAGTCCGCCGTTGGCTGTCAACAAGGCGACCCTCTTGGACCACTCATTTTTAGCTTAGCCATTCATCCAGTTATTAGCCAGCTAAATTCTAAATTAAACATCTGGTACCTAGATGACGGAACCCTAGGAGGCGACGTACACACTGTCTATCAGGACCTGGCACTTCTGAAGACCAAATTTTCATCCATCGGCCTAGACCTTAATCCAAGTAAGTGTGAAATTTTTATCAACGATACTTTAGACCAATCCGCAATACTTTCCAAATTTCAAACCCTGGCACCCAGTATAACCCATATTAAAAAAAGTACTCTTCGCCTTCTTGGGTCCCCAATATTTGAAGAAGGTTTTGATTCTTTTATTCATGAAAAAATTCAAAATTTTAGTGAAATTTCGGACCGCCTGCTCAAAATTAATATACATTCGGCTTTCACTATTATTCGATACTGTCTTTTTGTGCCTAAGTTCACACACGCTTTACGTTCATCGCCTTTTTGGAAAAACCCAAGCCCACTAGTCAATATTGACAACATTTTACAAAACACCCTAAGCAACATTTTAAATGTGGCTCTGAACGACCGAGCATGGCTACAGGCGACATTACCTGTTCGCCTGGGTGGGCTTGGCGTACGCAAAATTTCCGACGTGAGCTTACCAGAATTTCTGTCATCGGTCCACAGCACTGCAGAATTGACCAGGAAAATCTTAGCACCCACACTGGTCGATTCTGAGGTGCCGTGTAAGATCGATGCCATTAATGCTTGGAAAATGGCTTGTCCAAGCACTGAGTTGCCCCGAAATTTATCCTCTCAGAGGCAGTGGGACGGGCCGCTTTGCAGCGCAGTACAAGAAAATCTCCTTAGCACATCGTACAATGCTGCAGAGCGTGCTCGTTTGCTGGCTGTGGGAGAGTGGGAGTCGGGGCTCTGGCTTCAAGCACTGCCATCGTCCAACATAGGTACCATATTGGACGATACGACGTTCCGCCTCGCTTCTTGCCTCCGTTTAGGTGCGCCGTGTGTCGCTCCACATCGTTGTCACTGTGGGGAGGCGGTCGACAGCCTTGGTCACCATGGCCTATCATGCAGCAGGAGCGCAGGTCGTATTTCACGACATAGCAACCTGAATGACATTCTCCGTCGGGCTCTTGTCACCGCTGGCGTTCCAGCCCAACTTGAACCTCAGGGTTTGGCACGCAACGATGGTAAAAGACCAGATGGAATGTCTCTACTGCCTTGGAAGTTGGGTAGGCCTTTGGTATGGGACGCAACGTGTGTCGATACCCTTGCGCCATCTCATCTTTCTAGCACAGCGGGTTGTGCGGGCGCTGCTGCTGCCACAGCGGAGACTCTGAAACGGCGCAAATACGTAAATCTCGTAGGGGATTATGTATTTGAGCCATTTGGAGTCGAAACGTTGGGGTCATGGGGTCCAAGTGCTAGATCTCTCTATAGAGAGCTTGCAAAGAGACTTGTCGACGCCTCGCGTGACCAGAAGGCTGGCATGTATCTAGCACAAAAAATTAGCATTGCCATACAGCGTGGCAATGCTGCCAGTCTTCTGGGCACATTCCCAATAGACGGCGATGTGGAGGACTTTCACGACGCCCTTTGAATATACATTTTCTTATTTATTTGTATTGTACTTTAATATTTTAATTCAATTTTAGTTGTAGTATTTAAGTAGTTATAATTGTGTTATCCTAATATTAATTTATTTTGTTATTTAAATAAATGCATGTTTTATTAGACATTATAAACATGATACGAGTTCCTGTCATTGTCGATAGCATATTAGATGCGTTTTTCCATGACTACATGGTTGACGCAATATTTTTACTGGGCCAAATGCTGTAGTTTGAATCTCCACATTAGTAGTTACCGTTTTTATTGTAGGCCAATCCACATTTTTACATATATTATGATGCTGTAGATTTTGTTGCATGCGTAGGTTCAAAGTTTGTTCTTGTTCTTAACCTCTCGTATGCTGGGTTAACAGACATAATTATAAATCTATTGTGTCTCGTGCAGATCTGCTCTTAAGCATCATCATCATCATCAGCCTTTAACTGACCACTGCTGGACTAGGCCTCTCCTTTGAAAGGAGGAATTGGCCTACTATACCACGCTGGCCAAACGGGTTGGTATAGGGTTTGTATCAAGTTTTCCTTCTCTTACAGTGCTGTTCTCTGCATACTATGGTCCCTCTGTCGGCTCTTACGACACCCATGGGTTGATATAGGGTGGTGACAATCCGTATTCTTAATCCGTCACCACACGGACACGGACTCTTAAGCATACGAAAGGTTAAGTAAGACTCAACCGCAATGTGTCACCATGGATCAACGTGTTTGTTTATAGTCTAAGATTTTATGTGTTATCCTACCTTACACCTATTTCGCCACTCATACTTATTCTAAGACGTAGAACGAGATTGCAGCGAGGTAATGCGCTATCCATGTAATAGGCTAATAATGCCTTCATTCATGGCATGTTCTGGCACCAAATTGTCTTTTAAAACACACAGTTAAATATAAACTTAAAATTCTTGAGAATAATAAAGCTAGCATGATGAATGAGTTTCAGTGTTCTTGGCTGCATCCACCGTAGTCTTTGGGGAGTAATTTTCACGTCATAAATTACCCGAAGCTCTCAGATTTTACAACACTTAGAAAGCAAAATTTAATTATTATAAAGTAAGCTTATTCCAGAATGAGTCACTTTTAGTATTTCTGGACTACTAACCTAGCAACGACTGTGAATGTAACCTGGCAAGATGAATTTAGTCATAAACGTTTGACGGAGGGTAATCAATGTTTATAATCCTTCTCTATTATTAAGCAGGCGCAATGTTGTTATTTTACCGTGAATAATGTAGCAAACAGAATAAATCATCCCTATGTAATAATAACGTTTTGACGCACTAAAGGCACATAAAGCAAATAATGCGATGTATAGGTCGAGGATAACGATGTATATTGTAATGGTTCACAAATTAGCATGTTATACACGTTTTTAAATTTAAAATTGTCTCCAAATTATTATTGGTGGTTTCCACCATTGTCACTTTGGCTTGGCGTCTAATTCCAACTTTTAAACTCCGCGCGATCAGCGCGTGCACAGATAAAAAAATCATGAACGTGCGCGCACGCCCCTACCAGGGACAAGTGACCATGGTGGAAGCTTACCGATTGTCCATTCGTGTATTTAGTTTTAAGATTTAACTCACTTGTGCAGCATGTATATATAATTTTCTTTTTATGTTTATGTCCATGATATATATATTTTATTTATTATTTATTTATTAATACAACGGTCCCAACAGAATACCAGCGCCATCTTGTGGCCTTGACAAAGTACCTACGAGCCATTTCATCCACAACATCTACCACATACTTCGAACTATTGTAAAATGATAGTTCATCAGGTTTTCCTTGTATTCATCACCAGTTTCTATTTGAATACCTGGGTGCATAGTGCTAAAGAGAACATTTTTATTGTGCTTTCCTTGATATACTGTCAAAGTGATATTGTCTTTTAGTACCACTGTACTATACAAACTACTAAACTCTTGTTTTGCTTGGTTTTCGCAAGCAGGTATTGCTGATGAGCTTTATTTATTGTACCATCATTTCTTTAGGCCATATATAAATGGCCATACCCTGCATAATTACTTTTAGGGTGCAATGGCACCCCTCCATTCCTACACCCACGCTTCGCTTCGCCGCGTATATATTATAGCGCATAAGTACATACATTGACAAATCAACGACATTTTTTTATCAACTTAGAAGAAATATAAAGTCAAACTCTGATATCCATGACTGGGTCAAAATTTGCACAGTCGCACTTAGAGGTAAAATTGGGATAGAAAATATTTCTTTTGCATTTACGTGCTTGAGGTCTCGCAAAAATAATAATCATCATATTAAATGAAAAATCAAAAATAGTTACGACTATACGAACCACTACGAACAATACAATATTAGTTAGAGCAGAAAGAAAATGGAAATGGGTCAAATTTGGAACGCCTGTACTTTTAGTGTCAATCTATTTTATCACAAAAAATGCAATAACAACAACAATAGAACATGTACCTACCTGATATCAAAGACATTAAATACTAGGTACTGATATCTATTTTGCAAATAATTTACCTACTGTAACCAAATATGATGGGATTAGGTAGGGTCTTTTTTTTATATAAGTAGTAAAGATTTTCCCAAGCGAAAATAATAAGTAAATGGACTGCATAATTATTATCATCTGATCGAACACAATCCAAAAATCCAAATCGAGGGCTGAATCGGTGTCCAGAAAGGCAAAGCACAGGGTAATTGTCAGAGTCGGTAATTACCTATTAGTCCGTTTAACAAAGCTGGGGTCAGAAAAATCCAAAGTCGCATAAAATAACGTATCACAACCTCACAACAAACGCAGTGGATCGCAACTGTCAATCGATATCAAGGAATAAGGATAGCGTCAATCAATAACAAATCACGTTTCGTTATACGCTTATTAGCAAAATGTTGATACAATTTTTACTTTTGTTAAGTTTTCTATTTTATAAAATGAATAATACAAACAGATTTTGAGTTATTGTGATATTTACTTATTAAGTGAAATATTTTACCGCTACTTAACATGTACTTAACTATGAAAAATGAAAATAATGTATTTAAGTGTAATCGATAAAATAATTTATACGGCATGAAACGTTAATAAGGTACATTGTGATTGCAACAAAACGTACGATGATAAAAAAAATAATATCTTTATTTGTTGGCTTTTTTATGAGATATTTTTAACTGTTTATATAACTTTGTTCAGCATTGTTGGCAAATTGTATGCAAAGGTACTTATTGAAAGAGTTATGGAAGTAACCGACAAGAAAATATGGGATGTACAAGCGGGATTCCGAAAGGGCATGGGATGCACGGATCAGGTTTTTTCCTTGCGAAGCATAACCGAAAAGTTTTTGGCCAAAGGTCAAACGGTCTATTGCGCATTCGTGGATTTGGAAAAGGCTTACGATAAAGTGGTGAGGAATGAAATGTGGTCGGTGCTGTCAATGAATGGGGTGGACAGCAGCCTCATTCGAGCTCTGAAATCGCTTTATGAGGATTCTAGAGCTTGTGTGAGGATAAACGGGGCATACACTGACTGGTTTACCATCGAGAAAGGTGTTAGACAGGGATGTGTAGCGTCGCCGTGGCTGTTTAACCTCTTCATGGACAGTTGTTTGCAAGATTTAAAACATAGTGGCTGCGGATTAAGGATGGATGGGTTACTCGTCAAATGCCTCCTTTATGCTGATGATCAGGTAATACTTGCATCTTCAGCGGAGGAGTTGCAGGAGATGGTGACAATCATGCATGGTGCGTTAGAGAGAAAAGGACTGAAAGTGAATGTAAGTAAAACGAAAGTTATGGTTTTTGAAAAGGAGGAATGCGTTACGGCTTGTAATGTTTTGATCGATGGACAGCGAGTGGAACAAGTGAATGAGTTTGTTTACTTAGGTACGTTGTTTACAAGAGATGGTAAGAATGAAGAAGATATTGAAAGGAGGGTTAATGAAGGTAATAGTGTGAATGGAGCTCTGAAAGCGTTTATGAACAGTCAAAACGTGTCCAAAAAGGCACGTTTGGCTGTACATAGAGGTGTGTTAGTGCCTACCCTTAAGTATGGTAGTGAAAGTTGGGTATGGCAGAAGAGATTTGAAAGTAAAATAAATGCTGTAGAAATGAGAGCACTGAGAAGTATGTGTGGTGTGTCTTTGACCGACAGAGTAAAGAATTGTGTGATACGAGAGTGGTGTGGGGTAAAAGAAGATGTAGTGACAAGCATTGAGAAAGGCATGTTAAGGTGGTTTGGGCACATGGAGAGGATGGGTGACGATAGACTGACCAAGCAGATACATAAGGCAAGTGTGGAAGGGACAGGACGAAGGGGAAGACCTAGGCGGACGTTCTCTGACCAGATTGGAGACATCCTAAAAACAGGACAGGTTAGAAGCACCCTGAACAGAAGAGCATGCATGAGGAATCTGATGGGAGTGAATGAAGCAAGTGAGGTATGTCAGGATCGTTGCAAATGGCGTTCCGTAGTCTCTGCCTACCCCTCCGGGAAACAGGCGTGAGTCTATGTATGTATGTATGTATGTTTATATTACTTTGAAAAATTATATATTTAACATAATTATGTATATAACATAATTATGTGTTCACGCTCTGGTACGATTTGGCCAATGTTCTTTCATTTCAAATATGCAAACAGCCGTCACAAAAAGCACTCAGAATTGGTACAACAATTTATGTAACATGCATGTCTGTCAAATGTCTCCATGATATTTTCAAAAGGCATGTAAAGTTCGTAAACACCCAAGATGGTGGACTATGGCCTAAATCTCATAAAGAGAAGAGGATTACGCCCAGCAGTGGGCCATTAAAAACAAGGCTGATTATGATAGATTAGTAAATAGATAGACCACATCACTGGAATTCACTCAACCTTTAAACTACAACACAAGAGTTAGGTAACATTCCCATTCAAAAAGAAGCAAAATAGGAAGACCAATATTTTTGTTCCTGGCACTGGCAACACATAACTAAATGTGCAAACGTTAAGGCGTCGTCATTCAAAGGCTTAAGAAAAGTTAATGAAGCTTAGCTTGTTTGCGGTACCTACATAATATACATAATACGTAGCACCTATATAACATGGTGTTTTTGTATTACTAATAAACGTGTTTTCTTTCCTTTCTATTACAAACTTAAACGTTCTTAACAATTATTTTTCCATTCATGTAAGCCGCGAGACAAGAAAACTATTCATAAAGTGGAGCTTGAAAAACTTGCCACGAAGCATTTCGTCATTCAAAAGACGGTTTAAAACAACTTGTAAAGAAAAATGACATACATCAATATCAGTTCGTAACTTACCTATGTTATACTAACAGATATATACTAACAGAAATGTTTTTCAATATATTTATTTATGTTTCAAATTATTAACATTTTATATACAAAAATTATACGTAACTGTAACGTTATTTTTGCGGGTTCCTACTTTATGTAAAAATGTATAATAAAACTAACTTATATTTTACATAAAATAATACAAATTACTATTATGGGCCATGAAACTAAAGTAAACATAAAGATAAGTGTGTTATTTATTACTTAATAATTTTGTATACATATTGGATGTAAGGTAGCAGCATGAATGGGCCGGCTCCACCGGGTAAGTACTACCCTCTCACAGAAAATAAACGTAAAGTAACAGTGTTGCGTTTCGTTCGGTGCTCAGATCATTGAAGTAAGGAGATATGCCCCGGCCTAGAGAACCAGTGTCGCCAATTCTTATACACCCACACACCTGCGCTCTATAAACGCTTCGCTTCTTACACGCACATAACTATAACAGCGCTTCCATTCGCCACTCACACAAGTAAATTCACGCTTCACAAGAAACATCGCCTATGTCTCGTACGTGCGCATGAAGAAGATAGCATTTTACTCACACATTGATAAATGCAATAACATTTACACGATTACATTAGGGGTTGACTCTATCGATATAAAATATCGATAATAAAAGCTCATTGATATTTTTTTGTGTAAATGTATTGTCTGGCTAGGCTTTTAGTTAGTGACGCTGTCTGCTGAGCCTGAGGTCGTGGATTCAATGCCCGTCTAGGACATTTTAATATATTATGATGAGCTCAATGACTTGTTCTGTGTTTGAGTATAATTTATGTATAATGTGTTTTTATTTTAAAATATTATCCTACTAATATTATAAATGTGAGAGTACGGATGTTTAGATGTTGGGATTTCAATCACGCAAACACGGCTGAACGGATTTTGATGAAATTTGGTACACAGATAGATTATTACTTGGATTGACTTTATTAATATTCCACGCCAGCGGAGCTGCGGGCGGTAGCTAGTAATATACAACATGTAACAAGTTTAATGCACATCTTGAAAGTACTTTGTTCAGAATCGGCAACCGAATCCATTTCCGTCATTTTTAATATTGTTTATTTTTAGTCTTAAAATAATTAAAATAACGTAAATTGTAGTCACTCATTTTTTTTTAAATTGAGTTATTCGAAAATAAACCTTAAATCAAAGCAGAACGGCTTATTTTTAAATGCATTTGTTAAATGGTTCCACGTTGACTTACACAAACGCACACATTAAAACAACACAATTTAAAAAAAAATGAGCTATTCGAAAATAAACCTTAAATCAAAGCAGAACGGCTTATTTTTAAATGCATTTGTTATATGGTTTCACGTTGACTTACACAAACGCACACATTAATACAACACAATAGACGGCAAAAGACAATAGCACACAATTGACCACCAAAATGTCTATCATCTATCTTTCACTAACGTAGGTAATAAACAACGGGAAAGAGCGAGACGTAATGTCTCGCTCGCGCTGGCGCATGACAAGCGCAGCGGGCGATGCGGCTGCGCTTAGACATGTTATGACAAGTACAACCGGGAATATCTATCTGATTCTATCAGTGAGTGCTGTGAAAACCTTTTTAAAAGTTCATTTGTTTACAAAATGTGTAATGGTGTATAATTTAATCATTCAACAACAAAGTGAAAAGTTCAACATCATCTTGATGTTGACTTGTCACCCATGGACTTTCTCATTGTGGAGAAATATTAAATCACCAGTTTATTGTGACGACAGAAAAAGTGCCGAGTAGTTAATTAATTAAGATACTAGCTGCTTTTGAAACAGTGAAAAGATGTGATTTGTGAGGAAATACTGAAGTGCTACGTGGACGAAAGAAATGTGATTTAAGCCTGTAAGTTATTTTATTATTCTATTATTGTAAGTATTTAGATTCACAAGACAACTTTAAACACGCCGTTCTTGTTTATTTCTCTCATTGATATTCTTTTATTTTATCTGATTAAGTTAAGATAGTCACAATAGTCACTTACGATGTTAAGAAACAATAGATCGTGCATATTAATAACAAACAATAAATGATTCGACTGTCCACACCATAGCTTAAAAGTGTGATGGAAAGAAATACTCATAATATCTTTGCTAATATCAACAGTAGCCGACAAATTGTTCAAACATCATTTTTGTAAGCCCCACTCTATCAGAGTAAGGTTTACAGACTGAATTTCATACATTTTGTTATATCGTATCGTGTTTCGTTCCTATCAGATCGCTGTTGTTTGTTTACCATAGCAACCGTTTCGTTTGTGTGCGTGCGCAGATTTAGAGTGACCACGATTTTCACTTTTAATTGAGTTAATACTTTCTTTAAAAAACATTATTTACGCAAATAAAAAAAATATTTCAATGCATGCATTATGATTGTAACAAGGTTTTCTAATTGGGGTGTCTGAGGATGTGCGTTATTTCCATTACACGTTGTATATATATAACCTTACGCCTGTTTCCCTGAAGGGGTAGGCAGAGGAATTTTAAACGCCCACTTTTCGTCAATGTTTTGATACCACGTTATAGGTGGCGAGCCTATTGCCGCTTATCGGGATGTTTTATTTGCCAGAGCATCGTCCGTTAATCGACCGGTGCACCACTTGCAGGTGAGGTTGGCTTGTGACCCTAAGTTCTTGGTGGGAACCCTATGCATCCAAAATATTATAATATAATAATTAATAAAGCACTGCTGAGTTTGAAATCAGATGGCCGTGTGTCAGCTGTCTATAGTATTATTTCATTTCATTTAAGTACTGAGCACGTCTAATAATAATTATATAAAAATGAGTGTGTGTTTGTTTGTCATAATTAATTAATCATTATGTTCCTTTAATGTATATAAATAAAAGTAACTAAATTAATCATTTTATATATCGACTGTGAACTGGCAACATGTCCTATCTCATTTTTTTGCAGATTTCACTTTTTAATGCCAATTTATACCATTTAATACTCCACAACGTTGGAAGAAATCCTAACTTAAATACATTTCAATTTAGCGCCAGAATTCGCTTTATTCAACTTGTACTAACTGCAACGCGCAGTGACTGCGACCATTTTATGCTATCTCGCCAAAACTGTATGGACATGAACGCGATTTCGCGCACTCTTAAAACAAACAACTGTTTTATGTGGATTCATTAGGTTTCGGTGCCCTAAGTTATAAAGGGATATTATTGAGGACTTCTAGAAGCTAAAATGGTAAGTTTTGTTATACATTTATTATTAATATTTAAGATTTATACGTTAATAATTTGTAAATCGAGATTATGCATTGCCGTTGATTGCCGTTCAAATTTTTGGCAGATTGTAATTATTGAGTACCTCTTGGTTGCATTGAACTAAGCATAACATCAACCGAAAATACCTTTCATTAGGTTATTCAATACATACTTACGATGAAATACATGCTTTTAAGTTGCACGATTCCGCTATAAGTTGTTATTGACGCATTATTCAAGTGTTAGCCGCATTTAATAATGTGCCCAGTAGATGGCAATGGGCTCGCCCCCTATTACATTGGGACCATATAACTACTAGGGAAATATAACTGGCGAAAAGTGGGTGTGTAATACACTTCTGCCTACTCCTTCGTGGATAAAAGGCTCACACCTTTTACCCCCTTTAGTTATCAGCATTTACGACTTGATGCTCTAGCCCATCGAGTCACACAGGCTTGCTGCTTAGAGATTACAGGACTATGTTCTAACTCTACCCGCCTCATGACTTACTAGCCAATTGCTTGATTGTATTCGATAGAGCATAAATAATAATGGAAATCATTTGTGATTTCAAATGATTTATCCGTCTTGATATTGGCTGCGACATGCCAAAATATCGGCGCCTCAATAGACAGATATCTACCTAAGTCTCTGACCCGCGATATCCGCCGGTACAACATCAAATGTGTTCATGAGGCGATCGAGCGGAACAAAGGCTCTAATGTATTCCAGAGAGATCTGTCTATCGATTAAAATTGGCTAACAAAGCTGAAGATGGAGGATGGCAGTGTTGTGTCATCTAGACCTCAGTTCTTGAAGGAGATCGAATGGTTCTATGGAAAGTTATAAACGACACCGCAACCACACGCGACCCTAGAGCTAGATTGACCCGACACCATACTGAAGACATCCCGGACGTCAGCATGCACGAGATTACTGTGGCCTTAAAGGTCATAAAAAACAACGCACCGGGTGATGACAAAATTACGACAGAGCTTTTAAAAGCTGGCGGTATACCCGCTTTTGAAATGCTTCGTAACCTTTTTAATTCCGTCATACACGAGAGTAAAACGCCACAGGTGTGGCACAGAAGTGTGGTTGTGCTGTTCTTCAAAAAGTTCCACAAAATCCCTTTAAAGAATTACAGGCCCATCTCACTTCTGAGCCACATCTATAAGCTGTTTTCAAGGTTCATCACGAATCGTCTCGCTTGCAAGGTACACGACTTCCAGTCTTCCGAACAAGTAAGTTTCCGAAAAGGCTAATAGTATTATAGACCACATACTGAACACATATAGAAGCCCGACAAGTATAACCAGCCTCTATGCTTGGCATTTGTAGACTATGAGAAAGCCTTCGATTCGATCGAAACCTGGGCAGTGCTGCAGTCTCTCCAACGGTGCCAGATCGACTATCGATACATCGAAGTGCTGAAGCGTTTGTACGAAAACACCACCATGCCAGTCCGCCTCCAGGACCAGAGCTTGAAACCTATGCGACTACATCGAGGGATGAGGCAGGGAGATGTTATATCTCCAAAATATTCACCGCTGCGCTTGAAGAAGTCTTCAAGTTTCTGGACTGGGAAAGACTTGGTATCAATATCAACGGCGACTACTGTATCACTCACCAGAGAGGTTGAGACCATGGAAGACCTCGGCACAATGCTCGGTGGCGTCTGTAGAGTCTCCCAACAAGTAGGTCGAACAAGACGAAAATCATGTATAATGTCCATGTCGTATCTGCTCCTATGGATATCTTCACGTCCGATATCCCGTAGTGTCTCAAGACGAAAGCCTTGACCAGTGTGTGTAGCCAGCGTCGTCACAAATGAGGAATGAATCAGAAATGAGGAGATCAGCAGGCGAACCAAATTTTGGTTACATAGTTCTCCAAATAGTCAGGCTGAAATGGCAGTGGTAGGGTACATAGCCAGAAGAACCGATGGCCGTTGGAGCAGAAAGGTTCTGGAGTGGCGGCCACGCATCGGACGTCACAGCAGAGCTAGGCCTCCTGGAAGGTGGACTGACAACCTTGTTGGGATCGCCCATAATGTTCCAAGTAAAATGTCCTATGTTTGTTATTGTGTTGATTTATATTGTCCTATCTCGATTTTATATTGGAAGGAAGCATATAATGTAACTTTTGTTTTTAAATACATGTGCAATGAAAAAAAAAATTAACTACGTATTTTTTTTTAACTTACGAGATGTTGTATATATGACGCAAACATGTTTTTTCTTCCTCCTCTAAAGTTGTCAAAATTGAGATATTACAGGTTGCCAGTTCACAGTCGATATGTAATGTACATGTCATTTGTAATTATTATATTAAATAAAAGCACGGAAGAAAAGAAACAGAACAACACAACAATATGAAACGAAATAAAGTGATCCTACTTATTTAGGTAGGTATATTTTGAAATGTTGTAATATACCTACTATGAGTAAATACAGTGTAATGTAACAGGGAGAACTAAATAAAATTCACGCAACACTGTTATCAAATATTTATTAATTCCGTAAAATAGAATATATGTACATATTCTACGCTATCATATCACTGGCCGGTAAAATGTAGGTATTTATTTAGTTTTAGTTATAACATTATAATAAAATCATCTTTACTGTTTCAAACGCCAGTGTAATCATTATCTGCTTACGAAACAATAGCGCTTCAAAAACAAAAATTATATTGTTTATAACTCACATTATTATTTTGCAATGTTTATATCGATGTTATGCAAATTGCAGTTACTCGTGGTACACCACTAATTCGCTCCTTTGGCGAGCGATGCAACCCAACGCTCACAGCGGCAGATACTACAAATGCCTACAATAGTCAGCGGTATCGATGTGTGTTTATTCCATTGCGCTCTAAATAAGTGTAAACTGACAGTTTCACAGTACAAAACCATCAATGGAAATAATTATAGTGCAGTTTTGTGACGAAGGATAGTGTTAGTACGTTATCGTTGTAGAGGCAGATATTTTATTTGAAATATCTTGTTTTATGCAAATTAATAGTAAAATTGTCGTTGTTACATGTGGTATGTGATTTCATTACTCGCATAGGTTTGAATTTTGCTCGTATTTTGACACGTAGCCACTGCACAGCTAGGCATTTTGAAAAAAATTGAGTAAGTTTCGGGTGCGCATTCAAATTGCAACTGATCGTGACATACGGGCGCGCGACGGCGAGTATGCGACGTAGAGCATACTGCGTTCGCACGCGCCGAGCGTTCATTACATATCTATTACTTCTATGATCTGAGGTTCGGTGAGTGAGAGTGGCGGAGGCCCTATCCCCTATTCCTTCTCCCTCATCCCATTCCTCATCCTATCCCTTTTCCCAACCCCAAGGGGCGGCAACGCACTTGTAACTCCTGTGGTGTTGCTTATGTCCATGGGCGGCGGTAATTGCTTACCATCAGGCGATCCGTTCGCTCGGTTGCCGCCTATTACTATAAAAAAAAAATTGCATCCTTAACTTCCTTCCTTTATTTATAAAAAATACATGGTCTTACAATATTGAAATTGATTATACATATTTAATAAGAAGATATGTTAAATATGTGCTTGGCAAGTTAGTTAGTTTTCCCGTATTGAAAGGGACTAAGAAAATATCCAAACAAGATCTTATTTCGATGTTGATTACAAAAATATGCACTCCATAAAACAGAGTTCTGATTATTAAATACCATCACACCATAGATACTTGGTCGATTTCGAGACTCAGTTTATCCGACGTCTTTATAGATCAAAGCTTAAGGCTAGCACTAAATTGGAATACCTCGATACTCGACACCGGAATCAAGCCCTGCCCGTCAATACGGTAAGGCCCCGTTCACGAATAACAGTTTCAGGCGGCAGCGATTTCGATGAACATGTTGCATTCTACTCTGACGCCACATAAGCCACGGCGGCGTAGAGCGTGTCATCATCATCGTCTTACTAGTGCTCCCAGTTTCAACCTAGATTCGCATACCTGGACTGCTTGTCTGACCTCCGCAGCCCGTAGGGATAGCGATATTCCATGGTATAGGCTATTGCCAGTTTATTCAGAGGTACTGACGCCCTATAACAACTTTCAAAGATCTTTCCGATCACCGAGACCGACGGCTCGGGCAAGCGATAATTTAACAATTCAATACCCACATAACTCCGAAAATTCTGTGACGCGCGCTGTAGATTCGTACCCGGTACCCTCTACATGGCAGTCTGTTGGTATCTCCGCTAGGCTATTACTGCCTACACGATAACCTAGCAGGAATAGAACGCGACATGAACATCGAAATCGCTGCCGCCGCCGTCCGCCGCTGCTAGTCTTAAACGGGCCGTAAGATCCTTACCTGCCTTAGATACGCGACAATTTATTTCCTTACTGGCTACCTTTCTCACCCGGGTATCGCCGGTCTTTGCTATTCCTTCGTGAAGTTAGTAGTGTAACTCGCTTGAGAGCCCTTATTTGGTTTAACGGCATGAGGTTTAAAAGACTTTGCTTAGGATGTTTATCTCGATGTTGAATGTTATGACTGCACGGATAGCGCTAGAATCACCGAATAGCTACTAATATTAATGTTTATTTAACGGGTTAGACCAGCTTGCACTTTGTACCATATTAATGTACAAATGACCACGGCTGTAGTAACCTACGCCGTAACTTCGGGGCAAATAAGGGATTACCATAATTTTCAATCATTTACGCGATGCATACCCCTACATAGATATTATTTTGTGTAAATAGGTACTAATGACTAAATTAATATAACCGGGGCTTAGATTGTCACGCGACATTCATATCATCCTTAAATATGTTTTTGAAATCTATCTCAAGACAACTATTTACTAGTAAGTTCAATCTTTGTCTCCGTGATCCAGATAATACTTATAGAACAAAAGGGTTGTGTTTAGAGATATAAATTGAGATGATTTGATTTTGCGTAAACATCTGCCTCTTATCCGCGAAGTTATAAATACAAAGTGATAAATAGGCCTGAAAACACCGGATCTCCAGTTATCATCAACCACGCTCAAAAATAAACATCCGCAACTGAAGTAACTTTTGAGTTTGCAGAGAAATTGCAATTTGTCTGTAACAAAATTCTTGCGTTACTGACAGACTGACAGACAACGCACAGCCAAAACTAACGGACGAAAGAAGCTAAAAGAAGAATGGCAAAATCAGTGTCGCTTATTTATGAAAGAAATGAACGAGCAGGAATGAATTTATATACATTTTATAGAATGATAGCTGTAGTTTATTTTATTAGTTATTAATTTTTTTTATTCAATGGGATAAAGCAAATATCTAATAAATAAATATTTTGTTACATTTGAAATGCACATAGCAATAACTAAACGTCAAAAGCGAGATATTATAAGAATCCGCTTTTATGAAATCGTTAGAAACCTTACAAAAAAACGATGAAACGCGTGAATTTCTTGTCATCTGTCATTGATACAGTTGTCACAGATCTTATGAATGAATGTCTGTATTTAATTTATTTTACGCATTTTCGCATTGTTTTGTTAACTTTTCTTAGCTTAGCTTTCGTTTCTGCTTTCAGTTAAGCTTTTGCATCCTGAGTGTTGAATACCTACTTATGGTGTTACACAATTATGTTGTTGTGATACTGGACATACGTTTGAGACAAAAAACTAATACATATTGTTATTTTGAACAGATTTTTTATTTGTGTAGTATGGGATTTGATGATTATACATTATGTGCATTGTATGATGATGGGATGTATTTTGTCGTCAAGCTATTATTCCGTTACCAGTTCAGTTTTTCGAAGAAGTCGGAGTTATTATATAATGGTTCAAATGTACCTAAATAAATGCTTTGTTACCAAACATATTTTATTTTCACTTAATTACTATTTTATTATACATACATAGGGCTGATGAAACGCCAAATCAGTAAAGTACCCCTAAATGCTAAATAGCGCGAGAGTTTGCAAAGTATAAATTAGTGTAAGTTCGCTGGATAGAGTATAGAGAAACGTAATTACGGAGAAGTGTGATATACCTATATAATTATAAAGAAAATCGTAGAAGTAAGTGTTGGAAAAGGTACTCTCAGATGATTTAACATTCCAATCACAGTTCTGTTATGCTCATGATACCTACGTATTAGCAAAGAGCTCAAATATTTACATCGGTAGCTCCTTGAAACGTCACCTGACGTTAGTGAATAAACGTACATTGCGCAGAACGCTAATGCGTTCTGCACAGTGTACGTTTATTCATTGTACTGCACATACGTGAACTTATCACTGTGGCAGCTATGACATTAGTGACCACAGATGATATACTAAAACCATATTAGTGACTAACTGCAGACCTGCCCACGCTAAATGCGCGAGGTGTAACTTACAACTCTATAACTTCGTTTTCTATTAAAATCCCATAACATAAAAATATTCTGTAATTACATTTTACTTAATAGGCCTTAGATCTAGGTATCTTTTTAAAGTATTTGTACTAATGCTCGCGAAGTCTTAATGCGACAATGATAATGTACGGTGGTTTGCCATTGTTCTTTGGCACAGTTCCTTGGAGAGCGTGTGGATACACCTACGCTGTTAGTACATGGAGGCGTTCGCATGCGGCTGCGAAAATTTTACAAAACTATTTCGGCGACGAAACATGTGCGAAACTTCCAAAAGTTGACGCATGTTCTGTCGAAACATCTGCGTATGTGTAACGACAATTTCGCAGTTATCTGCGGAACTATAGTGACAAGGATGCAACTTATTAATCTTGCTCGTGTAATAGAGTGAGACATAGCATATACAAAACGATTTCATACAACTGACAGATATTTCGTTGTTTCGTTTACGCATGCAATTGCGTAAGTGTACTAACAGCGTAAGAGTTTCCAAAATTCGTACGGGTTCAGAGAGAAATGGTTCAATAAAAAAATTGTGCGGATGCCGACAAGACGATTCTTGTTGTTAAAAAGTAACAAAAGGATAATAAAATAATATTTTGATGTCGCCTAAAGCTACGGAGTTCTCCAGTTAACTAGGTAGGTACATATAAGTTTGTTAATCAACTATGTAACACAGCAACATCATATAAAAATATGTTATTCATATATTTTTATGGGCAATGCGAGCGCTCTATTTATAACTAAAAGTTGTAGTATGTTTTAAAATTCCCAACTTTATTTTTTTTAATTAATTAGCATAAACG
The DNA here is from genome assembly GCA_944739405.2 of Euclidia mi. Classification (NCBI taxonomy): domain Eukaryota; kingdom Metazoa; phylum Arthropoda; class Insecta; order Lepidoptera; family Erebidae; genus Euclidia; species Euclidia mi. Next base: position 50,072,391 of record OX123193.2, on the reverse strand, counting down.
TGAGCTGAACAAATAGAAATCATTTCGAACCATTTTTTTATCTATTTCTATTTAAACTAAGAACCATTAGAGCAGTGCTCTCTGTAGGCCATCTTTACAGCAGCAAGTTTAGTAGGATGTTTAAAACTCAATTTTGCTTAGCGAGCCATATTAGCATTCAAAAGTAAATTATCCATAGCTTTTGTTGCCGCCAAAATTAAAATCTAAAAACATCCTGAAGTAAGAAAACTACACACAGGGAAAGAAACTAGGCCTCGGGATTTCTTACCTGGCGAACGAAAACAGAAATATCCACATTGGAAATATCGGTACCGATACTTTATGTATGTCAATATTCTCGGTAGAACGCAGCAGCTTCTACTGTTCAAACGGCTCCAATTTATTTATGTAACGGCTGACAATCACGTAACTATTATTTTGATTTTCTCGACGTTTCAGCATGAGCTATAACAGGCGTGGTCACATGTACCTACATCAAAATGTGTTGCAAATTCAAAAAAGTAATGGAAATAATGAGGAATTTATCAAAGCCAACCAAAGTTTATGATAGTAGCCGTTTCAGCGGACATGCCTCCCTCCAACTCAATTCCTGCCACTAAACTATCGCGCGAGTTAATCCACAACAAAGTGAGTACTTCTGAAACCCGTGTTTTTCCACAGTTGTTCAGTAAATTCTGTTACATATATAACCAAACTTTCTTATCTTAATATATAAAATCCTTGCGTTACTGACTGACTGACAGACACGCTACAGCCGAAATTATTGGGCGCGGGAAGCTGAAATTTGGCATGTATGTTCTTAGGGGACCGTAAGAAGGGATTTCCCGAAATTCTCACGGGATCGGCAGCTCATAATCATTGTTCAGTAGTTGATTAATTAAACAGAGTTTTATCCCTTTCTCGGACAGGTAATCTTTAACTAAACGAAAAAGATTACAAAGTTGTTTAAGAAGTTAGCAGTTGATCAACAAAATAATTAAGACAACAATAGTTGTAGTTCGAATAACTTTTTGATTCGAAATATCAAATTGTGTCTGCTTTTGTTAGATTAATTTTTACTTGAAATTTGTTAAACAAATCTTAGCTTGTAAGAATTTAGAATAAAATAATCATCATCATCAGCCTTTAAAAGTCCACTGCTGGACTAGGCCTCTCCTTTGAAAGGAGGAATTGGCCTACTATACCACGCTTGCCAAACGCTATAGGGTTTGTATCAAGTATTCCTTCTCTTACAGTGCTGTTCTCTGCGTAATATGCTCCCTCTGTCGGCTCTTACGACACCCATGCAATGATATGGGGTGGTGACAATCCGTATTCTTAATCCGTCACCACACGGACGACACGGACGTTTATAATAAAATAACACATTTGCTGCAAAAATGAAAGGTTAATTCCTAAATTGTATTTAGGTGCACAATTAATCAATATGTGATTTTTAGCTTTATGGTTAGGATACGCACGATCGAACCAAGTTAGAGAGATTAAAATACTGGGGATAATTGTACTAGCGTCTTATTTATTCGTCATAGTATCTCACTTATTAGCTCAACAATACAAGCGTGGCATCGCGTCATGTAGCGCGATTACAGAAAAAAGTAATTTGTTTTTCCAACATCCCCGTTAGTACTTCATACTAATCTAAACGAATTTTTGACATCGACGTATTTAAGTAACATTAACATTAAAAGTAAAAGTGTGCTTGGTGAAATTAATCCTGCACTTTTGAAGGATCTGTAGACTACCTCACATTTACAAAGAATACAAGTTGAAGTTCGTCCTTACAATAAGTTAACATACCTAAATTTAACCCATTTTCTTTCTTTTCAGATATTATCTTCAAAGATCATGATAAGATCACACAGCTGATGTAAGTCGCGCGTCATCTAGGGGATGCGCTGAGCAAGCGTTTCCATCGACCAATGAGAGGGCAGCGCGGGAGCATGAATGGGCCGTAGGATGCGCCTCACTCCGGCGCCTATATACCTATTACTTCTGATCTGCACCAGCGGCTTTGCTTTTATACCCGGCGTTGATGGTGAGCCTTATCTACCTAATATAGGTATATTTCTTTTTTATTTTCTTTAAGAATGTTGAGCACTTGTTTCTTGATTTTTGTTGTGCCGGAGAAGAAAATATAGTGTGAAAACCATACCTGCAACAATTTATGCAGACAATGTATGAAAAATGAGTCTACGAAGTTTTAGCAAATAGCATAACCGTACATATTTTTGAAATTATTAGCGCAATTTATGTCACAGAATTTAAAACTGATCACCACTTGACGCGATCTTTGGCATGAATAGTACGAATAGTACTTTGAATAGATTATGCTATATCTTTATCATTTATGGACTACCGTACCACGCAACTGCAGTTGGCTTAAGATGAAAGTTGAAATATTTATAGTTAGTAGTGTTTTGTATAGGTAGATCGAGAATGATCGTGATTCGAGGAATCACGACGACAAACTGTACAATATGCACAGCTTCAACAATAAGCAATGATAACACTTCCATGCAAGCCCTGAATACCGTATGGAATTAATATTACATACTGTAATAATACGGTCTAACTTGCCTTATACCTACAGAAAGCTGGTGACCAAACGATCAGTTCTGACTTAACCGAGCGTTTTAATTCTCTGCCTAAAATAGATAAGGCATGAATCCCACCCAGATATATTTAGGGCATATACTACACATAGGAATTTACCTTTGTCAGCTGTCAGTTATACGCCAGATGACAATGGCTAAGGATATTTCCAAAATACCCAAGGTATCTTTGTTATAGGTCCCGTGTCCAACGTGCAAGCCTTAGAGGGAGGGAACGTGACTTTGCTGTGCGATTCCACTCCAGATTCCTCTGACGATGAGTTCATGATTCTCGTCTGGTATAAGAACAACCTTCCTATTTACAGGTAAGGAAATTTATTAATATCGTGGGTACGACTTTTCATAATACTGGTTTTTTTATTAAGAAGTCTGGAACGAAAATAGAGCACCTTTATTCATATCTACAGTACAACGTAGTATACTTTCTGAATGAGGGCTGATAGTGATGGTGATGCTACTTTCTGACACATTTTGGTGTGTTTTTTCTTTTGTTAGTTTAAACTATGTAATTCTGTAAGTATAAATAGAGGGATATTTAGCAAATGTTATCTTTTACCTCTAGTGTGCCACAGCTTTGCAACACAGACAGATAGTAACAAAAATCTGATCGCGGAAATTTGTTAATAATTTTAAGGTGATATTTCTCTTGCACAGCTACCAACTCGCCGAAACATAATGCCTACACTGCTAATGTAAGATTGCAAGGTTATTTATTCTTCTACGTTTTGAGAGTACGGGATCTCCTTAAGGAGTTTTGATGCAAGATAGCCTTTCATAGTCCCATCATTACACATTTGAATACCTACTTGTTTCTGAGAGACATTATTTTTATGTGACATGTGGTGATATATCTAACCCCAAGATTTAGACTTCCCTTAACTGGACAACCTCGCGTCAGATTATATCTGATATCAACGGTTATGAACGCTATTCTTTAATGATTCTAATGGTACGTACGCTCTAACTTCACTGCAATCCATTCCATGTGCTTAATAATCAAATCTAGAATTCTAGCTGCTAAACTGCTTTTGCTCTGAATGCATTTCTAAACTAAGTCACAGTAAAACAAGCAATTCGAATACAAACCAATGAAAAATTGAAAAACATTTTCTCGCACACGCATACGGATCAGGTAAAAATACATGCCAAACTCACACACACACACAAATACCTGTACCAAAACTAAACCACGAATAACACTAAACAGAAACGATACACATTATAACAAATATTCGTATTATTTTAAATTAGTTCAGTGATAACAGAATTAAATAGTGTCACAGTTGATCGCTCGCGGGTTTAGTTGTGTGTGGTTTAAGCTTTTTAACAAATGGGACTAACTAACGTCTGATTGGATTTGCCTCGTCGGGAATACATCAATAGATATAGAAAATATATCCAGTTACGAGTTTTCAGTATTTAGTTATAGAGTAAAATTTAGGAGGCTCTAGTCCGTCGAAACTCTTTGACATTCGTTACAGAGTTTTCCATCAAATATTCTAATATCGATTGCAAAGAACATACTTTACACCACTGCATAACATTGCTCGCGCTCTCACTTGGGGGATATCTGCAAAGTAAGAGCGAGAAGGATGTTACACAATCTACGACATCATCATCATCATCATCATCCTAGCGCTGTCCCGGTTGCGCTCCAAAACCCACGCCTTGGAGCCCGGGGTCCGCTTTCCGGCTATGTCTCCTCCACTTCGCACGGTCTTCAGCATCCCTGGTGGTTAGTTGGTTGGCACGCATATCATCCCTTACGACGTCAAGCCAGCATTTCTTTGGCCTTCCCCGTTTACCGGGGCCCGGTGGAGGTAGCATGACAAGACATTTGTTACCCACGTAAGATGCCGGTTGACGTAAGACGTGGCCATACCAGCGTAGACGACACTCTTGTAGTTTGTCAGCAATGTCACGGACATGAAGGCTACCCCGGATGCGGGAGTTCCTAATGCGGTCCTTCCGCGTGACACCACACATCCAGCGCAGCATGTTCATCTCCGTGACACGCAGACTCTGCTTGTGTCGCACAAGCACAGGCCACGTCTCACTGCCATATAACAGGACAGGTCTAATGATGGATTTATAGACCTGTCCTTTGAGCTTAATCGGCATTTTGGGGTCACAAATGACACCGCTCACCTCACGCCATTTGGCCCAGGCTGCCGAAATGTGTGCCTTGACGTCGCAATCGATGTCACCAGACGCGTGCAGTACTGATCCCAGGTACTTGACCAGGTCCTTTCGCTGGACAATGTCTCCGCCTATACGAATTGACGCGGGATCAGTACTGTTGCAGGCCAAGTACTCGGTCTTCGCCACGTTTATTTTCAGACCGCCGTTCTCAAGCGACTCCTTCCACGCATTCACACGCCGCACCAAGCGTCCCCTGTCCGCATCCGCCAGCGCGATATCATCAGCATACATGAGCAGCCACGGGGGCTGCTCATGTGTTACACAATCTACGACACTTACATCAAAATCCGCCAACAGCTTCGAGATTCCGAACAAGCAATGGTCGGAGCCGTCCTTCAACACGAGCTCCAGGATGCTGGCCGACATCCGCGCGCAGCCGACCTCCGTCACCATCACCGATCTGACCGAGGACGACGAGGCCCTGTACCACTGCAGGGTCGACTTCAGACTCTCGCCCACCAGGAACTTGGGCATCAACGTATCTATTATTGGTGAGTCACTACTTCATAGTTCCGTACGAAAAAACAAAACCCCTATAATTGATTATTTAGGACCAGCTGCAACCCTATGTAATACATAGCGTAGATGACATCACATCATATGTTTCAATATATAAATATCTTGAAGATAACGCCTGTCTAGAGGCGGTGAAACTTGTCTTAAACTTGTAAGTTGTTCGTATGGTGATTTATTGTGATTATTAAGTGTAACTACCCTATTTAATTTCATGAGTATCGTCAGAGGCGATTACAAGAAGACATAAGAACTTCTTTATGAAAACACGGAAAACTCGACATCATCACACTTGAATCACGCTGCAGGTTGGTACAGAGCAACCTGTCTGGTCAGCGTGGTTCAAGTAGGTCAAATGTACCTACATTTGAAGAGGCTAGGTCCAGCCGTAGATTGGCTATATGATGGAAATGTATAAATTTATCTGGTAGGTGATTTCAGTTAAGTAACACCCCAGTTCCTTTAGCATCATATATCGTTGATAGAAACATTGACTTAAGAGCAATCGTGATGACAAAACTTTCTTTATGTAATTATGGCATTGGCCGATTTTCCCTATATTTCACATTAGTTTAGCGATCATGTATGTAACGTTTAATTTCTAAACTTACAATAGGTACATGTATGTATATACTTCTTTCATGGAACCCAGATATTTACAGGGGAAATTCCGGGCCTTTTGTAAGTTTCCATCTATTTATCTGAATGTTCCTTTAGTGTAGTTTTTTGTTGTTGGAATAAGTCGAAGAAATCTCTGACATAAAAAATGTTTGCCATGAATCAGCCTAATAAGCCTTACTAATGGTATAAATGCGAAAGTGATTCTGTTTGTATGTCCATTTTCACGCTAAATCAGCTGAACGGCTTTAGATGTACTACATATGTATATCAAAGCTAAATCTTGCAGATAACAATCCGTACTGGGATATAAACGTATTTTTTAAAGATGTTGTATAATTATTAGATGAATATACTTTAAACATGAATTACTTCCGTTTGCATCTGGTAGCTTAGTCTGTTAGCTAACTAATAGTGACAAGTTCATTAAGCAAGAACTTAACTTAATTAATGTTTTCTCATCAATACACAAATAAAATAGTATATCAAAGAAATTTTCGGGTTTTCTAATCAAAGTTTAATAAGTATAACATGTTTAATAAGTAAATAATCTTATGAAACATATTCATAATATAAGTTTGGGTCGCGCTCTCAGTAGGAAACCGGTTTGTAGTTTACCAGTTGATGGCTAGCCTTGGGCTATATTAATTGACTTTGGGATATAGTACATGCTCAATATCCTGAGGGTATCTAAACAAATTATTAGAAAACTTTGGGAACACACGAAGCATTCGGTCCCGGTTCTTGGCCCAGGATAAGAATCATTAAGCCACGTCTTCGGGCGGTCCGAAAACTCCGACACCTACGTTGGTCACACACACACGAGAAGAAAAGAAAACTTCTCGGATAAATAATTTCGCTAGATCTAATCTAGGAAACATCAATAGCTAGTTATATTAAATCTAGGAAACATCAATCGCTAGTTATATTAAAAGTTCCTTTGAAATGCTTTAAGGGTACACACTGGACACGGCGCGGAGCGAAGCTAGATTAATAACGCTTATGTAGCTACATTGAATTTTCACTCTCCGAATTCAACGAACTACGAAACTAAACTGCGCTAGTATGAAAACCCAAAGAAGTTAATAAATTAAAAAGAGATTGCCTTTATTATAGTAACACGTATGCAAGCACATCTCGTAGTCTTCTTTGTCATAGACACATAATTTTATAGATATTATAAAGTAAGAAGGCATGACCAATGTGGGGAAGAGACAAAAATACTAACGGTGTACTATCTGAACTCAGTGATATTCAACACATCTTGGTAGTGGTTAGGCAAGATAGCGCACGAATTCTACTGTACATCAACCCAAAATAGAAATATTATATATAAGGAAAAAAAACCGTAGAAAACGCTTTTATAAAATCAATTTTCAAGAGTTCGTAAGTTTTCTAACCTTCCATCGGTATTTTCATCTAAACCCGTTCAGGCATTTAGAATTTGTGGTAAGCTAGCTACCATCATACATACAGATAACCTTACATACAATACATGCAGACAAACAAGAAACCTTAAAACGAAACACTCATTTTTGAGCAGTCGTATAAAAGCTCTACAAGCGAAGCTTAACAAACTTAGCTACGTTTCGTTTTATTGTGTGTATATCCTAATCTTACGGGATATTCGCGTAGTAACAGGTGCATTCTATTCGTTGGTGGTGCTGCGAACATGAATGGCGTCGGTGGAGCGTTGAAAACACGACGATTTTAATAGCGATGTGCGATTGTTGCGAAACGGACCGACGCTTACTGTCGCATTCAATGACGCCTATTGAACGTGCTCATTTCAATGTTTATTGTTGTGTTTCTTTGTAGCATATGTATTTGTATTGTGTATGGTTCCGTTTATCCAGTTTAGTGGAAGAACGAAGAACGAGAACGTTTATACAGATATATCTAGGATTTTGAATAATATAGAAGTTATCTTAGATACCATTAGTATAAGCGTGATGGCTTATAATACATTTCACCGCATGACCACGCCACTAAGGACAGTCAATGACACCGCGGTGGTTTTCATGAGTACGCTGCAAACCTCACCTATCTCCTGAATTCTAAATTCTCAAACTCAAATATCTTAATTTATTTATTTTTCTTGCAATGGAGGTCACTCCATCACACAATAGGTAAATGGATATCATAACATATCGTCACCGAAAAGAAAAATAAACTTGATAAGCAACTATCTGCAAGATAATCAATCATAATGAAAACACATTCCGGATACAATACAAAACTCTCTAGTTTCGGAATGTTGTTCGTATTTATATATATTATTTTTGTGGCTTCCAATATCGCGTGCAAATATAATTAATCAAGGAATTGCCAGCTCTACTTATTATAATCAGGCTAATAAATAACAGTGGCGAAAAACAATACCTGAGATTTATTCAATAGAATATCGGTAACCTATTTATAACTAATTAGTAAGATAGCCAAAATAAAAAAATATTTATGCTTTATAGATCAAACCACAGTCAAGAGAGAGATCGATAAAAATATAACTGATTTGCGACATAAAAGGTTATATCACCAATCAATAATAGTATTACTATCGATTGTTATAACAAAATTATACTAAGTAGATGTTGGAGGTATCAATAATTTAGATTATATAAATATATTAGGAACGTATTATGTTTATCATCCTATTGAAGTAGGCTAAGAACTCACGGAGCAATTTTCACCCGACCGCCGCGGTTGCGGGCCCGCAGCTTCTGTAGAATGTAGATATATATGTAAATAATTAAAGCACAACTCACGACGCGTTTTACGCCCGCGGTGTGCGCGGTTGTTTGCAGTTCCCGCTGCAGCGGCGGGCAACTAGTGAAATCGTGCGGGCCGCGGTCAACCGCAGCCTCGGCGGGTGGCGGCCGCGCGCTCTGCGGTCGGTTGGCGGGCCGCGGTTGCGGGCGAGGGGCACAAAATCAACGTTATTTTGCACCAGCTCAGCCAGTGGCTTGTGGCATTGTTACAAAATAATGTTTGTGCATGTTTAAATGTGTAAAATTAAACAAACATTATAAAATGGATATTGAAATCGATCTACTAATGATCGTTTTACTGCCCGTCTTGCAACCGCCTGTCTTGCTATCAGCAGCCGTGACGGCTACGAAACCACGCAAATAACTGGTCTCGTGAGTTTAGAAATTAAACCGCAGTTCCACCACCACGGCGGTCGCGGGTGAAAATCGCTCCATGAGTTCTTAGCCTAAAGCGAATTCGGTGGAATTCGCTTTACTTCTTGCTTGAATGTTTGTAAAATGTCACTTTAATTTATGGAGGGACAGTAGTGCCAACGCAGATAAACTCTTCTGGGATTTTTTTATTCGAGCCTTGGTGCAAGAAGGAACTGAAAGAAGTTCAGACTTATTATGTAATACCATCGCGGTTTTTAGGAACTCCCTTAATGGCACAGTCACGTGAATATATCACAGTGTGATATGGCATCATCTGATTGCCAATCAGGTAGTACAAGCTCTGCTTTTGTTAGGGGTCAGCGGGCTTACAGTCCGCGTTTGGGCTCTAATTGATCGCATACGAGTAGTTCGTTGATGGGCACATTTTACATAATTTTTTGCTAGGTTAGTACCTAACTTATATTTAAGTGAGAGCCTTTTACATCAATTTTCTAAAAGCGCCGTGGTGGTTAGTAACGGTCAGCGGTGGCCCCAGAATCAACCAGTGTCTAAATTCAAACTAGGCTCGCAGACGACTGCCTATGCCATGCCAGTAGCCATGAAACAACATCTTTTCGAAAAATTGACGATAATATACACAAACGACAAGGCGACTGACGTGAACCTTACAAATGTCGTCACGCTCCAATAGGAACGCTAATACGACAGACGTTCAACGATAAAATATTTCGAGGACACATTGTCGATAAACAGCCGATATATTATGAACAGCTAGAAGTGACAGCCGTGCAAAGATAAATACAACATACGAGGGTCAAACTGAAAGTTCTTAGAAAATCAAAAACTGATTACATTAGCCAGTTATTAGTTTTATTATATCTTTTCAAAATATTGTCCATTGACGTCAATACACCGCTGCATGCGATGGAACCACTGGGAAAAGCACTTTGCCCACTCGTCCTTAGGGGTCTCTTCAATGGCATCGCGATACGCAGCCACCGCTTCTTCAGCATTCATAAACCGCTTTCCTTTAAGTTTTTCTTTAATTTTTGGAAATAAATAAAAATCACAAGGCGCGAGGTCGGGGCTATACGGCGGGTGACCCAGTAATTCAACGTTTGATGTCGCCAAATAGTCGATCGTTCGCTTGGCGGTGTGCGACGAGGCGTTGTCGTGGTGAAGAAGGATCCTACTGCGAGGTCGTTTCTCTCGAACTTTTTCCAAGACAAGTGGCAAACAATTGGTAGTGTACCATTCTGCAGAAACTGTTTTTGATCCTCTAACACAATTGTTGCGAAATGACCTATCCTTCCAAAGAACGAGGCCACCATTTTTTTTCCCGCACTTCGATCTCTCTTCACTTTAGTTGGCAACTCCTCGAAAGGAAACACTCACTGAGCAGATTGTCTTTTGGTTTCAGGATCATAACAGTAAATCCAGCTTTCGTCACCTGTTAGTATGTCGAACACAGCATTTGAGTCACCTCCGTTAAATCTTTCAATCATTTTACGGCACCAATCCACACGATGGAGTTTTTGAGCCTTAGTCAAATTATGAGGTATCCACCGGGCGCAAAGCTTCCTGACCGCTAAATGTTCGTGGAGGATTTTGTGCACTTGACTCATACCGATGCCTAAGCTTGTCCGAATCTGCTGATAGGTCACTCTTTTGTCAGTCTCTATCATACGCCGCACAACACAGATGTTATTTTCAGTCGTCGCCGTAGAAGGCCGTCCCTCACGTACATCATCAGTGAGATTAGTGCGACCACGTTTAAACTCATTAAACCAGTTGTAAACAGTCGCACGAGATGGGGCTTCATCGTGAAAGGCCAATCGTAGTCTTTCATAACTTTCTTGTTGACTTAAATGACATCGAAAGTCATAAAAAATCATTGCACGAAAATTTTCTCGTGTTAAATTCATGTTGACGTGACACAGACAATTTTCAATTTGCCGCCAAATCGTAAAACAAATGACAAATGAATGAAATATATACTCAGTAATATTGGCAAAGAGTTCTATTTTCAAATTTTAGAATATTTTTTTTATTATATTGTTTATAAGTGGCCAGTTCTAAGAACTTTCAGTTTGACCCTCGTAGTGGGCACGCGCGCTTACTGACAGTGAAGGTTATAACAGTAGCTACTGTTGAGATAGTATTCTTCTTCTGCCTGCCCTGTTCTACCTGGGTACGGTGCAGAATCTATTCATGCTCCATTCTCCCCTATCAGATGCCATCTGAGCATTCACTCCCTTTTCATTCATGTCATCCTTCACACAATCCATGCATCTTTTCTTAAGATAGTATCTACCAAACGTTTAAGTACCCGAACATTATTTTATAGCCTTTAAGACTAATGAACCCCACCCCAGACGAAAACAAAGGGAAACGGTTGAATATTAATTGGAAGACAGAGTCTATATTGGCCGGGATTAATAACGCCCGACCGCAGTTTGTGTAAGTCTGATAAAAAAGGCTTAAATCAATGTAGCCATGTTTTTGTGAACCCTTTCCCGGAAGATGAAGGCCCAATCTTTTTGTTGTACTTAGTATCTTCTTATGTGTTAGGTAGTATTTATCAGACCGATATGGATATTTCTATTTTACGTAGGTACCTATAATTTTCTGCTCTGATTGTAATTTGATGCGACGATTTAGAAAGAGATCTAAAGAAAATAAACTGAATCTATAAAAGAACTTATTATTTTCTTCGTTTACTTTTTTTAAAGACATATCTATCTAGTTTATATGATAGACATACCTATCATAGACTAAGAATAAATCCTGTTTCGCAAGAGAAACATTTTCAATGGTTACAAAGAACACCCAAACTCAAAACAATAATGAATACTACTCACCTTATGTCGTGTGGTGTCGAACATACAACATTCAACGCAGCGTTAAGCAGTGAGTTGCTAAAACTACTAAGCCAGCCATGCAAACAAAAGAGCGAGAACAAGTCTGAAAGACAATTAATTTAAACGCCACCCTTGATGGTAACATAAATATAATATTTTAATTAACATTTGGGCCGTTTGTCAGATCTGTATAATTTATAGACGTATCAAATATATTAAAATATGTATTGTATCGATGGCCGATGTTCTTTAATGTCAAGATGTAATTAAATACTTATAAGAATCACAATTTATTAGGCCTACGGAATACTTGGGTGACTATATATGGCAAGATGGTGTAATTTAATCTGTCTAATAAGTTTTAATTGACACGTGTTGAAATTCTCATGGACAAAACAATCACATATTTTAATATGAGTTAAGAATGTAATAATAAAACGGAATATTTTTGTTTGTTAACAACACAAAGTAAAGTGACGCTACACTTTATGGATGCATTGATTATAAGCTTTAGACAGTTTAGACTCTGCGCAGAAGACAGTTTCTTCGTTTGGTAATTTCACTTGAAATTTATTTTTAAAAATTTACTTTAATAGCACAATTTCAAGAACTTCTAGTTATGCAACACGTGTGACAAACTTTCTGGTCTGAAGTCGCCGAGAGTTACGTACGTTTCGGTAATTAATTAACTTCTGAGAGTAATTTAATTAGTATGTACAAATATTTAATACTAGAAGGCGCCCGCGGCTACGCCTGCACATTTTATTTACCCGTTTTCCCCGATCCCGTGGGAATTTCGGTAAATCCCTTCTTAGTGCACCCATACGATCTCCAAGGAACATACATGCCAAATTTCAGCTTCTTACGCCCAATAGTTTTGGCTGTAGCTTGTCTGTCAGTCAGTCAGTAATGCAAGGTTTTTATATATACAGATATTAATACTTAGTATGAACATGTCTACAGCTATGTACCTGACATTCATAGGCCAAGGAAAAGTTCCACGGATGAAAAGCATTTCATATCAAATATAATGCAACTTATTTTTTTTCCATTTGTTAATCAACATTTCATGCTCGAAATGGCTGAAGCCGGTGAAGATCGTTCTTCCAAGGGTCCACTTCTATTTCATGAAGCATAAAACACACTACTTTATACGATATAATTGAAATAACTAACATTACGCAAAAGGACGAAGCAGATAGCGGCATAGGTGCACCTGTATGCGCCTACATGTGCTTCCAAAAGCGAACTACGCGCGTCTGACACCGCCCTCGTCATACTGTCAAAACTTGTAAAAAATTTCGCAGTGCAATAATGCATCAATTAATTACGCTTATTAGATGTAAGTCTCAACTCGGGTGCCAATTCAATTGAAACTGACGTCAAAGCACACGTCGACCTATAATGATTGTTCAGTACCAGCTTAACTGTTCTGTGAGTACCAGAACTCTGTAATTAATTTGAATGCTACAATTACAACCCAGTGTACCGAATTGCACTATTAGTATATTATCTAGTAAACTAATTACCTAAGTGCTGTATAGGTGGGTACTCTAGTAAAGTGATATGACTGTTTTGTTTCATGCTACATGAAATCATTCTGTAAAATAAAATAAATCAACAAGTAAGTAGGTAGTATTGTCTTTACCACCTGTTCTCATTTTCACTGGCCTGTTTGTCTAGTTCTTGTGGTCTATATAAATCTATAGAAGGTCGTGGGTTTGCTTTCCGTCTAGGACAAATCTTTGTATGATGACTGCTAAGTATGACTTATTCTGTGCCTGGGTGTATATTATCTTTAATATGTATGGATCTATTTAGGAATACATAAGTAGGTATATTTATAAGTTATTTTGTGGCCATAATGCAGGCTCTGGCTATAAAGCTTTTGGATCAGATGACTATGTGTGAGTTTTAGTAATAATATTGTATCATCATCATCATCATATCAGCCAAATGACGTCCACTGCTGGACATAGGCCTCCCCCAAGGTTCTCTACACTGACCGGTCTTGAGCCGCCCGCATCCAACCGCCTGCCGCGATCTTGACGAGATCGTCGGTCTACCTTGCGGGAGGCCTACCTCTGCTGCGTCGTCCGGTACGTGGCCGCCACTCCAGAACCTTTCTGCTCCAACGGCCATCGGTTCTTCGAGCTATGTGCCCTGCCCACTGCCACTTCAGCTTGGCTATCCGGAGAGCTATGTCGGCGACTTTGGTTCAACTGCGGATCTCCTTATTGTATACTATTCTTTATTATTGTTATATACTATTATTTTTCAGTAGCAGCTTTACACTGCATAGACTTCATATAGAACATGGTTCTAATGTTTTTAGACGCATCAAATATTCAACAATAATTTATACTAATGTTTCTGCTACAAGAATAGATAATGGTTGTTTTTTGTGCATTTTGATGAATTTGAGTTTTCCAAATATTGCAATAACTTATATAAAAAATAACACATAAATTGTGTAAATCTTAATACATAAAATCCTTGCGTTACTGACTGACTGACAGACACGCTACAGCCGAAACTACAGGTCACAAGAAGATGAAATTTAGTATATATGTTCCTTGCGGAGTGTAGGGTAGCACTAAGAAAGGATTTTTGAAAATTCCACTCCTAAGGGGGTAAAACTGGGGGTCAAATTTTCTATGAAACTTTTTATTCCTTCAATGGATTGACTTTAAACTTTGTATATTAGTTCCTCAAACGACGATAGTGAACACTAAGAATTATTTTTCTGGAAATTTCTCCCCTAAGGGGGTAAAATAGGGGGTCAAAGTTTGTACGTGTCTTTTTATCTCTCTAACGGATTGACTACAAACTTTGTATATTGGTTCCTTTTACGACGATAGGGAAAACTAAGAATTAGCTTTTTAAAAATGCCGACCCTCAGGGGGTAAGATACGGGTAAAAGTGTGTTACCTACTTATCATTCCTTCAGTGGGTTGACTTCAAACTTATATATTAGTTCCTCAAATGATGATAGTGAACACCAAGAAACGAGTTTTCGAAATCACTCCCCTATGGGGGCTAAGAAAAGGTGTCCCATTTTATAATATAAAAAACTTCAATGGATTCACTTGAAACTTTGTATATTGGTTTCTCAAATGACGATAGAGAACACTAAGAATTTGTTTTTTGAAAATTCTTACCCTTAAGGGGTAAGATAAGGGTTCAAAGTGTGTATGAAACGAAACTAATTATTCCTTAAGTGGATTGACTTCAAACTTTGTATATTGGTTCCTCAAATGACGAAAGTGAACACTAAGAATTAGTTTTTTTTTAATTCCTACCCTCGGGGGTAAGATAGGAACCCATATACAAAGTTTGAAGTCAATCCACTGAAGGAATAATAAGTTTCATACACACTTTGTGAAGTGACGTTTTGTTCCTGAAGTGACGTTAGTGAATTCACCTTATGAGAGAGTATGAGACTTTTAATTCCTTCACTTGATTTTTTTTCATCGTTCCTGATGTGCATTTAAATAGATTTTAGTTTTGTTAATGTAGATGAAGAGCGCTTAAATGAGTCTAAGCGCTCTTCATATTCACTAACTAAAATTTTGGATGTTTTTTTATATGACGAATACAAGCCAAAATACTTAGAACCGTTATTTTGCGATTTTCATTTATTTTTAAGCAGGTTAGCACTTTTTATCAGTTATCTGCATTTTTTTTATCTTTCTCATGTAGGTACCCGTGTGTCGGAGGGTAGGGTATCTCTGAAGCATTCGTCGCCGCCCCCGATGGGTATTGGCCCGCCAGATGGTCAGGCGGGCCCCGAACAAAACCCCCTTGGTGGCGGATTAACGTGTTGGGCTCCGCCAAAACACCCAGCTGCCGCAGAGGATAGGGAGGACGGCAACGCAATAGCGCATCTCCTCTTCCTCTGCGGCCCCATCGCGACGCATCGAATGGTGCGCCCCCATTTGGTCGCGGGAAATAGGGCGCGCGGCATCGCAACACCGACACGCCTCTCCTCCCGCGACCGCGCCCGACTGCGAGAGACGGTCAGAACAGTCCCCCGCACCCGCACCGTTGGACGCATCTTGCGCGGGCCCCTCTAAGCCCATGCGGAGCGTCCACTCCCGGGATCTCACTTAGCTTCACCGTGGGTGTCCAATCCACGGTTACTGAGCGCTCCCACCACGACAAGGTGGCGATCCCACGGGGGGGAGTTATCTGCTTTGTCCAACTGCTGACCAAGGTTCCTCTAACTTCTTTAACCTAAAATACTTAGGAAGGGGTTTTGAAGTTGGATAATTTATTTAACATTTTTTTTACAATGTCGCTGAGATATACAAATGCATACTGCGACGGAATCCGCGACTCAATTAATTTTAACTAGCTTTTGCAAGCAGATATGCCTAAATGAAATTTAAATAGTTTGTTCGAGAGTTTTCATGAACCATTAGCACAGAATAATTAATTGTACTAACGTACAGAAGCTTCACTTTTCAAACCAATTTATTGAAATTACGACTCTTGGTACTAAGCAATAAAGTTCAATTCAGCTCGCATAAGCACTCAGTGCCTAATGCGATATTAACCTAACAGTTCCCGTTCTTTTCTAACACATAACGCTGTCGCTGTCTGGCGCGGAGTGGCGCGCTAGGGTTGTCGACTTGGCGCTGCAACTATATTTAGTCATCGTCTAGATAGACGATACCTACTTGACCACGTACCTAATAATAAATAATTATCCTATAAGTATCCTATCCCACTATTGGAGCTAGTAGAACAAAAGCACAAAAATTCTGGTCGTTTACATTTTTACTATACAAATTCTTAGTTATTTCCTAAACGCGTGGACCGATTTACATGATTCAAACAGATAAAATGGTTTTTGAACTAAATCTTTAATTTGACACCATAATCGTTGAGATATCTCAACAAACAAAAAAACAAATTTTCAAGTTGCTCTCGTAATATAAATAAAATCAAATTTTCAAGTCGCTTTCGACACACAGTTAATTAAGCAATACTTTGCATTAGACTTGTGATGATACATTTTTGTTGTTAAAGGCGTTTAAGTTTATAATTTGAACAGTGTATGAACACGGCGCGTGAGAACACGGAGCGGTCGCACTCGTTGCGTGACGTCTAATGTGAGCGGCGCGCGGCAACCTACTAAATCCAACCACGTCGACGTGGTCGGCCGAGGTACTTGTAAGTTTGTACCTAAAATGCGAAGTGCGCCCGGCCTGCCATTAGTAAAATACACATCAAAATCTATTCAGCAATTTTTAAGATTACCCTGAATAAATATACAGAAAGAAAATCAATCTTAATAAATCATTGGGGTACTGGAAACGGGTTAGCAACAATATGCAATTCAGTTATTTTGAGATTACAGACAGTTTGTTTATTTTTTTATAGTCTCCTGTATCCCCGAACGGGTAGGCGGAGGTGTAATATTACACCCACATTTCGCCATGTTGCATATTAGGTCCCACGTAATAGGGGCGAGCCTATTGCCGTTACCGGGCAAATTGGCAGACTCCGTGCTGCTTCTGAGAATTGGGAAAAACTCAGTAATACTTTTGCCCGGCCCGGGAATCAAACTCGAGAGCTCCCGTTTAGCAGACGCATACGCTATCCACTGTACCACGGAGGCAGTCAAATATTATTTATTTGTTTAATCTGTCTGTATATAAAATCCTTGCATTACTGATTGACTGACAGACATACTACAACAAAAACAATTAAGCACAAGTAGATTAAATTTAGCATGTATGTTCCTTTAGGTGTGTAGGGGCACACTAAGAGAGGGTTAAACTGGCTGTCAGAATTTGTATAACACTTTTTATTCCCTCAATGGATTAACTTCAAACTTTGTTTACCTATTGGTTCCTCAAATGAAGTTAGTGAACATTGAGAAAGTCTTTTTGGAAATTCTTACCTAAGTGGATCAAAAGGGGAGTGATAATTTGCATAGAACCTTTTATGCCTGCAAGGGATTAACATTCATACTTTGTTTATTGAATCCGCAAATGACGTTAGCGAACACAAAGACATTTATTTTGGAAATTTTCCCCTAAGAGAGTGGAAAAAGGATTCAGAGTTTGTGTAAAAACTTTAATTTTTCAATGGAATCACTTCAATCTGTGTATATAAAATCTTTTCGTTACTGACTGACTGAAAGACACATTACAGCCGAAATTACTGGGCGCAAGAAGGTTAAATTTAGCATGTATGTTCCTTGAGGAGGGTGTTTGTACAAAATATTTTATCTAATCGTAATTTACGCGTGCGAAGCAGCGAACAAAAGCTAGTAAATCTATATTATCCAAACATAGTCATTCTAAATATATATAAATTGAACGTTTTGGAGAATACAAGGATTACTCGCTCTCCGTGAGTGCTGCGAGCTACTTCGCAAAACCGGCTTAAAATATTATACAAATTAGTTTCTTAACAAAATACCACAAACACGGATTATCAAGAACATGCTACTTTAAGTGATTCATTGATCACCTGCTTACAATCATCTTCGAGGATCAAATACAAACAGAGCCTTTATTCTACGGTAACATATGGTAGTGTAAGGTAAAAATACCTACTTGAAATGTAAAGTAATAATTTATCCAACGACGACGACAACGACATAGACCCCCAAACGAAGCCGAAAATTGAATACATACGAGTATTTTCCCTATAGTACCTTGCATACCTAACATGGAGATTTTATTACGACAAAGATTTATTTTTACACATATCCACCCCTGCAATGTTGGATGTTTGAAGGCGTGTATTACTAAAGGTATCACACACAACTGCGAATAAAATTGAATGGCATTCGTAATATTTGAATGAAATCTCATATGCTACCATTTAAAAAAAAATGGTAGTATATGAGATTTTGCCCTGCATCATTATTTATTGAAAAGCTATGAAAAATCATAGTATATGGGCTCGGATTTAATTACAAAATAGAGCTCCTGTGCATTGCCGTCAAACCGCTTTCATGCTACGCTGCCAATATTGGCACTAAACTAAATTTTAGTTATCATGCTAAGTTTGCGTTATACGATGATTAAAGTTGTCAATTTTCAGTACACCAGTGATATTAGCATATTAGTTATCGTTCAACAATCACATACTACTAATAAACATCACAACATTTATTTGTGCAACAATTTTGAAAAATGATCTATCAAAGTCATTATATTTATTGATTTTCACAATATTTTCACAAAAGAAGGATGATAAAGAACGTATGCTTTGCATAGATCAAAATGCATTTAACATTACAGGTAATGATAGCCTTGTGTGCAGACCAACAGACCGCTACGCAAAGGGTCTTGGGTTCAAATCCACGGCGCGTAACGCAAACTTTTCGAAGTTATATTTCGTATCAATTTTTTTATTAGCGCTTATTAAACGGCGTAGGAATCCTCGTGAATTGGTCGTTATTTTCGCGATCACAGCATACCTATGTGATTCATTTAAATTGCGCACTTTGGAAATGATATTGTAACTTTAGCTTCATTGGTTGACGCGAATGCCGATGATTCATTTGATGCAATGATGCTGATATTGCGGAATTGTTCGCCGAACAATTCACAAAAGTATATTGAATAAAAGGTATAACAAAGCCTACGAATGACAAAAAATTGTTTGTACCTGTCCCTTCTTGAAACTTCGTGGATTGAAAACGTGTACTACTGACATGTGTCACGGTATTTAAAACTATTGAAACTGATACACGTGTACACATTTACAAATTTGACTTCTTTAACTTAGTATGTATGGCTGACTAGGTTTATAGGTTTTTAAAGAAATAAGGCACATTATACTCACGTTTCGGACGACTTAATCCACAATACCCGTTATAAGCCATTTATGACATGTATTTGCAAACACATTCCAAGTCTGAAAAAGGTTTTTGGGAAACCTTTTTTATCTGTGCTATTGTTATTGGGTTGAATACGAATATATAGTCACAAAGTTATTTCAGAATTCATTTAGCAGTCTGTATACATGTATGATACGCTAGTTAATGTGGTCGTTACGTAGAAGTGTGGAATATACAAAAATAACAAAAAAAATTACTTCCACAAATTTTAGCGACGAGCTTATATATTTTGAATATATCTCATTCCTATAATTATTTATGTTGTCTTATTTTTTATGAAAAGTAGGCAATATGCTTATTGGATATGTAATAAAAAACCCAGCTCAGCTTTAGTCTCTCTCAAACTAAATCAAATTCTACGGAATTTCGTTATCAAAAAGCCTTATGCTTTATTTATTCGCTGAATGGTTCTTCTAGATTACAAAAGCTCTTTGCTGCTAGAAAAATATCCATAAAATAGTTATCTTTTAGTCGCCTTTTCTACTTTTCACGTTGTCAGAAAGCACAAAAAAAATCTGCTCTAGAATGGACTTGAACCTGCGTCTTTGAAAAGGCAGTTCTATAAACAAATACAATAGCTATCATTACAGCTTACACTAATGTTATATGTAAGCGACAGATGTTTGTTTTCACGCATTCCTCTACCGAGGTCACATGATGAATGAATGTTTCTACCGAGCATTAGCAAGAAAAATTTTGTTCTGACTTAAATCTCCTGGTGATAACGTATAGATATCATCCGTCTAGATTCCACATGTCTTAGTTATAAGCGTTTTATGACGTCTGGTTTAGTAAATGAATGATAGGTGATAAAGTTCTTGTCTTCTTGTAAGTGTTGAGGAGGCAGTGATAGCCTAGTGGAGATACCAACAGACTGCCATGCAGAGGGTATCAGCATAGTAAAAACAGAATAGTAAGCTAGCTAAGGCCGCTCGGCGAGTTAATTGCCTACTCTTGCGTTGACGCACGGGTTGTCACGTGTTTACACCGCGGTTCCGGCTTTGTCGGCGCGCGCGCTTTTTTGCCGTTTTATTTAAGTGATTGCGCTGAATACTACAGAATTTGAGCTTGCATATATTTTTTTTTCAAATACCTACTGACTAGCTAAGCGTTATATAACTATCTAAATGCCCTTTATAGCGAGAAAAATGTAACAAGTTTAATTTACTGTCGTTTAACACATTGTATAATATTAATAACGTTTATTACAAAACTGAATGTACATAAACAATTCGAGCGGGCGAGCAGTGTAGTACCTACATGAATGCGCGCGATCAGACGCGCGGCGCATCCCTTCGCCGAGCTTGCCGCGCTCGTGAGATCGTGTGCGTGAAAAGTGCGTGCGTACACGGCGCCCCGGCGACTCACGCATGCATTCAAACCAGCGCGGCGGCGGCGCGCGGCGGCCGATTTGTATGAAGCTATCCTACTATTCTGTTTTTACTATGGTATCGGGTTCGAATCCTAGGCGCGCACCACTGACTTTTCGGTGTTATGTGCGTATTGAATTATTAATTATCGCTTGCCCCGTGCCTCGGAGAGCTCGTTAAGCCGTCGGTCCCCGTTGTCATGAATATCTTTGACAGTCGTTAAAGGGAGTCTGTACCTATCTCTGAATAAACTGACACTAGTCTAAACCATGGAATATCGCTATCCCTTTGGATTGCGGAGGTCAGAGAGGCAGTCGTTCCGTGCAAAAGCTAATATTCAGTCAAATCCGGTTAGATTAAGTACTAGTTAAGCCGATCCCGGGTTGAAACTGGGATAACGCTAAGAGAAAGAAGATTGAGTTCTTGTCCGTGATATAATCCATATGGACTTTTTCCAATTTTAATTAATTGAAAGTGAATTAGTTCTGAAATTCAGATTCTCATATTGCTACTTGCAATTTTACTAATCAATTTATCTTCATATTGTACCATATTGCTTAACTAATATTTAATATGAAATAAGTTCTTTTTTACTCTTGCTGTGACTTAAGACATCATTACAACACAAATTTAAAATTCATCATCATTTGTAGAGTATTCTCTCTTTGAAAAAAAGGTTATCTATTAACTTTTGTGACTGTTGATATTGGGAGCCAGTACCAACAAAATAAACCCTAATGACTTTTTAGAATGTTGAATCTAATTCCCCTTTTACGTCATGGGGTTTGCGGCTTACACACTTGGTATTTCATGGGGCTTAAAACATTTGCTGACAAAATGTAGGCTTTACCAACCAATTCAGATTTGTTGTATTTAGGGCGAGTTACATTACCTCTGCGTAGACATTGTCTTCCATATAAGTAAAATGATTCTAACGAAATTAATGTGATGGTTATTTGCGAAATAATTTAACTAAAAGTTATCGGAAAGTGCTAAAATTTGCCCATAGTCTTGTACAGAAAAGCTATTTCAATTCAGACTTATATTACATTTTAATTTCCATCTACCCGCACCAAGGCGATGGGAGGTATGAGTGAACAGGACATTAGTGCCCTGAGCCAGGCCTCCTTCACTCGGCCGTACCTACAGCGATAAGTGCCTACACTTTCGCGCGGCTTCCACGCCGCGTCGTCACCGCTCGCGCGTAGGGCTAGCTAATAACGTGAATTTTAATAATGAACAACAAAAATGTCTCATCACAAGTCTGGTTCAAAGTATTGCTCATTTAACGGATGTGTGTCCAAAGTAACTTGAAATTTTGATTTTATTTATTTTACGAGAGCAACTTGAAAATTGTACTTTTTATTTGTTGAGATATCTCAACGATTATGGTGTCAAATTAAAGATCTAGTTCAAAAACTATTTTATCTGTTTGAATCATGTAAATCGGTCCACGCGTTTAGGAAATAACTAAGAATTAGTATAGTAAAAATTACCAGATTTTTTGAGGTTTTTGTTCTACGAGATCAAATAGTGGGATAGGATAATAAATTAATAATTTATTATTAAGTGGTCAAGTAGGTAGATAGACGATGAATAAATATTATAGTAGCAGCGGCAAGTCGACAACCCTAGCGCGACAGCTAGCGCACCGCTCCGCACCAGACAGCGACAGCGATATGTGTTAGAAAAGAGCGGGAACAGTTAGGTGAATATCGCGTTAGGTACTGAGTGCTTTTGCGAGCGGAATTGCACTTTTTTGCTTAGTAGCAAGAGTTGCCATTTCTATAAATTGGTTTGCGAAGTGGTGCTTCTGTTCGTAAGAACTATCTATTCTGTGCCTGAGCTGTCATAAGAGAGCACAATATTTTAATGCTAAACAGTCGTAATAGGGGCGAGCCTATTGCAATCTACCGGGCACATTATTAAGCGAGCGATAATTAAGATTTTTTAATACACACATAACTTCGAAAAGTCAGAGGTGTGTGCCCAGCGTAACTGGGGATGGAACCCGAGACCATCGTAGCTCAAAAAACGCCTTCAGCTTTCAATAAGTTTGTCTCATTGCGTTTTTATATGTTTGTGAATAATTCAATTACTTTTTCAAAGTACCGATGGAACTGACACGTACAAATTGTACAAAAGTCTCTAATAATAAATAAAGACAGAAAAAATACCTGAAGCATCGGAGGAATGCCATGCACTTTTATGGAGCAATACTGAAGTCGTGTTCATAGAATTTCAATATATAAATACAAACTTTTTACAATGTAAACAACAGAATTAATAACAAAAATATTCTATGAATAATAATTAATGTTAGGTATTATACAAACAACGGTCAAAGTACGCAAACTGTACGCATATTGGTTTTACAATATTTAATTAATGTTTTTAAATTGACTGAACATTACAGAATATAATTTTAACTAAATACATTACTATCTTACTTCAAATTATATAACTTAATACTGAACTAAGTTTATCACAGTCCAATGGTATAAGTCAAATTGATTGGATGTCATATTAAATATCTAAACTACATAGAAATTGGACGTAGTTTAAATTAATTTCGGGTTCAAAAATATATTAAATTTGCCAAATTATATATCCTCCTTTCATACATGGAAATGTATGAGAGGTCTGTTTAAATTCATTATATACGACAAATTTGAGGAGTAATCGTATTGACTTTGTTTAACATTCTACTGTTTCTCTTTCTTTGACACGTTTGTGATAATGATTGCGGTTAGTCACGCGAAATTGATTTATATGTTGAAGTAAGCATTTATTAGAGTTTTCTGATAAAAAATTCTTATGGAATAAAAACGTGGTAAGGTAAATTTTGTAGTTAGAATATCTTAGTACCCAATGTATTAAATTGGCTTGTGATAAGGGATGAAGAATAGACAATGCCTCTAGGTATCAATAAGGAAAAACACGAAGAATACATCAAATCTATGCAAAAAGATGGAAAATCGACATGTAACCCAATTGACTCGGTAGTGGTACAGTAAAGCAAAAGCAAATTAGGAGAGGCTTGAATCCATCAGTGGACTGCAAAAAGGATCTTGTTACATAATTTAGGTAGGTACTGTTTTTACTCGCTGTTGATTATGAGGCCTTGAACTTTATAGAGACATCGCCGGCACTAGGCGTAAATGTCGACTCGGGGGACTTGGATATCGATAATTCAAAACCTCAACGCTCGGCGCAGTTTTGAGAGGTATTGCGGCCACTTCAAACCACAACGACTGTACCTGTATCGTAGTAATGCATTCCAATCATTAGTTCAACCTCTTCTTCTCTTCTCTGTCGTTTCGCTCTTGGCAGAGCGGTCGTGGTCACGTTGAGGCGTCCACATTGGTGATAGAGGCGGACACAGCTTTTTTCACGATCTCCCGCCATCTCTCTCGGTTAGCAGACTGTCTGACGCAGTCTGACACGCTGTCACCCACTGCGGATTTCACCTGATCAGTCCAGCGCGTAGGTGATCGGCCGCGCGATCTAGTTCCGTCTACTTTTCCTTGTACTACTAGCCGCTCTATTGAGTTGTTATCGCGTCTAGAGATATGGCCAAAGAACTGTAGTATTCGCGTCTGTACTATGGTCGATAGACGCTTTGTGATGCCGAGCTCCTGAAGTATGGACATATTGGTGTGCATAACTGTGTCCACGATATGCCGAGCATCTTCCGCCAGCACCACATCTCTAGAGCATCTATCTTCCCCTTTTCCAACTCACGCACTGTCCATGTCTCTGCCACGTAAAGGAAGATTGGGAATACCAGCGTTCTCATGAGCCGGACTTTGGTGGCTTTGGTTATATTTCGATTCCTCCAAACCTTCTTCAACTTCTCCGCTGCGGCTCTGGTAATGGCCATTCGACGCTTCACTTCATCTACGCAACCACCATTGTTTGAGATTAAAGCCCCAAGATATACATATGTTTGGACTACATCGCAATTCGCAATCTGCGTAACTTCTGGCGAATTGTCATTGACACGATCCACGATCATAATCTTGGTCTTGGATCGGTTAATCTTCAATCCAAACGTTAGACTTACGCGCTCCATTTTCTGAAGTAATGCCTGCATGAGGGCCGCGTTACTAGCAAATAAGGTGGTGTCATCTGCGTATCGCAAGTTCGAGATCTTGTACCCACCAATCACAACACCATCGGTCCAGTCTTCAAGAGTGATTCGCATTATAAGCTCGGTGTAGATGTTGAAGAGCAAAGGTGAAATTATGCATCCTTGTCGCACACCCGCCCTTGGGTGAAAAGTATCTGAGAAGAGGTCATCTGTCCGCACCGATGCTGTTCCCCCTTCGTAGAGTCCCCTGATCAAGTGTACGAGGTGTTGTGGTGTACCCATGTCCAGCAGTGTTTTCCACAGTGTTGGCCATTTTACCGAGTCAAACGCTTTGGAAAAATTAACAAAGCATATGTATGTGGGTTTGTTGAATTCTCGAGCTTTTTCGATAATCTGACGAACGATTAAAATTTGTTCACGGGTCCCCTTGCCTTTTACAAAACCGGCTTGTTCCGGCGCAATTTCTCTGCACAGATATGCCTTCAGTCGCTCGTTGATAACATGTAGCATAATTTTACTCGCGTGTGTTATTAGAGCAATGAGTCGAAAGTTGCCACATTTCTTAGTCGAACCCTTCTTATGGAGAGGAGTGAAAACTGTGTGAGCCCATTCTGAAGGCCATTTGCCTGTGAGCCATATCTTGTTGCAAATGGTGTAGAAAATATGAACGCCATGTTCTCCCATTGCTCGAATAGTTTCGATTGGAATTTCTATGGCTTTCCCATTCTTAAGGTGTTGAATGGCGGCTCTTACTTCTGACTCAAGAATATCTGGCTCCAGCATATCACTCGTAGGCTCCGTGTATGCAAAGTTATGCGACTGAGGATCTTCAAACAAGGACTGACAGTAGTTTCTTCAGACTTTCGAAATTTGGTCCAGTTCAGTGACTATCTGGCCATTGTGATCTTCAATAGCCCAGGTTTTAGACGGCAGTGTTCTTGTAATGAGACGGATCTTGTGGTATAAGTCTCTTGATTCGTACCTGTCTGCATGCGTCTCGACTTGTTTACAAATACTGCGTAGATAGTCATTATGATCTTTTCTGCATCTTAGTTGTATCTTTGCCGACATTTTTTTTAGTTCTTTAATATCAGCTCCCGCTGCTTTCATCTTCTGGCGTTTTTCGACCAGTTTGAAGGTGTCATCAGTCATCCAATGTTGTTTCTTGTGGGTTTTAGTTGGTGGTGTTACTTCCAAGACTGCTGAAACAATGAGCGATTTAGCGCGGTCCCATAGTGCATCTGATGTTTCATTAGTCAGATCCACTTCTGACCATTGTGACCAGTTGCGTTTCACAATCGAGCTAAATCTCAACGCATCTGTCACTTCGAGTTTCTTCGTTTTCTTGATGAGTCTTGCTGCTGTTAGTTTGAGCTTTAGCTTCGAGATCAAAAGTTGGTGGTCGGATCCGCAAGAGGCCCCAGGTAGTGTATGGGCATTTTTTATGGATGATCTCCATCGTGATCGTATCATGATGTAGTCGATCTGGTTTCGAGATTTTCCATCAGGCGATATCCACGTGTACAGCCTTCGAGGGTGGTGTTGGAAAAGGCTATTCGCAATTAGTAGATCATTTTTTGAGGCGAATTATAATAAGCGTTCACCGCGTTCATTTCGTTTTCCGAGCCCAAATTTTCCGCCGCTGCATTTGCTTAGCTGATCAGCGTTTTCTCCGATCTTAGCATTCAGGTCCCCTAGAATGACTAATATTTCTCTATTGGGTATTTTCACTATTGTTGATTCTAATTTGGAGTAAAACTTCTCAATGGTTTCGTCGCTTGCGGTAGAGGTAGGGGCGTATACCTGAACGATGTTGCTGATAATTCGATCGCTTACCGGCTCATACCCCATTACGCAATTTCTCTGATCTATTGGTATTAGAAATCACACACCGTTGCTTCTGTTGATGTCGTTGCCAGAAAAGTAAATGACGTGATGGTCTGTCAATAAATATCCGCTGCCCTTCCAGTGTGTTTCACTTAGACCACAGATGTTCACACCAACTCTATCCACTTCCCGTTCCAATATGGTGAGTTTCCCTGGGTGATTTAAGCCGCGTACATTCCAAGTTCCTATCGTCTGGAGGCGTCGCAGTTTGATTGAATTTCCAGTAGTAGAGTTTTTATGGGAGGCCTGGTCTCCTACCTCGCCATGGCCGGTAGCCAACTTCACACTGCGCGTCCCGGACACGGCGCAGCGCCGGTCGCTAATCGGTTCACAGGGCGATCGTCTCTTATTTCTTTGTGCTCTCATGTGACTTTCTTGGGAAAGTAGCCGCAGTGGTTTCCCCTTGCCTTCTACGCCAAGCATTTTAGAGATTATTTAGATCCCTAGGCCGTTGTAGCCTCTTCCACCCGGTTCCTCAGTTGGGTGTAATTTTTTACCGCCATTGCTCGGTCGCCAGAGCCTCGTCCGTTATCTAGGAGGGCGCACCGCGACAGCCCGGGAGCTGCCGCCACTAGCTATTGATACGAATGACCAGTGCGAGCAGGTGAGGATGACAATTGGGGCCGGAAAGATGTTACGTCCGTTCTCCCCCTACCCCCCGAGTTCAACCTAGTATATTTTATTGAAAAGTCCGTGTATCACTTACTACGGAATTCAATATTCAATCAATAGATAGATCTATAAATTTTAAATTCGTTTTTGACATTAGCTCCATACAAAATATGTCAAACATGAATCTTGAATCTCAAAATCCATGTAAGGATCGAATATTGAAAATGGCCGTTAGTCCCCTCCACCTATCCCTTTCAATACAAAAAAGTCAGTAGCAAAATCTTCGTGCCACTCTTAAAATGAGCAAGCCTCTTATTTCCTTATACATGTTTTGCGTTCTCGAAAATACAAACTACATTTTTGTTTGTTTACTCACGTATTTTCGTTCATGCATAAAATATGAATTTCATATTCGCCTAGTGATGCCAGTGTATAGCTATTTCAAAGAGATATTAAGGCTGCGGTGGCTTAATAATCGAAAGGGTATATACGGGAATCGATATAGCTAAATACTCGTTAGGCGCCACGGTTTTGTCTGAAATAGGTAAATGGTATTTTTATTCAATTCTATGTTCTAAGGTGTATAGGCACGATAATGTTATAGATAACATTACCGTGGTCCAGGTTTGAATACTACAAGCTTCCTCAAGCTTAAAAACAAATCATAGTAACTATTTATTTGTCGTTCAGAGTAAAATCACACATGCTGTAAATTAAAAAGAAATAATTTATAGCTAGTACCCGAAGCTGCCCACTATTCGCAATCTCTACATTTGTATTTCACGTAAGATGATGATGTTATTTCATATCTTCTCAGATAGTTTCCGTTAAAACGATATCTTCATTTTCACGGACAGATTTGGTTTGGGATCTTCAGTGATTTTTACTGTGATATTATGTGCGCCTTAAAAATGCAAATGAAATGACACAGACCATTAGTAAGTACTGCGTAATTTTGTTTAAATGGCACAGACACGGGTAAGCAGTGTGCATAAAAGATCTCAACGTCAAAGCTCAACACCATGTGATGGCAGTGCAATCCATAAAAAAAACTCACTCTCAAGATCTCAAGGGTCAACGACATTCAAGGGTCTCACTTAATGCACTAATCAATCTCACTCCATCATAGGCATCAATCTTAGCTATACAGTATAAAACACAGGCAACACAGCAAAGACTTTGACAAATCTTTCAAAACCAACGAAGGATTATAGCGTTGTAACGAATACAGTTTTCACAAATAACTACGCCATATCATCTCGATAGGATGTTTCGACAGTCCCAAATAAGTTTAACCTCCCGATACATTAGTTGTGTTTATAAGAAAAGCTTTCAAAGACATCTGTAGCACCTTTGATATGCACAAAGGGATCAAACCATCCAATAATACGAACGTAATGTTTGTTACGAGTGTAAAAACAAGATGAAAACATTCGGCTTAGTGTTATCTTACTTGGTGACAATACCGATTTTCATGCTAATGTTTTTTTTTAAGTTTGGCGACGTGTCTAACAAAAAAGTATTTGTATATTAATACGTGAGCCAAACTTTGCAACGTGTTATGCAAAAATTACACACACATACTAGATTGACATATATCTAGATTTACTTCCATAGAATTTTCTAACAGGATTACTTACGAAAATCAATGCCTTGTCCGGTCTAAGTAGTGAGCATATCAATCGAGCCGTGAATTATCCAATGAAATAGGCATCAAAAGTAACGAAAGCGTGTTACACGTGTTTATTAACGATAGGTCAGCGACGATAGAAATAATATTCACATTATGTGTGTGACTGTAAAGGTTATCTCAAAGAAATAATATGTATAAATACAGAAAATACAAGGCAAGCTTCAATAAGCTAAGCGTTTATAATGATTTATGACACGTTTTATAAGCTTGTGGCCTTAGTGCGATTTAAGCCATCTCACAGCTATTTGCGATTAGCCGAGCGATTTCCACTCTGATTAGCTTGCTTTGAGATCAATAACAATTTTATTTTTCTCACACTGTGTGGGACTAAAAAACTATTTTTCACACTTCGCCTGCCTACTTCATTTGAACACATAGCAAGAATCACACTATATATTGAGGATAACCGTACATAAATCCGGTCGGTAGATTCTGACTATATCGTGTTTATTGGATGTGGTAGGGAGTTCATTGTATTACTTGTCACATTCTGTATTTGTCTGCCAACCCCGACTTGGTTAGCATGGTGGACTTTATTCTTACCCTTCTAATAGTGAGATTGGATAAAGGTAAAGACTCAGGCCTGTGAGATTAGGCCCGTGCTCAGCAGTTAGACAGTTTATACTTTATAAGGCTGAAGATGATGATGTCTCTATCAGGTGGCAGGTATTATGAATACTTTCAAACTTTCGCGACTTATACAAATAGGTAGTTACATTTATTTTGTAACGGGTCTTCGTCGCGTAATGAATGAAACGTCGAGAGAAATATAAGGTGGTATTCTGTAGCCTAAAGTATAGATCTTTTTTATTCTAGTGCTGCCGAGCCCGCCGTTCTTCATGGACGAGATGAGCAACAAGGTGGTCGGCAGGGTGGGCCCCTATCACGACGGAGACACGCTTGTACTACGCTGTTTGGTCATAGGAGGTAACACGTTGTATCATACCTTTATACGACACTAGATTTTAAGAGAGAAGTAAAGCTATAAATTTCAATTGTTCTTGTAAGTCGATATTAGCCTCTTGTTAACGGAATTCTAGGTAATTAACTAAAACTTTGCAAGCTCAGGTGCCATTGAAGTGGCCGAATACTGGAACTTTAGCTTTTAAGGAAGAGGCTAACTTAAGGGAGTGGAATAAAGCTTAGCTGCTTTGTTATAAAACATAGACTAAATATAAATCCACGTTTTGTCCTAGCGATATCTGCGGAACAATTCAATTATTATACGTAGACTGAAGATATAGGCTTGTATATTCAGATCAAGACAGCTTGTATCTCAAAAAATAAATATTTAACATATACTCACGCCTTTTTCCCGTCGGGGTAGGCAGAGACAACGGAACGCAACCTGCTTCTATCCTTACAAACCTCACGCGCTTCCTCTACATTCATTACTCTTTTCATACATGCACGCCGGTTCCGGGTGCATGTATAAAATATTTAACTAAAAATTTATTACTCCCTCCTACAAAGTCTTTTAAAAAATTATTAATTTAGGAAGAAGTTAGGTATTAGTCTTCGATTAAGTTCGATTATTTAACTCCCATTGACGAAATTTTGGTAAAACCACTGTTATGCTAACAGTGCTGCAAGAAAAATATTTTTTTTTTCCCAGGTCGTCCTCCACCCCGCATCAGCTGGTACTCCGGCGACACTCTAGTAGACGCATCAGACGGCGATAGCGACATCCCCACAGTGCGGGAGAATGAGCTCTATCTCCCTCTCACCAGAGACAATGCCGCTGCCCTCTCATGTAGGGCCTCCAATACACACTTAGCGCCACCTATCGTCGCAACATTAGAAATTGAGCTGTATTGTAAGTACATAATCTTTAAAATAATTATTACAAGAGAAGTAGAGACTCGACGTGAACATTGCAAGGTTTACCATTTCGGCTACTAGTCGTAGTCGCGCAAAGTCCTGACGATTCACACGCCATTTCCTGCCTCGTACGACCAAACTGTGGAACCAGCTACCTGCAGCGGTATCTCATTTTTTATTGACATTTGAATCTTCAAGAAGCGAGCATATTCCTTTTTAAAAGGTAGGCAACGCACTTGTGATCCTTCGGGCATTACAGGTGTCTATGGGCGGCGGTGATTACTTACCATCAGGTGACCCGCTTGTTCGTTTGTCTTCCAATACTATAAAAAAAAACTTACAACCGGAAAAAAATTACTGTATTTTTTCCCTGTGATTATTACCTGACTGCTAAGCCGGGTTTGAATCACATCGAAACCAAATCATATGATGACCTGGATAATGCTTTCTGTGACTGGATATTTTTTTCTATAAAATGTATACGATTCAGAGTATTTAAGTAGGTATATCAGTAGTCCGATAACCATAGTACAGCCTCCGTCTAGTTCAGGATTATACACGTGTGTAGATTGTCTCAGGACGATAATATTATGATCATTATTGTTGGATAAATGTCTCACCCACATTCCATGTGTTACCTCACCGCAGACCGCATACTGAATGATTTGGGTCTGCTCCGGTATAAACAGGCGTAATCCATAAATCATTGTTATGTTTCATAGAATTTAACTGTTTCCGTTGTAACTATGGTTTCAATGGGTTGTTGTACAAGGAAAACTAGCCAGTACCAGGTATTATCTGGGCACAAAAAATGACTTCAGGACGAAAAAATATTACCACTTGTAATGCAGCCCGACTGATTACTTTAATTATGCCGAGTCAACTTCGATATCAAACTAAGAAATACATTATACAAAAGTCGGATAATGAACTATACCAAATAACAATCCAAAGTTTGATTACATGATTTACAGTAGTACATTGTAGTTAAAAGGTAAAGAAAATCTAGACTATGGACACCACAAAGTGTTTTAGCTTTTCCAGAACTAGGTTAAATAACTTCTGACAACTGAGAAGTTCTATATTATGAATGCACTACCCTATATTGTAGATACTTTAGTTTTACAATAGGGAGACGGGTCGGGAGTTAAATGGCTAATGTAATTACCTAGGAGGCCATGAAACTGCGTCTAACAGGCGGTTAAGTGCAGTTTTATTAGCTTGGCATCCATGCCCGACTGTGAAATAGCGACATCTCACGACATCGGTTAATCGACTATGACAAATGCTCTCGCCTCGTCCCTTTCTCGACGGCTTTCATTCAGGAAGAGGAAATGAGATGACTTCCGAATTTATTTGGAAAATAACTACTTAACCAAATTTGGGCAGCGTATTGGACTATGGCCTAATCCTTCTCATAATCAGAAGAGGTCTTTGGCTAGCAGTGGATAAGGTTATAAAAAAACTAGGCTGATGATCACACTGACCTTGTGGTAATATAAACTGATGCTTAGATAGGTACTGAATTTTCAAAAATAAGTATTACAAATGCTCTCATAAGTTCACATCGAACGCTTAGCAATTATCAAGTAAGTCTCAAGTTATTAAAGTCGAGCAATGGAAGTCTATTAACTAAAAATTGCTTTTTATTTTTTTCCGTTATCTATAACATAAAAAAGTTTAGAAAAATTTTTACTTATTAAGAAAGTTATTAAAGATTATTGCTAAGACGAAGATGTACCATAAGTAGGAGCTAACCTATCTAAGAGCTTCACCACATTCGATCGGGATGTCAAAAGACACTGCGATTTCAATGAGTAGGTGTAGGTATTCGAACAATTTTAGGGGCCATCAGACACCACCCCCGACAGTCTAAAATTAATTCTTATTTTATTTCCAACACCGAAAAACCAAAGATTGCACAAGTTATACCTATCTATACGTATTATGTCTGTCATAAGATCTATATCCTTATAAAAAGACTATGTAGTTTATTCACTTATACGTTTTATCATTTATCATAATTAGGTACAAAACATATATATATATATACATTGCAATAATTAAATATTAAAGATAAGAGCTAAAACTAATCTACAATTAAGAAAAAAAGAACAAAAGAAAAAGAACGAAAACGAAAAAAATTATATAATAATATATATGCTATACTGCGTCCAAGAATTCCTCCGCAACGTTGTCTACTGGTAGCGTGCCCAGAAGACTGGCAGCATTGCCACGCTGGATGGCAATGCTTATTTTCTCTGCAAAAAATAGGCCAGCCTTCTGGTCACGGGAAGCATCGATCAGCCTTTTTGCTATTTCTCTGTATAGAGCACGAGCGCTCGGGCCCCATGGCCCCAGCGTTTCGACCCCAAACGGCTCAAAAACGTAATTCCCAACTAGATTTTGATATTTGCGCCGTTTGAGAGTCTCCGCCGATGCAGCAGCAGCGCCAGCTGAACCAGCTGTGCTTAGAAGATGTGATGGCGCAAGGGTATCGACGCAGGTGGCGTCCCACACCAGAGGCCTACCCATCTTCCAAGGTAATAATGACATACCGTCTGGTATCTTCCCATCGTCACGTACCAGACCATTAGGTTCAAGATGAGCTGGTACACCGGCGGTGGAAAGAGCACGACGGATTATGTCATTAATATGGGCGTGTCTGGAAATACGCCCTGCACTTCTGCTGCATGATAGGCCATGGTGGCCAAGGCTATCGACGGCTTCCCCACAGTTGCAACGATGCGGAGAAACACAAACAGCACCCAAGCGAAGGCACGAAGCGATGCGGAATGTAGTATCGTCCAACATAGTTCCTATATTGGACGATGGAAGCGCTTGAAGCCATAGCCCCGATTCCCATTCTCCCACAGCCAACAAATGGGCGCGCTCTGCAACACCAGAAGCAGTAGTTAATAGATTATCTCTAATCTTGCTGCAAAGCGGCCCGTCACATTGTCTCTTAGAGAAAAGATTTCGGGGCAAGTCAGAGCTCGGGCAAGCGATTTTTTTATTTTTTTTATTTATAAACTTTGTGCACATAAATAGTACAGAGGCGGACTTAATGCCGTAGGCATTATCTACCAGTCAACCTTTGGGTGATGCAGAGATACATGTAATAGGTGCAATTCATAAATTTACATTAAAAAATATATATATATATATATATATATATATATATATATATATATATATATATACATTGATATATTACATACATAGTACTTAAATACCATACATACATACATACATAACGTCACGCCTTTTATCCCCGAAGGTATAAGGATAACCATACATACATATAATATAATTATATAAACCTATATACCTAATACATTATAAATATATACTACATATATACATTAAAATAATTATATACATACAAAATAGATAAATTATAATCCTATAATGATTCAGTTTGTTCGTCTATATAGGTCTGGCGAACTCTGGTTTTAAACACAAAACGGCTAGTGGACATCCTGATATCGAGAGGGAGAGCATTCCAGAGAAGGATAGATTGTATATTAAACGAAGAATGTACAAGGCTAGAACTGTGAGAAGGACAGAGGAGAAGAAGGTTATTTGAGGAACGAAGATTCTTCCCATGTGTATTACAAAGAAATTGAAAATGAGGAGTTAAATACACAGGCGCATTTGGGGAGTGCAATAAAGAATAAAGAGTACACAGAGTACGTAGGCTACGGCGTTGGCGAATGGGTAACCATCGTAGCTTTAACCGGTACTCAGTAATATGATCATATTTGCGGAGATTGAAAACGAATCTAATGCAATTATTGAGAAGGCGGTCGAGCTTGTTGAGCTGATCTGCATTAAGGTCGAGATAGCACACATCACCATAGTCAATTATAGGAAATATTAAAGTCTGTACTAACATTGTCTTAGTCTTGACCGGCAGAAAGTTCTTCAAACGATATAGAGACCGTAAGGCACCAATGACTTTACGACTGACATTTGCCACTTGAGTACGCCAATCAATTCAATTAAATTCATTCAATTCATTTATTAATTTGCGAAATATGGGTACAATAAAGATGTTATAATTGGACAAGTCTCACCATAATCAGCTAAATTGGCATGCAAATATAGATTGAGATATAAATTCAAATTAATAATGTTAATACAAATCAAAAGTAATAAGTTATTCGAATGAGCCAATGCAAAACTAAAGTAATATGAAATTAGTGTCAAAAATTAAAATATTATAGTCTTGCATACATTAAATAACAATATTACATAATATATGTCACTGATAAAACCAAAACAAAATAAAATATGTCCTTGAGAATAGTATTTACATGATGTCAATATTTAAGTAT
This sequence comes from Euclidia mi, assembly GCA_944739405.2. Classification (NCBI taxonomy): domain Eukaryota; kingdom Metazoa; phylum Arthropoda; class Insecta; order Lepidoptera; family Erebidae; genus Euclidia; species Euclidia mi. Next base: position 50,036,759 of record OX123193.2, on the reverse strand, counting down.
GTCAGGAAGAATATTTAATAAACAGTATAAATTTAAATTAATTGATTACACCAATATAATATAAAAAAATAAATGTTATAGGAAAATTACATACTGGTATGCCTAAATTAACAAAATTTTGTCCTCAAGATACTCTTTGACACTGTAGTAACCTTTGTTGAGAAGTAGTTTCTTAACACTGCTTTTAAATGAATAAAAATTGGTTTCCTCAAGAACGGTATTAGGTAAATGATTATAGATTCGAGGAATCATACACAAAACACTCTTATTCATTAGTGAAGTCTTGTTAGTAGGAAATCGAATTCGCAAATTGTGTCGCCGGCTATGCAATGTTTCAAATAAGTGATTATTTTTTTTAACAAAGAGCACTACTTCCAGAATATAAATACATGGCAGCGTAAGTAAGTTAAGTTCTTTAAAAAAGGGTCTACAGCTATCGGTTTGCTTCAGTCTACAAATAGCCCTCACGCACCTCTTTTGCGCCCTAAATGCTGTTTCCTTATCTAAAGAGTTACCCCAGAACATTATTCCATACCTCAAAAGAGGTGTAACATGCCCCTGATATGCTGTAATAACAGCTGCTCTGTTAACTGTTTTAGACAAAACATATAACGCGTAAGAGAACTGATTTAGTTTAGAGCATAATGAGTCTATGTGTGCAGTCCAATCTAAATGCGAGTCAAGGAATATTCCTAAGAATTTTGTCACTTCAACTTCTTCAATATAGTGTCCTAAGTAGTTAATGTTCATGTTACCCAGTTTATTTATTTTATTTCTAAATATCATATATTTCGTTTTTGCAAGATTAATACTTAAATTATTCGATCTCAACCAGCCAATGACTCCTGTCAATGCAGAATTCATATTATGTTCAATCTCAAGGCTGTCATTGCCAGTAAATATGATCGTGCTATCATCTGCGAAAAGTACAGTTTTATAATTTATACATCTTGGCATGTCATTAATATATAAAATAAACAAAAGCGGGCCTAGCACACTTCCCTGAGGGACCCCAAAAGTTACCTTTTTATGTGCCGACATATAATTTGTTAGTCGCTTTGTGGCAGGGCATATTCTAGTGATCTGTGTTGCCTGACTTCTATTTTCAAGATATGACCTAATTAAGTTCTGTACGTTACCTCGGCTACCGTAGGCATACAGTTTATCCAATAATAGTTTGTGATCCACGTGATCAAATGCTTTAGTGAGATTCATAAACAGAGCGCATGACTGATTTCCTTTATCTAATTTAGAATTAATAGTATTAAGAAAACTATATATTGCCATATTAATGCATTTATTTTTTCGAAAACCAACTTGTTCATCACATAAGAGGTTGTTGATTTCTAAAAAACTGTATATGCTATTGTATATAACTTTTTCAATTATCTTTGAAATGACTGGAACAAGTGCAATAGGGCGGTAACAGCTCATATTGTGCTTGTCATCTTTTTTAAATAAGGGTTTGACTATGGTAAATTTTAAGATTTCTGGAAATACACCATGTAATATGCATAGATTTATTAAATGACTAAGCACATGTGATAGTTTCAGAGACACATATTTCAATATTTTAGCAGATATATCGTCAAAACCAGTACTATTTGTGCTTTTTAAGTTCATGATAATTTTATTGATGTCATTTGGGGTTGTTGGTGTCATAAATATTGATCGAGGATAGTTTGGAATGATTACTTGGGGTTGGTCAGGAACTAACTGCATAACTTGATTTACAATGAAGTCATTAAATTTATTGGCAAATTCTATAGGATCACTTATAATATTGTCATCGTTGATAATAATATGCTGAATGTAGTCATTCGGTGGTTTTAGTTTATTACTATTTATTACAGCCCAAGTTGCTTTACATTTGTTTTTGGCCTTATTAATATAGTCATTGTTTTGAGACTTTTGTGTTAGTTTGATAATTTTGTTCAATCGTGATGATAATGTCATGTATCTTGCTTTATTAGCTTTAGTTGGTGTTTTTCTGTATTCCCATAGAAGTCTTCTCTTACGCTTACAGCATAGTCTTATACCTTTAGTAAGCCAATAAGGACGGACTCTTGAAGATACTTTTATTAGTATTCTTGGAAAACAAAGATCGTAAAATAATCGAAACAGGTCGTAGAAATTATTGAAAGCCATGTTAGGATCTTCATTATCTATAGCATCAGAGAAGCTCAGAGAATTTATGTAATATTGAAATTTAATAATGTTCTCCATGCTATAATCTCGCCTTTCGGTGTACCAGTACTTATAAGAGCAAGTTTCTTTCACCGGAAAGGTTAACAATTGCGCTGTGTGATCAGACAAAGCAAACTCATACCTTGTTGTTTTACACCCCCTAATATTGGAAACAAAATTATCAATACATGTCCCACTTGATAACCGAGTGGGTTTCTTGAGACCCAGTTTTAAATTGAAACTATCTATTACATGTAAAAATTCAACTGATTCTGTACTTTTACTGAGAACATTTATGTTAAAATCTCCACATAGAATGACCTTCTTTTTATTATAGCAAAAACGTGTTAAAATACAATTTAGCATAAGAAAAAACTTATTTATATCAGCTACGCTGGACTTAGGTGGCCTATATATGCACAATATGTATATTTTATGTTCTACCAGTTCTATTCCTGAGCATTCAATAACATTCTCAATTGAGTATTTATGGATATCAGTAATTTGATTGAACTGGAGTGAGTTATGCACCAATACACACGAACCACCTCTGCGATTCCTCCTATAAAACGCAGAGCCTAAAACATAATTTGGCAGTTTTAAAATATGCTCATCATTAGAGGTCATGTTATGTTCAGAGACACACAAGACTCCTACAGTTTTAATCAAGGTGGGCGTCAATATATAAACCAAGATCCTTGACGCTAGAACTAAACAGGATAATTTGCCCGTCAAAAATTACATCTGGTAGTGCCTGCAAGTCAACCCTGTTCAATATACGGGAACTGCCGACTAGAATAGCCTGACATTTAGCAGGGTTCACTGCCAATCCAAACCGTTTCGACCAATCCTTGATAGCATTAAGATCTTGGTTTTGCCCCTATTGCAGAACGTAGATTTTCCACCTTGGATTGTGTGTAAAGCTGGAGATCATCGGCATACAGATGATACGCACAATGAAGTTCATGGGTAAGGAGATTAATAAATAATGAGAACAGAAGAGGAGAAAGTATTCCGCCTTGAGGAACACCAGAGTACAAATTACACCATATTGATGAGGTTTCATCAACCCGTACTGACTGCTGGCGTCTACGAAGATAAGAAGAGAACTTTATTCCAAGCGTTTATGGCATCAGTCTTACATGGCACCTCGGAATCAACCAGTGTGGGTTCTAGAATTTTCCTGGTCAATTCCTCAGTGCCATGGACCGAGGCCAAAAACGCTGGCAAACTAACATCAGTAATTTTGCGAACGCCGAGGCCGCCCAAACGAACTGGTAAAGTTGCTTGAAGCCACACTCGGTCGTTCATGTTAAGATTTAGAATTTTGCTCAAAGTGTTTCGAATCACATTATCTATGGTTTCCAAAAGAGATGAATGTTTCCAAAAGGGAGATGACCGCAGAAAATGTGTGAATTTTGGAGTGAAGAGGCAATGCCGAATAATTGTGTAAGCCGAATGTAAATTGATTTTGCATAGCCGTTGTGAAGATTCACAGAAATTTTGAATTTTCTCATTTTCAAAAGTTTCAAAAGCTTCTTCAAAAATGGGGAACCCGAGAAGGCGAAAGGTAGATTTATTGATTACCTTTATATTTGGCGTCAAAGAATTAAAATTTGAAAGTACCGAAAAGTGTTCTAATGTATCATTTATGAAAATTTCACATTTATTGGAATTTAGTTCTAAACTGATATTGCCAAACTGATTTTTAAAAAATTTTAGATCTTGTAGAACCGTGGCTACATCGCCTCCAAGAGTCCCATCGTCCAAGTACCAGATGTTTAATTTCGAATTTATTTGTTTTATAATGGGGAGAATGGCTAAACTAAAAATGACTGGCCCGAGAGGGTCACCTTGCTGACACCCAACTGCTGATTCTAATAAATTGTCCTTATAAATTAATTTGGATGGATGCCTATAGCATTGCCAAAGATATTTGAAAATTTTGGGTGTTTCTAATTTGGCTTGTGACAGCAAGGTGTCCCTATTCACTGAGTTGAATGCATTCTTCAAATCAATCTTTAAAATTACCTCACTTTCACCGCAGCCAAGGAACGTAGACAGCGCATGTATGGCAGCCTCACAGCCTCCTTTTGAACCAAATCTTAGTTGGATTGGCTGAAATTTATGGGCCAGGGTGGCGCTGTAATATTTGCAGCATAATTTGGCTGCCATACGTCTGTAAGTACACCCTACGGCAATGGGTCGGATGCCACCATCTTTCTTGTGTAGGGCGCACAAGTTGGCCCCATACAATACGTCAATGACATCTGTGACCACATTGCCGGAGAGCATAAGATTCATTAAAGCCGTTAGTTCCCTCAAAAGTGCATCACCGGCGTCCCCAGCACTTGCACATACGAGGTCTTTCAGGTGTTGAGGTGTCAAGCCATCAGTGCCGCCAGCAGATCCACTTTGGAAGGAATATACGGCTTCAAGTATGTCCTTGGCTGAAACATGAAGACAATCAGAACTTTCCTCCGGCATATCAGGGAAAGAGAGGTCATTAGCTGGCGCTGGGTGCTTGCTCTGCAAACCTGCAAGTGTGTCTGCAGAGCAAGGCGCCACCACATCGCTACTAAACAGTAACCTAGACGCTCCCCGAATGTCACCTTCCCTTAGTTTTGATTCTATTTACTGATAAATTGTTTTATTAAATCTACGGGTGGTAAATTTTGGGTCAAAATTCGTGTCAGAATGACTACATTTTTCCTTAATTTGGCTTGTCAAAGATTTTTGTGTTATTCGATTGCTCTCTACGTGTAAAATCCTGTAAGGAAAGGTAAGCAACTGTTCCCAAGCTGTTTTAGAGTTGTCACGGATGACGAGACCAATACAATCAGCTAAACTCTGAGCGACTGCTGGTCTCGCGCCACGTGGAACTCGCTTTAATACCGGAATGGAATTTTTTAAAGTACCTAGATGTTGCCAAAATGGAATTTGCGAAGAACTAGAAAGTGGAATAGTATCAGGGCCAGGGAGTACATTTTGGTTTTTGTGCACTTTACCAAAATGTACTCTCAAGCCCCGCTTATCTTTAAAGAACCGAGCCTGGGAACAAGCTGGGCAGCGCACCAGGTTAGTCAGCGATGTGGCAGATTGATTTGTGGCACTTCCTTCCGCATCACTAATGCCGTCACTTGTTGATTGCATATATACTTATTTATATATGTTTATAGAAGATATTATAAAACCTTAAAAATAATATAACACAATAAATTTCATATCATAGTTTGTTTTGGCATGTTTATATTAGGCCGTCGTCAAGGGGCTGGCGTCGCGTTCCGTCACTGCTGTCTTCTTATTTATTTTTCTAATACTTTAAAATTGTCTATTACAAAATTTATTATAAAAACACACAAAAAGCAGTCTTGCACAGTTTAGGATTTTACGTCTTCACCCGCATTCTTGCTTACATAAATGTATTGTTGGTAGGTATATGGGTTAGGTATTATGCTGTAGTATTGTTGGTATCCTTTTTATAATTTATTCGCAAGAATTTCTTCGAAAATTGCTCGCCATTTTTTATTCTTAGTGTGTCTTTTTGGTAGATCTGCAACTTATTGTGATTTGTGATATGCTGTAATAAATTATAATTTTCTTGACAAAGGCGCCGCAAGTTTTCACCTATTTAATATTTTAAAATAATTATTATAAATTTTAAATATTAAATTTACTTGTTGACAGTAACGTTCCGTTTCTTGAAAAAAAGTTTATAAAAAGTGTTTACTACAAACGTAAATGGTTCTTAGAAGTGTACAATATTAGCTTAGCGTTATCCCAGTTTCAATCCGGATTATTAAATTCCTGATCCGCTTACTAGTCTAACTGGATTTCACTGAATATCAGCTTTTCCACAGAGCGACTGCCTGTATGACCTCCTCAATCCAAACGTATCGCTATACGTTTTACATTCCATGATTAAGACTAGTGTCAATTTTCTCAGAGTTACTGACTGCCCGTAACGACTGTCAATGATCTTCATGATGGCCGGAGCCGCCGGCGTAGGCACGGGGCAAGCGATCATTAATAATTCAATACACAAATAACTCCGTAAAGGCTGACCATACACACAAACCAACTGGTGGGTATCTCCAGTAGGCTAAAAGTACCCAAGTCCAACTAGCTTACAAAAACAGTTAGCAATCAATTTCATTGTAAATTAAATACTACGAGTGCTAAGAACGAAGCGATCTTCTGTCGGCATTCTCATATTTTATTTGGCCGACAATCGATATTCGACATATCGATTTGCAGTTCAGTGTCCTTACAACAACTTCTTATTTCCCCGTTCTCGATTAAACGTCGCCGCTTCAAGCGTTTGAGTGACTTAATATTATGTCCATATGTTTTCTGAATCGGGTCTTGAAATGTATGGGGAACTGATCAAAATGTATGAAAATGTATACAGGTGTAAGAGATTGGCAGTTAAGACCATTTACTGACATTTTTTGAGGAGCGCTTAAAATGCGGTGACCTCAAGGAACAGTCATGGACAGTACCTATCGTCGATGTAGCTTTTTCTTTCAGACAACTTCTGTATTAGTGAAAATCGAGTTTGTGCGAATTTTCATGTAAGTAATATTCTGCTTTTGTTAAGAAATCGGCTCGTATTTTTTCACTGTTATAAAACTGATTATAATTTGATGAATGATTGATGAATAATGAACCCTTGATGTTTTTAAATTAATTTGTACGTCAAGTGTAGCACATATTTTTTTTAATAAATTCGTTTTAATTTTCAGAAAGTCATCCAAAAATATAAAACTTCGTCACTTCATATTTTAAATCTTTAGATATTTTTACCGATTCTTTTGTTTAGATCAATTGCTAGTTAAAAAGCTTTACAAAAAAGAACAATTTAGAGCCAAAAAGTGATTAGTTTTTTCAATTTTGATTATTTTGGTGACAAGGTGGAAAATTTCAAAAAAATCTTTATATCTCGATATTTCAGAAACCGTTAATTTTGGATCGCTAGTTGACGAGGGTCAATTTGTTGCAAATGACCTCAAATATTCTTAATATACCTTAATACTTCCTTCAGGAATTGGTCGAATTACAAAACATCCTGTATATACGGGCACAGAAACTAATCTAGAACAATTTCTATGTATACAGAAGTTTCATAAAAGTGAAATACAGATACTTATAGAAATAGGTTAGTATCATTTTCAAAACAAGTTTTACGTTACCTGCTCGCTTCAAGCACCCACACTTATGCGCTAAAACGTCTAGTGAAGTTTGCAGTAAGCATGGGTGTAGTGTTTATTTATTTGTTAAGAAAAATAAAAATTTTCGCGATTTTTACCAAGTTATTCCTCATAATGAATAAATCTATCCAAGAAAGTATTATTTCACCTTGATGAAACAGCCTTCATATATTTTTAATTTTCCAGTGCCAGCGTACAACGTGACAATTCACTGGGTGCGCGGCACGATAGGTGACGCATTACGCGCGGGCTCCGTAGCGCTCGCACAGTGCACCGCGCGCGGCTCCTACCCGCAGCCCGAGCTGTCCTGGTGGCTCGACCACAAGCACCTCACGCATCATAGTAACCAGGTAAACGTCCTCATATCAGCTATTAATATAAGGCATCAATCCACTGGGCCGCGGCACGATAGGTCACGCGTTACACGTTAGTTCTGTAGCGCTAGAAAGTTATTCAATCACACGTACCTTACTCACCATTGGAACCGAGTAAAACTATTAAGCAATAAAATTATATCATTTTCCCATAGCAGCGGTGAATCTAGGATAAGAGGTGCAAGTCATGCTCCCAAAACCATTTGGATCTTATCATGACAGATGACAGAGACATTTTATTGTTTCATTTGATACAACCTACACTCAACATCAGTCAAGCTGTTCCTCTACAAACCAAGTTATGCCTCCCACCCATCTCTACGTCAAACGAAAATCCTGGATCCGCCACTATTTCGGAGTCGCATTAGTCAAATAAGTAGATATGTTCTTCAATTAGGTGTAATAAGAATGCAACTTTTGCGATGGTAATAATATAACAATTCTAATATCAAACCAAATGTGAAAACTTATGAACGATGCCAAGAAGAAAACTTAATAATTCAAAGAAAATTATTGCGATATATTTTTCCTCGAGAGAAATAGCTCACGCGTTTAGGGTGTGATAAGTAAACTAGAAGAAAGAAAATATGGCCTGTCGAAGTATCGGAAAACAGCCGTACCCAATAAGTCTAAGCACTTTCTTTTGTTTAGTCCGTAGGCTATCCAATTAGTAAATGAAGCTTTTGTGTCATTAAAAACCTTAATAGCTTTGGCTATTATGCCGCTTTTATTGGTTAAGTTATGACCTGCCTATTCAAATATGCCAGGCGAAAGAAGGTCATATTTGTTAACGTTTTGCAACTATATTAATTGGGTCTGGATGAATTTTAATAAATTAAAATAATATATACGACATCGGAGATATTAACTTAAATGTCTTTATTCTATCGTCGGTTTAATCTCTTTAAGTGCCAGATGGTTTGTATAGTGAATGGACGATAATCACTAATGCACAGTGTTTTTATAATGGCTTTATTAATATGTACTTGTGTATCACTCAATTTCTATTAGAAATCTGATGCTTTTTTGAAACAAACAGAACTTGATTACGTGTTTAATAATATATGTACATATTTAAAATAAATTGAATAGTAGTACCGTTTACTTAATTTTAATGTTTTGTATATTATATGTGCATTTTCTTTCAGAGCTTAATATATTGTTATTTATGTTTATCGTCATTATCCTCCTAGCGCTGTCTCGGTTGCGATCCAATGCCTAGCAGCGCTTTTTGTATTTAAAATCATCTTAAATAGTATATAATATGTACTTCGTTTCTAGACCTGGTACAACTCCTCGCTAACAGCAGTTTCATTCCTGGAGCTGAGTCCAGCGGTGGGCGACAACGGCGCGACGCTAGCGTGCGTCGCCACTAACCCTGTAATGGCGCCCAACAGAGGCTCCAAGGCAGACGTTTTTACACTTAATGTTACTTGTAAGTACACGCTTTCATTAGCGCTTACAGACTAGAATTTGATAGTAAGTGGTAATAGGCTAGACTATATGGTCAAAACACGAGGAAAAATTAATAAAGACCAGAAATTACAATAAATATACGTTGCTGTTTAATAATCTTAATATATAAAATCGTTGCGTTACTGACTGACTGACAGACACGCTACAGCCGAAACTATTGGGCGCAGGAAGCTGAAATTTGGCATGTATGTTCCTTGGGGACCGTAGGGGTGCACTAAGAAGGGATTTCCCGAAATTCCCACGGGATCGGCGAAAACGGGTAAATTAAAAAAAATGCAGGCGTAGCTGCTGGCGTCCTCTAGTGTATAATAAAAGTGGGGAAGGGCTAATGCTGACGAGTCTATTGGTTAAGGAAAATACGAGAAATATATATGATAATAATAAATAGGATTGCCTTCTACACAAAATCAGTTCAATTTTTTTTTAAGGAGGATAAGGAGCATATGAGTAGCCCCTAGAAATTATCATATTTACTATTCTCGTTTCGGTCCAATAGACCAATTAGTTAGATTTCAAAAGAAAGTATTTTGTAACAAAATGTTCCTATAAAACTAGGGCTGCCATCACCTAAATTGCAGACCCCGGATATAGACGCCAAAAATTCCGGACATTTGGGTGAAATATGGTTTTCTTCCCGGACAACCCTGCAAAAGTTCTATTTATCGCTTATTCACACTGGACACTTTCAATAACCCTGGCCAGACGGCTCCGGCCTTTCAAACTAGGACAAATCCGGACGGATGAAAAACCAATCGTATAGTAATTATATTTCATAGGTTTTATAACAATTGCGAAACAAAATATTCAACCTTCTTGGCAAATGAATATTGTCAATCCGGTGGTGTAGCGGAAGTGTAAACGACTGCCGGTCGCGGGGTCGATTTCCTCTCAGCTCACATCACATTTGTGTGCATGAACACGGATATTTGTCTTGGTCTGAGTGATTCTATGTATGACAAACATGTATCTATTAACAAAAATAATTTATATGTATATTTATCCATTATCAATGCTTAGTTTCGGACTAGATGGGATTATGAGTATGTGGTAGAATATTGTTATTGTTTTCTGGTGTTTATTGCAGATAGTCCAATGGTGGACGTATTGAAGTTAGGCGATGATGAGACTAACGAAGTTGTGGAACTGGATGGGTTGCAGCTCGAGTGTGAAGTCAGAGCCAACCCGCGCGTTGAACGTTTCACCTGGTATTTTAATGTAAGTTACAAGTAGTACAGTACTTTTAGGTATTTAGTAACAATAGAAATATTCCACTGTTCATTACTTGCGTACTTTCAAAGACCATGTATCTATTTCTGTTTCTTTTCATTCAGTTGGTAAGTTTTCTTCTGTAAGACCTTGCTTTATTTTACTTAGGCGTTAACCCTACCAAACATCCTCAGATCAGAAATCTCAATCCACCAGCAGAATTACTATCATGAGCCTAATAGCGTTATCCCAGTTGCATCACAGTCTGCTTTTTAGTCTAATCAGATATGGCAGATTAAGTATTACCTTTTGTTTGCAAAATTATACATGATTTTCAGGATATACAGATTCGTCCTGGCAGTATCTGGGGCGAGCACACATCAGGTCACCAGCTGACCGTAGAAGAGACGTTACGAGCGCACGCCGGCCGCTACTCTTGTGCCGCCTCCAACGCCATCGGCGAGACGCGCTCGGATAACATCACCATCACTGTGTTTTGTGAGTATTCTCATTGTGACTACCAACAACAAACCTACTTTAATAAGTGTTAAGAAGGATATGATGTACGATTCTTCTACATGTGATTAACACTGGAACTTGGAAGGCTAAAAGAGACAAAATCTTTACGCATACGTCTTCTTGTAATGTATGGATTTGATGATATGGATGGAAAAACGTGTTAAGTGTTCGTGTATGCAACAACAGTTTGAAAACAAGCCGTTTTAGAACGCTTCTATGGGAATTGTCAAAACAAACACCAAATGTTTGGAGTTTCACCCAATGTAGTTTGGAAATACAATAGTTTAATGTAAGTATTGTATTTCATATTGTATAAATCCCAAGTTTAAAATCTATATGACGAATCTATTTCTAAGATGGTTTTAACTACATACTTTGCAACTAGCCACGAGTGAAGTTAGTAGCTTCTCGAAACAAGAGTTCCGTCAATTTAAAACGTTTTTAATTTATCTCTATTCCAGACCCACCGGAATGCTTAGGCGTCGGCATCAGACTGGTGAAAGAATCCATCCACTGCATCGTAAAAGCATTACCAACTCCAGACACTTTCTTCTGGTATCTTCAACCAGTGAACTTCGAGGTCCAGCATCTCACTACTGGCTCGCCAGTGCTTCCTTTAGACCAGATCACTGGACCTTTAGCAGAGACCCTGAAGGCTTCTTGCGAAGCTAGTAATGGAGTGGCATCTCAAGAAGAACAGTGTGACAGGAGGTTTACTTTTGAACATCTAAGACCACCGCAGCCGCATCAGTGTGATATCGCGTACGAGTTTGGAGAGTTCCAGATGAGGTGTATACCAGGTATGTACAAAATAGTTGGGAATTTTAATAAATAATTTTTAGGTATGAGAATGCGAGCTGCATAATGAGCCAAATATATAACAGTAATTTGGAGGAAATAGCTTCTTACATAGGTATTTATGATATGACCATACCATTCAGCATCCGGAATACGTGGCATATACAACATTGATGAAGAAGCTATAGTAAATTGGATAATTATGTATACATAAGTCAGTGCAGCAGTAAGAATTTTAAGAGCCTATGCATTAATGCTGTCACGATAATGTCAAAGTGTATTTCGGCTCAGAATATTTTATTGTTTCTACTAAAGACGCGTGTATACCTATTGTATTTGGATAACATGACTATACCTTTAAGTCTCGTAAAGACGGGCGTTTAGAATGTAATTACCCGTCACACGTTGGCGTCGGGACCACGTCAATTTGTTACTTTGATCGTTTGTTAGTAGAGGGTTCCGGGTAAATTGTTCCTACACGGTAACCGCAAGCTGGGAGTAATTTTACTGCAGGATTTTTTTATAGTCTATCGCCTGTATCCCCAAAGTGTTAGGCAGAGGTGTAAATATTACACCCACATTTCGCCATGATTTTTTAAGTCCCACGTAATAGGGGGCGAGCTTATTACCGTTACCGGGCACCTTACCATACTCCGGGCTGCTACTGAGTATTCAGATAAACCCAGTAACACTTTTGCCCGACCCGGGAATCGAACCCGAGACCTCCGATCAGCAGTCGCATACGTTATCCACTGGACCACGGAGGCAGTCTATATAGTAATGTAGGAATATTATGTGTATTTAATAACATATTTGGATATCATTATTTTAGTTTAGGGACGTAAGTTTACTCTTGTCTTTTCAGCAAATAAGAATATTTTTAGAGAATCAAACTTTTAGGTGGAAATCAATAAAAATCTAGCTAACCGGTACTCAATTGAAGTTCTGAAATAAACCTCAATTATATGGATAACTGGTGACCCGATACGCACGTCAAATTAACAACTACTATCGCTTGCCTCGTGCTTTGGAGAGCGCTAAACTGTCTGTGTCGATAATGAGGAACCAGTAGATGCCAGTCATGGAATATAGTTATCGTTTGGAGTTTCGGCGGTTTGGTTAATCCTCATTAGCCCTCTTTTCACTATCAGATGAGTAAGGCCATAGTCCATAATGATAGTCAAATGCGGATTAGCAGACTTTATAGGTCATTGGTGCGCGTGGATTTGAAGCCAAGATCTCAAGGAAATCCTCTTCTTAGCAGTCTGTCTTCACTAGGCTATCGCTGTTTTTTACATAGTTATATTTTTAAATATAATCATTAAATTTTAAAACCATTTCAGTGGAAAACGCGACCTACTACGAAGTCTCCGTATGGCGAATGTCGACGAGCAACAGCTCGCTAGTACTAGAGCGCAGGGCCAGCATGGGTTTCGGCACGGGGCGCGCGCTGGCGGCGGCGGGGCGCGGGGGGACTACCCCGCCTCGGCTCGAGGTCCGCACCGCGCTGGGCCGGGTCCGACGGGGCGATGAGGCCGGGGCGCGCGCCTGTAATAGATACGGGTGCTCCACGCCACTGCTGCTGAGGCCCACGGATACCCTCCTGCATGAAGCTGACCCGTCTTGGTGGCACTGTGAGTATTGCTGACGAACATCTGCCCTTTGAAGGTATACGCAGTAGGTACACATCAAGTATCAGCATTTTGTTTAAGGAAGCTTGAACTTGGTGAAAAAAACATTTAAAGAAGAAAACAGATGTACTTAGTTTAATGCCTAGTTTTGCTTCAGCGAAAACAATTTATTCTCATCGATAGAGAATCCAAAATTCGTATTAAAATGCAACCTGCCATATTTCTACAGATCTTGTAAAAATAACTTACAAACTTTAGCATTGAGAATGTTTCACGAAAGGACCATCTAGTTATAACGTTTAGAAGCTATTGCACGAGCAACAAGAAGCCACAAAATTCAATGAGAACGGTTCATAACGTTTCGCTCAACTTTCCTCTTCCTTTAGTCGCGCGAAAGTGTCGCGATATACTACTAACAGATCCCCACACATTCCTCTCTACTCTATAAAATAACTATTGATGGGCTCAAATTTTCTGTGGGTCACTCAGGTATATACATTATCATAAAATAGCAATCAATAGGATTCTACGCTATAATTTAAAGAAGATACTATAACTTTTTCAAAATATTGTAGATGTCTTATAAAATATTAACTTATTTGGTTGTTAATTTTAGTTCTATATTTCGATTTGCAAGTTCTTTTTTATCAATGTAGCATTGAATCTTAAGTGTTTCGTTAATTTTAATAAATAACTCAAAATTGTACATAATGATAAAACAAAATCCGCCGTTATTTTAATGCTATCTGCAATCTATTGCGAGCCCACCATTTTGTCGAGGATGCATTTATCGAATTAGTACGTATATAATTATGTAAAAAAATATAATAACCTTCCTCCTTTGAACTCTGTACTCTTTTCCAGTTCTGCTAGAGAAAGACGTGGGTATATCAGTGGGCGCCGTGATCCTGGTGGCCGTGTTCATCATATCCTCAGTACTGGTGGTGAGGCTGGCGAGGAGACACAGGAACAAGCCTAACGCGCCGGTCATACAGGTGCTGCAGTTGGACGACGTCGCTAGAAACTACCTTGATAATATTGGAGGTAAGACATCTGTGGTATTGCTTTTCTGTCTGTGGCATACTCTGATGTCTGAGCCGAAAGATAAAGGTACGATCCGTGGTTACCATTTGTAGTTTCAGATTGATCGCAATGACGAATTGGTGGTGTATGTCCAAATCGTAAAGATTTACCTAATCTAAGACGATATCGTGATTGCTATAGAAACCCATACAATCATGAATGTCGTAGCGATACATTGAAGTTTAGTGATTATTTGCGATTGATTCGATTCTTGCTTCACTTTCAGTCTGCCTACGACCTCAAAAGAGTCTTTATCCATGCGGTCTTCAAAAGATCGTAACAACAAAATTTTTTTATCAATCGTTTTCTATGTTGAGCAGAATTTTTACCGTGATGGGTCGTTACGATTTCTTCAAATCCATCAAAACGACGGATTGTACCACATATACCTAGCTAATGATGCCTACTGCCTTTTACATGCCAAACCGGATCGGATATTCGGATATGACATGGATGTGTTTTACCTTTTAGAAAATTAATTTGGAGTAACAGTGGTAACAGTAATTAGATAAAATTTTATTGCGCAAATACAATTGGTACAAATTATTTATAGATATCTTAAATGTATAATAATAGTAAATGCACAAGGGCCGCCTTATCGCAAAATGCAATTATTTGTGCTTTGAAGTTTAAAAGCAAGTATTCCTCTTAGTCTTGGAGTCCCGAGCTAACATCCTTACCCATATGTTATGTAAGGATACACAAGTAAGATTCAAGAGTCTCACCCCAACTTCCCTACATTCCAGAGCACAAAGTGCACGCCTCATGCAGCCTGCGCTCCTGCAGCAGCGGCTACTCGGACACGTCGGGCGACTCCGTCATGGCGGCCGAGCGGTCAGAGCGCGCCGAGCGGCGCCGCAAGGTGGCCGCGTGGGAGCGCTGGCACGAGCCGCCGCCGCCTGACGTCACGCTCACACTACAAAGGGAAAGCGCCGTGTAGTACGCTACAGGCTGTTACCTCCAGTGACGTAGCTAGAGCTATGCTAACCACTAAAACCACCGCGGTGTCCCTACGGGTCCCGTGTAGTGGCGGAGTCATGCAATTCGCGGGTAACATACTTTTCCGTGACCCCGCCTGGGATTGCCGTTGGTGTTGACGGGCCCCGTCTTGTTATGACTTGGGAGGCGGCGCGGATTATGTTTTAACCTGTGATAATAGTTGTAAGTTTAGCAATTTATAAATAAAATAAATAAATTAAAAAATAAATAATACTTTATTTCTAAACTTGCATATAAATAAAATTGCCATGTCGCACCACCACCCTCGACACCTGCAATCCGTTGTGACGTCACTAAAAAACAGAGCACATGACCTCTGTGACCCTGAGCATTTGAAGCTAGAGCTAGACCATGTTCAGGAGGTACTTAGGAAGAACGGATACCAGGTACAACGACGAATGACGCGGCCTATCAAGCGCGATAAACATCCGGCGGTAAATAGACAACCGACCTACATGCCCTACATAAGAGGTGTTACGGATAAAATAGGAGACAAGTTAAAAAACTACTCCATTCCGACAGTATTTACACCAGGGGCTAAAGTATACAACATGGTGGGCACACCAAAGGATGTTCTACCGCTACAAACCCCAGGTGTCTATAAAATCAACTGCAGCTGCGGAAGCTCTTACATAGGGCAAACGAAGCGGACTATCGCTGAACGTATAAAGGAGCACATCGCAGCTGTGAAGAACCGTCAAACGAACAAATCGGCGATTCCGGAACATTTACTTCAATCGGGCACCAATCACTGGATTGAATTTCATCGTCCCCAAGTCCTCTCCACGGAACGCCACTTTTACCCAAGAGTTGTGCGTGAAGCGATTGAAATCAGAAAACATAAAAATTTCAATCGGGAAGAGGGCTTCAAATTGTCAGCGGCGTGGGATCCTGTGATTCGGCTAACAACACCCCACTTTAACGCGCAGTCGGCGAATGTTCAATATACAGATACGGTTAGTGTGTTTTGCACCGGTACTTCGAATATCAACGACCCGGGGGTAGAAATAGAATCTTCTACCTCGCACTCGGAGACGTGACATCGCCACACCAGTCAGCTTGCGACCACGGGACGTGCAACCGTCTCGAAACGTCAAGCAAAATAAGGTATGTAAATACCTAATTTGCATGTTCGCGTTAATTCCCGTCTATATATATATTCTTAAGATGTATATATCGTAGATATTATGGAAGAACTAAATAACTCAGATTTTGGCCAAATTGACCTTTTACCATTTTCGTGAACCCCAAAATGTGCCGCATCTTTTGGTCTAATAAACATTATTTTATCTTAACCCTATCCAAAAATAAAGCTATTTTTGTGTTTCAATTGTAGAAATAGATATGTATAAATGAACATTAAATATTAGTAGAAAAAAATACTAACTCTTTAAATAAATGAACAACTGTGACTTCTGATCACTTGAGTATGAAATGAATTAGCTAACTAACTTTTTCATAGGTTATTTAGAAATCCGAAGAGTAAAACTGGCCGCTGTGGCTGGCTTTTGTGGATTACGAAAATGCCTTCAACTCCATTGAAACTGGGCTGTCCTGCAATGCACTGCCTACAAAACATGTCTCTCAGAGAGCTATGAAATGGACAATGCTAGGCATTTTGATGATGGATAATTTCCGGCACGAGATTATCCGGCAGAAGACCAAAGTAACTGACATAGTTCAGAGTTATAGCAAATTGAATGGGGGAACTTATGGTCGGTCGATTAAAAAGCAGGTTCCTAAATTAAGGCCACGCCTCAGCAAGCGTAGTGTTGGCCGCCAGAATGGGTCTTGTGCCATACCCTGGGGAGGCCCACCTCTAGGAGTGATAGGCTAATGAAATGAGTTAAATGAGAAGAAGTAGTTAATATAATTGTTTGACCATTATACGCCCCATTCCTATTATAAAAGCCGAAGGTGAGAAGATACCTCACGAGATAGCGAGCAAGGCGTGACGTGACAAACCGATACTTTGAAGAGGTAGACAGAAGTTGTAATTATTACATCCACATTTGACCATGTCATGCATTTTTAGGTCCTACGTAAAAAGGGGGTCTATTGACGTTGCCGGGCACATTGCCAGACTTCGTTCTACTACTGAGAATTCGGAAAAATCAGTTACCTACACTCTTGCCTAGCCCGGGAATCGAACCCAAGACCTCCGGCCCAGGAATCGAACCCCTTCTTGATGTTGCCATCCCTCATGATGGCAATCTCGTGAAGGCTGAGAAGGACAGGCAGATGAAATATCACACTTGGCTCACGAGATTGTCGACATGTGGGATGTTGATTCAGCAATTATTGTGACTCTAATCGTATCAGTGAGCGGTTATTAAACCGCTCACTGATACGATTAGCCAAGAGTCTCGCCCTACACCTTAGGAGACTCACATTGGATCCTTGGGTCAGGGTCTGATACAGAAGGCAGTACTGCTAGACACGGCACGTATAGTGAGGAGGTTTCTTTCTCTGGAGCTCTAACCACCAGTAGCTTGGAGCCTGTTGCCGATACTGGTGGGTTTCCATAGGATATTTTTAAATTTTAAACGTATTTTTTTATATATCATATTATTTAAAATGTGTTAATATGTTATGAAAGAAAAGTGAAATAAAGGTGATAAATTTATATATAATTAAATAATAATATTCTACCACATTCACACAACACCATCTAGTCCCAAACTAAGCAGAAGCTTATACTATGGGTATTAGATAATGGATAAACATACTCGTACATATGAATATACTTTTTTTTTGTGTAAATACTTACATAATATACATAGAAACACCCAGACCAAGACAAACATCCGTGTTGACCTTCGACGTAGCAGTCGCTTACACTCCCGCGGCGCCTACCGGTCGTCAATCTTCAGTTGCCGGTTTAATATTAGATATTTTTAAATGTATATAAAAACTTCTCCTGGCAATATTAGTTATGTCTCACTAGTTCTTTGATGATTTATGTGATTATCAACGGATTGCAGCTGAAATTAACGTAAGTAATGCAAATCACCAAAACCCCATTTCTTGCAGCAGTCTCCTGTCTGCCTGGCGATATGCCAATTGGATGTGTTTTATCGACATCACTTTGGTGGCATCTAAGATATGCAGACTACATGTTACATAACGTAACATATCGTAGAGACAGATCAGTTTGCAATTGTGGTAAATGTTAATCCCATAAAAAACAATACTTGACAAAAAAACCAAGTCTCGCTACTCAGTTCTTCTACCGTAAAAAGTTGTGAGATCCATGTTATACCAAGTCCGTAATTAATTTATTCAGTCCCTACTGTAGGGTCTTTAAATAAACAGATTGACTCGGCCATCGCATGCAAACACAATATATCTCACTAGTAATACATATATAAATTAGATTGTTAAGTGCGATTGCTAAGTCAATATATTTATTTAAGATCCGTTAAGTAGGGACTGAATAAATTAATAACCGACTTGATATTATATAGATCTCACAACTTTATACGGTAGAAGAACTGAGTAGCGAGACTTGGTTTTTTTGACAAGTATTGTTTTTTTATGGGATCTCATTTCTTTTTGTAGATTGTCCCACATTTTTCCTTGCCGGACCCTTCTACTTCTTGTACACCAAAAACAATTTTCTTAAAGCCCTAACTGCAAATGTTACTTTGTAATACTATATATTTATATGGGATTACAAAGTTATTTATACAGTTGATCTATCTCGAAAACTAGCCTTACCTTGTCCTATTATATAAATTGTCGAAAATGAGTAGCTTTACGAATCACTGAGGCTGGTTTCAGAGTGACGCGCGCGGCACGCGCCGTCAGCCAGCGTGTCTCAAACAGCGCGTCTGGCCCGCGGACCACTGTGAAACGAGTTCGCGTTTCTCTTTGCAATGTATGAAGCTTCGGCAGCGCTGGCCGCCCCGGCGCGCGTCTCACACGCGGCGCGTTTGAACTGCGTGACTATGAAACGCAACTACTAATCTAGTGTAATTGTAAGCGCGCGCGTGTGGCCGGCGCCGGTCAAACGCGTGAGTCTGAAACCAGCCTGACTGCCTCCGTGGTCCAGTGGATAGCGTATGCGACTGCTGATCGGAGGTCCCGGGTTCGTAATAATAGTAAATTATGTAGAATAGCAATATTAATTATTTTATCATATTCATTAAAATCAATACCTAAATATTTAGTTTAGAAAAACATGCATTGTGGACAATTACACATGATTCGTTCTATCCCATATTCTTTATCAACAATCAAGTCAGTCAGTAATTTAACATTTAATTAATTTGATTCAGTCCATAACCTCGCAGTTCATTATTAACTTTTTATCAACAAGTGATTGTTCGTCGGAGCAGATAAATCACGTGATAATTGCATTGACGGTACAACGCGCGGCTTCTAATGAACGTCATTAATTATAATGTTTGAAGAGCCTAACTCCACGGTACTTTTGTATGTACGGTTCTAGTTAGTTTAGTTACTGTGTCAATTGGAGTTCATGATTTTAGTTTTATTTGTAAAATAACGATATAGCTTTTTTCTAAATCTGTTTTTGGATGGGTGGGCCACGTTTGCCCCATGCCTGAAGAACTTTGGGCCAAAACTAGCACTAATTGGGTGTCCGAAGGTGCTAGCTGACAAGGTGGAAGGCTGAGACGACGATGGCGGGATGTGTATAGGAAGGACTGGTCTATGCTGGCACACAGTAGGGATTTGTGGAAAGAGGAGTAGGAGTCCTGTAGTGGGACGCTATAGTCTGCAAATAAATAAATTTTTGAACAAAAAGTAATAACATGTTTGAGTTAATACAACTTTGATATTTCTTTATTACAATGTAGCCACTTATATGAGGGAAAGATTAATCACGAAGTTATAATGTAGTCGATTAATCACGAAATTATAATTGTGTTACTGGGCGGCATTCCATACTATACTAATGGAATGAAAAAATAACAACCACGCACCCTCGGTTTGACTACCCCAACATTTGCAATAGAACATTTTTGACAATACCTCACTCCTCTGAATAAAAGGATATACCTATAGGAATAGTAAGGGTTCTAGGTCTAAGGGTCTTGTCGTATCCCGACAATGTTTCGGCATTTATGTTTTTTCTCTACATCCTCAGGAGCGACGAGCAACGACTGAGCCCATCGTTCCTGATAATGCCTCGTGCATAGGCGCAAAATTGATGCTGATGATTTATGTGATCCTCAACTGATTGCAACTAAAATTAACATTTGTTGCATCAGTTTCCGGTCTGCCTGGCGATAGGCCAGTTGAATGTGTTTTATCAACATCACTTTGGTGGCAGCTAACATAAGCAAACTACATGCTACGTTACTTTACATATCGTAGAGACAGATCAGTTTGAAATTGCGGTAAATGTCAACGTATAGGTAAATCTAAGCCAAAATTTAGCCATATACCGTATCACGCTAACCAAACTCTTCTCTCTGTTTCTCCGTTATCTGAAACAAAATCGTTGCGCACCTAAGCTGTTGTCAAAACGCTTTGCAAATAGTGCAGTTAGGCCCCTGTTCTTATAAAAAAACTACGCTCCTAAAAAACATATATTTAACATAATAATACACTTCATTACTACAGTAATTTCAATATCATCATCATCAACAACATCAGCTTGCCACAGTCCATTGCTGGATTTAGGCTTCTCTAATGGCACACAATATTTTTTTGTTCGATTCGTGGTTCGATTTTGTTTCTACTAGGTTTATCTACTCATGTGACTCTAGTCACATGAGTAGATAAACCTAGTGTCGGAGTTGTCGGACGGTTCTAAAGCTTCCGACATGATCTAACGATTCTTGTCCTGAGACAAGAACAGGAACTAACAGAGTCACAGCTTATTCGTGCCCTCCGAAGCACGCTATCGCTACCGCTCCGAAGTAATTGCTGCATGCGGTCAATCCAGGTGGTAAACTGCGTAAGCGTTGCTTAACTTTGTCGGCCTATTACAAACGGCAAGCAATGTCACGCCATGAGCGCTATTGTAGAATGTTTTAGAGAAACAGGTTCCAAAATATTGGCATTTCACAAGAAAAATTAAAAAGTCACCGTTTTACTGGTAAACAACAGCAAAAACACTAAACATTAACAAAAATGTAAAATTATGTGATTATTCCCACTTCTACTAGTATGCAACTCTAATCAATAAAGTAAAAGCGCAGTTAAATTCTTCGTTTGGAAACTTGTAAGTAATAAATACTTCGACCTGCCGTTACAATTTATTGTACACATTACATTTCTAAACGATCTGTGCATGGCCTCTGGGGACGAAACCACTTGAGGCACTGCCCATTCACTGTGGGTTCGTAATTAATTATTTTGTACTAAATACAGGAAGTTATTAATAATTGCTTCTTCTTCTGCCTCATATATTGCCGGAGATTATTGAGGATGAGGTACGTAGCGTATGACGAAATTTAATTTTTGAGATGGCAGATATTTTGAATCCACGCTTATAGCAGGAACTATCGAATTTGGATGGACTGGGCTCGGGCTGGGCTTTAGGACGCTTTTTATTAACATCTTCATCCTAGCGTAGTTCTGGTTTGCAATTCAAGGCCATCGCCTCGGAGCCTAGGTCTCCTCACTTTTTGGCTTTGGGACACCTTTATAGTCAACTATCGTTTGTTTCTTTGTATGGCTAAACGCGCTAATCTCAGGAACTACTGGTCCGATTTGTGTAATTATTTTAGTGTTATGTACCCTATTTGTCTAGGAAGATATATGTAAGATTTCGCTATAAGCCCATGAGTGCTGAGCAGTAGCCCTAAGTGACATGACTGTTACCGTGGGCACATCTTGTTGATAATAAAATTGTCAATTACCCTAAATTAATACCAGCAATAATTAACCTACTCGGCACTTTAGCATTAGCGGGGTGACAACTTAAACGTTGGTTTAAGTTGTCACCCGCTAATGCTAAAGTGCCGAGTGCACTATCGTGCAATAAATTTGACTCACACATCCTCACATGGCTAAACCTAATACATGGTCTGCATTCTACATGCTAGTTTTCTATCTAACGGATTTCCGAAGCTGTAATACGTTATCTAATGTAAGCCTAATTAGGTTATTTACTAACCAAACTTAGAGACTGAAATTCAGGGCAGGTTTAACATAAATAATAGCCGAAAAAGGCAGTTTAATTCACAGTTCATTATTTTCTAGGGACTAGCCTTGCGCTGCGGTTTGACCTGACATACTCAGTGCTTTGAATTGTCGTATGGCATCGCTCGCCCATTGGTACATCATCCTTCCCGGGCTCTTCCTAATTTTTGTCAGTTACATCGATGCAGGAAACGGCTGATACTGTTATGTATAATCACAGAAAGTATATTATTTTTGGCGTTTACTTTTACTTGTGCACTAAATATTCTTGAAAATGTCGTGGCCGCGGTGAAATTTTTAATTCAACACGCCATTATAAAAAAAAACCTAAAGTTAGAGGTGCGCGCCGTGGTTTTGAACCCCATATCCTCTGCATAGCAGTCTGTTGATATCTCCACTAGGCTTTGGCTGCCCTATGTAACATCATTCGAGGTTATCAATCTCAAACATCACCGATAATATAGGCGATGGCTCGTATGACGTCATAAGCCGGTGTTACCTAGGAAAAAAAACTGGAGACCGATAATAAATTGGCATCGGGTTAGCCTGCTGCGTCACTCCGTTAGTCTAGTAAACCAGATACTTGCGATATTCTTCATTACCAAGGAAACAGAGTTGTGCATCATTGAATTTCTTGACCCAAGACTGCGTTAGGTAATATGGAATCATTTCGCCGAGACATTTCCGCGATCGGTTTGAAATCCTAAGTTGGTACAGGACGAATGTAATAAAAATATTTAAACTCTGATCGTTGGGTCGTAGAACTAAGTTATGCATAGGAACTCATTGCGAGTGGTGGATAATTAAGGTCACAGCTCATTATAGCCACCCGGCACCCACTCCGCACCGCCTCGCCTCGTGCGGTTTTGTATGGGTATATGCTCACTACATCAACTCCTTAGCGTCACCGGATCGCCACTGTCGTAAGACGGCTCGGTGACAACTCGCTGCTCGCATGCTTGCCTTGCGTTGACTGCGCTGCCCGCGAATGATTCGTCGATGTCCACTCGTTGAACACGCGGCGTTCACTCATTGACCGCGCGGGGTCCGCTGGTTGACCGCGCGACGTCCACCCGTGGACCACCTGTCGACAACGAGTGGACGCCGTGTGGAGTGGGTGCCGGGTGGCTCTAATGAGCTGTGACTTTTACGCTAATTTCAGATTAATATTTATTTATTTATTAAACCTTTTTATACACAATAGTATAAAGGCGGACTTAATGCCATGGGCATTATCTCCCAGTCAACCTTAGAGTGGTGCAGAGAGAAAATAAGTAGATGTAAAACATGATATTATATATATATATATATATATATATATATATATATATATATATATATATATATATATATATATATATATATATATATATATATATATATATATATACAGGGTGTAAAAAGACCCTTAACGAAAACTGTAATCCCATGCTGTACCAATCACTACGAACATTTTTTACTTTGGCACCATACCTGGGAAATTACTGGTTCAGGAGATATTGAGGCTCAAAGTTAGTATGGAATTTTTCTAATTAGGTACAAAATAGATGCATATACCCCGCCAATATGTTCTTTAGATGCCCTACAACCCCATGGATAAGTAGGTATTTCGAGCATTGCACGCGCGCGCTTTTAATTGCGGTAAAAAAAAATGTGAAAGCTCAAAAAAAATTCGTTTCCCAAGTATTATTTTTGGACAGTATGACTTGGCATGATGTCCTAGGTGTGACACCCTATATATATATAAAACTACATAAAACTTCAACGACTTAAGATACAATCGCCGACTCACTCAGCCAATAGAAGTTCCTTCACCTTGAACTTGAAAGTGTTCTTCGTCTTGGCCATCCTGATTTCAAGAGGGAGGGCATTCCAGAGAAGGATAGATTGAACAGTAAAAGAGGAATGAATAAAGTTAGAGTTGTGAGGAGGTACCGTGAGGAAAAGATTATGAGATGCACGGAGGTTTCGTTCATGGTTGGAATATAAGTCAAGTCAAGTCAAAATCCTTTATTCATTTAGATCACAAAGTGACACTTATGAACGTCAAATTTAAAACATTATTACTGTATGCTTCTACATTTACATTTACTGCCACACATATAAGTATTGGAAGTAGGAAGATAAATACTGGGGAGAGGTTGAAGGTCTAAGAATAGTATAGAGGGTAGTGAGAGCACGCAAACTACGGCGCTGACGTATGGGAAGCCACTTTAGTTGGGAACGATAAGTAGACACATGGTCATACTTGCGAAGATTGAAAATGAATCGAATGCAGTTATTTAGAAGACGGTCAAGTTTATCAAGGAGATCTGCATTTCTAATAATGCACTATTATGCTGTCATTGCATTGATTTGAATGCACCTGCGGTATTTAAGTGTTAATAGTTTTAAAGAGGTTGCGTAAGTTAAGTATTTACAGCAGTATATGTACAGGAGATAAGGAATCAAGTAAATAGAATTGACGTACCTACTTGCTCCAGTTTATTTACGGGCGCGCAGCGAACGCGTCGCGAACACGCCGCGGCTGCGCAGCAAGGACATCGCGTACGCGTGGCAAATACGTTCCGGTTTTGTCGCGTGTTTGTAGCAAATAGCGACGTATAATACATCCAGTTACAAAATGGATTCCGACGAAGAAACACTGCTGTTGCTGCTGTTGGCTTTATTACTTTTACTCGTTGCGCGTCGCCTTTTAGTCGTTGCGCGTCCGCAACGAATTCGTTGCGCATGCGCGGCGTGTTCGTTGTGAGCCCGTAACGAATTCGTTGCGCGCCCGCTCCGCTTTGAGAATGTTTGGAATCCGCTAGTATGATAAGGCCCTTACTAGACCCACTGTGTGTGATAGTGGCACTTTCTATACTTAATCCATTACTACACGGGTTCCGTAGTCAACAAAAAATTCTATCTAGATCTGTGTAAAAATCGATATCATTACGATAGGATTAAGTGGCAGCACTTAATACTATCGTTAGATGATACTTTTGCTATTGTGGGATGTACAGATAGATGTATGCGGATGGCTCAAGTTCTGTCTCTATAGAGAGCCTATGTTCAACAATGCACGTCTTTTGAAAGAGATGATGCTATTTTGATAGCGACTAAGTACCACCTGACCTCTGCAACCCATAGGCATAGCAATATAGACTCGCGTTTATTTATTCAGAGGTACTGACTCCACCGTAACGGGTAACAAAGACTTTCATGACAGCCGAAACCGTGGTCTTCACGTGCTCCCTGAGGCACGGGGCGGACAATAATGAAGAATTTAATACACACATAACTTCGAAAAATTTGTGGTGTGCGCCATTGATTCGAACCCCCTGCATAGCCGTCTGTTGGTCTCTCCACTGGGCTATCCCCGTCTCTTCTTATACCATAAAGAATCGACACAATTTGCATTAAATTACGCACTCACAAAAATACATATATTCACAGCAAAAAGCTTGTTTGTGTAGATTATAAAGTATCGAAAAAATTCCCCACATTTTTATTTTAAATTTAATTTGTTTACATTTCAATGCACCCATTAACGTGTATAAGAGTTGCGGTCGGATGCACATATAAAACTTTGCATTTATAGTTTTAATTTTCATAATACCCGCACTGTAGCGCGAAATTTAATCGGAGGTGGTTAAAACCACTTCCACCACGTATATTATATCTGGCTTGCGGTATTTGCCAAAGGCTGAAGTAGGGATATACCTACCTTCTTTTTAAAAAATATCTCTGGAAATCCATTCAGTCAGCTGATGCAAAACTAAAAAACAGGATTACTAATTAACATACTTATATCAATACATACATATGTTTATAAACAAGAATCACAAAAGTTTATCCTGGACGGCAATTGCACCCAGAACCTTCGGTACAGCAGTCAGGCTCAAGTTAATTATTAGAACAAGAGGCCAGTCTAATATTAGCCTTTGGAGGAAGTCATACCCAAAACTAAACTTTGGCAAACCGTTATGCAGTAAAATTCATTGCATTGACGTGAATCGCAGCTGATCGCAACGCGATTGACCTCGCGCGTCTGACGCAGACCTCTGAAACGGCGCACTACATTTTCATATTGTCGCATCAGCCACCTGCGATCTAACGTGCTCGGCACGATGCTCAGAGTCTTAAGATAAAGGCGACAGACTATTATGTAAACTTCACTGACCAAGATCGATGGTAATATCAGTAGAGATTAAGACAAATCGAGTAAAATCTAATCGTGACGAAATCGTTTATGAAAAAGCTAATTACTTATTTATTGCTACTAGTACGATGTAGCGATATTAAGTGATATTTTAATATTTTTAATATTCCTTATTACATAGTCATCATTGTCAATAAGGTGCCATAATAGTCAAAAAGAGAACATAGCACTTAAAAGTCGGACAAGTAGGTATATTCTTGAATCCCCACAACTAATTACAATGGCACAGAATAATGCTCGCTCTTCATAAACGTGTCAGTTATTCACATCATGCAATTCTACATTTAATAGACTGTTAAACGTATTCAAAACATCTATTTCAATATCACAAACGACAGTTTCACGCCCACTAGTTTATTAATAGAATCTAAACCGACCCTATTCATTTTAGTGCATTCGTAAGTACGTAAACAGAACAATAACTAAACTAAAAGTTATTTATGTAGTATATTAATATTTTAGGGTGCATAGGGTTCCCACCAAGAACTTAGGGTCCCAAGCCAACCTCACCTGCAAGTGGTGCACCTGCCGATCAACGGACGAGGCTCTGGCAAACAAAATGTCCCAATAAGCGGCAATAGGCTCGCCACCTATTACGTGGGATCAAAACACTGGCGAAAAGTGGGCGTTTAATATGCCTCTGCCTACCCCTTCGGGGAAACAGGCGTGAGTCTATGTATGTATGTATGTATTAATATTTTACTAGCTAGTCTAGACAGGGATATTTCCAGCAGTTTGTTAAATGGTCGGCGACTTCCAGGCGCCGAATAAATGTTCGAATCTGACGTATTAATTTAACTGCTGCGCCGCTTTAAATTCGCGTAGGTAATACCGTGTTTTGTAAGCATTTAGCACGGCTATTAATTAAATTGCAATTTTTATCTTCGCCCCTACCGCATTACCTGAAGACCAAAGTCTTCAACCAATGCGTCCTACCTGTTATGACGCACGGTGCCGAGACGTGGATACTCACAGTGGGACTAGTCCACAAACTAAAAGTCACGCAGCGAGCTATGGAACGGGCTATGCTTGGCGTCTCTTTGAAGGATAAAATCCGAAACGAAGTTATCCGACAAAGAACCAAAATTACCGACATAGCTCACAGAATCAGTAAGCTCAATGGCAGTGGGCTGGCCATATCTGTAGAAGGACTGATGGCCGATGGAGCATGCGTGTCCTAGAGTGGAGACCACGCCTCGGCAAGCGTAAGGTAGGGTGGCCCCCGGCTAGGTGGACCGACGACCTAAAAAAGTGGCTGGGACAGACTGGATGCGCAAGGCTGAGGACCGTGTACTGTGGCGCGTGTTGAGAGCGGCCTATGCACAGTAGTGGACTGCGATAGGCTGATTGATTAATTAAATTGAACAAGTAAATGATGTGGGTAATTCATTACTTTTCTGTATGGTGACTAAATTTCTTGGTAAGGATGAGTGATGTAAATTTTATGTTGGCAATAGTGATTGACACAGGTCTTTTCTCAACGATGTCAAATGCCACGTAATGTGTTAAGTACCGAGTCATTACAGCTAGTCTTTTTATTGCTGATCAGCTCCTGAGTGCTGCAGTGTGATACTACACAGCCCTTATCATTCCTCAAGAATGTGGCTATATATACACAACAATTTTTAATTTATAAATGACGTATAGCCTTGCTGATTTCAGCATCAATGGGCTGGCTCGACCGGGGAAGTACTACCCTCTCACAGAAAGACGACGTAAAGTAACAGTACCTAAACTTTTGCGTTTCGTTCGGTGAGTGAGAGTGTCGGAGGCCCCATCCCTATTCCTTCTCCCTCTACCCACTCCTCCTCCTATTCCTTTTCCCAACCCCAAGGGGTGGCAACGCATTTGTGACTCCTCTGGTGTTGCTTGTGTCCATGGGCGGCGGTAATTGCTTACCATCAGGCGATCCGTCTGCTCGTTTGCCGCCTATTAGTATAAAAAAACACAAATATGAACCCTTCGTTATTATAATATTTATTATCCGTGTGGTGACGACTATAGGATGCTGATGATAATGTGAATCTATGTACGTTACATCTCCTTGTTAGATATCATTACGTAGTTATTGCATCAGTGTGCTAATTTCTGCTACATTGCCAGAAACACAGTAGTAGTTAAGCGTAATAAACCAGGACGAGGACGCTGATCCGATTTACCTCATTGCTAATCTGTAGTAGCTAACTAATAATAATTGAAACACATACTATATTATTTTATCACGTGTTGATGCAACTAGTTTATCGTAATGACAGTAAACAAAGAACAACTATTTTATAATGAGTACTTGTTACAATTGCACGTAAATCTATAGCATTGCTTAGTAATTGAAACAGAAATATCTAGTGTCTAATTAATAAGAAGGTTAGCAATGCTATAAATGCAAACAATGAGTCAATGCAAAATAACTCATTGTTGATTAAACAGTTTTTTTATCACAAGTTATATATCTAGATGCAAATATGCTTTCAGCAAGCAGAAACTGCATTTTGGTAATTTTGATATGATAGGGGATTCGGTTTGTGGTTCGGCTTCTATTTGCAGTTATGGTAGAATACGCAAAGAGACACATAACCTTCATGTGGTCACGTAGAAAAATTTAAAAATCGTTTATAATTTTATATTCCACGTTCAGATTACATTGAGTTATATTGAAAATACATTAATTTTAGTTATATAACCGATCAAATCAATGTTTGTAAACTACATATTTGACAGCATTTGTAACATTCAGTGTGTGAACTGAGGGACCACACTTGAAGTAATATGTAATGTATGTTCAATCAATAGCTTTATAACGACTTGTTTACAGACTCAAATATTTGATTTACAAAATTAAATGTTTATGACCTTTTATTAAAGGTTTCACTAAATGCAAGTAAAAAAACATGTAGGCCCTCTGTATACACATGCACCATAAGGTTTTGGCGTATTTAACGAGTCATTTGGGATCTAGTACGTTTGTGTTTCAAACAGCGCATATCATAAATCATACTAACTTGCATGGTTTGGTGCACATAGGAAATGTCCCATCTTGTTGCTTCCATTGACACTAAGTAGTAACTATTATATATGTTTTCGTTTAGGGCAACAAGTTGCAAATGTTGATATTTGGAAATGATTTTTTATAGGAGGCAAACCAGCTGGCAAGCGATTATCGCCCGTCACCAACACCCGCAATTCCAGAGGAGCTACAAGGCGTTGCCGACCTAGATGAGGAAAGGTATAGGATGACGAGCGGGATGAGAGAGAAGGAAAAGGAGACAGGACTCTCGGCACTTTCACTAAACGAATGAAACGCAACAGTACCTATAAATACTGTCACTAGATATTCTACTCGTATCAATAATGATAAGGATTATTTTGATATCTCCCATATTATTAAGTTGATTCGCAGATAGCATTAAAACAACCGCAGCTTCATCATTGCAAATATCGATCAGTGTTCGAAAAAATCACTCAATCGCTTAATTACTCAAACATAAAGGTCAAATATCTGTAAGCCAGCTGGAACCCGATATTGCCGAGACATTATTTGATTAATCTGTTCCATTTTAGTATGATAATCACAATATCTATCACTCTAGAGACTCTGTTTAGATATGTAGTTACACCTCTTTATCCTTTACCTATTATCGAAACGCATAACTGTTCTAGTCCTGTGAGTACCGGTAATTCAATTAGTGGGTCCCAATTGGTGCATCAGTTAATACTGAGCCTAATTACCTGTTTGGGATGTTTATTACATTTTAACTTGATCAGATGTATATCTTCTAAGTTTTATTATTTCCGCTGTCACATTACTCAGTAATAATCGTATGTAATGAGGAGAGGCAGTGGTGTAGGTAACTTTAGTGCAATATAGAGGGTGTTTTAGTTATGTCGTTAAATTGAAAATAAAGTTCGAGGTTTTAACGATATTATAAATATCAATGTAAGTTTGCTTTTTATGCATTTGCGTCTTAATTTTATAACCACTTATCATAAAACTTTCTATATGTACAGTCAGGGATCAGAAATGGACAACGCGCGACGCGCATATAAAACTAGTAGTACCATTTGTTTGCAGCACTGATACATCCAGATGCGGGGTTGTTTTTGTGAATTTGTTGGTGACTTTGATATTTCGAATGTTTCCATTATTTGATTAATACGCTGCAATATAGCAGATAATCGACGGCAAAATAAAATGGCCATACCGGCGGGCTTACTCCCCGTAGGATTGCTTCGTATTTCGTGCGTGATAATGCTGCAGGTGTAAACCTTGCACCTCATACAGGACATTTTGCTTTTCTCTCCTTCACGTTTACTTAGTATGTGCTGTGTTTATTTACGTGGGTGTAATATGTGCATGTACCGCATTAAGGTAAGCATGCACATTTTATAACTTATCAACTAGTCGGCAGGACGATAATCTTTCACCGAATTCAATAAAAACAAAACATATTTTTGTGACTTTTCACATCCACTCTGTATTCTAATTTATTTAGATGCACCCAAGTGTCAGCATTAGTTACGCCCGTTTGGATATAATTGCTGTTTTCTTACCCAATCGCGTCTATCTCCAACCTTGTTGTTATATTACTTTGTGGACATTGTTTTGACAGATTTATGAGCAAGTCGGCAGCGGTTTTAAAATTTACGGGCCTGCCTGAACTTCGTTGGAAGTTATACATATTTTAATGGATGTTATAGATTTTCATTGATACGGCTGCCTAATTTTTTTCAAATTTAGATCTGAATCTAATTCCAGAATCTTACATATGGTCTCAACATAAAGAATTTAACGGGAAAAGTATTATATCTTAAAAAAACATCGACAATCTTAATTGCGTAGGTAAGATCTTATTCTAAGGGTATAAATAACTAATTACAATTTAAAAATTATAAATACCTCTTACGTCGGCCATACATAGTCACGGGAAGGCGGGGAAGGACAGTCATTAAAGCTATCGTATAAATCGTATGTCGAAGAAATTCTTGCCCATAGAATGTATATTTTCAATTAGAATACTTACATACATATTGTAGGGTATGTACCTAACATACCTACTTCTCATATTAACTTGTTTTCTATATTAATTATGTTTTTTTTATATTTTTTGTTTTTTTGTGTATTCATTAGAATCTCCATAGTATTTCTGGTTCCATAAATGTAATTATGATTAGGTTACTAAGCCAGTAATCATATCTTAGTACTTACCTGTTGATTCTGTTAATGACAAAGAAAAATGCTGTGATCGTAAGTATCACAAAGACTTTCATACGTATAATTATGTTACCAGCTAAAACCTGTTCAGCGTGTCTATGGGGATTTATAAATATACCTACCGTTGCGACTTGCCGTAGATACCTAAACAAAGTTGAGCAAAATATGTACCTAAATCGCCAAGAGCAACTAACCACTTGAGTTGACCACTAATATAATAACTAGCTACTAACTAGCTTTAACCGGCAGGGACACCCGCGTGGAAGACAGTTATCAGAATTTACTCTAGCCTTTGTTCTACGCAGATGCACGTTATTTTGCTGCAAAGGTTCATCAAAAACCGTTCTGTAATTTTTGCGTGAAAGAGTAACGATTATCCTATCCATTTATCCATCCATCCAACTTTACTTTACATGATAATAGTAAAATTCCGTTCTGCAAAGACAAGGACGGTCTGGCGGCCCTGAGATCTTACTCAAATGCTGCTATGAATAACCTGGTCTGGCCCATCATCTTTTATATTCATTTACCTTGCAGGCACACCCGTGAATCGTATAGTTCTGGTCCCAGTTTATTTTGATTTTATACAAGTAGTTAACAAGTGCGTATGCACAGTTGCATACACTCTGAGTACTCTGATTATGTAGAGGTATGTCAATGGATTAAGATTGCAAAACTGGTTACCACGCTATCAAATAAGCATATACATTGCAACTCTTGGGCACTTTGACGTAGCAATCATGAGTCAAGTGGTTTTGTTTATTAGCGATGAATCATACTCCTAAATACATAATGAAATTACCGATAAAAGGTAAGTTCATTATGTATTTACGAGGATAAAGTAATTAGCCACTCACGCATTGTGTAAATGCCAAGAATGCACCTGTACTACGTAACGGTTTTAAGCTTTAAGGATAGGTTTAGAAAATGCATATGCCCTTTTCAAGTAGTTTGTTGCATGCCGCGGTATGAGTAAAGATGCGCCTGATAACATCATGAATGAAATTGTTTAGAAACTCAGTCATTTTTTTGGATCTTATGCTGGAATCCTATAGCGCCGTCCCCGGAGTATGAGACTCAGATTGTGAGCCTACATGGAGCCTACTCACTAAAACCATTGCGCCTTCCCTTCTTTCTTCTCTGGAAAGGTCATGTGAATTAGAATCTGGCTTAGTGTGGTATGCCCCTAGATGTATTCTATCCACCGAAGTAGACTCTGCCGAATTGTTTTTATCGTCTGTGATACTAAAAATTGTTTATATGTGAATTCTACTTCGCCACTTCTCGGTACTATGTACCACTTGCACCTGAGTTTCCAACTTAGGAACTAGTCTAAAGAGCCGCGGTAACGCATCCGCTTCAATGTTTTGGATTCGGTCTCTCCTCTGGAATAACCGATTCTAAACTTTCGCGAATTGTATACATCATACAATTTTATGGAAACAGTCCCGCCGCGACCAGGGCTGTTGTAAGATGGTCGAAGCGTCGGTAAAGCAGAAGTATTTATACCTTAAATTAATAAAATATTGCGAATAAGACCCGTTTCCATAAAATTGTATGATGGAGATCATCTGGAATGAAAACCTGATTATTACAAGATTTGAATTTATTCATACTGGGAAGATTAAAATACTTTGCACTGTGCGCCATTATTTCTTATATAAGTGAAAGCAGTTTAAACAAGCTATCTACAAAATAGAAATGAAACTTGATCATAATAAAACATGTTTTCTATACGTTACCAATAAATTGTAGTACAGAAACCCCTTCAACAAAAGCCAACAATTCTACACGTCATAAGCTTTATTACGTTTCACTTGTGATAACGTTCAATTGATAAGAAAATAAACATTACAATAGCAATAAATGCATGAAGCACTTTACAACTAACAGTATTATGATAAAGGCTTGACGAGTGATCAATATTTGAGAGAGAATTGTTACGATGAAAAAATACAGAAACGGATACACTCAGAAGTACTGAAAAATAAGTGTAGATTTCATATTGAGTTATAGTTATGGAAAAGTGATAAATGTTGCGGTGAAAAAGTAACTAAACTTTTGTAATGCACTTATTGCACGGTACCAAAGAATGGCGGCCGTTATTTTTCGTCGCGTAAACAAAAACTTTTCATGGCGAAATTATGATTTCAAACTAAAATGTGTTGTATTCACTTTGCACATTGTATATTGTTTTAACGTATTTGTGTTCGTTTGGTGATTATGTGTGGATATTCGATAAATTGTGATAAAGTTTACAAGTTATACCAATGAAACTCAAAATCAAAATATTCGCTGCGAGAACAGGTCAGTTCTTTTTCCTTGTTGAAAGATATAACTAGTTAGATAAACTCGTAACGAATCCAGGAAGGTATATATAATTCATGCCGTATTATTATATTTTTATAGACGAATTTTTCGTTTTTCTGCAAGTCTACGTAAAAATTATTTGAAATGACGTTGTCATTTCCTGCGTTGGGCAAACCGGGCCTTGCACAGGATAGGGGTTAAAAGGAAAGTCCTCATATTTTCTATATAGGGATGATTTGTGTTTTTGTCGGAGGTATGGCTTTTATCTTAGTTTAAAAAAAAACTCTGTAATCCTAGTTCAATTGCATGCTGCAACATTCGTGTGAACATAAGACAATATTATGAAATATTATAACTGTAATACCACTTTGCTCGCTGTTATAAAATGTCTATATATGTACTTGAAATAGGAGTATTTGATCTTTCAACGGATTCCCCAAAGTCCCGTAGATGATAAAGTGTAGTATAGTTTAATACATCCGGAGTGCTATACGGTGCACTCCAACTATGTATTATAGACAAGAGGCACATAATATATTAAATTACTAAGACGACATATTGAAGAAACTAAATGGAATTAGGTTTTGGAGGCATGATGCTTATATGGTTATTCTTTCAAGTAAAGGGATGATGAAGTGTTGTTAAGTTGTTCCGAATTGTCAGTAGCAGCACGGAGTCTGGTAATGTGCCCGGTAACGGCAACCGGCTATAGACCGAAATTCATAAGGCAAAATGGTCTATTGCCACATTCTGTCAAAGGTTTTTTTTATATAGTAATAGGCGTCAAACGAGCCAACGGATAGCCTGATGGTAAGCAATTTACGCCGCCCTTAGACACATGCAATATCATTGGAGTTACAAGTGCGTTACTCACCAAACGAATCGCAAAAGTTAAGGTCGACTGTTATACTACGTCGATTTTCTGTGTGATGCTAGTGCTTCCCGGGTCGAGCCGGCCCATTTATGTAGAAATCAGCAAGGCTCTACTACCGTTTAAATAGAAACAATTTTATTATTTTATACATAAAAAAGCTGTAATGCTATTTTCTGTGAAGAAAATAAAAAGGGAATGAGCTTTAAGCTCAAGAACCTGTTAAAAAATATAGGGCCTGATAATATGATCCTGAAACAACAGAAGGATTGGCATATGGTTTAGTGACCAGTTTTCCGTCTTATCGCAAAAATATTATTTATTTCGTGTGTTGCCCTTAGTCGCCTCTTACTGCACCCACGGAATGAAATGAGGTGGTGACAAAATATCTTAATCCGTCATCACACACAGAACGAGAATTAAAAAAAAGTGAGTAAGATTTAAAGAAGAAAATAAGTCTAAAAGCAATTAATTTTATTTAGTAATGATTCGGGGATTATATAGACAGGGAAATAATCCTAAGCACTCTATTTGAATATCTGTTTTTCCCGTAGGAAGCGGCAATAGGCTCGCCACCTATTACGTGGGATCAAAACACTGGCGAAAAGTGGGCGTTTAATATGCCTCTGCCTACCCCTTCGGGGAAACAGGCGTGAATCTATGTATGTGTATGTATGTATGTATGATTTCCCGTTGCTATAATGTCGCTGAAAAAGCGGCTGGACAAAAGGTATTCCGAAAACTTCCTACAATATAAGTTACATGCAAGGAGACTTGTAGTAAGCTCAGTGTTGTAATATTTTTTAAGTCCAAATCCTGTCTGTCTGTAAGAACGCGGTAAAATCAAAATCGCCTGAACGAAATGTTGTACGGTTTTCAACAAAAGGTAATGTGATTCTGGGGAAAGGTTAAGGGTTTGTAATTCACGCGGGCTCAGCCGCGGACGAAGTCAAGTGTAACAATATACAGAAGTTGATTTTGATACTATTATAGAGCGGTGTAAGGAATGCTGAGTTTCAATATAATATTAGGTACACATAAAAACTTTAAAAGCCAGACATAACATAGCTGAACAGCCACATTTTAGCTGTTTTAGTATTAAAATAAGCTTTTAAAATATATAAGCCCGTGCCAGGTTGTTTATTACGTCAAAGATAAAGTATCAAAGGGACTGAGAAAACGAACAATAAAAGGCTTAAGACAGTATTAAGTAAAGATATTACTTGAGCCTACGGTCGTCTAAACTTCTCTAAAACCCGAAGTGTAATGTACCGTATAAATTACAAATCATTTATCTCAAGATCTGAACTCGACAGACATCTATCTGCGATCGCTTAGAAAAATATCTGACTCGTTTATATAATTAATGGAGTTGGATGTAGAATGTTAATTCAGTTGACGCTTGGTGCTAAAGCTGCTTGCTGCTAAATTATAAATCATATTAAGTTTTGTCACCGTTAAGGTTCGGTTTGTTCAATCACACAGTTCTTGCAAAAGTGGAGTTTTATGTGAGAAAAGGCTACTACTTACTATCTACTATCGGATAGTTACTTCTATAAATGAATTCATGTTGTACTCAGTGGTTAAATATTCTACCAACAGGTTCTTTTGGAAAGGCAGCCCTTGCCTGCAAGAACATAATTATTTCATAATATGAGGTTTATTTCGAGAGAAAATTTTATGAATACTTGTCCCGTTTACATGAACTTCTATTATCTAATTATTACGTCAAGCAAGCACCGTAAACTGATAACTCATTGAACATTTATTTCAGTCAATTGCTACGAAGCCTAAATTTAGCGCTATCCAACAGATAAGGGCTATCTGTGAGCATTTTCACATAAAGTGCTGTACTAGTTGGTCATCAAAGGGTTTATATTGCTCACTGATAACCACTTGCCGTTTCAAGTCACTAGTGGAAAAAAAAACAACTTTCTTATAATATCAATAATAATAGAGAGATTCGATATAGCACCACCTTAACAGCACTCACGTCTCCCACAGACTGTTCAAAGTACATAAAATTTTACGTATTTGCCCGCCAAACTGTCAAAAATATAAAACTCATTGAGATAAAAATGATAAAACTTGTATTTCAAACACTGTACAGTTTGGCATCTTGGATGAAGACTTGCCGAGTCCAACCAAAACAAAGAGGTCTTACTTCCATCCGGGGCTAAGGACAGATTGAAATTGTAATCTGGGTGAGTGAGGTGTCATTTTCTATGTATTTTTTCGCCGAATCAAATGAGAGGAAATCCACACTTAAACAGCTGTTCTCCCCGCATTTACACACGGCTACTCATCAAGCTAGACACTTTGACCTTTGTATCGTTCTTATGGCGTAGGTAATAATAATAAGTATCAAAATCGTACTGCAACTGTCAAGCTTGACTTGTAGCCGTGTATACGTCGCTACGCATTGTATCGCCCGAATATCATACACATTAAACAAAACGTAAACTAAATAAACGGTAATACAGTGTTGGTTTACGCTCAAATAAAATTGAATCAACAACCACTAGTTCACAGTGAAAGTTTATCATCCCACATTGCGTTGCGTGAGTTATGCTTATGACTTATGAGGTTCTATTGGCTTGTGCCCGCGGCTTTGTCTACGTTTTATGTTCATATAAAGAAGCGTATGGCCTTTTGAACTATGGACATGTTTCATCTTATTTATCTTATGGGGCCTGTGATGTATCTCTTAAGTTATTTATCTTATAATATAACTTAAAGTACAGTGGCGTGTCATTGGAGAGGCCTATATCCAGCAGTGGACTATGATAGACTGATGATGATGAAAATATATAAACTTATAAAGAACTGTGTATAACTACGTGCAGTAAAAAATGTACTCGCCGATTGCTAGATGATTGACCAACAATCATGATGATATTTATTACTTCATAAACACAGCCAAGCTTTCAGAAACATGTACTAACATGTATAATATAGCTGCGTGAATACTTTCTCAAATGTGTAACCTAATGTATATTCGGGTTACGAGTTTGGAAGCATTTTGGTCGAAAAAGTAACGAATAGCAAGTACAACACTTTGAGGGTAACGTACTGGTGTAATATATAAACCAAACAGTCCCAGAGGCAATATTAACGAAGCTAGTACTACCAAGTTATACATACATTTTCCCGTAGTGGAGAATAACTGATTCGGGAATACAATATTTAATATAATTGGAAGTGTAATATGTTCGACTTTAAAGGCAAACTAAATTAGTGATTATAACAATTCGGTATAATATTTAACAATTGAATTAAAACTAACTAGAATATTACCTATTGGCTATTTCCACATAAATAAAAATAATAATTTATACACTAAAATAACTAACAAATAAAAGCAAAACATAAAAAAGCAAAATAACGAGAAGCGATATAAGTTTTATTGTTATGAAGGCTTCTACTGTCCCCTAGAATATAAAATAAAACGAAACTTAATCTTAAACTTAAATTTTTGAAAGATACATTCTTGTGATTGAAGGTTGTTATTAATTTCAATTCGAAATTATTTGTTTAATATTTTAAAGACAGATGCTTCTTTTAGCAAAGGTTAGGACGCAATGAACTATAGTTAATCCCTGTTTGTGATAAAGCCTTGGTTTA
Source organism: Euclidia mi (assembly GCA_944739405.2). NCBI lineage: Eukaryota > Metazoa > Arthropoda > Insecta > Lepidoptera > Erebidae > Euclidia > Euclidia mi. The sequence continues at coordinate 49,997,939 of OX123193.2, read as the reverse complement.
TACAATTTTAAATACATAACCATACATATATCAAAAAAGTTCTCTGTTTATTTTAATTTCACAGTAATTGCAACCAATTTTATGAACAGCTGCTTCACAAAAATTGTACTTTGGTTGATTTCAATGGCTAATATAGATATACGGTCATTACTTAACTTTGAGTTTTAATTAGTCCAAGTTTATGAAAAGGCTGTTAATTTATTTTCAAATAGGAATGCGAATTACTATCTTAGTGCACAGTATCCTCTGATCACTATGCAAACCTGTTTTGACTCGACGACATCCAAAATAGATTGAAAAGGAATCTAAAGTGTAAAAACCGCAGACATGGCTAGAAAATATTTTCCGTTTGGTTTATATCAAGAAAGTTATGTCTTCATAGTTGGAAAGGCAGCGATATTTTTTAATATATAAACATTATCATCACGGAGATATGAAGATGAATGCGTTCGAAGTGACATGGGTGGCCGACCATAATAAATCACATAGGCATAAACAAACCAAAAGCTGATGGAAGCTTTCCCGGAAGGGAAATTCCTACAGTTTATATAAAGATGTTGAATTAAACCGCGGAGACCATGAAGGACATCAGGGATTAAGATCGCTTTAATTTTGTAGGAATCAAATTTAAAACTTTTAGAGCTTTGATTTAACGTAAGCTTATGGAAAGTGGCCAAGACTAGATCGGTCAGGGAAGCAATTCATTTAACTTACGGCAAGTCCCGATGTATAATCTATCCGTGGATTTGGGGATTAGATATACATATTTCTCATACATATTTTGTATGGAGTTTATGTGAAATATGCATCTTGTAGCGTCAGCAGCCGCTACTCTATCTCTAATCTCCAAATTCATACTTAGATAGCTTGATTATTGAATCTGGCGGTAAATGGAGTCGTTATCGAACTCAAATTTTGATTACGGTTAAGGTTTGTTTCCACAGATCATATTATAACCCAATAGCAGGAGGAGCATTTACTTACCAACATACGCTTAGAGTCTGGAGTGAGAGTATTTCACAACGCTTCTTTTGGACTAAGTCTTGTTATCAAAATATTTGATACAACTTCTGGGTAAATTTCCCGGGAACAAAAATTACGTGGCATCAATGAAATCGGTAGGTACTATAAAATATAGATAGAATGTTTTTACATTTTTTTCTGGTTAGGTGAAATAGTAATCTATGTGTAGTACTAAATATTTAATTTAATAGGATAAATAGATACTCCAAAAAAAATTAACCTCGAAATCTTTCATTGCCGTGTTTGTCCACACATCACCTTGCTGTGTATTATACGTTATTGATAAAAATCTATTGGTTATTTGTATAAAAACCTAGTTTTATTAAAGTTTAGTTTACGTCAATAGTTAAAGTATTTTACGGAATACATTTATTCATATATTTAAACAATACAACGAATGGTTAGTAAAACTGCATTTGTCCCAGAACAACCTTTCATCGCCGTGTCCTAAATATATTTAAGAATATTGTTTTATCTAAGGACTTGCGTCCCCCACCCCTGTGCGCTAAACGTGGCATAATGTTGTCGCTTGTTGCTCTACTTGGAACGACGTGTATATGTGCCTGCGTTTTTACGCCATAAATGTAAGTATTCGATTTTTATAGTACTGGACATTTTTCTTTCATCGCCGTGATAGATAAGTCTAACTTCTATTTGAATAAGTTTATCCTTTTGATTAAGTATTCGATAGAATGCCATTTATCTTATGTTCATTTGTGACGAGTTAATTACTGTGAATTATTAATAGATTTTTGTTTACTTGATGTTTTTGCCTTGATTTTCACCGCCGTGCTCTCATTGCCGTGGTTTCCGTGGACAATATTTACTATGGCAATGAAAAAAAGACACGGTGATGAGACAAAATTTCACTGCCATGCCTTTAAAAACAATTTTGTTTCATTGCCATTGCCGTGACTTGTGTTTTCATCGCCACGGCATGATAAAGAAAAGAAAACAATCTGTGCTGTACAGTCAACTACAAAAGATATTTCCACGTTAACCTTACAAAATGATATATATTTGGTACTCCATCACACGATAGACATTCAAACAAACGGGCACACACGCACACACACACACACACACACACACACTACAGTCTACTTATAATGTTCATATTTAGAAAGCCAAGATGCCTAAACCGAAACTATCGGAAGAGGAGAGATAGGAAAGAAAACATTGGCCGAACAAATCGACGAAAAATTAAGAAGCGACCCTATTATATTTTATATAAAGTTAAGTATATATTGTTAGCAATAGCTATTGCATACTTTAGAAAAGTATCTTATTATTTGTTAATTTCTATTCTGTTTATTTTTGTGTGAAAGAACTTAAAATAAATGATTGTGTTGCTATGATTCTATTAACGTTTTTGTTTTATTTTACTCCGACGCGAGAAGGTTATTGAGAACAGGGTAAAAAGAGCGTATATGTGTGTTGTGTATGCCTTTCTCTCTCAGAGGCAGGGATGGATCTATTTCAGGTAAGTATATATATAAACAACATCATGTGATATTGGATTTTTTCATTACCGTGGATTGATTCTATCATTCCCGTGGGACAGGTCTTTCATTGCCGTGGACGCATGTTTCATTGCCGTGCACGCAACATGCGTGCACGGCAATGAAAGAACTGTCCCAATCATCGCCGTGGCATGAAATTTTTAATCTTGTATATCTCGTTAGTTTTTCAAGCTATCTGCTAGATATTAAGCAAGAATACATATATTATCATAAACTTGAGTATACACTATTTTTCTAGTTCTAAAATTTTAATAATAAAAAATCCATGGCACTGAAGATTTCATTGGACCTGTTGAAATTCACCCTTCTATTATCAACAGCGATGTTGAAAGTATGAGCGTAGTAAAAGGTAGTTCATAAGATTCGCTTTAATATAAAATATAATCTTTACATACATACATATACTCATGTTTTTTCCCGACAACAGAACGCCACTTGCTTCTATCCTTACAAACCTCACGTGTTTCCTTTACATTCATAACTCTTTTCATACATGCTCGCCGGTATCGGGTACTTCGGACCTTTCCGTTTTTTAGGATGTCCGCAATTTGGTCGAAAAGGTCCGACGAGGTCTGCCGCCACCGACTTGCCGACACACATTTGCCTTATAGATCTGATTCGTCATGCTTTCTTCACTCATTAACTCCACGTGTCCAAACCACTTCAGCATTCCTTTCTCAATCCTAGTCACGACATCTTCTTTCAGACCACTGTTCTCTTGTATAGTTACATTCGGAATTCTATCACTCAGTCTCACCCCACACATTCTATACAGTGATCGCATCTCAACTGCGTTAATTCTACTTTCATGCTTTTTCTGCCATACCGAACTCTTACTTCCAATACATCAATGTGGGGACAAGCACTCCATTATGAATAGTTACTACATTAAGATAATCTTTAGGGACGTCAATTTCCCATTCGAGGACTATCTAAATCTGGAAACTAAACACTTTACAGAGTGCGTGTTATTGTCATCTGATGCGGTTTATCACGCTCAAGTTGAATAAACCGTGTTTGAATCTATTATTGTCTTATTCAATCAATGCTGGGATATATACCAATAATAACTGCGTTGATATGTTGGTGCTGTTACGTAAAAGGGAGGGCAACCTACACGCAACCCTGAATTGAGTCCTACAACCCATAGCAAAAACTTGGTAAAACTAAATTCAGATATTGTCAATGGGCAAATGCGAAGAACGTTGGATAATTTTACGCTTCCGTGCGTAAATAGAGGCAAAATATTCAATTAGAAGTTTGGAACCACTTATTAGATTATACTCAATATTCGAATACTTTCCAAGTGCAAATACTATAAAATAGAGGATGCCTGCACAATATTTGTTAAACCGTTTCTCCCTGATGCTGTTGGAATTTCGTGAAATTCCTTCTCAGTGCACCTATACGGTCCCCAATGAACTTACTTGCCAAATTTTCAGCTTTTTGCGTCCAATAGTTTTGGCTGAGCGTTGTCTGCCAATCACTCTGTAAGGAAAGAATATTGGATATATTATTCTGATCTAGGTAGTAGGTAATAAATTCGTGCCCTGATACGTAGAACTACAAATAAAGTTAGAGTTAAGTAAATTCTATAGATTTAGATAGATTTAGAATAAAGTTAGACAAAGTAAATTCTATAGAAGAAATATAAATTATATATCCTACATTACAATCAACACTCACACCTACCTCTTCAAAGTTACACAATCGTGGCTCAGTGCGTATTCTTAATACTGAAACCCTTTGTAGTGTGGGCAAACTAGAGCAGACTTAGTAATTAGACAAAAACAAACAGAAGGCTTACGCCTATAAATAAACAACTAATATATTTTGGTATTACTACTTTATTTATTATAAGACCAAATAAAGTACGAACGGATCTATTTGATTTCGAAAGGTTACCGAAAAGGGGTATTACCACCCACTTTCAGAGGCTATATTTAGGCCCACGTATTAGACTGAGGCTATTGAACGATTTCACTCGTTGCCGTGAATATTTTCCTAAGGAAAAAGGCAATTACACGTTTCTCAGACCAGAATCGGATACATATATTTTATTATTGGAGCAAGCTTAATATGTTGGATCAGTGAGGCATTCTTGTACCACGTTGGAGGTATTATAATACACCCTATAAACTGGGTGAATCACGGTAATAAAGTATATGAGTAGTGTGTAATATTTTATCTTCTTCATTTATATATTTCTTCTAGACCTGTGTTGTCACCGAAGTCCTTCTAAAAGGTCTAAATGAAACATGAGAGAAGTTTAAATAATGATTATTCTAGATGCCTTTGGTACCCCTACAGCTGAGTGAAATCCTTTTTAAAGACAACTGACCCACACGTAATAAAACCTGTGTACCAGGGACTAAACAATTATTTTATCAACTGAACGAACAACTATTTGTGGATCTCACAAAGTTTCGAGAGAGGATTCAACCCACAACGGCGTGTGACCGTCACAATTTAAACAATACTTATTTTTTGTGAACTTTACTTACCGCCCTTGGAGCTTCACACATGTCCAATAAACATCGGATGATCTATACATATAATAAATCTGTAAGTGATCGATGTCTGTACATGGAAGATATTTAGGAGAAAACTATTTTAAGGGGTCTTTATTAAAGAAGAGAATCCAAAAATATATTCCAGACATAATTATATCTATCCTATTACTCAATATGGCCTGCCCGCACCATCATTTGATGGTGTACGTATGAATAAAGATTACGCGATGGAAATAAACTATTACCCATTAGAAGTAGGCGAAAGCCTGCTAAAAGATATCTCAAGACTTACGGAAGAATTGCGTTTCATATTATTATGATCATGTGTGTGTACGTGTATTGTGAAAAATTCTATTTGTAGTTGCTCTGGGTTGAATTGTAAGAGTTTTCTTACCAAGGTGATTTCGGCAAAGTCTTCTTCCTTCTTCTGCCTGGCGATTATTAATCCCGGTCTATACCAGGGTCCGCCTTCCCACTCAAATCTCTCCATTTTGCCCGGTATGTTACATCCTCCAAAGTCAATCCGTTGGCACTCATGTCACTTCTCACGATGTCGATCCAGCGCTTCTTGGGGCGTCCTCGAGGCCGATTTCCGGGTACTTCCCACTCTAGATATTTTCGACCTATTTACTCCTAAGGTCTGCGCATTAGATGGCCATACCATCTCAGGCGGTTCTCCTGGAGCTTATCCGCCACGTCACGGATGCCAAGGCTACCGCGGATGTAGACGTTACGAATACGGTCGGCTCTAGTAACGCCGTTCATCCATCACAGCATCTTCATTTCGGTGACGTGGAGCTCCTGAGTGTGTTTGTCCAGGGCTGGCCAGCTCTCGCTGCCATAAAGGAGTACAGGAGTGATTTCGGCAAAGTAACGAAACTAAAGTAAGCTTGCGCTTGCTGTCGCTTTATCGGGACCTAGAGGATGGCCGCAGCTATACCCGTACATTTTTATTAACTTTAAATCGCGTACATCATACAATATTATTTAGCGGGTCTCAGTCGCGATAATTGACTTATTTAAAGGCATAAATACCTCAGTTATTCTCCTACGTATCTACCGGCTCGCAACGGCCGTAGTCGCGGAGGGACTCTACACTTTCCGGCCTGTAGCGGTTTGCAATAATTGATTTTAAACTTTCGCGATTTGTATACATCACACAATATTATTTAGCGGGTCTTAGTTGCGATAATAACTCATTTAAAGGCATAAGTACCTCTGTTATTCTCCTACGTCTATTCCGGCTTGCAACGATCGTGGTCTGCGGAGGGACCGCCGGTAGAGACGTAAGAGAATAACAGAGGTATTTATGCCTTTAAATAAGTCAAATATTGCCCCGCAAATATAATATATAATATAATAATATTGTATGATGTAAACAAATCGCGAAAGTTTAAAATCGATGAATTTTACAATGAATTTCTTCCCGATTCCATGGGAATTTTGAGAAATCCCTTCATAGTACAACCGTTCGTTCTTCAGGCAACATACAAGCCAAATTTCATCTTCTTGCAACCAATTGTTTTGGCTGTACGTTGTCTGTCAGTCAATCAGTAACGCAATAATTTAATCTATACTCAGAACTTTGTTTTTCATAGTGTTTGTATTAACGACCATGTTATATTTTTGGCTTTTGAATATGTGCTATATCTCAAAAACTGCTGACCACATACCGTTCAAACTAATTTTCGTTGGAAGTTTTTATTACGATCATGATGATGACACACTCTTCAAACTTCAAAAGTTTGGGCCTAGGGGCGAGGGAACGACACTCATTTTACCACTTTGGAAGTGTCTATCTTTTAAACGATTGACTTCGAGAAACTTTTTAGGAACCCCAAAATTATTTCTAGAGACCTGACCAGACATGCTGCATTGTAAAAATATTTTTCACGTCAGACAGTCGTCCATATATGGAGAGGACCCCTTAATTTTCATTTCTTTTTTTTGTTTGTGTAAAAATCGGGGAGTGGAGAACTAATGACAGAGCTAAGATTTTACGTGAGTTTCACCTACATATGTGAAGCGGTCTAAGCATGATCGCAAACTTAGGGAAATCAAGCAAAATTTCGAACCCATGGGCGGTATAACAGTACTTTTTCGTGGCGATTTTCGTTAGACTCTGTCTATTATACCAACATATAATATGATATAAGAGCTGATGAAATTAGAGCCTGTCTAAAGAGTTCTTAACTATGATATTATTGCTATGCATTTGACATTAAATATGCGAGCGCGATTAAGAGGTAACGAAAATGCATAGGAATTCTTTGATCTTTTAGGTACTAGCGATTGGTGACTTCGCGGTGTGTACTCGCACGAACAAGATAAAGTCAATGTACATGAAAACCGTATTGCACATTTTCATGGATGCAAAATCTCATATAAACACGCTACTCCAAAAGCAACTTACGATATTTCCTGGTTTTGCAAAAGAGCTATTTTGTTACCGAGAAACGACTAAGCTGCTGCTGCTTAGTCAGCTGCTTAGTTATCAACGCCGAAATTTTAAGCTTCATTTTCGGTGGAGTTTTTTTAATATATCAGTGCTCCTGGATTGCCATCTCAAAAGACATTTAAAAGACAGCGTACCTAGTAAAGTTCTTGGAAATTTAATTCCACCAACGCTTTGTAATCGTGCCAGATTAACAGTGACCAATTTACAAAGAAACGTGATCGAAGCAGAGATTTGAACAGGGTGCGGAGCAGGTGATAGTGTTAATTTACCCCAGGTTTGATTCTTCTAATTCCAAACAATTTTATTTTCCGTTTAGTGACAAACGGGTCCAGTTTCCAGTAAGCCTAAGGCCAAACACTAAAAGTAGCGGGTGTGGATCTAAGCAACAGCTGTTTTGCGCATGGTCAGATTTATATGGCCCTGTCACGTGTTAGCGATCCTAGGAACCTTTATGTTTTCATCCCCAAGGGCTATCTGTCTAATATAGTGTAGGAAGAAGCTTTACTGTAGGTGACTATCAGATAATAAATTTAATAGTAATTTATTTCTCTCACCAATTACGTTACATAATCATAATATCTTTATTTGCACTTAATATTTATTACTAAGATGACATGAGAAGTTTTGCTATAATATGTATACTTATTAATTGTTATTTGAGTTATTTTCAAGATATCTTCATCTTCACTATTAAAAATATAGGTATTAAATGCAACTCCAAACGTTTTGGGTAACAATTCTGTAGCATAATGAAAAGACAAATTCTGCGCGAACGTAGTCGCGGGCACAGCTACTTGCCAATATGTGGCGCCCTCGCCGCACAAGTCAACATATTACGTTCGTATTTAACGCTGGAATTTGCATAATGTCTACATTCAAAACCCGAATTAATGTCAAAATCATTACATTGATAAAAAGCAGAAAAAGTCATTTAATCCTTAAAGTATTTGGAGATTGATGACTTTTGGAAGTCTTATTAATTAAGATTTTCAGTCATTAAAATGTATTGAATACTATGGTGATTTTATGAATGTTAAATGTTTTTATTATCAACAGAATTATGTTTCCTATCAGTAAAGTATTAAGTAAACCGTTTGACCTGTGCAACCCACATGGGTAATACTTACTTCATCAGATTTGTATAAATGCTGTCCCACTCCTCGGCACGGGCCTCTTCTCGCTATGAGAAGGGTAGTTCACCACGCCTGGCCAAATGTGGGTTGGTTGACTTCATATGAATTTCGAGAACATTATGGAGAACTCTCAGGCATGCGACATTTTGCACGATGTTTTCGTTCACCGTTAAGCAAGCGATAATTAACAATTTAGAAGTTAAATATCTAACATATTTAACTTCGAAAATTCATAACTACACGCCGTAGATTCGAACCCAATTCTCTCTGCGTAGCAGTGTGTCAGTCCATAAATCTACTAGTCACTGTTATAAATAGGGTTACATTATCTTGAGGGAATTAATATAACATTTTTGGTACCAGAACGAGCAACGGCAGTAAAGAAACATTTGAGTGATAGCCAGAAATGTATTATAATCTAAATTGGCAATAATTTAGCCTAAATCTTATTAATGCATCGTGAAATGTCATAGAGATTAAACTGCCAGAGGGCCAGGTGTGCAATAAAATTAAATAATGCTTCGTATAATTACAATGTTGCCATTTTTCTGCCCATAAAAGTACGTGTATAAATATATTTTTTTAACTCTGCGACATCTTTAATTGTTCGCGTGTTTGATTTGTGATTTGAATAATTTATTCACATATTTATGTGGGCATAAATTATTTTTTTCATAAGTAACAGGTGTGAAAACCTAAAATTGAGGTCGTGGATGTGCCACCTTTTACCGACTCTTTCGATTATTTATTTCAAGATTAAACGACAGCTATGATCGCAGTACTAAGGGCGGCTGGGTAATGTAATGAAAATAATGGATTATGGGTTTTGGGTGTTTTGTCACTATGTGTTAGGTACTTAAAATTGTACCTACGTATCGTATAATCATAAGGTGGACTGACGATCTTGTTGGGATCGCGGGCAGCGGATGGATGCGGGTGGCTCAGGATCGGATCGGGGTAGGCCTATGTCCAGCAGTGGACGTCTTTCGGCTGATATGATGATTAGTTTAGGTAGTTTTAGAATTATATTTCCATTATCCTCGTTGCACTGGTCACCACTGACATTAAAGAATTTACATTTTATTTGTCTTTAAATTATGGATCACGGTTGATCCATCGTGGTATGCACAGGAGACCGTAGAGATTCTGTTATCTACAATCATATCTGCGATTACACTCATATTTCCTACGAAGCTTGTCGAAAGAAACCGTCAATATCAGAATTAAGTTGTAGATAAACTTTGAATTTATTGGATATAAAAAACGTAAAACGTCTGGAGCAATTTTTAAATTAATTAGTACCTAAGCCAGCTGACAGTTTTGTTTTATTACGCGATTAAAGAAACTACTAAATTTTTTTTATGTTTCCTAAACACCTGAATTACGTGTAGTCAACAAACTTTCTTTTATATTTCTTTATTAAATGGCCTATGACGAAAAACATCAAGAAGTATAGTGCTTTGTAGGGTACTGCCTAAACATAAATAAATTGAAAAAGTAGAGATTGTTTGCTTTTAATTTGCTATCTTTACCATGCAGCCCATGCAGGTTATCGAATCATACCTAAGATAGGCTGTGTGTAGGATGGGAGTTAAAAAACAAGGCGAAGAAGATGCTGTGTACTTATTAGAGGAGACTAAGTACGATTTTCATATGTAGCGACGAGTGCAGTATATTTTGTGTGAGCAGACAGTTAGGAGGCTGGGGACGACAAAGTTTACGTCAACTCACCGACACTCACGCGGGCGGGGTTCCAGGCAAAAGCTATTTTATTATAAGCCAAACGTTTTTATTACGACGGATTATACCACTCGTCTGCGACATAATTACGTGCTGACAGCCCGATACCAACAATACAGTCCTAACTAGACCACATCAATGATTGTATAGAATTACCTTGAAACAACTAGGGAACACTACCTACGCCTCGCGTGCTCACAAATAACCACAACCGCCAACGTAATGTTCATTAAAGTGACGATTTGAAACAATTTTCTTCTTCAAAATGTATACTTAAACCCGCGTCATAATATTAATTATGTAGCTGCTCTTTACATCCCAACCATGTTACAATAAAATATCGTTATAATGAGCTCTCGCCGGCGGGTTAACAAGCTCTTTCATCCAGGATCGCCCATAAAATGCTGTCTTTTTAATTATATTGACAGGTGATGATGTGTTTTGTATACACTGCTGCACTGTTACACTAACATACACATACCACTATCACTAAATTACCTTCAACCTTAACCTATCGTATTAAAGTTGAATTTATTTTGTGATAAATTTTATGCTATTTCCAATATCGTTGACGTGTTTTCTCTTTTTATTGAAGACTTGGTATAATAGAGACGCGTCATTACATAATTATTGTACATCAATATTTTAATATCAAGTTTTTGAACATTACTTGTTATTGAAACTATCGAGCTTCGATTGAACTTTCTATGTAGCTTGTTTATTGGATATCAAACGCTGGCGACAAAGTTTTCATATATTTTGACACAAGTTGATAATTATATTGTAGTGTAATAGAACAACTTATTACGTACATAGATACTCTATGCAAAGTACTAAGGGTTTTCACATTACAATTTGAGTACTGTAATGTTTTTGTGCTCTGAGAGCTTTTGAACAAAAACTGAAGGCTGAGTAAAATCACAGATTGTAGAAATCAGTATTAAAGCAATTCGTGGATAGAAATTAATTACTAATATTATTTAAACACGCATTTGATCGCAATTGTCATAGCATGTTTTATCGCGGTAAAAATAGTCTATGTCATTCTCCTCAAATCGTTGCAGTTTTAAACTTATGTCTTACGAAATGAACTAATTAGGAAGTTTCTTCTTTTTCAAAAAAACGATCATGGTACATACACTGCTAGTGCTGTTATAGTTATAGGTAGTATTTACCACAGAAATCCATCTAAAAAGGACAAAATGGTACAACATTTTACTTCCAGCACCATATCTTACCTAAACATACATCTTCCTTCGTTCTCTCAAAATGAAATAAAGTGGCTGTAGTTCTCAAACACAGATTATAATTATAGTGGTCTGGGTAACTGAACAAATTGACGAAGCAATAGAAATAAAACTATATCAACCGGATTACTCTCTTTAAGGTCTAACTTAAATAAGAAGCTGCTAATGTATACAGTGTTCTATACACTCTATTTGTTCTATACGCTATATAGATTACTTTATTTAGGTGTATCAGTGAAATAAAAAAATAAACAAAAAGTTTGTCTATTCAAGGCTTTATTTTCTGTACCCAACATGTCGAATACGTTTTATTGTACCTACTTAGATACATGTGAAGGTCCCCCCCGTGGGATCTCCACCTTGTCGTGGTGGGGGGGCTTAGTAACCGTGGATTTGATTTTCACCCACGGTGAAGCTAAGCGGGATCTCGGGAGGGGACGCTCCACTTGGGCTTGCGTGAGGCCTGCGTAGGATGCGTCCATAGGTGCGGGTGCGGGGGACAGTTCTGTCTGTCCCTCGCAGTCGGGTGCGGTCGCGGGAGGAGAGACGTGTCGGTGTTGCGTTGCCGCGCGCCCTATCTCCCGCGACCAAATGGGGGCGCACCATCGTTGCGTCGCGGTGGAAGAGAGATGCGGTGTTTTGTTGCCGTCCTTCCTATCCTCTGCGGCCGCTGGGTGTTTTGGCGGCGGAGCCCAACACCTTCATCCGCCGCCAAGGGGGTTTCGTTCGGGGCCCGTCTGACCATCTGGCGGGCCAATACCCGTGAGGAGGGTAGCGAGGAATGCTTCGGTGAAACCCTACCCTCCGACACATGGGTACATGAGGAGCTCGGGTTGGTTTTTAGTCAGTAAGAGTCTGACAGTCCCCTTCGCCCTTCCCCCCCCAGGGCGAAGGGACTCCATGAGGATTTTCCAACCCGACACCAAAAAAAAAAGAAGATACATGTGAAGGTAAAATCACCCTATACTTGACAAAGGTTTTGTTTGTATATATTAATTTTTTTTTCACATATAATATGTATATGCGTCTAATATGTGTCAAATACATCTAAAAAATGCAAAAAAATCATACATATATAGTTTTGGAAATATAGCATGTGCATTTAAATGCACATTGCCAGCTTCGTCGAAAAAAACGTGTGTATTTAAGTGCACATTGCCATGTGTAGACGAAATTGAAACGCGACTTATTTAAGATGAAACAACGGTTTATTAAAGGAAAAACTACTAGTAACGAGATCAAATATGAGCAATAAAGACAACAACATAATTTTGTCTATGACCTTTTAGGTCCTTTTAAACACTAAAAAACATCTTTAAGTACTACAAATGTTGTAAACACACAAAATACTATTAATAATGAGAGATCAGTAATCAGACATGTCAACAATGAAATTTATTATTATTAGTTTGTATGATAATCATAAAAACAATAACGACCATATACCAAACAAAGCCTCACTTTGCATTTTACACATATTAATTTAGTCTGACTTTTATGCAATTCTTGCATCTGCCTTTATTTGTAAATGATGGCAAGTGTCCAAAGTGGTCATATCTGCCGTAGTCAGACGTCTGCGGTGTAACAAATTTCGAACCTCTGGACGTATTCGAAAACTTCTTAGTTCTTTGAAAGGTGGTGAGATTATTACTTATGGCACATCGAAAGTCTTTTAGTTTCATTCTAAAATTCATCATTCATCTAATTCTAAATTTTCGAAGTCCTTGTAGAAGGCTAGAAAATAAAGAAATATAAAAAATAAACAGCTAATTAATAAATAATAAATTTCTTTCTAAGAAGGCGGGCAGCGATAGCCTAGTGGAGATACCAACAGACTGCCATGCAGAGTTGGGTTCGAATCCACGGCACGCACCAATGACTTTTCGGAGTTATGTGCGTATTGAATTGTTAATTATCGCTTGTCCCGTGCCTCGGAGAGCACGTTAAGCCGTCGGTCCCGGTTGTCATGAAGATCTTTGACAGTCGTTACAGGGCGTCAGTACCTTCTAAATAAACTGACACTAGTCTAAACCATGGAATATAGCTATCCCTTCGGGCTGCAGAGGTCAGGCAGGCAGTCGCTCTGTGGAAAAGCTAATATTCAGCCAAATCCGGTTAGACTAGAAAGCGGACCCCAGATTAAAAACTGGGATAACGCTAAGAGGATGAAATTTCTTTCTAAGAAATAATTTAATTGAAATTCATTCATAATCATTCATAATGTTCTTTTAAAAACAATGTCCTTCAAACTGACAATGTATCTATAAATGCACACAGCCTAGTGTTGGTAGGTCTGTTAATAGTTGGCAATGTGCATTTAAAGACACATGCAAGATCAAATGAATTTTTTTCCGAATAAACTATTTTATTCAATTTCGTTAATAAATAATATGATTTCAATCTATTTTTACCTTATAGGCAGTAGACGCAAGTGCACGCTCCACTATCTTGCGATCTACTGCGTACACCAAGTGTCGCCAGTGCTCAGTAATATTTTTTTATGTCAAATATGGGGCATTTCATGGGTGAATGAGTAGAAAATAAACAAAAATGTACTTAATTTTGCTTGTAGAATATTTAAAAAAAAGTGTGCATTTAAATGCACATCGTCAAGTACCTATAGGGTTAAGTAATTTATTTTAAAATTTATAGTTCATAAGCGTCAAATTGTGCGAATAAAGAATGCAAAGGCAGCGATAGCCGAGTGGATATACCAACAGACTGCCATGCAGAGGGTATCAGGTTCGAATCCACGGCGCGCACCAATGACTTTTCGGAGTTATGTGCGTATTGAATTGTTAATTATCGCTTGTCCCGTGCCTCGAAGAGCACGTTAAGCCGTCGGTCCCGGTTGTCATGAAGATCTTTGACAGTCGTTACAGGGCGTCAGTACCTTCTAAAATAAACTGACACTAGTCTAAACCATGGAATATCGCTATCCCTTCGGGTTGCGGAGGTCAGACAGGCAGTCGCTCTGTGGAAAAGCTAATATTCAGCCAAATCCGGTTAGACTAGTAAGCGGACCCCAGATTGAAACTGGGATAACGCTAAGAGAAAGAAGATAAGCGTCAAATTGTGACTTAACTAAATGTCACATAAATGGTAACCCGTCCAAGTGGCGACCATTGTGAACGTCGCTTAACTTTGTCGATCTATTACGAACAGCAAGTAAAGCTTTGTCTCTTACCACATATTATTGCTGGCTTTAGTGTCTTTTAAAAGGCCGCAGACCATTTTATCTACGTGCATATTTATAACTATTCGGATATACATCGAGCCTTTGTTCAGTGAAAATAAAACAAAACGGGTATAGTTCCCGACCGAACTGCCGAAGTAATTGAAATAATAAGTGATCCCTGCACCACAGTAATAATATCTAAAAGTATTGTAACTCCATACAAACGCACGAAACTCGAGTTATACCTACGCGCCTCGAGCAGAGTACCCATTAGACTGTGCGGACTGTGCCAAGAGTACCCACAGCCGCGATCTTTCCGCAGCTCGCATGCGGCGCGTCTGGTAGGTATATAACTCACGAAGGCGGCCGAGTTACAATACTGTTAGATTATATTACCGTGCCTGCACCGTCGGGTTAACGAAATGGGAGGTCCGGAGAATTGACGGGTACGCGATAACACCGTCTTTTTAAACGCCGATAATAGGCTAGTTGACAAAAAAAAAATTACAAGTCCGTCCTTTAGATTATTCAAAAATAAGCGATACGTATTTTTTTATTTGTAAATTAAACCAAAAATGACCAAGATATAGCTCATTAAAGTTACGTATAACGTCACGGCGTCCTGCATTTTTTCGTACTAGGTGACGTCACACGTAACTATAATGGGCTATATCTTTCTTATTTTTTATTTAATCGAAAAAAGAAAAAATACGTGTCCAATATTTTTTTATAATCTAAAATACGGACTAAATAAAATGTAATTATTTTGACCCTGGAAACTACCCTATTAATCATTAACAGTAATGTGTAATGAGGTAGGATGTAACGATGACGTGCATGAGGCCATGTTGCTAAGATCTAGTCTTAGCAACATGTGCAGTTTTGTGAGTTCGATCCCACTACTTCTCATTATGAGAAGGGTAAAGCACCACGCTAACCAAGTGCTTGTTTGCAGACTTCACATGTCTTGCAAATCTCAGTATGGAACGGAGCACTCCCAAGTGCGTGTAGGCATACTTCACATTCACATCATGAAGAAACCTAAAGAGGTTTCTTCATGATGTTCTCGTTTACTGTTCGGCATGATATAATCAACAACTCATACCTGACGTCGAAATGTCAGTGACCGCGCATGGTTGCTTACCTAGTAATTCCGTGACTTCTGTGAGCCAGCTACTCTGAACCTGATAGGCCTCGTGCAGCTCTGTTCTGCAGTATCTGTAAAGTTTTCTAGCCTGCTATTTCCAAATTGTCCACTATCCGAAACTTTCGTATTCTTCAGATAGAGGTACAAGGAGAAGCTTGTAACAATTATGTTGAGAATACACCAACTATTGCACTATTGCAGCATGGCGTAATAGATTGAGGGTTGGCACACATATAGCGAAGCGCAGCGTAGAGCATTACTCACTGTCAAACAATTATCGACATTGTTCTCATTTTGAAATAGTCCAAAACCAATTACTATAAAATATAATCATACAACACTGTGTGCTGTTAACATTGCTATGCTATTTAATTTTGGACATTATTTTAAATAAAAACTGTGTCGATAATAGTTTGACAGTGAAAAACGCGCTGCGTTGCGCTTTGCTATATTATTATGTACTCTTTCCACGACGAATTTTGTGAATTCAATATCCACTTCAGAAACGTGTAAAGAACCTGCAAACTGAAGAGCTATTCTTAGTTTCAGAGTATGCATAAAAGCAAAAATATATAAACGTTAAAATGTTATCTGTACCTATCGCATAAGTTCTCAGTAACCTGAAAATTTTATTAATCTCGTTGCGAGATACTGGATTGTAACTAAAAGCTGAGGTTTCAAGAACGAAAAGATGGAGTACGTACATACATACATACATATCGTCACGCCTTTTATCCCCGAAGGGGTAGGCAGAGGTGTATTTCTACACCCACTTTTCGCCAGATATACTTTAGTCCCACGTAATAAGGGGCGAGCCTATTGCCGTACCGGGCACATTTCCAGACTCCGTGCTGCTACTGAGAATTTCGTGACAGAAAAACCCAATAACACTGCCCGACCCAGGAATCGAACCCGGGACCACCCGATCCCACGCGCACATTTATGCCGCGAGACCAACGAGGCAGTCGCATAGGGTTTGATGTCGAGTTTTCCGTCTCTACGCAAAGATGGTATTTGCATCGTGTTATCCCTTAGTCGCCTCTTACGACACCCACGGAAAGATAGGGGGTGGTGACACTTGTATTCTATGCCGTCAACCACACGGCCCAATGGAGTACGTATAATTATTTAAATTATACGTACTCCATTATAATGGAGTACGTATAATTATTTATCGTTAAAAGGATATTTCCTTTATTATAATACCTTTGACTTCGTCTTTTATTGCTCGCGATCAAGAGAGATATTTTGTACTATTGTTACATTAAAAAAGGTCTCATTATTATCCTTCGCCTTCACTAGTCTTGGCTTTAATCTGCATCTATACTGCAAACTGACCTCCTTTCATTATCACAAGAGTCAGTGCATAGTCCACGGCGCTTCTTAAGTGCAGATTGCCAGGCTTCATATTGTGCCTTTCGAGAACGTTATGGAGAACTCTCAGACGTGCAGATTTCCTTAAGTTGCATGCAGAGGGTGGAGGAAAACTCCACCCCTCTGCATGCGATAATTACGCACTTAATTTTGAAGTTGAAGAGTCGGTGGTGCGCTTGATGTGTCCAAAAACCGACACCTCAGAGAGGTTTTAGCGTTAACTGATCTTGGCTACATTATCGCCGTCTTATTCCACAGGACGCGCGCTCCCAAAAACGACGGGTGTACATTGTTTTAGGCGCAAACTGCTTTTACGAGAATGACTAGTAGTCGAATGAAAAAGCTTTAGTTTTAAGAACTATTACAACCTTCGTAATACATGTAAACCTCCTTAACGTGTGTTAAAGTGTGAATTCACGAGGTGTTAATGCATAACGGCGTTGTAACCTTAATGTAGCCAAAGCTCATTTTTAATTTTTAACACGTAAGTCAACGCGCGGTTGGCCATTGCCTATATACATTTTATACTTTTTTTAAACTGCTGTTTGTATTGTGTGTCGACCTTGGATATGGATCTTAGAGTCTGAAATAAAGTCTTATTATTATTAACGTTAATGCTAACGCAGATGTAGCAGTAGCATAAAGAAGCAGGCTTCACAGGCAAACTGTTACATACTGCAACGCGCGATTCATAAATGTGATTGGGATCGAAGCCTAAAGTCGATTGAAATACGCGAAAACATGTAACTAGTAATGGAGATCTTATTACAATTGTGCGAGTGCTCGCCACCAATTCTTTTCCATTCGAATCGGATTTTAATCAACATTGCAAATTGCAATCTTACAAGCTCTTTGTAGTATCTCTTGGCTTTGTTAACATAGAAAAATACGAGCAGATAATGAATACTGTCGTATTTCTTGTTAGTTGTCGGTTTTGTACGGGAACTGTTGTTGCTGACAGTTGTCTTATACATCTGCTACACCTGCGTTAGCGATAACGTTAATGACAATAGCCAACTACACGTTAATTAAGACGTTAATAATGCGCGTTGGCTACAGTTTACAATGCCGTTAAGAGTTAAATTCCTCTTCAATTCACGCGTTAACACACACTGTGCACCTAAGGAACTTAAATTTAGACACATTTGAAGCAGCTACTAATTGCTAATATGAGCGTCATTTATTATATTATGCATTACAAAACAGAGAAAATTGAAATAATAGAAGATGGTGGATGGTTCAAATGCATCGTCGTCAAACTCAGTAAGCGAAAATCTACATTAATTTTATAGTTTAAAGCCTGTTTAAAATATATATGTCATGTTAATGGATCAATTCGTTACTTTCGTGAGTAATGTAAATATTAAAGTGGCTCAAAGATGGGACGAAAGGACCTGCGTAGTGCATGCAAGCTACGATTAATAAAATATAACATTTCTTATTAAAATTTTGCTCACATTGAAATTGTTTATTATTTTCGGGCATCAATGGAAGAATGATTTTCTGATCTAATGGCGGAAAATGCTTTGGAATTTTGTACACATATCAGCCAGTGACTTTGAAATCGTATTAAAAATGGTAGAACCGCTGATATCCAAAAGAGATACTTTTCGAATGATAATTCCAGTAAAAGTTCGTTTGGCATTGATTCTGAGATATCTAGCTACAGGAGAAAGCTACAGAAGTTTATTTTTTTATTAAAACTACCCCATCAAGTTATTTCAATAAATATAAGAGAAGTCTGCCTTGCCCCTGTTTGTACATTGGATAATAATATGATCAAGGTAAGTACATAAATAAAACAAACAATTTTAATGCACATATTAAATTAAAAGTTAAAACAATCAGTCAGTGACTTATTATGTCCATACATACATAAGTACTATAATAAATACTTTATAAGTTTTGACAAGCACTTAAAGTATTATTAATTATATCAGCGAGGTGTGGAAGGTACAGGTAGTGCCGTCACCTTCATGTCAGATTGCTTTGGATAACTTGCCAATAAATTTTGGTCTGTCTGATTGTATACTGAACTGTACATTTGATTATTAGCTTGCTTTATCACTATGTTGATATACATATTGGACTGGATTGCACACTCGCCGATGAAATTAAGGACTGTCTCGCCGATGGGGCTGCAAATGTGTAATCTATTTATTTTTCATATAAAATTCAAATGTTATATTTTGAATTTTGTTCATTAAAACTTCTCTATCATCTGGGTTGGGCAATTTTCTTATTTTGGAGGCAATCATAAAAGCAAAATGATCATATTCATCCAGTTGTTCTCTCTTTTGACATGATACAGATTCGTGTGTTTCGTTTAAGGAATTTCTTGAAGATGTTGACGGCCTGGGATTTGACTCGTTTTGCGAAATCTCTTCTACATACACGTATTCATATAAAGTCTTGTCAGTGCTATTTTCCTGAGCAGACTGAAACAATGTTAATCGTAAAACAATTAAAATATTTACTTTTGCAGTATCTTTTTTGTTTCAAATACCTGCCAACGAGAGGCAGAGGTTACAAAAACAAAGAGATCCTATAAAGGCTGCTACACACAGTGCCGGCGGCACGAGCCGCCGGCTTTTGTCGCGCGGCTCATGCCGCCGGCTTTTGGCGGGCGACTGTGCCGCCGGCATCGGCCGCAGAAAGCCGTGCATTATTCCAGTTGCGTCAGTCGTGTAGAACGCTAGTGAGATGACACTTTGTGATTGGTTATCGATTACGATGAATAACGAAGTCGTCAATATTGCCCTAGCAGCTGTAGCTTTCATTTTATTATTTAAAAAAATAAAAGAAGAAGAACAAAGAAACATACAAAGAACTATACAAACATACAATTAAAAGACTCAAAATAAATGTCTGTTTCGTGTGGGGATTGAATCCATAAGACTCGGCGCAACGTCAGGCGGTCGCTCAAGCCACTAGGCCAATCATACAGTTGAAATATAAAGAATCTCTCCTACATTAATTGCAAATCGACCGAAATTACTGTAAATGCTTTTCTTTGGTGGTTGATTCTGTTAAATGCAACTTGCAATCGATTTGATCTAGAGCATGGTCATCTCTTATTTATCCCAACACAATTAATTTATTTTATGGCAGAATTTAATGCAAGTTTTTTTTGTATGTTATGTTTCTGTTTGGAACTAATAAGTAAAATTTATTTTATTAAACTTGAAGCCAAAAAGGATTGTTTACTTGTATTTTATACGATACCGCATCGATCCACTGTATCGTATCAAATGGTGCGGATCGATACTTGGGTCGATACATTGTGTTACGATCCATTGCGACCCAAAATATCGATACAAAGCACTTGGATCGACCATCCCTAAGTTGCAACCCGCGTGGCCCGCTGGCCTACCCGGGCGCATGCGGCTTGGCAAGCGGCACTGTGTGTAGCAGCCTTAAGGGTTCCGTTTTTTCATTTCGAGGTACGGCACCCTAAAAAGGACAGTATAGAGAAATATTTCCTCATTGCGTAGGCAGCATTGATGGGAAACATGTGGTTCCAGTGGCACCGATAAACAGCGGTCCTGATATTACAATTATAAACATTCATTTAATATTGTTTTGATGGCAGCTGTGCCCGATCTTTTTGTTTTATGTTTTGCGATATTGGAACCAGAGGAAGGATCAGTGATGGTGGAATATTCAGAGCTACTATTCTGCATGAAAAGCTTTGCACAGACACTCTGAACTTACCACAGCCTGCCCCACTGCCTGGAAGCAATGTGCTATTACCGTATGTTTTTGTCGCAGATAACGCGTTCCCGCTTAGTGAAAATCTTATGAAACCCTATCCTGGTAAGCACGCAGAAGGAAGTATAAAAAGGACATTTAATCATAAACTTTTATCAACTAGTAGAAAATACTTTTGGGGTTATGTCTGCTCGTTTTCGAATACTCAAGAGACCTAGTCCATTGCAGCTAGTATTTGCATCTAAATCATCTGTTGCATCACCTTTTAATGAAGAGTCTCCCAAACATTAATTCCACATCAGGCTATTTTGTCTTTTGAAAATGAAGGAGATGTTATAGTTATCAGGAGATGGAGATAAGAAAAAGACCGATTATACTAGTGCATTGAAGCCTCTTAGCGTAGCGCCTACGCGTTCTTCTATGTTAGCAATGGACATGAGAAATCGGTTTGCCGATTATTTTAATGCTTAGTTTAGTGAAACTCTTCAGTTATGAGATGAAAAACGCACTTTATAAATCAACATAACCATTTCATTATTGACAACAATCAATGGCATATTTTATAGATATTATCGTCACACAGTTCGACGCGTGTTAGAATACAAACGTTATTTTATTATTAGAAGGTGACACAGCTCAGCAAATTCGTAATAAGTATCATAAATATTGGCGCGTTGACTATGAATTAAGTTACGCAATTATTTTATTACGATTTATTGTTAGTCTTAATTGGTTTTAAAAAAATGTTAGTTTTAATCGATTAGGTAATCGATTATATCAGAAATATAAGCGTGCAACCCCGAATAGAGTAGTGTTAAGTCGGTGTCGCTCAAAGACATTTTAGTGTCGCTACGAGTAAATATGGCGACTGTCATTCTGTTGACAGCTGACGAGCTGCTCAAAATCGAGTTTAATCTACTTAATCGTGTGTGATTTTGTTAAAACTGAAGAACAACCCAATAATAAGACTTTGGACAGTATAAGTGTGCCTTTATTTTTACATTTCTGCGTCTACAACCCACAATGGACAGTGATAGCCAAGACCGCTATGAGGCTCCTAAAGCCGTATACAAACTTTGCGAGGCATGCGCTGCGCACGGCGCACAGCGCATGCCTCGCAAGGTGTGTACCTTTATATTCGTGGCGAGGCATGTGCTACGCACGTGCGAGGGCGAGCCAACGAATGTCGGCAAATGCTACAAGATCAAAGTGCCTCAGTGCGAGCATTACATTAGTTGTGGACGGTGCCGCGCATGCACGTTCGAGGTGTGCGCCGCGTACAATATCCACGTACGCCTCGACTGCGAAAATGAAACTGCGTTTGTTCGGGCCAAACAGCGCGCAGCGCATGCTCAGGCCGATCCAACCCACACAGCAGCAGTCAAGATGGCACCTTTGCATCGCGTGCGCGTATCCGCTCCTGCTTTTATAATATATTTTATTTCCTTGAGATTTTTCCTTCTATAAGATCCTAGAAGATATTTTTTTTTTCAGCTCAGCGACGGTTACATTACTTCATTCGCAATTAAATGCCATATGTCTTCTCTTTTGTTTTTATTATAATAATAATGATGTTTTGGATAATCGTATATTTTCGTATAATTCAAATTTTTCGTTCATAATGCGTGCAAACATCACAGCGATGCGGACACAACCGTCCAAACGCAACGCACTGCTCGCAATGAGCCGGCGCACACGCGCGGCTCGCACGCGCGCGTCTGTGCGTAGCACATGCCTCGCAGCAAACATGAAGACAGACAAACGAGGCATTTGCTTCGTACGCGATGGCTCGACCCGAGCATATGTTGGTATAATTTTTCAACACGCATGCCTCAAACAGAGGCATTGGTTGTGCGCCGTTCGTAGCGCATGCCTCGCAAAGTCTGTATCCACCTTAACGATGCTCTAGCAAATATTACATATAACGGTAACTAGCTGACCGAACCACCCGTTAAAATAACAACATCACAAGTAAAAATAACAAATCTCGGTACAAGTTGTATTGGCTCTAAACGTATACTTTTGTAAGTTGAATTTCTAATTTAGATGTAGTATTAAAGTTATATAATATAATACAGAATAAAACTTACCTCTGTTTTTACTGCTGACGGTGTTACATAAATTGGTCTGAGGAAACTATCCATTAATTCAAATGCGAACCAATTCGTTGTGTATACTTCATTTCTTGATTCAAGTGATTTTTTTTATTTGTTTAAATGAATACGATAGTATCCCATTAGCGAATCTTTTCTCTTTTTTTAATTCTTCCAGTGTTACTGGAAACGACAAAGACTGGATAATACGTCGCCATGCATCACTAACTGCTGCGCGATTCTTATGCGATTTCAGCTTTGTATTCCAAAAACACGGCTCTGATTGTAATTGTTCTAAAAACTCTAAAGATTTCTCGTTCGACCAGTCCATTATCGTTCTCGTAAAAACTGTTACCGCGTTAACACAAAGTATACGTCCGCACTGTGCGAGCGCGCCCCGTAGAATGAGACGGCGTTAATGTGGCCAACATAACGCGCTAAACTACTCACTAAAACCCACGTGGCCTTAACCGTGACGCCCGAGCTACTGCTTTAATGCCATTAGTAATTTAACGCATTAAAACGACAGCCATAATTATGCAACGCCTAAATTAACGTGCTAATTGACGCGTTAATGCGCAGGTGTAGCAGTAGCATTCCACGGAGTTCGCTCGATATAAATAGTCTCGCTGTATGGTAATTTATAATGGTTACCGCGCAGGCGTACTCTTGTTCTTGGAATGTTTGATGATATTGCGTTTTTTTTAATTGGCGTGATTTGTCGATGATCTGCAATAATGGAGCTGGTTGATCGATTGATTTAGTTAATAGGTACTCATATATTTTGATTTTTTACATATAATTTTTTTAGATTAGATTTTTTGATGTTTTTGAGTGATCCTATATGATTTTGGTAGAATAATTACAATCAGACTCGATAATTGAGAAAGTTTATTCGCAACAACTGTTTCGATTTAATTAAGAGAAGTGTGCTTAAGATACGTTATGATCAGTTTATGACAAAATACAGAGCATTTCCCAACAAACATTTATGACGTTGAGTAAACGTTTTGGTGGTAACTTAATGTTATCTTCTTAATATATAAAATTCTTGCGTTACTGACTAACTGACAGACAGACACGCTACAGCCGAAACTATTGGGCGCAGGAAGCTGAAATTTGGCATGAACATATGTTTCTTGAAGACCGTAGGGGTGCACTAAGAAGGGATTTCCCGAAATTTCCACGGGATCGGCCAAAACGGATAAATTAAAAAAAAATGCAGGCGTAGCTGCTGGCGTCCTCCAGTTTAGTATAATTGTATAAACGTCATAAGGAAGGTTAACTCGACGGCAAACGGGCCCACTTTATTCAACTTAAGGCGCTCAGAGTTTCGTGTAACTGTCATATAAATACCTAATTAGTCGCATAGAAGTCATATAAACGTCGGCGATTTCACTACATGTCATGTAGTAATAGCTGTAGCAGCGTGTATTCGACTTCATGTCGCACAATATGACTTTTATTTAATGAAATTGTTGTGTTATTGTCATGAGAGAGATGATGCAACTTATATTGAACTAATGAAACATTATATATCACCTTAACTTAATATGGCAGTGTTTTTGACAACTGAGTTAGTGCTTTAATTTCTAATTTGAAGTGATAAAACCCTTTCCTCAGTTGTAAATCATTGTGCCATCAAGTTCACTGATAAATGTTAGGAAAGTGCGGAACAAAATTTTTATGCGGTTTTAAAATTCTAATGTTTTCACATATTTTATAAATAAGTTTCTTAAAAAACAGCGTTATATGACAACTTCATATAGTTGTCATATAACGCAGTTATTTCTGACCTATAAACTGCGTGTTCATTGTAAATGTGTACGCCATGACAGTTGATTTAGGGATCAATAATAAAACAATAAACGACTAGCTAACTTAGTTTAATGAATTTATATTTTAAGAACAATTTAAATACTTTACTGCTGTTTTCGATCCATGTTGTACCAAACAGTAAATAAATACCTATGATAAATTTGATTTCAAATGGTAGAAGTTGTATACAAGGTTATTATAAACTTTTAATATGATTATTAATTAAATAGCGGTCGTTTTATCATGTTTGTGATACTTGACGATGTATACAGGTTGCACTCGTAATACTTATTCGACTTATATAATAATATTATGGTTACAAATACGGGGTATTCCTGAAAGCGCAACTATTTTTGAGCGCAACTAAAAAAGCGCAACTACTTTATTCCACAAAGCGCAACTAAATATTAAGATGCAAAAGTGCTGGTTAATAACAAACGGAAAATATCGATAGTTGATAAGACAGGACATTTTAGTATACTTTAGCTGTTGCTGTGCGCCTGAGTTTTACCTATACCATCCAGTGCTTTATTTCTGATTCATGACCCTAAAACCAGGCTTTTATTAGGCTACTAACTTCTGTTCATTTATGTTACCCTGGTACCTTTCAAAACATTTTACTGATTGATATTTGTTACCAGATTCTATAAACACTTCCAACCTCTGTTCATTTCTGTTTTCCTGGTACTTTTAAAAATAGTCACCATAATATACTTAATAAAAAATGGGCAGACGATTTACAAATACTATCGATAGTAAATAGTCCTTTAAGAATCTGTTATGCCCCTTCACTATTTTTCGACGTGGTTGCGCTTTGTGGAATAAAGTAGTTGCGCTTTTTTAGTTGCGCTCAAAAATAGTTGCGCTTTCAGGAATACCCCACACGTGTAAACAATTATTTTCCGTGTAGCAGATGTTTAAAAGGTACATGACAAAATTTACAGTATTATGATGTTTATACTACGAAAACGTTTACACGACGAAAAGTTACATAAGTAAGTTTTATAGACGTCGTCGTACATGCTATTATATGACGGTTGTAAAAAAAGTGAAAAGAACGTTTATATGTCATCATTATACGACTAAAAATGTATATGACTATTAGGTCACATAATGCACCAGTACATGACGAAGAGTTACAAAATTACTATAATAAAACTTACTGTATTACTATATTATTATAACAAAATTACTGTAATATAACTTTAATAAGACCCAAGGTCATAAAAAATGTTTGTTGGGTTATTTGTCTTAACATGTCTGTGTACATACTGTCCCAAACATGTTCTTACCATTTCAAAACATGCAAACGACGCTCTTTCATAGAAAACAATTTTCGTTATTGTGTATCTTTATCTAACTGCCTTGGCACTGTTGCTTCTTACTGCTAATTGGCGTAAAAATTCATAACGTAAACTGACGTACTAAAATCTAGGTCGTCCGTATTTTATTACTTTACAGTCCTCATATTAATTGACGCCAGTATCAATAAGGATCAATAAATAATATAATTAATCAATAATATACAGATGTGATTAAATATTTTTTTTAATCCGTATTAAGTGTGTAAAGAAAAGACAAACATGGTCAAAGAATGAGTAATAGAATTTGCTTTTTAATAAGATAATATCTAAATAGAAACATTAATTCATGTTTAATTTACATGATATAATGTTTCTATGTACATTGTAACGGGTTCTAGAATAGAAACGCAGTAGAGGTTCTAGGTGCGTTTATTGCCGAGTATTGTCTCACTTCCCTTGCCACGAGTATGACCGACCAACAACACGACACTGGCCTGAACACTAAGGGCTGCAGTCTCCCATTCTGTTATACTGTAGTTTTGTTCCTGTGCATTTAGTGACCTACTCATGTAAGCGATAGGTAGTTCCACGTCATCTATTTCTTGTGTAAGCAACCCACCGATGCCACTCGCACTCGCATCTGTGTGAACTTGAAAAGGTTTCCCGTAATCGGGACACGATAATGTTGGTGCGGAGCTTAACAATTGTTTTAGTTTACAAAACGAGCCATCAGCTTCCACCGACCACTGAAATGGTCCAGCTTTCTTACCGGTAGAGGTAAGTTTGTTCAAAGGACCGGCAATAGTACTAAAATTAGGTATAAATCGCCGATACCATGATGCAATGCCTAAGAATCTTTTGACTTCTTTTTTATTCTTAGGCGTAGCATATTGAAGAATGGCTTCCACCTTACATGGGTCTACTTGTAATCCTTTAGAGTTTACTACGTAGCCCAAGTACTTCAATTCATCACGGAAGAATTTAGATTTTTCTAAGTTAATGGTAAGGTTGGCCGATTTTAATTTTTCGAATACTTTATTTAATAGTGACACATGATCATTTAAAGATGGCGATATAAGCACGATATCATCTAAAAAAACGAATACAGAGTTTTCGAACTCAGGACTGTTCGTAAACAAGTGATCCACCAAACGCTGTTGAGTCGCAGGTGCATTCGTTAAACCAAACGGCATATTCACAAATCTAAATGTTCCTCTAGTAGGCACATAGAACGCAGTCTTATCACGATCACATTCGCGAAGAGGCGTCTGCCAAAAGGACTTAGATAAGTCTATACTACTTAGATATCTAGCGTTCCTAAGATTGTCTAAAATTTCGGATACGTAAGGTAGTTTGTACGCGTATTTTTTAGTAATAGAATTAAGTTTCCGACTATCTAAACAAAACCTTAGTTTACCGTCCTTCTTAGGCGTTAGTAAAATAGGTGACGACCAAGGACTTCCGCATTTTTCTACCACTCCCAATGCAAGCATTTCGTCTAATTCGTCAATAATTATTTTTAATTTCGCCGGCGGTAACCTATAATATCTTTGGCGTATCGGCGCAGAATCGCCAGTGTCTATTGCATATTCTATTAAGTGAGTTCGTCCTAACCCGGTTTTTTCAGTAGAAATCGACTCGTATTGCTTTATAATTAACTTAGCCGTTCTTTGTTGTGACTCACTCAACTCACTAAAAGATTGCAATACGTTCGTGTTACTTGGCTTACGTTCGTGTTACTCTGGCATTCGTTGATTTTATTTATTATTTTATAGTCTTCGCCGTAAACCGGCAGAATTCTTCATAACTAAACGATATGAATAATAAACCACTTGGCGAATGGCATATAGATTTAAAGATACCTACATATAATTACATAAAATAAAAAAAGAATACTTATAACCTATACATTGTTTATTTTTCCAAACTAATGTTCTCTAATTTATGTTACCGTTTGTAGTAGTGTCTACTATAAATTAATATTTTTTTGTGGGTAGCAATTTTTTTTTTTTTCTCGTAAAATACACTATTTTTTTAAATTGCTGCGCAGTTATGTACCCAAATGTTGTGTTAAACATTGTTTTAAAAATCTTACCATAAACAAAATATATTGTTTTTTTTACCCTGTGGATCAGTGGTTAAAAGGTCACTGTCAGCCGAGTATACAAGTTCGATTCTCGCTTGTAGTCTTTTCTGGAAGTCTATTCATTTTAATGTCTACTTTGTTGGCGTATTATTTTTTTCGCTGTGCTTTGTTCTGAAGTTCTTTTTATTGTTGTTGTTCATAATTTTGTATCGATTTTATAATCGAATTGTTATTATAGGTACTTTTATAAAGCAATATTGTGTGTGATTGACCGGGCGTCGCGAACTCGGAACAGTCAAATAGTACTTATCTAATTAAAATATATCTAGTTTGTTATTGCGATGCACACGCGCTCACTCAATGACGCGCTGGTAGATGGATGCCGAACTTATGATTCATCATTGTTTACTTTAATAGTGTGTTCATTCATCTTGGACAATCGTGGTCTTTGTAATTAAATTGAGCAAAATAATTATGTATTTTGTTGTTCTTTTGTAATTCAGTAGTCAGTTTGTAGTCTGCAACTTGAATTTATTTTTGTTTAACTTTTGTATAAATTCTGTTTGTTATACCTAACTATGACTTAGTATTTTGTTTATCTAGTGGTCAAGGTGCCGAACCCAAGAATAATAATTCGTAGGGCTAGACGTAACTTCTCTTACCTGTAACTCATTCTTAATGACATCCCTTTTATCTCGTGTATTACCCTAAGCGCTTCACGCCTTTAATGGTTGTCTCTCATATTCTGTTGTTATGTTATGGCCTAAGCACTTATGTAGTGTGTGGCGGCTTTATGGATGACGGGTGTGTTAGTTTATCATAGGGTAGTTGTTGCGTGCGTATTGTGGGTAATATATTATATTTATAGCTAATGTAGTTATGTAAGTTTGGTTGTTTACTTAAAATACTGACACCACTTCCACTACTTGATTACAGGTAATCCTCAACGAGCTGCTAGCCAAGGGAATTTTCCCTAGGGAAAATTCTGCCCTAAAGAGGGGGGTGTGTGACGTCGTGCCCCTCCGTCTGAACTGTGACGTCGAACGAAGGTGGGAGTACCTCTGCCCGCGCGCCCCGCACGCCATATATAAGCGTGCGACGCTGTTCAACCGGCCCTTTGCACCAGCTCACGGCCAGTTAAGTCTTCTTCCTATCAAGACCCTGGCCTTCGGAACACCAGTGAACACCTAACTATACTTGTCGGACCACGCCCTGAATTTTCTCATGTTCTCAATTAGTAAAGTCTTAGTTTTAAAGTAGCTGCATTGTATCTACCTATATAGGCAATTATATTGTGAAGTGTACTATTCTAAAAGTGTTTTCATTTGTAAGTAAAACCTGATTTTCTTCCTTTTTTGATCGGCGAGTGATTGAGTCTGGCTCACCACCTACATACATAAACTCGTGAGACAATATATAATAAGTTAAGATATGCATGTGCAAAACCTTTTTACATTTCTTGCATTCGATTTTATGGCTACTAACTTTAACTGCGGTAACAAAGACCACCTAGACTCAAATAATTTAGTTTAGCCTAGTACTTGGTGTGAATGCACAAATATGTTCTCGAAAATAAATCCGCCGAGGTGTGCTTTAGCAGTGTATATACATACATACGTTCAAATTGTATTACTGTTTGAGAGCAGACGAGTTAGTGTTCCCTCTGATGGCAAGCCGCTGCCTATCTCGAGAGTCGAGAGAAGCTATTAATAGAAAACCGGCAGTTGAACTTATTTACAATGAAAACATCAAAGACTGAGTTGAACATTCTAAACATTCCTTGAATATATTCTTAGGGTTTTTGCCCATTTGTAAACGCCTACCTTTCACAATAATCAAGTTAAATAGATAAAAAAAAATCTTACATAGCTTACCGATGCTAATTTTATTTTTCGAAAAGGTTTTGTTCAAATCACCATCTTTGTTGAATTCGGTTTGATTTTCGTGTTTGGTTCTTCAATAATTCCTTTTCCTGTCATTTAACAAAAATAAAAAATAAAACTAATATTAAAAAAAGAGACAGGCCATAAAACCCTATACCGGCTTATGTTGATTATGTCCCATGAGCATCGTAATAAAATGCACAATGATGTCCATAACATCATAAGGCCTCCCTCACATTGGTCATAAGCGTTCCCCGAGCGTACGCTCGGCGTCCGTTCGGCGTGCGCCCGGCGTTCACTTTGTACTACAGAGTGAACGCCGAGCGCACGCCGGGCGTACGCTCGAGGAACGCTGTCGCCCAATGTGAGGGAGGCCTTAGTTACGGATCGATTCCGACTCACCAACTGATACTAAACTAACTCAACTGTCTTGTTAACTTTACTTATCCAAGGATTACTGGTAATTAAATTGGAAGTACATTTTATCATCCTTATTTTCATGTCTTTAAGGTTCAAATTGTATGTTGCATCTTTGAATAAGTACATGGGCTATCTTGGAAGGAAATTCTGCCCTTTTTATTGCTATTGCCATAAGGTTCGTAATATAACTTACATGTTTGAAGCAACATGTAGGTTGGGAGGAATGTTTGTTTGATAGAGGTCTGATACCGGGCAGGCTGTAGTTAGTTAAAATGTCAACATGGGTTGTTAATAACTGTTATTAAATATCCTAGTAGGAGTTTGTCTATAAAATGTTATCATTGTTGCTATTCTCTAAATTGCGAAGTATCCCAAATTATTCGTAATTAAATGCGCGCATAGGTCCGACATCCGATGGTAATCCCTACTTGCTGGCTCACTACTCGTATGTGTAAGTAAAACCTATAAAAGTACGTAAAGGTGTGTGTGTACTAATACATATTCAAATTGAGCGCGGCCATTAGGTAGGTCGGCAGGTCAGCCTTCTTCTCGTATTCGCTCTACATCAGTCTCTCCTTAGCTGATATAAAAAAATTATACCTTAAAAATATAATAATATTACAGTTGTAAGTAGGTATTATTTTTTATTTTACTTAGTATTGAGATTTGGATGAAACAATTACGTGTAAGTACATGAAAGTTACGATAGTGTTTAGCGGTGTATATGACCTGAATGATGGGTATTTTAAATTCTCTTGTAGAACTTGCTTTCCATGGAGGCTTGCCTTCAGTTTTCTTGTCATAGATCTTGCTATTCGGCCTCAAAACAATATAAGAAGTCACAGATCTCACTAGCCAACAACAAAAAAATTAAATGAAAGTCATTTGAAATTCTGATTCTTCTTCTTCTTCTGCCTGCCCTGTTCCCATATTACTTAGGGCCGACGCTGAATGTTTTTCTCTTCCATTCTATCCTATAAAACGTCATCTGGTTATTCACTCCCTCTTTTCATTATTTAAGGTTATGTCAAACTTCGTAAATCCACTTTGCGTTCTAACAACTTCAGAAGCGAATAAAGTTATAAAATAAATCCAGGCCAGATCGGTCACTATTCGTATAATCTATAATCTGTATCTTTTATTTATTTAATACTGCAAGTGCACATCTGTGAACTTCTCTTGAGAACATGTCGAACATTAAGATCAGTCTTACCTAAATATTCTGTATGTACTAAATATTCTGGTAATCGTCTAACAGGACATTTGTCTATAGAAAAGATACCGGAAACACAGATTTTAGTTAAGCAAAGCAATAAAAATACCTTTATGTTCCTCTGTACATTCTATTATGAGGCTATTCTGATGTCAGTGTTCTCAGTTTTAAGTAACAGGACGTAAAAATCCATTTTAGAAGGTCGGTCACGTTGATAGCTCCAACAATTTTTATTTTCTTCTCGCAAAATGTATCTTGGGCGTGAATTAAAACCATGATCTGGAGCTTACCACCTTAACCATGGAATTACGTTATTTGGATTGTAGACGTCAGACAGGCAGACACTCTGTGGAAAAGCCAATATTCAGTCAAATCCGGTAAGACTAGTAAGCGGACCCCGGCTTGCAACTAGGATAACGCTAGGAGGATGACGATGATGATGTCGAACTTAGCAGCCTGGGATACTAATCACTAGACCGGTGCGTTGGTCATTTGCTATATATGCAATAAAGCTAGTGTCACAATATCTTTGCAATTAGGCGTAAATTTTTCACATAAAAGCTACAACGAATTTTAATGAAAAATAAACCTTTGTAATTTATTTGAGCTATAATTTTTTTATATTTTAATTTACAGTTCGATGTACAAATGCAATGATTCGGCTTATTGAAATGAAATTGCTATTCATGTTTTAAAAATAAACTGTATTGTTCTTTTAATTAATTATACCAGAAAGTTGCTCACTCAAAAGCTCGGATTTCTCATATTGGTCAACATTATCATCATTTATTCTTCTGGAAGCAATGCATTCAGGAGTGTGATGATAACTGTAGTCTTCCTTTATATGGGTCACAGAACTTAGGAAATAATAGTATTATTAATATACTACCACATTCACACAACACGTCCTAGGCCCAAACTAAGCAGAGCTTTTACTAGACAAAGGATAATAATAATAATGTAAATGTTTATACATATGTTCCTACTACAATACTTCATTATTATGTTCGACATAAACGCAAACTCAAACCAAAGGCAGTCAAAAAGCTGTCTTAACTTAAAGCTATAGAGCGTAAATTATAACAAAACTTTTCCATCCACCAGTAATTAAGATATCTTCATTTAAGGGATCTAACATACTAACTTAAATTGATTATAATGTCGATTGAAATAAATCGGCTGCGGCTGACATAAAAATGTTTAATTTAAGCAGTAATTGGTCACTTATCTAGATGCGTGATCAGAGTGATAAAATGCTGCTTCTAGTATGAAGATGAAAAACTAATCTTTATCACTTTTTTATTTACTTGATTAAATTTCAATAATGACCATATATAATCTACAATCTCTTTTCATTTTCAGCTTGCTCTCCGAAAAATCGACAATGATTTACTGGATAATGCCTTAACTACATGGATGAACCGATCACAGTCAAACCGATAATTTATTATTTATTCCATTAACTGACGGTTTTATGTGATACTGCACTTGTAAGAGTTTTGTAAGAGCGTATGTATGATAAATAATTAAACATTTATACATACATAGACACACACCTGTGTCCTGGAGGGGTAGGCAGGAATACGGAACGTCATTTGCAACGATCCTGATATATCTCTCTTGCTTCATTCACTACCATCAAATTCCTCATGCATGCTCTTCTGTTTAGGGTACTTCTAATCTGCCCTGTTTTTAGGGTGTCTCCAATCTGTGTCAGAGATCATCCGCCTTGGTCTTCCTCTTCGTCCTGTGATATTCACACTTGCCTTATATATCTGCTTGTTCAGTCTTTCGTCATCCGCCAATAAATAAACATAAGAAATAAATAAATAGGTAAGCACATTTGACCTAGTGTTTTTTAAACACCACGTTTTTGCCATTCATTCAAAACATAGCACCTTAGAACTGTTTTTTAGTAACCATCATATTATTGCGTTGTTGTAATTAGTTTAATTAGCTCTTTCAATTTAACCTTTCCAAGTGCTTCAGAAACGTTATTTTATGCTATCACACGTTCAGGAGGCTTCCGCTGAGAACAACTGGCAAGAACCTCAACCGGAGTTCTTTGGAAGACTGAGTTGGGTCGCTACAATTTAACCAATTAATGTGTATAAGTAAATATTTATTATTCTTTTGTTCCTGACGTTTTATATAAGGCACAAACGTTTATCACGCGGGCGAATCATCGGGCAAAAGCTAGTCTTAACTAAAGCAGCATTTTATCGGTATGTTTATGGTATAACCGTGTTACGCTCTCTTAAACCCAACGAGCATTACATCTGTCTATTTATCAATCTCAGCTTCTCTAACAAACTGGTATTCCATATTGCTAAAGAGGAAAGGACAGCGGACCTCAACCAACGTGTAACCATAGAGCATAGATATTTACATAGAGGCGCATTTCTTATGGGCGCTCTGTAGACAAACTTTCTGTGACCCAAATTTTCGCTTGGCGGCGTGGCAGTAGCGCTGTGACAGCTGTCTCTATGAGTACAAGAGAGACGAACGTTCCTCCTGTGTATCTTAACTAGTAGAACAAGAGAGACGGAGAACGACGCCAGCGCCGCCAACGGTGCCAACTACGACGACAGTCGCCAACTCGCCATTTGGAATCGGCACACGAAATCCTTAAGAAATGCGCGTCTATATGTAAATTTGTATTCATTGGTGTAACCGATAATTAATTATGAAGCTATGTGATGAGGAATAATTAAGGTAATGATGCGAATGATTAAATGCCTTCCGTCCTGATTCAAGTTACGAAAAAAAATACATTGAGTTAAATTAAAAAGACAGCTGTCGCAATGGGGAAGGGATATCTTGGAATGGTTTTTAGGTTATCTATTTTTTACCTTACTTCGTGTGCACTTTTATTATGCTTAAGGGCTTAATTAACTTAGGTATATATAAGTCCATCAGTGGCCTGAGAACTGTAGGTATGTCTTTCAAACTAATCACATACTGCTTTATTTTTCAAAAGAGTCATCATCATCATCATCAGCCTTTAACAGTCCACTGCTGGACTAGGACTCTCCTTTGAAAGGAGGAATTGGCCTACTATACCACGCTGGCCAAACGGGTTGGTATAGGGTTTGTATCAAGTTTTCCTTCTCTTACAGTGCTGTTCTCTGCACAATATGCTCCCTCTGTCGGCTCCTACGACACCCATGCATGGGATGATATGGGGTGGTGACAATCCGTATTCTTAATCCGTCACCACACGGACTCAAAAGAGTAAGTATCCTTATATCCAAATGCCAAATGCATGACTTGGTTTTAATATTGAACAATTAAAGCAGTTAGTAAGTAAGCAATGGTCACACTATGAACTGTCATTCATTCGTTCATTGTCAGTTTCCCGGTAAAAAAAAGGTTGTCTTGTCCACGCCGTATCTTGTAATCTCGCGTGCCCTTGTGATATAAAAGAAAATTTGGAACCCGCTTGAATGCCGCTTCTCTGATCTATAACCGGCACCGGTACATTGTGATAAAAGTCAAACTTGTGAACTATTGAACATTGTAAAACTTATGTGAATCCGTGCACGTGGTTGGTGCCCGACGACTTCGTTGAAGAAAACCCTGATCATTGGACCTCGAGTAGTGGTATTTATAACGATTTGCTTGTTATTTTGGCCAAAATTATGAGTCTAATCTTATAAGTCCACTCAAGAGCATCAGTGAAGATTTGGTAAGTAAATTATTATTGATAGTTGTAATTCACTGTGCAACGCAGTGCATTGTGTCTAGATCCTTGCCTTGTCGTCGTCAGGTAGGTGTATTACAACTTCCACTGCGCACTCTGAACAATTTCCTGCCTGCCTAGGGCAACTCTAGACAATAGAAGTAAGTTAAATTAATTCTTTGCATGCCCTTTTCGTGTCACGATGAAATGCGTAGGTGTGCACCAGAAAGCTTATCAATCAAATGGGTTCTGGACAAATAACATCAAGTTTCTTACAGCGATCGACGCAGCCAGTTACAAAAGCGCGATGCAATAAGAAACATATTCATTTACCGATGTAGAAATAACTACGGCTGCTTGCAGGCATGGCAGCCGGGGACACCTGGAAAATACAGACCTACTTACTACTGCTACGAACAAACAGGTGCTGTGTAACGTGGCCATGACATCGTGTGACATCGTACACATTTACAAAAACTATCACCTGTCTCATGATGTTCTTTACATATATAGTAAAAAGTGTTTCTTCTATCTTTTATTTACTGATTTTTTATTGACTATTATTTTCTATTATTATTACTACTTATTTAGTTTTCTGTAGTTCAGGATAATTTGGTTATATAATTAGTTTTATGATATCGTTAATTTATTAACATAATATCTTTAGTGTTTTTCATGATAACTTCTATATCATCGACATCCGAGATATGCCTTTACTGCGTGTCTTACACAAATTATTGTTACGCTGCCGCTGTGAAGTTTCGCCTAAAACCCCGAAATGAAATGATAGATGCAATTGCTAAGTACCTACCATAGTAAACCATTGCCGTGAAAAAAACAATGTTTGCTTATTAAACGCTACATGACAGACAAAAGGCATATCCTCGATATTTAGATACACAACTATTTCCCAAATGCATACATTTTATAAAACGTTAAGGAGCTATAAGAGATGATTTGTAGGGCAAATTAGTTCTAAACGATTACTTCTCACTGAATATTTTTCTTCCAACGAATCGATATATTTCCGTAAGGCAGCGATAGCCCAGTGGAGATACCAACGGACTGCCATGCAGAGGGTATCGGGTTCGAATCTACGGCGCGCACCAATGACTTTTCGGAGTTATTACGCACATAACTTGAATTGTTAATTATCGCTTGTCCCGTGCCTCGGAGAGCACGTTAAGCCGTCGGTCCCGGTTGTCATGAAGATCTTTGACAGTCGTTATAGGCCGTCAGTACCTTCTAAATAAACTGACACTAGTCTAAACCATGGAATATCGCTATCCTTACGGGTTGCGGAGGTCAGACAGGCAGTCGCTCCGTGGAAAAGCTAATATTCAGCCAAATCCGGTTAGAATAGTAAGCGGACCCCAGATTGAAACTGGGATAACGCTAAGAGAAAGGAAAGAGAAAGGAATCGATATTTCCGTAAAACAATATGACTGTGGAAGTTTAATGAAAATACTTGTTTTAACTAATAATATATCAGCAGCTTCCCGAAAGTCTGATTCAGTTCATTGACACGCGACTTAATTTTCGGGAACCAATACTTCATTTGCCAACAAAGTTGGTAAATATTTTTGCGGAGTTTTAATTCCAATCGAAAAACACCAAAAGTGATAACTTACGTAGTAGCGTTTCTTTGAAACTTTGTCTTAATTTCTGCTTTAATGGAACTCCACTGAGCTCTAGGAATTTCTAGATAAAAGTAACTAATGGTGCTTTGAGAAATAGATAATGTTTTATAAAGCCGTCAGTAGAAACGTGAATTATATTTAAAACAAAAAGCGCATATCCCAGGATTAACTGAACTGAGCTGCAAAATAACTGAGTAAATGAGCCTTTCAAGTGGCGCCTCATGTTGTCATATTTTGCCAAGCCATAATCAACTTTATGTATGAAACGCAAAGCTGATTTTGTTTTGGCGCAATACTGCAAGTTACTTATGTGATAAAAACTGGAAAAATAATCAAGTACAGACTACAGTGGATTAATATAGCCGACGAACTAGAATCAAGTGCAATAAAGCCTACAGCACAGCTGCGCGAGCGCATAATTACTCGAATTGCGTTTACTTACGCCGCAGTACAAAATATATAAATAAAAAGCAGAGACGGAAGATTAAAAGTAAGGGAATGAAAGACGAAGGGAATATAATTAAGAAAATCCCTTAAATATTGGCTTTCGAGACTTTTTACAAGTTTTAACGAGAACACCTGGTAGCGATTTAAAAACTCATTTTTAAACACAGCTACCACTTTAAGAAATGAGTTTCGAAACTTAAGAGATAAGTACGTTATAATTATTGATGATGCAGTAATTTCAGACGTCATTTTTTATGTGGGTCTCTTCTTGAGGAATACTTATCAAAGCGTATTTCGAAAGGCGCGTAATATTGTCGTGGGGGGATTCAATGTTTCGACCGCATCAAACATTATACTCAATCTAAACTTGCAGAAAGTGGAACTATTAACATGCTCATTAGACTATTTAAAATAAAAATTGCATATAATAGTCTAAACTTTAACAAAGCTTATTTATTTAATATTCAGAGCATTCCCAGACTCAATAATACTTATTTTAATGATAGTCTCATTCAGTCAAATAAATCTTGTGCGCTTCGAGATTCAAGCTTTGCAATTATGTGTCCTCTTGGGAGCCAAGACCAATCATTTGTCTACTTTTCTTGAACAATATTTATTTTTCATAGATCTAAGTTCATATTTTTTAGTTTGTGGTTTCTGGCGACGCCAATAAAATTGCTTTATAAATAATATTGATAATGTCCTGCAACCTTCGTGCTTCCACGGCGGTCAGTCTCATATGAGACAAGTCGACCCTATTTCGACATTGTAAATTCGTCGATAAAGTATCGTTATTAAAATTTTCTCATCATATTATTTTCTCATTAACTAGCGGTAAACCGTAAAGCACCTAGATATCCTACTTTTTGTTTTGCGAAAAACGACTGGCTATTTGGAATATTGCCCAACAACCTGGATACTCAAAAGAAACCTCGAACAATTATGTTCGATCACACTGATTGATTACACTCTGAACGAGAAGATTTATGAATTCTGTCCATTCTTATCTGGTTAATCACCCTCTAAATTGTGAATGAATTGCAAACCTGCATAGCTGAGAATTGTTGTTTGATTGTAACATAATTCATGGACTTAGTAAAGGCAAAGCAAACTTCAAAATTACTTATTTTCTCACAATGGACAAAACCTTCTTTGGTGCATTGATACGTTCATGAGAATCTACACATGCGCTGAGAATAAAGCTATCATAGGCAGACTCATATGCAAAACCAAAGTTTCTTTCTCTGCTATATTTTCTCATAACTAAAAAGGAGAATGATCTCACCAGTAGAGCATTTCACAAGACCCGATGAATATAAATAAGATAAGCAAGACTGAATGGGTTTCATTAAGCACGTTATAATTAAACAACTTCAACGCGACTGTAGTCGGCTAGTTCCTTAGTGTATAACAGAATCGCCAGTCACCAGCCCGTGAATATTTGATCGCCGTTTCAGCCGAGCGAATAATTATACTGTTAGTACCTCTCTTTGTTCAATGTGTAGTTTAATTGGGATGTATGAGGCTATTTCTACGTTTTGTTATGCGACGATGAGGAAATTAGGAGGCCATTGTTGGTTAATTCTGTTTGTGAGGTTTCCCAGTTTAGTGTCAAAAACTTCTTGAGAGCAACATAGAG
Organism: Euclidia mi; assembly: GCA_944739405.2. Taxonomy (NCBI): domain Eukaryota; kingdom Metazoa; phylum Arthropoda; class Insecta; order Lepidoptera; family Erebidae; genus Euclidia; species Euclidia mi. The sequence goes on along the minus strand of OX123193.2, from coordinate 49,958,667 downwards.
TTTGAGTTTTTTTAATAGGTGCTTATAAAAATATATGTTGCTCTATTACATATGAGAACAGTTTGTTAAGCGTAGAAGTCTGATTTTGTTATAATGATCTAGTCTTTTCGTGATACGTGTATTTTTGTGTATATAATAGGAGCCGAGCAAAAATACAATTAGTCCTTCGCTTTTATACACATAAAATAAATTGTGTATTGATTCGACGGTGGTTGCGGTGATTCTTATTTTCCCATCTTCATTTCAATTAATTGAAGACCTCATAAAAATTAACTATAGTCGTGCATAGCAGCATCAATTCTAAATCTTTCTGATGCATTCAATATTCACGTCTACAATTTAGTAAACTGTATAATACACATGAATGTACTTGTTTAGCAAATCGTAGACGTAATTTTACGTATGTTGTAATCAAAATGGCATTAAATATAATAAATAGATACCGCTAAGAACTGCATATTTTATCGAATCCACCACTATTTGCATCTAATATCAATTTAACAAAGTGCACAGTCTTAGTGTTTGCACGCGAATTGAAGTCAGTTACGCGGAGCATGAAGCTCATTATACGTGTGTGTTTGGACGTAATTACACGCTGTTTACATTCACACGCAAATTGATATTGTCTCAATGTGTTAATGATGCAATAAACGCAACATCACGAGTTGTGTAAAATATACCTAACTGTTGATTTAACTTGTTTAAGAATATATTTTAAGTAACATCTATCTTTCTAGTTGAAAATATCAACTTGGTAGTTGAAAAACGGTGTTAAGAGGTATGAAGCGTCAATAACAAAGGTGAAATTATTGAAGTAAATTCTAATTTTATAGTTTAATTCTTCTTGTTTCTATCCGCGTCTCCACCCGCGTACTACGTAGATGACCATTATCGCGACAGTAGCTATACTATTGTGCAAGCTATATGTATAACTATAGAGTCTATCCATCATCATAAACTACTTATACTAGCAGAATTTATAAGAAAAATACCACAGGACTAAAGTAAACCCAGAACAGCTAAGTTATGAAAAAATCGATGCTAAATTATATGAGCAAAAGATCAGGTACAATAGAAACAAGAGCATAAGACATTAACAACACTTCTACTTCCTAATTGTAAACTATACCTATAAAAACAATAAAACAATTTGCAACATATATATGTATAATCTAACTGGCAGCCGAAACATAAACACTACATACAAATAAAAAAGGAACAAATCACGCTTATTTCTTAGAGTGAATGCTACAATATTATGTAACTGTCTGTATAAGGCCTCATTCGCACAAGAGTTGTTTTATCGCGCAGCAAAAAAGCGTTCAACTTTGGTGCTGGCGCTTTCGATGAGAGCATTCATACGAGCACTTTATACTCTTGTCTATAGTTCCATAAAGTCATACATACATAGACTCACGCCTGTTTCCCAAAGGGGTAGGCAGAGACTACGGAATGCCATTTGCAATGATCCTGACATATCTCTCTTGCTTCATTCACTCCCTTCAAGTTTCTCATGCATGCTCTTCTGGTCTCCCGACGCCCAGCGTTGTAACGTATCGCTTTTTTAAAAGTACTGTCTTGTGAACGTATACTAGGGAATACTTTTGTTACAAAATGGCCGACATATCTCACTTGCTTCATTCACTCCCATCAAGTTTCTCATGCATGCTCTTCTGTTTAGGGTACTTCTGATCTGTCCTCTTTTTAGAATGTCTATAACCTGGTTAGAGAACGTTCGCCTACTTCTTCCCCTTCGTCCTATCCCATGCACACTTGCCTGATATATTGGAAACAGGCGTGAGTCTATGTATGTATGTAAAAAAGCTCCAGTGCGAATGAGGCCTAATGCTCCACCCTTTAATCCCACCCCAAGCAAACTGGTGGCATGACGTAGCAAGATCTTAAAAAGGGTTTGTTCCAAATTCAGGCTCAGGGGACGAACTTGAGTAAGTACTTACCACAGCGAGAACTAGTAATTCATATGTTTCAAGTGGTTTTATATGACCGTTATTTTATTAAGACTTTCTGGCTTAGTATAGCCTTAAAATATATGACCGCTTTTTACAAAGTAAACTTAAATGTAATTCCAAATTTAGTCTTGAGTTTCTCAGACTAAAGTAAGTATATAATATATGGTTATACGTGTGTGTCATATTGAACTGTAAGATCTTTCTATACCATGTTTATCAGCAAATAAAATGCATTTTTTATAGAAATATTTATACAAATATTTTCTTGGGTTTATGCGAATGTTACACATTGAAATTAAACTACAGTTTACGGATTTTATCGCGTTATATTGGTTTCGCGTTAGATTGGGAAGACAAAGACAAATATCACCTCAGTCTGCCGTGAACACGAATCCTGTAAAGAATTCGAAACGTCGGCTAGTAATAAAAATGTAGTTTCTTGATCTTTCGGTTTAAATGTAATAACAAATAACCAGTGAAACCAATATAACGCGATAAAATCCGTAAACTGTAGTTTAATTTCAATTTATACAAATGTCAAATTGAAATGGTTTACAGCTTTTTTGGAGATGTTTTAAAATTGTGTTTCAAGACTAAGCAACAGTTTGTGGATCACACAAGTCTCGTCTGGTGTGGGAATCGAACCCACAAGCTTAGGCCAGTTCTAAACAGCGAGGCGACCGTTTAAAACATTACATCATACGTGCGCTAATATCCCCGTAGATACTTATAGAAAGGTATAAATACCGTATTTTCACGAGCTTTTGACCAGCATACATTGTCCGTAGTCATGATAAGACAAATATCATTCATTGTAGTTAAGCGTGATGTATTTTAATACTGTATCCTTTATTACATTTTCTTGATACTCGGCTCTAGTTACTATTTAGTTACAATGTACATCATCATTATCATTCAGCTTTTCGCACTCCACCGCTGGGCAAAGGCTTTTCCTAATTTTCGTCACAGTAGCATTGTGAGTCATTAGGAAGATTTGATCTACTTTACCACGCTGGCCAGGCGCGATGGTTCAAGGTCTGATGTTCAGTTTGCCGTGTATTCGCAATAATACTATTTACTACGTGCTGTTTTCTTAGTCGCCTCTTATGACACCTACAGTATGAAATGGGTTAGTGACACTTTTTGCTACCGTGCTTCGGAGAGCACGTAAATCTGTCGGTCTCGGTTGTTGTCTCAGGACAAGGATTGTTGCGCCATGTCGGAGGCTTTCGGGTGGTCTGAAAACTCCGACACTAGACTTGGCCACACACTTACATGAAAAACAAACAAACAACACACTTTTTGCATTCATCTCCTGGTTCTATGGTATTCGTAATCCGTCTTCGCGAGGATATCAATCTTCCAAAGCACATAATTAACCAAAATAGCTTTATATATTTCCAAAATCAATATGTAGTTTCCAGTGACACATATTAGTAGTTAATTGTATGTGTGGTACCGCCGCTTATTATAATAATAACGTCAATGAATTATCTGATATAATGTAAATTAATCTGCAGCATTATTATTAATAGGTAATTAATGTGAATTTGATAAAATAAATTTTCAAAATGACATACCTAAAATAGTCGCTTCATTTGCAATGTTGAATACGCTTTTATGTGTACCTGCCATTTGATAATGGAATATTAGATTTTCTGGAAAACAAACTAATATGGTACGTATCTACCTAGTTAGATCTGTGTTTCGTAGTAATTTTATCCAAATCGTTGCTAACGTTTATCAATGAATAAAGCTGGTTTGACGCGCGAATTTCAGTAAGGATTAGTCTAATTTGAAATATGAAAGTGTTTTAGAAAACATAATAGATACATACGGAGTGCATGAGGACTGCATCCGTGGTCCAGTGGATAGCGTATGAGACTGCTGATTGGAGGTCTTGGGTTCGATTCTCGGGTCGGGCAAAAGTATTACTGGGTTTTTCCAAATTCTCAGTAGCTCCACGGAGTCTGGTGATGTGCCCGGTAACGGCATTAGGCTCGCCCCCTATTACGTTGGACCTAAAAATGGATGGTGAAATGTGGGTGTAATACACCTTCGCGTGAGACTATAAATAAAAATAAAATAAATAAAACGTACAGTACTACAGACTTATTTTATATCTACATTGTGAAGTCGATATGTATAAGCAGCAATATTATTGCTTAGTGGAGAGACCACAGGACTGTTATGCACCAATGAGATTTCCAAGTTATACTTATTGCCGATTCACACTTGGTGGTTAGTGTGGCTGACTATGACCCAATCCTTCTCATAATGAGAAGGCATGACAGTTATTTTTTTTATTACTGTCCTCTTTTCTCTACCTCTTTAATACTGGAAATAGGACTAAAAGTGAGATAAACTTTAAAGAAGGCTAATGATGATTATGACATAATTGTCGTTTAATTTGTGCATACAAATAAAATCAAACATGGGTGAAACCAAGAAGCATAGCTAGTTAACCGTGTGCCAGTGTACTGTGTATGAGCTTTATAGTACAATTTGCGATACTTGTTATTTATTATCCTTTCCATATGCATTCTACACTGCATATGCATTCTGCACCTTAGGTTAAATACCGGCGGCCGAGATGCTATCGACGTAAAATAATAATGACATGTTATAAATGTGCTACACGGTCTCTTAACAACCTGTCTGTGGCTAATTAGCAAGACTTTGCTAGTAGCGTCGCTGTAGAATACTTTCTAATAGGCCCATGTTACAATATTTACCCTACCTAGGTACCTAGGTACTTCGTAATGACCACAGACTAGTGAAAATGCCTTGAGAGATAATATTTTTTATATTATCTCTCTATGATATCTGGAATAACAGATGTTGAATTTTTTTCTATGAGAGAACGAGAACTATTCAAGTACATAATTTGCACATACAATTATACAATAATATATGTACTTTAAATAACTAATAAATATATACAACTAGACTTTGCCCGGGGTTCCCTCGCGTGAATTATACACTTAAACATTTCTCAGGAATCACACTACAGTACCAAAATCCTTTCACTTTCCTTCAAACAGACGGACAAAAATGGAACTTCATTTTATAAGATGTACAGATACACAAAAAATAATAAAATTATATTTACAATACATACAAAATGGAAAACGATATGTCCATTTTGTATTAAGTAATTAACTTCAATTTTGACGTTCATAAGCGTCACTTTGTGACCCAGATCAATAAAAGATTTTGACTTTGACTTTGACTAAAGGGCCTCAAGACAGTCCTCCACATTGCCGCTGCATCGGAGCGAGTGCAGAATGTTGGCAGCACTTTTGTGCCAAGTACAATCCAGACCTGACACCCGTGACGTTGACCAGTCGCTTTTTGGTAAATTTAGAACTAAAACATCGTGAGGTACCTGCATATTTAAGAGTTCTCCAAAATGTTATTAAAAGATTTGCTGCACATAATTATGGCGTAGTGGTTTAAGTAGCTGCCTAGTCGTTTAACGATGTGGGTTCGATTCTTACGAACAACACTTTATGTGACCCACAATTTGTTGTTTCTAGTCTGAATCTTCTTTGTTGCCTTTATGTTTGTATCACAACAATGTCTGTCTTCTTTGCCTATCACATTATCACAGGTCATTTTTAAACTTGCTTGACACTTTAGTCTTTGTACACAACGACAAACTGCTGAACCATCTTTATCTTTTCTATTTAGGTCATATTTGTAGCCGCCACGTATAAGAAGGGATTTGCCTCTTTTCGATAAAACCAAATTATATTCAATTTTGTTGACTGAAGTTGAAGGCTTTGGCTGCGACATTTTCAAATCTGTAAATTAAAAAAATCTATTGTAATAAGTACGGATATTATATAATGTATATTTTTACGCCTAACCATATTATTTTAATGTATAACATCTAGAAATATCATTGCATTTGTTATCTACTTCCTCAAATCAAAACAAATTGGCGGCTCATGACAATAACCGTAATTGCCAATAATACTGCATTTTTAAGATTAAGCATCATTATTTATATGATTAGGTTAACCTATTTGGATATTGTTGGTTACTTGAGATAGACTGGAAGTCTAATATTATCATTTTTTTAACTTTGTAAGAAATATATATTAAAAAAACAGACATATTATACTGAAACTTATAACTGTCAACAAAATTACAGTTTAAGACTTACCTTAAAATCTCACTTTTTAATCACATAACTTCACTGATTGACACACACTAACTACATCACGATGTAGATAGAATAAACGTGCGACGTAGCCGGCAGTACAAAGTATGACTGAGGTCAAGAAATTATCTCCAAGCCGCTATCTTTAGTGCACTCATTATGCTTATGGTTCTATCCCGCTCTAGGACAGAAAAGGTCAGCGCGCCTTTCTACCTGCCGAACTCCGTCTTTAAAGTAATCCATTGTATTCGAAATTGAACAATGTGAAATACATCCCGCATTATTTTTGAAATAGTTGTAGTATCATCAACCCTATTAAAATTGCGTAGAAACAGAAACAAACAAAAAAAAATCTAAACAAATATTTTAAAGCATTTTGTTGTTGACTGTACTTCAAACATTTTTTCATACAAAATGTAGAAAATAAATCAATGGGCCGAAACAGGAACACAAAATAAATTAAAATAATAATTCCTTGATTCGTACTATAGTACGAAAAAGTCGTAGTACGAAACGAGGAATAACTCATTTGAAAGCTTTTATTTTAGGAAGCGACATTTATATTGTCTCTGTGTAACAAATAAATATATTTTATAAAGCAAATGTTTTTAGAACCACGTAGTTTTATTACTTTGATAAGATTAAGTTACACTCAGTGTCAGATTAAATAAGCTCGTAATAAATCAGGCTTTATAATCTTATTATATAAATTATATATTTATGCTTTTAAATAAGACAAAAATAATATGTTAAGGTTTTTTTAAATGTTGTTATCTCAGTATTATTCATTACTAAAGTCCTGACAATGTTTTTGCATTTTATAATCTGTTACTGAACAAGGTGAAATGTGAGCTAAAGATGAAAATGTAATCCAAAAGTATGTTACTTTTGGGTTATAGTGTTAATTTTTCTTCGAAAAGAATTAAAATTATGAATTTTTATGAGACAGGTGGCAAACACGTAGATGGATCGCCAGGTGGTAAGCGATTACCGCCGCCCATGGACAGTCGCAACACCAAAGGAGCCACAGGTACGTTGCTGGCCTAGATGGAAAAAGCAATAGGATGGTTCAGTTTATTTACTCTGAGTCATTTAAAACATTCAAAATATATACGATTTTGCGAAATTATGCTGCGAGATCAGACCCAAATAGGAGAAATAAAAATGCTTACACAGTCATATTAAGTACGTAGATGTATCGTATTAGGCATTAAGCTGATCCTTTTAACTGTATTTCATCATTTAATTTTAAGAGGATTTCTACCAAATGATTTGCTACTATAAAAATCCCAGTGTATTATCGGAAAAAACAAAAGTATATTAAGCAATTGAGGAATATACCTTTGTTACCTACTGTGATAATGTTGGTGTTTTATAATGTTGTAACCTTGCCACAATATTTAGTTGTAGATGGCTAATACCTTACGTAGCGATAGTTTAGTGGAGACACTAACATGCTACGCAGAAGATCTCAGGTTCATACGTATAGCGCGCACGCTTGTGCGCGACATTTCGGTATTTGTTGCGTATTAAACGCTAAATAATGCATGGTAAACGGTGTAGGAAAACTTTGCGAAAACATCTGCATAATTTCTATTATGTTCTAGAAAGGTACATATGTGAAGTCTGCGAACCCACACTGCCAGCGTGGTGGACTATGGCGTAACCCATTCCATAGAGAGAAAAAGCCCGTTCCCAGCAAAGGAATAGTCTATTATAGTTACAGCGAGTGAATATGAACCTTAACAAAAACCCACATTACACTTCATACTAAATACTTTCTTGAATCTTTTGACTCTATGAAACTCAGGCATAATAACAACATATTTTTGTTTTCATAAATTTAAATAATCACACAAAGTACTCGTAATTAAGCCGGGTCTCGGTATTCTAGCCGCGTCCTGTTGGAATAGGGAATATTTTAAGCGAGTAAGTTTTTTAAGGTAAGTTAAATTTCAACATATGTATGTTCACACACCCAATATTTTTAAGTGTCTCGTTATGTTTTAGCTTAAAATTTTCTGTGTAAATGGTTTTAGACGGGCTGTTTACATTTTCTCTTTGTTTTTTAAAGAGAGTAAGAAAAAGCCACTACGACTTTTTCTGACGACACAATACCTCTTTTCATGAATTGTTATTAATCTGCCTGCCTCGTTAGATCGGTGGTTTTAATTTGGTCAATCTTTCAGACTATCGTTGACACTGATTTGGTTCCAGAATCGGGTCATTTTTTTTAAGTTTTTGATTACACTTTAGTCAGAGTAAGAAGTAAGTAACAATGGCATAGTTATCATCCTATTTTAATTAAGGACTTGCGTCTTGCTTCGCTTTTAGTCTAACTATACAACCAGCAAGTGGCATTCTAAAGGTCAACGCTCATTAGAGCCACCCGGCAGCCACTCCGCACGGCGTCCACGAGTGGACGTCGCGCGGTCAACCAGCGGACCGCGCGCCGTCAACGAGTGAACGCCGCGCGGTCAACGCGGCGACGAGCAGTCAACGCGCGGCAAGTATGCGAGCAGCGAGTTGCCACCGAGCCGTCCACGCGCGGACGGTGGGTGGACCACCCGCCGCCCGCGCGTGGACAGCTTACGACGAGGCGAGGCGGTGACGCTACGGAGTTGATGTAGTGAGCGCATACCCATAAAACTCCATATAAATAATACTAACCGCACGAGGCGAGGCGGTGCGGAGTGGGTGCCGGGTGGCTCTAATGAGCGTTGACCTTAATATCGCAATCATTTCACGTAATACTATAGTAACGTAAGCTATTCGTTCTTAGTCGACCATGAGACATACTAGGCGAAAAGAAGAAAGAACCTCTTTTTGATCACCCATCTACAAAGCAGAAGGTTTTATTTGCATTATTAACTCCTGCGTTTAGATTATATTAGGTTACGATAGTAGAGGTTTGTGCGGTTTTCTGTTCTCCCATGTAGATTTATGTATGCCTTAATATATTATTCCATATTCCATGCCATGCCAATAACTTTTTTCAACTTCTCGTTTTTCTTTAATTTTTAACATATAGATCATCAAGTTGGTGTCTTACGAATACCGTCTATTATTTAGCATATACAAGCTTTCACGAGTGTATATTTTATTGGTACTACGTTATGGTTCTTAATTAAGTTCAAACAATCCATATTGTTCCACTATCACATTCCGCTAAAGATCTGATAAAAATTTAGCTATTCATGGTTATCAGATTGACGACAATATCTGGTCATTAAACACGAGTATTATCATCTAAAGCACAGCTGTGACTGGCCAGTTACCGTGTTCCGAGAAAATAATCTATTACATTTGACACCATTGAAAACTTTAACATTTAGGTCAACATGATAGTCATTTACATAATAATAAACAATAAATTACCAAACAAATTAGTTTTAAGCCATTTAAATTATAGCTGCAGCTAAAAATCTATAAAATCTAAATATTTATAAAGAACGCTTTATTACAATACAAGATAGACGAGACGCACATATAATTATTTAAATTAAGTTCACACACGATTTACAATTATAACTTTAAACGGTTAACAGTAAAAACTTGAATGAAAATATTTTTTATTCAATAAAATAACTTTTGTTTTTATTGATGTTGGTGGTAGATGAGCCAGTGGCCCACTTGACATAAAGACATATTTATTTCTGCAGTTTGGTTGTTTACAACACTTACACGACACAGGTCCAGTCAAGATCCTATTCTAGACGATGTCGGCTTTTCCTAGCTAAATGACTTTGTTGAAAAGAAAGGCTGAACTAAACTCAAGAAACATTATTTTTTTTCCTGTCATTTCTTTTATCTATTCGTATACACCGCTATTTTTTAATTAGTACAAAAACTTTAAGGACAGATTAGCGAAGATATTATTATCATATATGTGACGTAAGAATTTCATAATATCAATAAAGAGCAAAGTTATTATCATTTGTTTATTGTAGAAAATCTCACTTAAATCATAGTCATATTTTACAATCCATTCACTAATTCATTGATAATATTCCATCCTGCTCATTCGCATTCTCTCTGTCGCACTTATGATGTAGGTAGCCATAGAAAATAAAATGAAGAAAAATAATAAATGTAGGTAGTTATTTTTTAATTTTGTTAATTCTACCCTCTCCTTCATACTTCATTCGGGCTTAGGACCGGTAAAATTTATCGTTTAACAAGTAATTAAATACGGAGGTATGTAATTAGACAGCAAACAAATATCTAAATAAAAGATGGTGTACTGGACTAAAAGAAAAGAGTAATTTTGGCGTATTTATGAAGTTAGAATCATCTGCTATTTACAAATTATTTTATCGTCATCATGTCAGCCTAGAGACGTCCACTGTTGGACATAGGCCTTCCTCAAGGTGTGTGGAGAACACAGACCGATTTTGAGCCGCCCGCATCAAATTATTATTTACTTAAGTACGTATTATTTACTAAACTTACAAGTATTTCCATTGTCCTTCGAAATGTCCACCACCGTTGTCTAAAGCATCCAATATGCAGTGTTTTAATTGTTTGACACTGACCCGGTCACTTTTGTACACTCACAATACGATGTCCATGGGTACACAGCTGCACTCGCGATTTTTCCACTCAAAAAATTACGCACGAAGCATAGCTACATACTCCCGTGATATGAACTGATATGATAGGCCATCGCGTCGGGCAAACGTAGACAAACAATTAACTTTTACAACGAAATTAGATACGGTCACTTTCGCTAGCAATTTAGTACTGTTCATCGTCGGGGCGTGGCGCAGGCGCAGAGGGGGGGCGGGGATTTATCAATGGTTCAATTTACTATGATGGTACATGGGTCGGTCATAGTATTAGTAATGCATTTACCAATTATTACGTATTTTTGTGGACAGTATTGAGACAGTTTTGGGACTTAGTGTTTTTATTTTTCAAAAATTTTTATTTTACATAAATATGATCAGTTAAAGATACTTAGTGCCTTGTTAAATTTTTTGTACTAATTAAAAAATAGCGGTGTATATTCTTTTTGATTCCAGACATAATGAGTTTAGATACGAATACAATGCAGAATATCGTACGACGCTTTTATAACCGACTAAGCCTGCTGATGGCTCGCATTCAACAGGCATCGTATGGCTATTACTTGATGGACAGAACCCTATATCACTAATTAGCATTATATCAATCGCGCGCGTTTGTCCGTCGTCGCTGTTCGCGGCGCGTCTTTGCTGAACGCAGCGTTAGTTTTTTGACAACGATCACACCGCTCACCAATTCGCCACTCAAACGGAACCTGATGCAAGTCAGTTTGTCTCCATACTCTTTTTTCATTTAAATTTGTCACATAATATATGGGTAGGTCTGTGCGCTAAACTAAGACATTGCACGAAAACTGGACGGAGCGCGTAGGTGTGAACAAACTTCGTCAGAAAGAATTAGAATCTAACTAAATTGGAAAGGAATTCGCTTCACTAGTCATACTACAAACAGTGGTGCTGCTTCTTATGTGTCAAGGTGGAGGTTTTCACATACATGGGCGTATACAAATACACATACATACATACATACATAGACTCACGCCTGTTTCCCGGAGGGACACCCCTCTATGCACAGCCAAACGTGCCTTTTTGGACACGTTTTGGTTATTCATAAACGCCTTGAGGGCTCCATTCACTCTATTACCTGCATTAACTCTTCTTTCAATATCTACTACATTCTTACCATCTCTTGTAAACAGCGTACCTAAATATACAAACTCATTCACTTGCTCCACTCGTTGTCCATCGATCATAACATTACAAGCCGTAACGCATTCCTCCTTTTCAGAAACCAGAACTTTCGTTTTACTTACATTCACTTTCATTCCTTTCTTCTCTAACGCACCATGCATGATTGTTACCATCTCCTGCAACTCCTCCGCTGAAGACGCAAGTATTACCTGATTATACAAATATAAACATGCATTACAAATACAAAAAAAAAAGTAGCTACTTTCTTCTCTTCTGTAGAAAGGAAAGAGAAATGGTAAATATATGGAAACTAAAAGAAAAATGATATGAATATGTAGAACAATGACACTCTCACACTAACCACGCAGTGCTACCAAAAGTTTTCAATTTGATTCGATATTCTGCTCGTGCTCATAGTTATCTCGTGTGCGGATTGAACCCACAACACCGAGCCCAGTGTTAAACGGCAAGATTCTTGTTTAAGCGCTGAATTCAATATCTATCCTTTTTTTTAGATTTTAGATTCGTTTTTGACATAAGTTCCAAACAAGATATGTCAAACACGAATCACGAATCTCAAAATCCATGGATAGATCGAATATTGATACCGGCCGTTATCACTACGACACCCGAGCAATTTTGCAACGTTAGTGTACAAGTAAGACGCGTGCATTTAACGTCTTAGCTTGTTTGCATTGCTGGTAAACTCACATTAAGCTGTCGAGCTATCAAGAAATGATTGTCTGGAGCCGACCCCGTGAAACCTATTTTATGCAAAATGCGATATCAAAAGGGCTAACCATGGGTAATTGCCTCAGTTTTAAACTCGATACGGGCTGGCATTGGCTTAGAAATTTGTTCTTTGATGGCTATATAGGTCACTGCCCACCTACTGCCTACTGGACATATCAACAGACTTACATTTATAGAGTCATCATCGTCCTAGCGTTTTTCCCGGTTGCAACCATGACTTACACATCTAGGAGCCTAGGGTCTGCTTACTAGTCTAACCAGATATGACAGAATATTAGCTTTTTCACAGAGCGACTGCCGTCTGACCTCCGCAACCCGAAGGGATAGCAATATTCCTTGTTTTAGACTAGTATCAGTTTATTTGAGGGTACTGACTTCTCGTAACGACAGTCAACTAATTATCGCTGTGCGTTGCACCGAGCGTGGTCGCGGAGAGACTGCAAGACGAGCGAAACGTCGGAACCATTTGGTTCCGACGTTTCGCTCGCTAGGTATTTATACCATAAATAAGTTAATAGGGTAGTTTCCAGGGTCAAAATAATTACATTTTATTTAGTCCGTATTTTAGATTATAAAAAAATATTGGACACGTATTTTTTTATTTTTTCGATTAAATAAAAAATAACAAAGATATAGCCCATCAAAGTTACGTGTGACGTCATCTAGTGCTAAAAAATGCAGCACGGCGTGACGTTATACGTAACTTTAATGAGCTATATCTTGGTCATTTTTGGTTTAATTTACAAATAAAAAATACGTATCGCTTATTTTTGAATAATCTAACGGACGGACTTATATTTTTTTTTGTCTACTAGCCTATTGTACGCGATTAAGACCCGCTAATTTATTTTGTATGATGTATACAAATCGCGAAAGTTTAAAATCGATTATGTTTTACTAGGTAAACAAGCTTTTATAATTTATTTTACTAGCAAGAAACTTCCCTATTTGCTACAAAATAAGTGAAAACCATACAGTTTGTGAATAAATAATTGCCGCAACATGTCAATTATTAAGTAATGACACCACAGATTATGTATTAGCAATGAATGCAGATTTACATACGAGTAGAAGTGCAGTTTTTAAGGATTTCGTGTGCCGATTCCAAGTGGAGACTGTCTCCAGTTTAGTTCGTAGTTGGCGCCGTTAGCGGCGCTGGCGTCGTTCTCCGTCTCTCTTGCTCTCGCAGTTAAGATACACTCGAGGAACGTTCGTCTCTCTTGTTCTCGTAGAGACAGCTGTCAGAGCGTGACTGCCACGCCGCCAAGCGGAAATTTGGGTCACAGAAAGTTTGTCTTCAGAGCGCACATAGGAAATGCGCCTCAATGTAAATATCTGAGCTCTTTGGTATTAGTCTCTATATTCCACGAATGACACAATATCTAAGTAGGTATATTGAGAGCATATTTGATTCCAAACAAATTTTCAGCCTCTGTTTTGTTAGTAGTAAAATGCTATAAAATACTGCCTACGTCATAAAATGGACACATTGTCCAAATACCATGTTTATAGCTTTATCTGTAGTTTAGGTGATGATATGGCAGTCACTCGGACTTGTATTTTATATAAATGGAAGTATTTCTTGTACAAAAGTAGAGATAGCAGCCACATGTATGAAAATATCATAAAACATACGATGTGATTTGTTCAACGATAGCCAATACATATGTTTTTTTTTTCATGTAATGATATAAAACTCAAGCAAAAAAAAAGTGCTTGTAGGGGAGACCGAGGGGAGTTGAAACAATTTTAACATTTTGTTTCATACACCAAATACTATAAACAGAAATCGTTTAATATTATAATATATATATTAATAAACGATATACCCAATTGATAGGTCTTTCTTTATACTTGCGAATAATTATCATAAAGAATTTGTAAACGTTAAATATGGTGGTGAAAAATCGATTTAACCGCAACAAGTCAACTTATTTCAACTCCCTCATACCAAGGTAAAATGAAACAGGGGTCGAGGAGAGTTGATACATATGACTTTTGATAAGTATTAAAAGGTGAAATTAAAAAAAGACGATATAATTTCAAACTATTTATAAAATTAAAATTTTCAGCTACTAAACAACATTTTATATTAATATTTTGTACTTATATCATTTACATAAATAACTACAGGTCTCATACAAACGTCCTATATTTCGCGGCTCGCCAAACCTCTGTGAGTCTTTCCTTTATAATCAGTAGGAATGCTGAAACAGAATAAACATTAAATGAACAAAAAAAAAACATATTTTTATGCCCGTTAATCATTGACTGCTGTCTCATACAAATTTGAATAACGAGGGGAGTTGAAACAACCTGTTTCAAATCTCCTCGGGAAGAAAACATCTCAAAATTTTCATTTAATCCACAATCAACAAAAACATAAACATATATAAATTGTACTTAGTATATACCTGTACCAACTAAATCTGTAGTTAATGAGCTTTCGAAACATGTATAATTTAAACCATAATACAAAACCTTTTTCAGAATATAGGCATCGTAAAAAAACGTTAAATACTTAGTTTTCAAGATTTTTTCACATGGCAGCCAGAACTCCATAACCGCGCGACTTAGGCCACTGATGCCAACTGACACGTCAGCAGGCGCAAGAAAATGGTTGAAAAGCCACGTTGCCAACTAGCTAACGCCCAAAAGTTTTGAGAAATCGGCACTGTTTCAAATGACCTTTGTTTCAAATCCCTTCGGTCTCCCCTATATTAGATCAAGGTCAAGTTAAGATAAATAGAGGGACCGCCCTAGATGTCTAAACAAACATGTGACATGCTGTTACTGAGGTAAAGTAGACGACGCGCGAAATATAAAAACAATATTTTGCAGAATGGAATCTCATCTATCTGTCTAGCTATTTCAAAAGGTACTATATTAGTACGACCGAAAAGTAAACTACGTATTTTCATAAAATATTTAACTAAAATGTTTAATCCCAAATAGTAACAAAAGCTCAACATTACGGTAATCAAAACACTCACATTGCAAAATAAGATAGCGCAGATGAGACTAATTAAACTAATGGGACATCTGTGGAGAAAATATATACAAGTAAAGCAAATTCTAAGTTTGAAAGTGAATTTAACTACGGCACAAAACTCATATATAGAGAGGGTCAAATCTGCATCGCGTATCACAAGACAAAATACCTACGTTAAAAGTCATCGTCCTAGCGTTATCCCTGTTGCATCCATGACTATAAAAATATAAGCTTTTCCAGATAGTGCATTCCTGACTTCCGGAATCCAAAGGTACAGCAATACTCAATAGTTACCTTTTATTTGTTCCGACGATTGGACATGGGCCCAGCTGCTGTGATCATGAGATGACTTACCCGTATATTTAAATACTTACGCAGTATAGATCCGTTTAATGTAACGGGTCTATATCGCCTATAGTAATATTTACGTAACGTTACATAAATATTACTATGAGTACAAGTCTCGAAAATTTAAAAGTATTCATACGTACAGCGATTTTGACTCAATCGAGAGTCAAGTTAGGGTTTTATGACTCATGGTAGCCATGACCCGGCCTTCTGAGCCTTAGTTCTCAGTATCATTTCGTTATTATCACTTCATAATATACAACTAAGTCCCCAGCCACGATAAACGAGGTTTTCGCCAAAAGATAGAATGATTCACGAGGAAGGTTTAGATATATAAGGTCTTGTGTATATTTTATAGTAACTACCTACTACACGTGTTGCCCGGGCGGGCCACTACTTGCTCTAATATACGATTGTATGTTAATTTTTAATTCTCTAATGTGTCATTCACAGTTTATGGCCTAAGCAGCACTTCGGTATTTCATTTTGATTAATACGTACCATTCAAATTTATGTCTATAGGGTCCATTGTGATTAATCACTGCTGACTTTTCTGGCTGATTCCAAATTACTTTCGGTTTCTGATCTGATTTCTCTTTTTCCTGTGTACTTCGACATCAAACCAGATATGTTTAACAGTGTGACCCTGCCGTAAAAGACCGTGGGAAGTAATATAGAGCTGTACCAAAGATAGCCCATAGCCTTAGTAGTCCCTCTCCAAAAATAAGTTACCATTCTGTCACCTAACAAAGATAAAGATAGCTCTGTGAACCCGAAAATTCACCTATTATAGGAACATGAAACAAAATTTTGAACTGCGATCTTTTCCTGAGTATATCTCTGAATATATCTCTCCAGTTTTGGAGGATCCATATTAAGATAAATAAAAAATGGAACAACTCTTGTTTGACGCTAGCTGCAAAATATAAATACGTCACTTTGCAGAGTGCGTTGAGAAGTGAGCTATTAGGGGTTTCTTAATAAGGTGTCTGACTTTTTCGAGTTAAATTACAACTTCACAATGACTACGTTCTAACAAGATCATTTCGCTTTAAGCCCTTCCTCCTATCCACCTTCTATTTTCTTTTCTGCCGGTCAACAGCAAATTAGGTGAGTTAGTTATCTTTACATAACTCTTAGTCTTCGATTATAACCTTCACAGTTTTAAGCACAGAGGTTCCTCCAATATATATTATACTGTTTTATATTTATTGATTTCACATTTTCTAGAAATATTCCAAAACTTTAGTGCAACGTAAAACCCAGTTCATAGGCCTACTATATTAAAATTTGGACATCAATTGGCAGTACAGCGCACTGATTAGTTTAGCAGTCACCAACGTCAGGTGTGTGAATGTGGAACAAATCTTAAAGTGATGACTAATTTATCAAGATTGTAATGCACCAATGAACTTTGACCGTAGTGGCGCCGGCACACAATTAATTATTAATGTTGATCAATCATATAGGTTGTATTGCTCAGGTAGGTATTGATCTCTATGATTACTTTGAGAATCTGTTTACGCTGTGGGTTTGAAAGAGGTTTACTGTAAGCAACTTTTGGAGTATGAACAGGATGCTTAATCGCTAAAAAGTGGGTAGGCACGGTAACAACCTGTCATTTTTGCAATATCTACACATATTATAAAATGAAATCTCCGCCGCTCTCTATATTATTTTATTTATTCAGGACAATAAACAATAATACACGATGCTCAATGTAAGTAGGTACTTATAACTAAAATACTAACATTTATATAACTAAAATATCAACTGTATTTATGAACGCGATAAACTCAAAAAGTACCGAAAGGATTTTTGTATGGTTTACTTCAATAGTGAGTGAGTGTATAGTGAAACAGGGGATAGCGAAAAACAAATTTCTCGATTGTAGGTATTTATTGACAAGCGGACGTGACGTGCTAGTCAATTGACTTTCTCTTTGCTGTGGCTGCCGTGGCTTACTTGGTTGTCATATGGCTAAGGCTGTGGCTGTGGCTGAGACTGTGGCTTTGGGTATGGCTGAACCAAGAAGACACGGCACGGCATGGCATGGCTGGCAATAGGGTGACCGTTACAGAAGGTTTATAATTCACGCGGGCAGAGTCGCAGCCCAAGTCTAGTTTATTATATTAGTAGCATAAATATCAGCAGGAGACATAATCAAATTAATTGTTATACTATTCATAGGTTTCTTATATGTTTGTCTGAGAGCAGATCAAAAGCCTTCCCTAACATTTTCTGTCTCCATTTACTTTTTGTTGCAGTAATGTAACAAAGCTTCCATTGTATACAAAAACATTAGGCGACAAGCGACTAATCCAATCTTAGCGACTTGATCACAAACTATGAGGGCGGCATCTTGGCGTTATCTTTAATCCAACGAACAAAACTACTTAGGTATAAGAGGATTTCAATGTTTGTCAAGGAGTTACACGAAATTAATGGAAAATCTTATAGTTGATTAAGTTAATCGTACACTTTTGAGACTGCGAAGCTTTTTATTGACGCATGGTGGAAATCAAACAGTTGACCTTCCCAGGCTGGGCCCTAAAAAGGGCTCAGCCTAGGGAGAGTGGTGACTCCCGAACGAGACGCGCGCCGGGACTACCCACTAAAACCACCATGCTGTTCCTCTATCCGATCCCATTGAATGGCGGGGTCACGGGAAATGCGTTAGTATCACCACCGCGATCCCGCCTGGAGACTGCGAGGCTGTTATTAATATAAAAAAACACATAGTGTAGTTCCTGGTGAACGCACAGCATTTATACTACATACAGAAAAATGAAAGCCATAAGTATTTTTATAAAATATTAACCCTTGCCCGCATTTTCATATTGCTTCGATATTACGGGATTTCAAGCTCGACCACTGCGATAAAATGTGTGTTAATTATTTTATTTATAAAATATAATATGAAAAGCAAATGTTCTTATGAAGTCTAACAGGGCTATCTAATATACTATTACCATACCATTATTGTTCCACATCTTGCAACGGCATAAAAAATCAAATTTCACTGTTTATGGACTAGAACAACACTATGTGTATGTCGGCGATACGCCAGGGTTATCGTGTCCAGACTCCATTATAATAAAAACACTCACGTAATATTACTTGGTTTATTTTCAGACGATTTCTAGCACAGAATGGAAATAAAATGTGACCTACAGTCCTTTTTATACACTAACCGTCATTACACTTAATGTTTAACAACTGCCACTTCTTTTGCAACATCTAATTGAAATTACTATACAAATAATTATAAAATATAGTTCAAAAATCAACATTAATATTGTAATGAATTTTGCACAACACCAAATGATTTATTTTACACGAATACCAAATTTATTTTATTAACCAATCGCTGCTTTACAATATTCACCAACATTATGTACAATATTTGCTAATAAGATCATTGACACTACTTCTCACATTATATCGGAGATAACGTATGAACGCGAGTATGGATTCATTGAATAGATGAAGAGAGAAACCAGTTTCAGAGGGAAGCTTCTTGAGTTAATGTATTAGATATTGACAGTAACTAAATTAAATCGAATCATTTACATAAGTAGAAATACCGGCGTTTTCTCAAAAAAAAGTTAACATAGAATAAATAGCAAACAAGCGAAAAAAAACCATGGTAACGTATGTTTTCGATTCTTGGATGCAGCACAGTACATACTACTTACTCTCATCTCTATGCACTAGACTTCGTCGGTGGCTCCGCCCGCTTGGGTGTCGGTTATTGTGGTAAAGGGAACCATTGCTACTCTCCAGCTTTCTTCCTATCCCCACACACCAAACTCATACCATAATAATATCTCATCCTACGTATACTAGAGTAAGAATAATTATCTACGCCCATCCCTTTCTAAAAAATGCAAACCAGACGCCATCATTATAAAGGTACATCACTCACATCCAGAGAAAACAACTGAATAAAAAGGTATTTAAAAATGTATTTATTCTTACCGTAGTCCGGTAATTATAGGCGACTTACAAATTTCCATTCCAACATCTACTTTACTATCGACGGTCCCTACGTATATAAAGTCATGTCGAAAATGGCATTTTTTTTTATTGCATCATTGGCTTTAGATTATCTATGCGATATTTTACATACTGACATACGATTTTTTTTAAACTTTATTTATTTATCTTGTTTTACGAATCGTATAAAAGAACAAGTACTATAAATAAAACGAATAAGTGTCGTAGATACGGACATCTGTTACATATCTTTTTGTACGGTGTTTTAAAATGCGTGCCACTCGGTGCGAATGCGGTCTTGTATAGGGGGTTGGTACAGGGTTTGTATCAAGTTTCCTTCTCTTACAGTGCTGTTCTCAGCATAATATGCTCCCTCTGTCGGCTCTTACGACACCCATGGGATGATATGGGGTGGTGACATTCCGTATTCTTAATCCGTCACCACACGGAAGCGTATAAAAAGGTATAATAGACATGACTGACATACTTTTACTTTATTATCGGCGTAGAAACGGTAATCTATCAGTTTTTTCAAGAAAACGTAAAAAAATTAAATTTGTTTAAATAGCATTATAAATCTCTTAAAACTGTTAAAATATTGTAGAAAGAAAATATTTATTTTTGGTCATAGAACTATTTCTAGGGCGTGTTGAACACAAATTACGCTCTCCTGTAAACGTCGATTTTTGACTTGACCTTATGTACGTAGGAACCGTCGCTATGTAAAACCAAAAGAAAGATTACGTCACATATTTTCAGTCACATGTAATATCTCATCCAGAAACGAGTTATCAAGTATTAGGTTGCTAATCAGAAAGCGCAAGACATACTGTAAGCTTTCAAATGTAATGTTGAACGGGTTAATTGGCGTCTTGGATACACGCAAGAAGTTTGCACAAAAGATTTAACAAAATGTATCAGTTAAGGTCCTCAACGACAAGTGATCTTAGATTTGCATGCGTATTTTTTTAATTTTTATGTATGACTTTAGAAGGGAAATTCCTTTCTTTAACCTATTTATTACACGTATAGCGTAGTTGTTTCATCTTTAACCTCGCCGAGTAACACTGCTACGAGTACTATGGGTTCAATCTTTCTATAGGAGACATCGCTTTGTCTGTATAACTAAATACTGTTCCGAGTATGGATGTTATATTTTATTTCTGTTAGTTTTGGTTGTAAAGTTTCTCACATTCCTTTAAATAAACTTTGTGTCCCAAATGTTATTCTCCTTTGTTCGTGGATATCTTTTCAGATATATAACCGAATATAATTTTAGAAACGTTTCTTATTTGATAAAGGCAAGCCTATTTTATTACCCTTCATACTAACTCGTATTTCACAAAGGAATAAATTCATCTGCCAACATTGCCTATTAAAAAATTACGTTTGTTAAACATAATGTTTGTTTTGTTATAAATAACTTATAATTAAATATGTTGTTACTGTATGAGAGCTCGTTATACACACATTCGTTACAGTCGGGGCATTTAATTATGTTATAAATATTATGACTATACTCTTGTAGAGTACAGTCATAATATTAAAGGAAAAGCTCGAGTCTTTATTTATTTCCACTTTTACACGACCTCAGACTTGTTTCCACTTTTAATTAGAATTGATTACTATGAGAGAAGATATGAAAATATTTTGATGACTGCTTCTCTAGGCTTTAGGATTTATTTATTTATTTATTTATTTATAATAGGTACACAAACAGATTACAATCTTAACATAGTAGGTAGTTAAGTGAACATAATATATAATCTGGACGGTAATCCTAAGGTAGTGTACACAGCATGCATAAATCAAAGCAGATTACTCGTGCAAAACAAGACAAGAAAATGTTACAAAACGAATTTAGATTCGTTAACAATACACTTGGTTATCGTAAGAAGGTTTATTACTATTAGGTAATAAACCTTTTTACGACAAAGATAATGATAATAATAATAATGATAATAGGGTGAAATTACAATCACAGTTATTAAACTGTGAATTGTAATTTCACACCAAAAATAAACTTTACACCATAAATAGACTAGACTTGGAACTTTTCAGTACTAAGGACACCTGATACTAACTTTTTATATTTATTAAATTTTGCATTAAATATGTCCACCTCTTTATTAACACGTGCAATTTCATTATATGTTCTACACATTCTAACAATTGGATTATAGAATGACGTGTTATTTTTATAAGCATGAATTGCAAATATGTTAGGGTTTCGGCATCTGTGTGAAGTATTAAAGCTAAGAGAAGAGAGTAAATCCGGTGTATCGATAGATGAGTGAACCAGTTTATGCAAATATAGCAAATCATATCTCTGACGCCGGACTTGCAAGGAGACAACATTAAATTTACTTAACCTTTCAGCATAATTTAAGCGACCATGATTGAATTTACGAGAAAGGAATTTTAAGCACCTTCTCTGTACTCTCTCTATGTTATATATATGCATTTTATAGTAAGGAGACCAAACTGGGCAACAGTATTCTAAGATACTTCTAACCAGACTGAAATACAGGCACATGGTGCTTTGAGTATTTTTAAACTCTTTAGTGGACCTTATAATAAATCCCAGAAGTTTGCTACTTCTCTTTTCAACATGTTCGTAATGTGAACGGAATGTTAACTCCCTGTCAAATAAAACTCCCAAATCTTTTACTACTTCTTTTCTATTTAACACGTCGTTCTGAATAAAGTAGAGGTGTAACGTTTTGTGCTTTTTCCTGGTAAAAGAGATAACACAACATTTGTCCACATTAAGGCCCATATTGTTTGATAGGCACCAGTCCGTAACGATGTTGAGATCCCGCTGAAGGGCCTGACTATCTGTGGTCTCGTTTATCTTATTATAAATCTTTAGGTCATCAGCGTATAGCAATACAGGACAGGATAATCGATTAATAAGATCGTTAATAAATACTATAAAAAAGAGCGGACCGAGATGTGATCCCTGCGGAACCCCAGAAGAGACGGGTACAGAAGCAGAAGAATAACCCTTAACAGTTACAAGTTGGCTCCTGTTACTCAGATACGAAATGATCCATCTTAAAAAGCATCCGTGTATTCCGTGGTGTGCGAGCTTAAGACACAGCAGCGAGTGGTCAACTTTGTCGAAGGCTTTACTAAAGTCTAGATATATGGCGTCCACCTGCCCCCCAGTAGCAAAGGCTCCGCAAAGATAGTTTTTATATTCAAGTAGATTGCTAAGTGTGGACCTTTTTTCCAAAAGTATCATAGTCTCGGGGCTTGGCAATTTTTTTAAAACGCTTGTGGAATTTAGCTTTTTCCTTAAGGCAACGAATCAAGGAGTAGTTATACCATAACGGGTAATTGAAACAGTTGTTTTTTGCCAGTGGTGTATGCTTAACAATAATTTCGTTTATAACATCATAAAACTTTTCAACGCTGTCATTAACATTGGAGAAAGATAGCAACTCATCCCATTTCACAAGTCGTAATTCGGATTTAACACTTTCGTAATCACACTTTTTAAAATTAAAACGTTTGTTATACGTAGGCTTAAGAGGTTTATCCAATCGAACATTTGGAACGACAACACAATAGGCTCTATGATGGCTATCCACTCTGCAAAGACAGTCAGTTTCCGACACTTCAACAACGGATATACTCGAGAGGACAAGATCCAAATAACGATTATTATTATTGGGAATAGTATTAAACTGTTTTAAATTGCAGGTATTAATCAGGTCAGATAATAATATAGCCTTCCGGTCTTGAGCGTTCGAGGGTATTAAAGACAATGGGTCACTCTGTAATGTTCAAGTCAGGTTAGGGGTGTTAAAATCTCCCAGCAATAGAAATGTATCCCTGTTTGTAGCGTCGAGGATCAAACTCTGGCAGTTGTCATAGAATACAGTGATATCGTCAATAGGCAAATCCGGAGGCAAGTAACAGAGGCCAATATGTAACAATTGTTCGTCAGTGTTGCGCGGCAGTATAGTAATCCATATATCCTCAACCCTAGAATCCCAAGATGTCTGACGGATAACATCAAAATGCTTCTTAGCCGCAATAAGTATACCTCCACCATCCGTCTTAACAGAGCATGAGCTTTCACGACCCCTTCTAAAGATGTTGTATCGCTCATCAACAGATTCACCATCATATACACTACTATCAAAATTGGTTTCCGTAAAGCATACGATGTCGTAGTCATTAACTAGCAAATTTAAATAAATATCTTTGACTTTAGATCTAGCCCTACCCAGATTTTGATAGAAAATACTATACATAAAGTGTTAATGAATGGCCATACAACAAAGTTTCATATGTTTACAATAAAATAAAGCCAGAAACGAACTATTTTAGTTTGGTAAGAGACTCCAAGTTTTTTATGAGGACAGCACTAGCCGACTCGTCCTTGCGAACGTACACTTGACCATACTTAATCCATACAAATTTATATTTTAGCTCCTTCGCTCGTGCTCTTGTAGCCGCATGCAGATGCTTTTGCTCGGGAGAAAGATGCTCAGTAACGAAGATCCTACAATGCTCGCCAGAGACTTCAAGGTCAGCCGAAGACAGACCGCGGCCTGGATGTGCCTTATTGTAGCGATGTGATGCAGATAGTATTAAATCTCTTATGCGTGGTGAGGATAACGTCACAATGATGTTACGTGGCCTTGTGGAGGATTGGTTAAGCTTTGCCACTCTGCAACAGGCACTTATATGACCCTCATCTACCGAAACCTTCAAGAAATCGCATAGTTTTTTAAATAATTTCAGCACATTCTCGTTCTTGCGCTCTGGTACGGCTTGCAGTTCAATGTTGCAGCTGCGAGATATTTTTTCCATACTAGAAAGCTTTCCATTCAAACGAGCGAGTTCATTTTTAAGTGTGTGTTTTTCACTCTCTAGCTCCTTGATAATTTTGTTGCTTCGTTCCAACTCCGAACGGATCGCCGATTGTTCTGCGCATATAAAGTCTGTACTAGTAGAAAAATCGTCCTTGAGGGATTTCACCACTGAATTTACCTCCTCTTTGACCATAACTTGGATATCCTTTTTAAACGCCACACGAAAGTTTTCCATGAAAACCGACAATGATGCGTTAAGTTTTTTGTCTAGTAATTCACTAATCTTATCCATAGTTACATCACTCGCCACATTCGCAGACAAAAAACATGGGCTCGCCGTAATAGGGTAAAGAGGCAAGGCTGTTGCAATAGTACTGTTATCTACTTTTAGTATCGACAAATTGGATACTACAATCAAAGGTAAAATAGACCGAAAGACAAGTAACTAGTAAAAAACAAATTCAAATTATATTTATATATATACTATCAGGTAATTTTATAGAGACCACTACTACTCTCTATGAAATTATCTGATATTATCTTATAACCATGATACAGTTACTGTGCAGATAGAGCTAAAATCCAAAAAAATCACCGACCTAAGTAAATCTCAGCTACTATTTGACCTGGACGTCTTTGAATTATCTTCTGGACCAGTCTAGAAGACTACATATTACAGTAGCAGCTTCAATAACAGTCCTCATACGGTTTGGTGTGTTTTAGAACATTCATTATGCCAGCATGCAACTGCGTCAACCAATTATACTAACAGCTATACGTAGCAAATGCATATGCTATGCTTGGCATAACCTAGACTCAATTCCGAACCAACGTCTCAATCCTTGAAGAACTCGGCATCAAGCAGCGTCTTTCTTCTATCGTCCAATGTCGAATTCTGACTTTCTTTGGTCATATCACACGTCGTGGAGGCACATCTGTGGAACGACTTGTGGTTCAGGGGAAGGTTGAAGGCACAAGAGCGCGCGGCAGGTCACCCATGCGTTGGACCGACCAAGTTAAAACTGCACTCAATGGTCCACTCCATGAATGTTCGAGAAGGGCTGCAGTACGGGAGGAATGGCGACGGATTGTGAGGCTTGCCACCACCCCTAACGTGACGACCACGACCACTCTGCCAAGAGTGTGACGACGAAGAAGAAGAAGAAGATACGTAGCAATTATAGTCACTAATCCAACTAGATTGAAGGATTAGTTGCTCAAGCATGTACAATAAGATGTTGTTTAGTTGATTAGTGTTTAGTGCGAATTCTGCATGAGGTTTTACCCTAGATTTGAATAAAGGTTCCTAGTTTACTTCGTTTTTGCTAATTTAAGAAATTTTTGACTACACGTATAGCGTCATGTAGTTTAAGCGAATGTCTCGACGTTTAACACTGCAACGAGTGTTGTGGCTTTAATCCCCGTCCCGACATAATTATGTAGCGTTCGCCCTGATACTAGATTAATACACGTAGTGTTGTTTTAGTCCATAAATATTTAAATTTGTATTTTTAAGTAGTTGCAAGGCGTGGAGCAATAATGGTAGGTAATAATAGATGAAATAGCCCTGTCAGACTTCATAAGAACATTTACCCTTTCATATACTGTATAAATAAAATTATTAACTCACGTTTTACATACAAACTACAGAGGCAAGAAATATAAAATTTGGGCTTTCTAAAGAAATTTAATTCCCCACCTAAAGGAGTAAAAATATAGTGGTTGAGTGTGAAAACCCGTAAATATTGAAGCACTATGAAAATGGGGGCAAGAATCAACTTTTTATTAAAATAATTATGACTTTAATTCTTCTCGTATGCAATGAAAATGCTGTGTGTTCACGAGGAACTACACTATGTACTTCAATAACAGTCACGCAGTCTCCAGGCTGGGTCGTGGTAGTAATAGTAACGCAGTTTCCGTGACCCCGCCATTCAATGGGATCGGATACAGGAACACCATGGTGGTTTTAGTGGGTAGTCCCGGCGCTTATCGTCGGGGAGTCACCACACTCTCCCGGGGGGTGAATTGTTTGCTTTCCACCATGCGTCAATAAAATGCCTCGCAGTCTAAAAAAGTGTACGCTTAACTTTATCAACTACACGA
The DNA here is from genome assembly GCA_944739405.2 of Euclidia mi. Lineage (NCBI taxonomy): Eukaryota > Metazoa > Arthropoda > Insecta > Lepidoptera > Erebidae > Euclidia > Euclidia mi. The sequence continues at coordinate 49,931,785 of OX123193.2, read as the reverse complement.
TTTTCCATTGATTTCGTGTTACTCCTTGACAAACATTGAACTCCTCTAATAATTATTTTTGTTCGTTGGATTAAAGATAACGCCAAGATGCCGCCCTCATAGTTTCGTGATCAAATCGCTAGGATTGGATTAGTCGCTTGTCGCCTAACGTTTTTGTCTACAATGGGAGCTTTATTACATTATAACAACTAAAAGTAAATGGAGACAGAAAAGTCTTGGCGTTGGAAAGTCTTTTGATCTACTCTCAGACATAAGAAATCTATGAAAAGTATGATAATTAATTTGATTATGACGTATACTGATATTTATGCTACTAATATAATAAACTAGACTTCACCCGCGGCTCTGCCCGCGTGAATTATATATCTAAACCTTCCTCAGGATATAGTTGATTGAATCAGGCGTTACTTGGCGGAACTCCATTGTAACCTAATGGAAGGAAAGAGGAACCCACCACGCACCCTCGGATTGTCCACCCCAACTATTGCAATAGAAAAAGGTTGACAATACCGAACTCCTCTAAGGATAAGGGATAGACGGAATAATGCGGAAATGGGTTCCAGGAAAATACCTGACGTGCAGTATCCCGCTCTATGCGCCTACTATGCTTCGACACGTGTTTCGCCTCTCCACGAGGCATCCTCAGGACCGATGGGCAGCGACTGAGCTTATAACCTTAATTTTCTTTTTAATACCTACCCACGTTTTTACGATAAAACATCCAGTTCATACGCCCAAAGTTGCTTACAGTAAACCTCTTTCAAACCCATAGCGTAAATGCATTTGCAAAGTAATCATATAAATCAATACCTACCTGAGCAATACAAACTATATGATTGATCAACATTCATAATTGATTGTCTGCCGGCGCCGCTACGGTCAAAGTTCATTGGCGCATTACAATCTTGATATATTAGCCATCCCTTTACGATTTGTTCCACATACTCAACATAATGTTAGGGACTGCTAAACTAATCAGTGCGCTGTACTGCAAATTCATGTGTAAACCATATAAGATAAACGAATTATTAGGCTTGAACCTAATTTTAAAAAAATGTACCGGAATGGAATATCCGGGGAATTCACGTTGCACTAAAGTTTTGGAATATTCAATAAATATGAAATGCTAAAATAAATGCTGTTGACCAGAAGAAAACAAGACAGAATTCAGAAACGCAACTGGAAAGCAGGACGGGCTAAAAGCGAAACGATCTTGTTACAAAGTAATCATTTTGAAGTGGTAATTTGTCTCGATCACCTTTATTAAGAGACGCCCGCGTAAGTGACGTTTTCATTATTTTGCAGATAGTGTTAAACAAGAGTTGTTTCATTTCTTAATTTATCTTGGTATGGATGCCCCTCTCCAAACGTGGTGAGATAGCCCATACTCAGAAAAAGATCGCAGTTCAAAACTTTGTATGATGTTCCTATAAAAGGTGAATTTTCGGGTTCAAAGAGCTATCTTTATCTTTGTTAGCCGACAGCATGGCAAATTATTTTTGGAAATGAACCACTACGGGCATGGGCTAAATTTGGTACAGCTCTATATAACTTCCCAAGGCCTTTTACGGTAGGGTCACATTGTTAAAAGTATCTGGTTTGATGTCGAAGTACACAGAAGAAGGATAAATCAGATCAGAAACCGAAAGTAATTTGGAATCAGCCAGTAAAGTCAGCAGTGATTAATCACAATGGACCCTATAAACATTAATTTGAATGGTATGTATTAATCAAAATTAAATACCGAAGTGTTGCGTAGGCCATAAACTATGAATGACACACTAGAGAATTAAAAATTAACATACAATCGTATATCTTATATACGATATCTTATATAATATATAGAGCGAGTAGTGGCCCGCCCAGGTATCGCAACACGTGTAGTAGTTGGTTTACCATTGTTTGACAAAAAACGTATGACAAAAGATCATTTTACAAACAACGTTTGAAAAACTAATCATTTGACAAACTTTCATTTCGCAAACATATTACTTTAAAAACAATCATTTGACATAATACAGGTTTCGCAAATGTGTTACTTAGAAAATAATTTAAATGTTAAATAATTATTTTAAAAATAATCATTTGACTAAATAATTCGTTTGCCAAATTGGTGATTGTACAAAAAGTTAGAAGATAAATTCTTAGTTTTTAAAAATAACTAATTTCTATTCAATACTTACGCGAAATTTTGAAAATATTTAATTGCTTGGTTGCAATTTTCATCTTGGACGGATTATTTATAGGCAAGTAATAATTTTGTATTAATACTAATTCCATAGAAACTAAGTCTTTAAAAAAAAATACGCACTGCCTGAATTAAGCGAAATAAGTAGAATTCGGTTCTGGCACTCGCCGGCCGCTGCCGCGGCACGCTCGCTTCGCTCGCTCGGCTCGTGCGTTGTGGTCGCAGTTCTAACCTAACCTAACCTAACCAGCCATTGTTTCAGTTGACCCTACACAAAGATTGTTGTATTATCGTAGATTTTGGTTAATATAATACCAAGCAAGGCATTTTGTCAAATGTTATTTATGCTTTACGTTGTTTTGCCAAATAACATGTTTAAAAAATAATCAATTTGTAAATTAATGTTTTAGCATAATAACTTTTTTATAGTAAATATACTGTCTAATGAGTAGTTTATTAAACAATAGTTTGTAAAATAATAAATTTATCAAGTTTAATTTTGTTAAATGTTATTTGTCAAATGATAATTTTTCATTTGTTTTTTGTCAAATGATCGGACACCGTTGTAGTTACTATTAAATATACACAAAACTTTATACATTTAAACCTTCCTCATGGATCTCTCTATCTTTTGGCGAAAACCTCGTTTATCATGGCGTGGGACAAAGTCTTATAATTTGAAGTTATACTGAAATTTAAGGCCCCGGACCTCTTGGACCTTCAATTTTGGTTAACTTCAATCACGTCATGGCAATCATAAGTCGTAAAGCTTTAATTTGACTCTCTGTTAGGTCAAAATCGCTGTAAGTACGCGATGAAGAGTTGACCTTCTATACTTATCAGTTTTGTGTTGTAATTCTTACCACGTTTCAAATTTATGATTTGCTTTATTTGTACCTACGTTTTACTAGTTACGTTTGACTAGCATATCATCGCAGAGCCTAAACTACAGATGAAGCTAGAAATATGGTATTATATAATGCGTACATTTTATGACGTAGTCAGCCTATTTGGAAGGATATTTTTATAGCATTTAACTCCTAACGGCGCCATACAGGCTGAAAGTTGATTTGAAACCAAGTATGCTGACAGTATACCTACTTAGATATTGTGTAATTAATTAATAATTGACATGTTTAGCAATAATTTGTTTACAAGCTGTGTGGTTTTCACTTATTTTGAAGCTAGTTGTATGCAAAAGCAGGCAACAATAATTAATGAAACATAATTATTTTGTTTCATTGCTTCTTTAATTCTTTATTCATTTGTTGTTAGCAGAAGAAAGAAGCGGGAGTCGCCGGTCGGGAGTCGTGGCCGTTTGTCATTTGCAGCAAGACGACTTCCTGAATGAGTTAGAAATTAACCAGCAACTTATTTGAACTTAACCCTTTGAGACACAATATAACAACGATTTGCCGCCGACATTTCAAATTGCAGCTTCAAAACCCATTGTACCTATTATCTGAAGGCAACGCCTCGGAAACCCAAGTTCTGTTCAGACAAGTCACTACCATTTATAACTGGTTAGCACGTAGGTATCTTATGGCTGTATTCGCTTCAGTCGTATTCAAATCTAAGGATTTACTACGGGCTTAGACATGTAATGACTCACCCCGAATCGTACAGCTTTTAAGAACGTTGTAGAACTCAGATCAGAACCAATAAAATTATAATCATCATCATCGTCCTAACGTTATTCCGATTACATCCAAATCTTTCGGATAGGAATCTCAAACCACTAGTGTAAACAATTTTTCTAGTTATATGCTTTTTACCACTGAACGACCACCATCTGAAAAACGCACGGAGACACGGGGCAAGCGATAATTAATAATTTTATTAAATAAGCACATTACTTTGAAAAATCAGTGGTGCGTGCCGTGCATTTGCACCCGATACCCTACACATGTAAGTATGCTGACATTTCCAGTAGGCTATCACTGCCCTATATAACCAGCAAATAATTAATTTCGAGAGTGAGAGTTTAAAAGTGAGGTGATTACCCATGGTAGTCTTCTGATATCGCACTTTGCATAAATAGGTGTCACGGGGTCGGCTGAACGCAAACAAGCTATGACGTTAAATGCACGTGTCTTACTTGTATCACCGCGCGACCTAAATCAATAAAGGTTCAGCAGGAAACTGCGAGCACCCCTGTAGCTACGAAGTCCAAGCCGGAAAAGGTGACAAAACAGGCTGACGTAGCAGATGATGGTTTGGTGACGGTGCAGCGGAGGAAGCGTCGTCAGAAGACCGTTAAGAACTGTTGCGGCACGGCTCCTGTGGAGCCTGGTGCAACCCTGCGCACTGCCGCGCCGGACACACCCGTGTACATCTCTCGCCTGCACTACACCACTAAGGTGGAGGACATCGCGGAGTACGTGCGCCAAAAGTCGAAGTACATGCCGAGAGTACAGCTGCTGGAGTCGCGACGCCACGTCAACTTCAAGGCGCTTATGGTGCGGATCCCGACGTGCTTTCTGCCTGTTGTTATGTAGGAGGACTTTTGGCCGAAAGGTGTGGTGTTCCGTCGCTTCCGCGGACAAGTGCCAACAGAACGCACAACATTATCGTGGCCGTAAGTGAAGCAATTTTAACATAGTATATAAGTATATTCACTAACAAAAATGGTATATTGTATGTATGTTAGTATGTAATGTATGTATCTTAATAAAACATATGTATGTCAACCCATTGTCTAGTACCCATAGCAAAAGCTCTGCTTAGTTTGGGACTAGATGGTGATGCGTGTATAATATATGTATTGTGTATGTACTTATTTATTTAAATAAATTGAAATTGAATTGATTTGAGTTAAATTTTTTTCCTATGTGCTATAAAACGTTGCTTTATGCCAAATTTCAAGATTCTAGATCGCCCCCCGTGGGATCTCCACCCTGTCGTGGTAGGGGGGCTTAGTAACCGAGGCTTGGACACCCGCGGGGAAGCAAAGAGAGCTCCCGAGAGTGGACGCTCCGCGTGGCCTGCGAAGGATGCGTTCAAAGATGCGGATGCGGGAGACAGTTCTGTCTGTCCCTCGCAGTCCGGCGCGGTCGCGGTAGCGGAGAGGCGTGTCGTTGTTGGTTGCCGCGCACCCTATCTCCCGCGACCAAATGGGGACGCACCATTGTTGCGTCGCGGTGGGGCCGAAGTGGAAGAGGAGATGCGGTGTTGTCAGGTTGCCGTCCTCCCTATCCTCTGCGGCCGCTGAGTGTATTGGCGGCGGAGCCCAACACCTTCATCCGCCGCCAAGGAGGTTGTGGCCTTCAGGCTATCCGCCACCGCTAACGCGACCTCCTGGCGCCCCTAAAATGGCGTTGAAGTATGCGCTGTGGTTTTAGTGGGTATTACGGCCTTGCACTCCAGCCGTCGAGTTCCATATACGTGCGTAAATGCATTTCCACAGGGAAAAAAAAACAAAAAAAATGATTTTAGATCGACTGGAAATACCCATTAGTTTTGACTGGAGCATTTGATTTTAATTTCAATTTTATACCCCTACGGGTTCATGGGTAGCAACTTTAAAATGATAAAAAATATTTTAATTCTATTTTTAATATTTGTTAAGCAATTTTTCCTTTATAAATGCTATAAGAGTTTACTTCGTGCCAAATTTCAAGATTCTGAGTTCGCGGGAAGTACCCTGTAGGTTTTGATTCCTTTGCAAGTAGTTGCGAGAAAATATGCGGCTTAAATTGCTGTTTCTTTTTATTACGTTGACATAGAAGTTTGATTTTATTACAGCTTCAAGGTATTATAGACCTGAGTATTTGATATGAATTTGAATTCAATACCTTAAAGTGTTCATGAGAAAATGGTAAAATTATGAAAAATATTTTTATGATATGATGTAACTAAAAAATTTCGGTTTTCGCAATTTTTCCTTTACGCATGCTATAAGACATTGCTTCGTACCAAATTTCAAGATTCTAAGTTCACGAGAAGTACCCTGTAGGTTTTGAGTTTCGAATATTTGCGGAAATTTGCAGAATAAACGGCTGTATCCTTTGATTGCGTTGGCTTAGAAGTTTGATTTTTTCACAGCTTCAAGGAACAGTAGATTTGACTATTTAATATACATTTCAGTTGGATATCTCCACGCGTTTCTGAGAAAAAGGGTCTGACAGACGGACGGACAACAAAGTGATCCTATAAGGGTTCCGTTTTTTTCATTTCGAGGCACGGAACCCTAAAAATTATTTCATTCAAGTTTTTACTGTTGACCGTTTAAAGTTATAATTGTAAATCGTGTGTGAACTTCATTTACATAATTATATGTGCGTCTCGTCTATCTTGTATTGTAATAAAGCTTTCTTTATAAATATTTAGATTTCATAGATTTTTTAGCTGCAGCTATAATTTAAATGGCTTAAAACTAATTTGTTTGGTAATTTGTTGTTTATTATCATGTTGACCTAAATGTTAAACTCTTGGTGGCAAATGTAATGGATTATTTTCTCAGAACACGCTAACTGGCCAGTCACAGCAGTTGTTGAGATGAATGCTTGTGCTTAATAACCAGTTATAGTCATCAATCTTATAACCTAGAATATCAATGATTATCAGTAATGGTTGATTTTGTTTGGAAGAATATCTAAAGTCTTATCAGATCTTTTGCTGGATGCGGTAGTTTAACAATAAAATAATTATACATTCGTGTAAACTTGTAACTAAAGAAATATATTGTCTTAATAAGGCACTAACTTTATACCCTAAATTATAATACGAATGCATGAAAAACGAGTGAATGGCAGTCGTAATGTAGAGAGCAAAAGATCTAACAAATCAACGGGCCTAGTCAAATGGCATTCATTTAGCAATGACGCTATTCTAAAAGTTAACTACAAAAATATATGGAACTGGAATATGATAAGTCTCGTAGTTGATAAATATCACTAGTCTACGACGTATGGTTAGACTAAAAAGCGAAGCGGGTTTCAGGGCGCAAGTCTTTAAAGAAACTAGGATAGTAACGCTATGATGATACTGATGCCATTGATGCTTACTTCCTACTGTGACTAATGTCTGTGCTACAGGCTGAAAAGATTGTCCAAATTAAAACCACAAATCTAACGAGGCAGTCAGATTAATAACAGTCCATTAAAAGAGGTGTTGCGTGTTCCCATAAAGTCACTAGGTACTCTCTTTAAAAAACAAAGAAAATATGTAAACAGCCCGGTCAAAACTGTTCGCACAGAAAATGTTAAGCTTTAACGCAACGAGACACTTATTTTTTACATTGGATATGTGAGTATAATATGTAAAAATTTTACTTACGTTAAAAAAGCTCACTCACTTAAAATATTTCCTATTACAACAGGACGCGGCTAGAATACCGAGACCCGGCTTTAATTACTTTGAGTGATTATTTAAATTTATTTTATAAAGATATGAAAACAAAAATATGTTTTTATTAAGCCAAAGTTTCATGGAGTCAAAAGATACGTTTCAAGACTCAGGAGGCCAATTCTGCTATTTTTATATGACATTGATATCGTATTTTGAATGGATTTAAAAGCGGTATTCTGATAACCTTATGTCATTATCGTACAATTTAAAATAAACAGTTCGTCGTTGACACATACGATCTCGTTACAATTTCATTCAAATATCATATCATTTAGAAGAATACGCTTTTTGTGACGTAAGTATGACACTGACATCATATCGCGACTATATTTACTTAGCGGAATTGCAGATATTTTAAAATGAGGTGTAAGGTGGAATTTCTTTTTTAAGGTTCATTCTTACACCTCGTTTACTGTTTTGTTGCTCCGTCAACTATTCCCTTGCTGGGAACGGGCCTCTTCTCTCTATGGAATGGGTTACGCCCTAGTCTACCACGCTGCCAAGGTGTGCAAACTTCGCAAACTTCACATACTTATGCAGATTTCTTCACGACGTTTTCCTTCAACGTTTAGCATGCGATAATTACTGTTTAATACGCAACAAACACCGAAAAGCCATTGGTGCGCGCGGTGCGTTTGAGTCCGAAATCTTATGCGTAGCAGTATGTTAGTGTTTCCACTAAACTATTGCTACGTAATACCTGAATCATCTACAGCTTAATATTGTGTGGTAAGGTTAGTTTTGAATAATGTTGTAAACATTATTAAAAATTGACATGATAACAGAAATGAAGGTAAGTTTATTGAGTTCTTGTCTTTCAGGCTTTATGGTGTGTTACCCAACGATATTTCAGCACTGTTGCAAGCGGCATGTTCACAGATGTACTGGTATATATCCCGAAAGACAATTTAAAATCAGTTTAAATGACCACGATAGCTCAAATTCTGAAGCTATATTTCTCTCAATAGTGTTTACAGTAGCAAGTCAGGTGAGTGGACACATTTGGTAGAAGTCCTTTTTAAATTATGTGATGAAGTACGGTTAAACGATCAGCTTAATGCCTAGTATGATACATGGAGTACGTACTTGATATGACTGTGGTAGTATTTTTATTTCTCGTGTTTGGGGTCTGGCCTCGTAGCATAATTTGCCACCTGTCACATAAAAAACACAAAATACCAGGACATAAGTAATGAATATTACTGAGATAACAACATTTTAAGGAACCTTTTAAGGTTATAACACCGATAACATCGTTACATACTCGTAATGCAAAGTTTTATTACTGTCAAAAATTATTTTGTCTTATTTAAAAGCATCAAAATATTTTTATTTATATGTTTCGCAAGGCAGGGCTGTCTAGCATAAAATTATAAAGCCTGACATATTACGAGCTTATTTATGTGACACCGAGTGTAACTTTAAGTTTTAAAAGTACGTAAAAACATTTGCTTTTAAAATATATTTATATGTGATACTGAGACAAGTTTAATCTCACCTTCTAAAATAAAATCTCTCGAATTGGTGAAAATTATTTTCGTATTTTACGAACCCCTGGTTCATGATTCATGCTAAGGTGCATGAATCTTGAACCGTAGTTACAAACATAAAGGTAACAAGTGTTCTATGTTTAAATCCAACCCACAACATTCGGCGTAGTGTTTAACGACTAAGCACTAGGCAGCCGCTTAAACAACTACGCCATACGTGCAGCTAATCTTTTAATGACATTTTGATGAACTCTCAAATATGCAGGTATCTCACGATATTTTAAAGCAACTGGTCGAAACCACGTACGTGTGTCCAGAAGCCTGTACTTTTATAATATGAAGTCCCCTTTTTTGTTCCTTCATACAGATATGAAGGAGATTTTCTGAAAAATTACTGAACCGATATTTGTGTGGTTTTCACCAACATATGTATACCTAGTGTGATTCCTGAGAACGATTTAATAGTGTATAATTCATGCGGGAGGAATCGTAGGTGAAGCCTAGTTGTATATACTTATGTACAAGTTATTTTAAATACAAATTGGGTACTTAAATAGTTGACATACTTACTTAAAAAAGAAGATCAACAGCCAAAGCTATAAGATAAATTCTAGATACCATATAAAGAAATATTTTGGTGATGATGTGTGTGACTAGTATTCATAATGAAGTACCTATAATCTACCTCGGTAAATATTGTAACATTCGGCCTATTAGAAAGTATTCTACAGCGAAGCTACTAGCAAAGTCTTGCTAATTAGCCACAGACAGGTTGTTAAAAGACCGTGTAGCACATTTCACGTCATTAATATTTTACGTCGATAGTATTTCGGCCGCCGGTATTTATTTAGTAAGGTACGTGAATGCATACAGTAAAGGATTATAAAATGATAAGTACTGCAAATTGTACTGTGAAGCTCATCGTAAACCTAGTAAACTATCTGAGCTATTGATAAAAGCGTACTCAACATTGCAAACGAAGCGACTATTTTAGGTATATTATTTTGAAAGTTTATTTTATCAAATTTACATTAATTACCTAGTTAAATAAATGCACCAGCTTAGTTAACATATATCAGATAATCCATTGACATTATTATTATAATAAGCGGCGGTACCACAAAAACAATTAACTACTAATATTTGTCACTCGAAACTACATATTAATTTTGGATATAAATAAACCATAACATAGTAACCATGTTGGATGATACGACTTTCCGCATCGCTGCTTGCCTCGGTTTAGGTGCGTCATATGTTTCTTCATATCGCTGTCACTGTGGGGAGGCTGTCGACAGCCTTGGTCACCATGGCTTGTCATGCAGCAGGAGCGCAGGTCGTATATCACGACACGGAAATCTCAATGACATACTCCGCCGGGCACTTGTCATCGCTGGCGTTCCAGCCCATCTTGAACCTCAGGGGCTGGCACGTGACGATGGCAAGAGACCAGACGTTAACTCTTTACTCCCATAGAAGTTGGGTAGGCCTTTGGTGTGGGCAGCAACGTGTGTCGATACCCTCGCGCCATCTCATCTTCCTGGCACAGCGGGTTTTGCGGGCGCTGCTGCTGCTACAGCAGAGACCTTCAAACGGCGCAAATGTGTAAACCTGGTTGGGGATTACGTGTAAGAGCCGTTTGAGGTCGAAACATTCGGTCCATGGGCATAAGCATTGCCATACAACGTGGCAATGCTGCTAGCGTTTTGGGCACGCTCTCTGTCGACGGCGATGAGGAGAGCTTTTATGACGCCCTCTAAATTATTTTTATTTTCTGTTTTGTATGTTCCGTATATATTTCTAAGCAAAGTATTTTAAGATTGTTAAGTTCTATTATATACCTGGGGGCCTACTCTCTTTCTCTGAAACGAAACTTCGCAAACGAACGAAATTTAAACGTTGTTTCGTTATTGACCCTACTCTATTTCGTTTTCGGACACGGAGACGAAGTTTGGATCCATAGACAAATTTCGTGAACGAATTGTGAACGAATATACTGAAAAATAATGTGTGGGTCTTTTATGATGTCCTATAAAGTAAATTACGGTTTTTACTTTAACTTAAAAGTTATAAACTATTTTGCGTTATTTTTTTATTTTACATTTAACACTGTTTTATTTAATATTTCTTGTAATATTCATGCAGAAATAAATATATATACGGATTAAAATGCTATTTTCGGCAAAATTCACCGAGACACTATAAAACACCCTTTCACGGTCATTTTTAACCGACTAAATAGAGGAGTACTATTTCATGCCAGTGATGGGTAGTAACTTATAACAACCAAAATAATCTGTTTATTCACACAATCTTCCATGCATAGGGTTCCCACCAAGAACTTAGGATCCCAAGCCAACCTCACCTGCAAGTGGTGCACCTGCCGATCAACGGACGAGGCTCTGGCAAACAAAATGTCCTAATAAGCGGCAATAGGCTCGCCACCTATAACGTGGGATCAAAACACTGGCGAAAAGTGGGCGTTTAATATGCCTCTGCCTACCCCTTCGGGGAAACAGGCGTGAGTCTATGTATGTATGTCACACAATCTTATGCTCGGGCCACACTACCTTAACCGTCTACCGGTCTGTTACCGCCATAATTATGGCAATAAATTACCGTTTAATTTACTGCCTGAAGTCATGTGGTTACACTAGAGTTTACCGAGATATGTCAATAAACTAGGCGGTAAAAATATCATTTATCATCAAGATGGCGGATGAAGCTGCAGCTGTTTGGTATTTTATGAGTGCCAATTATTTTAACATGAATCTTTTAAATTTTTAGCTTTCTGTCGGGTATCCCAAAGAGACGGTTCGGATTGGAATAGTTCCAAAAACTCGAGCGCTTTTTCATTTGACCACTCAATATCGGTAGTGTAGTAGATATACGTGCGTCGTCGTCGAACTCGTATTGCACACTGAACAAACGGTAGTGTGGCCGCAAACGCATTAATTACTGCCATAATCTTCTTTGATGTGCGAAAAAAGACCGCCGCCGGAGTTATTGCCTACCGGCATATGCCATATTGATTGGCATTGTAAAATTATGGCCATAAATCGAGGTTACACCTAGGCGTTGTTGAAATTATGGCAATAATTATTGGCATATCACGGTAGTGTGGCCGGGACATAGCCCATGTCAACATTGTCAATTGTCAACACATAATTTTTTGTTTGAATTCTTCAAAAAGTTTTCTGAAGTTTGTTTCTCAAGTATTGGGTTAATAAATCATGTTTTCACGTGCTTTTTTACACACTTCGCAATCGCGGTACACATTCCGTCAGAAAGTTATAATGCAGTCTGCATTTTGGGTCTCCACAAGTTTTGTTTTGGATCTAAAAACTTCGTAAGTAAATATCATAAATGTACCAACTATTTGCTTTTTCATTAAAAATATCGCCACTTATTGTTGATTTACATAAACTTCATATAATTTCAGTTTCAAATGGCTCCACATACGAGTGCCGCTACTCCCGAGCAAATCGAAACCCTTCTCAATTTCTTGGACGAGCATAGGGATCTAGCCCGCGGGAGATTGAGGAGTGTCGAAGGAAATGCCCGGGCAAAGAGGTTGTGGGATGAATTGTGCAATATGCTCAATTCCATGGGCGGTTGCACAAAAACGGTTCAGCAGTGGCAAAAGGTACCTAGTGTTTCATTAATTAATTAGTGACCCCCTCGCCGGTACGGGTGCAATGTATACATACAAACCTTCCTCTTGAACTATTGCTGAAAACTGCATTAATCCGTTCCATAGTTTAAAAGATCTAAGCGTACAGACAGCAGGAGTGACTTTGTTTTATACTATGTGAAGATAACATAGGTAATAATATAAAGACATGACAATCTCATGCTTGTTTTAATGTTTGCAGGTGTGGTTTGATAGAAAACATTTAGCCAAGAAAGCTGCTGCTGATTCTCGGAGGTCGGCTTTAGCAACTGGAGGTGGTCCATCGACGGCACCCCCACTCTCCCATTGGCAGTTAAAGATTCTTTCTATAATGGGAGAGAGATTTGGTGAACGCCAAACTGGAGCCAGAGTGTCAGCCTTCAGGGAGGTAATATTTCTTTGAATTCTCAATTACTCATAATCTTAGATGTATACGTATTTATTTCAATTATAATTGTTTTTATTATGAAACAATACTTTTATGTATAATAATTTTAAGTCCATTTTAAGTTTAAAGTCATCTAATTTCATTTTATAATTCTAATTAGTATTAATCTGTTTTATTTTCAGACCAATGAACCAATTCCATCCACCTCCAGTCACACAAGCCAACCTCCGAGCTTTTCACAGTCTCTTGATTCGCACGAGGTAGTTGTGGAGTATGTGGAACCCAGCCTAGAAGACAGACATCTCTCAGAACCTGCGAGTCAACCAACAGTTTGTAAGTATTTGTTTCTGTGGTATTTTCAGTAATGCTATAATATATTTTTAGTAACCAGATAGAACATTATTTTGTGAATCTATTTGACTGAAATATAGACAAATAGATTAAACTTAGCATTGAATGATACATAACTACTTAATATTGCAGAAAAACAATTCATTAATTGTTTACTGCAGAGAAATGCGTTAGCTTGTAAGTTATATCTATCTTGTGTGATAAATGTAAAGAATATATGAGATTAAAACAATATATTATCACTTCGTCCTTAATGTTATTACTATATTTAGTAAAATGTGCCTATTTTCTATGTTTTCGACCATTTTTTTAATTGTCAGTACCCATTTAAATTAGAATGTTATTTTTCAGCCTCACAACCTACATGTCCTAGAAGGAGACATTCTGCTTCTGCCTCTGATGTCAGAAGCAGATTATATCAATATGAAGAGGGGCGTGTAGAGAGAGAAATGGTCAGGAACACCGAGCTCGCAGGCATCAACACCGAGCTCGCAGGCATCAGGGCTGCTCTGGTGCAGTTGTGTAATCTTATACAACATTTAGACTATAGGAATTAAGATTAGTTTATTATATTAATTATTGCCCTTCTTTTTGACGTGACAACGTCTTATAAATTGGTTTGCCGGGTGACACTTCAAGAAACTGCGTTACGCTCCGCTCACGTTATGCGCTCACAATGAGAGCGAGTGAGAGGCACGCGTCCCGCCTAAGAGCGAGAGAGACAGACATAAAAAGTGAAAGGCACGCGTCTTTCATCCTTCTTCCTACCATACGAATGAATATTCACATTAAAATTATTTTACCACTCAAAGTCGTTGTCACGTAAAACTTTCGCCCGTATACCGACTTTACAGGCAACCAATTTTTTTTAATATTTTGTTTCATGATAGAGTTAAAGTAATTAAAACATTATTATAAGTTAAACAATACATTTTATTATTTTATTCAATGTCAAAGTCAAAATCCTTTATTCATTTGGGTCACAATGTGACGCTTATGAACGTCAAAATAATTAATTTATAAAATAATTACTTAAAGACTCTACATTTACATTTACTGCCACGTTCGCAAAGCAAGGGCGTAGAACCATGAGAAAGAACGGGCAATAAAACTCACGGTCACTCTTTTTCATCGCCAGGTTTTGCATAATACACATAATTTACATTTTGTAAGGTGCTACAACTGTTACACCTTCTATATCACTTGTATATATTTACTGTACATAATAATAGTCAAGCATAATTCTTAATTTTGATGTTCATTTAGTTAGCCTCCTCAGAATAGACATGGTAAAACAGGACCATCCACTTACATTATATATACCTAATAATGCAGGCAATCCGTGAAAGTGATCAGAACCATGATGGAAATGATGCAGTTAAATATTAAAATGTAATACCAGCCCGCAAGACCGTGATCTCGCCATATTAGAGGGACAGGGATGACCTGACACACGACGCCACCACACGAAATGACATATTAGTGAGCATAACGATAACGGTATACGACCCGGCAGTAAGAAACAATCTATTGGTATACTGACCATGACCGCCAATTACCTCCATTTTCCAGTCTTTATTATTAAGATAAATTAGTGGAACGCGTAAAAGGATGCAAATGTAGAAAGAATATTATAATTATATATTATAGTTGAAAACGAAAAAATATACAATGAAAATGATATAAATCAAGGAATAGGTAGGATAAAGTTCTATCTTCATCCTGTCTATTGCTTTCTAACAGTTGCACTAATGCAGCTCTTGCCCTTCGACCTGTCTGTAGCGCTTGAGCTGACGAAGCCTGTGACGGAGCAGCTGATTGAGAGGGAACCTGCCTGCTTCTTTCAGCATGGAGTTCATCTTCTGACAACTCGGGAACATCAATACCACCCTTTATACAAAAGTTATGTAAAACACAGAAGGCTATTATAATTTTACCTGCTGTTTCAGGGCAATAATGCAGTTCCCGAGCTGCCAAAAGACATCTCCATCGACCTTTTAATATTCCAAATGTGCGTTCTATGGTGGAGCGTGCACGCTTTTGGACAAAGTTGTACATTCCTTCTGGAGAGTCTTCAACAGCATTATCTATAGGTGTCATCATATGCTCCCTTTGAGGATAGCCAGAATCACCTAAAATAAAAAATATTACAAATGTGAGTTTGTGAGGATGTATGGATGTTTGTTACTCTTTCACGCAAAAACGGCTGAACAGACTGGGATGAAACTTGGCGCACATGTAGACCCTGGACATACCTACCTAATAAATAAAATGTTTCATTCTGGAGACCCTCCATGTGGATTCTTATGTCATTCTCTCTCCAAATATAAGCATCGTGTGTTGCTCCACCAAATGAAGCATCCACATTTGTTATATAGCAATCACTGTCACATATCTGGAAAATAATGTCATTCAATGAAACATACATAAGAAGTAAGTTAAGTATAGAGAGATTAATGAGAATTAACAACGGTAAATGTCACAATAAAATCATTAATATTTTTATATATACTATATACTTACAACTTGGGTGTTAATCGAATGAAAATGTTTTTGATTAAAATATTGTTCTTCATGCTCAGAAGGTCTAACAATTGCAATATGAGTGCAATCAATGCACCCAATCACACCAGGAAGCCGATATTTCTGATAAAATCTGCAACATTAATGAAATACTCAATATTCACTCAATATAGAGTAAGATGATATAAATAATTAAACTTGATACTTACTGCCGCTTAATAAGATACCTTTCATTTATATTTTGCGGGAATTTTATGTACTTCCTTAGTATATGGGATGCATTGAGGGCAGTCGTGACCTCCTGCCAACAACGAGAAACAGTTTGTTGTGCCATGGGCCCGTCCATGTTTTGCCCCACAGACCCTTGGTAACTACCTCGGGCATAAAAATTCAAGGCCGTAAGGATCTGAAAAAGATGAGGATTGTGAACAGAGAAATGCTTCAATCTATTGAAGAGAATGATAATAAAAAATATACACAACCTTAAATGTAGGTTCGATTCCATGACGCCTTTCCTTCGGAGGTAATAAAGGCACTATATCCTGGCACAACTCCTCGAATAATTGCCGACTGAGTCTGTAATTTCCTACAAACTCTAAGTCGGGAATTTGACTAATAATAAATTGATTGCGCAGGCGACGCCGGTTCCGTCTACGCTCTAAACGTTCTTCACGTAGAGCAGCCTCGATTAAGAGCATTCTTGTAGCCATTTTAAGTAAATATAAAACCTAAATCCACACTAACGAAAATCAAAAGGTAACACTTTTGGTTTCGTCAATTTGAGGTTAAAATTTCGAACAATCATCTGTCAAATTGAAATTTTCGTTCGCAACAATAACGAATTAGAGTAGGTTTAGAAATTTTAAATGTCAAACAATATTCGTTCGAACGAAACTTCGTTGAAACTTCGGAACGAATAGAACCGTGGTAGGAAACACGCGAAATTCGATCGAAACTTCGTTTTTCGTTGAAAAAGAGTAGACCCCCTGAATATTATATAAAAATAAAAACCTATTTCAGTTAATTATGTGCATTGACAGATTAATATCCCTGCGGTGACGGGGTATGAATACCACAGAACAAGGAGGCTATTGGTGTACGTAACGGACTGCCAAGAAGAAGGTCTCGTGTTCGATCCCCAGTTACCCCGGGCACACACCTCTGACTTTTCGAAATTATGTGTGTATTAAAAATGTTAATAATCGCTCGCTTAATAATGTGCCCGGTAGATGGCAAAAAGCTCGTCCTCTACCCCATTTCATACTGCAGATGTCGTAAGAGGCGACTAAGGGAAATGCACGAAGTAAATAGTATTTTTGCGAACACACGGCAAACTCGACAGACCGTGAGCCATCGCGTCTGGCTAGCGTGGTATAGTAGATCAAATCCTCCTATTGACTCACAAAGCTATTGTGACGCAGGTTAGGAGATGTTTTTGCCCAGTGGTGGAGTGCGGAAGGCTGTATGATGATGATGATATACATTGTTACTAATAGTAACCAGAGACGAGATTCAAGAAAGTTGAATAAAGGAGGTCCAGTATTAAAATACATCACGCTTAACTTCAATTTGTCTTATCATGACTACGGACAATGTATGCTCTTCAAAAGCTCGGGAAAATACGGTATTTATACCTTTCTATAAGTATCTTCGCTGATATTAGCGCACGTATGATGTAATACTTTAATCAGTCGCCTCGCTGATTAGAACTGGCCTAAGCTTGTGGGTTCGATTCTCACACCAGACGAGACTTGTGTGATCCCCAAACTGTTGCTTAGTCTTGAAACACAATTTTAAAACATCTGTAAAAAAGCTGTAATCCATTTCGATTTGACATTTGTTTCAGCGAATTTCGGGATGTCACACACGTATAACCATATATTATATAACATACTAACATTACTCTGAGAAACTCAAGCCTAAATTTGGAATTACATTTAAGTTTACTTTGTAAAAAGCCACCGTTTATTTTGGACTTTATACTAAGCCAGACATTCTAAATAACGGTTATATAAAACAATGTGAAACTTATTGTGTTACTAGTTCGCGCTTTGGTAAGTATTTACTCAAGTTTGTCCCCTGAGCCTGAATTTGGAACAAACCCTTTTTAAGATCTCGCTACGTCATGCCACCAGTTTGCTCGGGTCGGGATTAAGGGGTGCGGTATTAGTTCTCATTCGCACGACAGCTATTTTACATACATACATACATAGACTGACGCCTGTTTCCCGGAAGGGTTGGCAGAGACTACGGAACGCCATTTGCCAGTATTAAAGGCAAGTGTGAATGGGACAGGACGAAGGGGAACACCTACGCGGACTTTCTCTGACCAGATTGGAGACATTCTAAAAAGAGGACAGATCAGAAGTACCCTTAACAGAAGAGCATGCATGAAAAACTTGATGGGAGTGAATGAAGCAAGAGAGATATGTCGGACCTTTTGTAACACGCGTTAATATAGCAAGGCAAGGCTCAAATTTAGGCCCTCTTTTTTTACTTTGTTCATTAATGACCTAGTCGACTCCATTCAAAGTAACTGTCTCGCTTACGCGGATGACTTAAAAATATACAATAAAGTCAATCGAAGATTGCATTATGCTACATAAAGATATAACTTTATTACACACCATTGTAGATAATAATATGTCTTTGAACGTATCGAAATGTCACGTTATATCGTTTACGAAAAGCAAATCTCCCATAAGATACCCATATAATATAAATAGTGAAATCCTAGCACGCCAGAATGCTATCAAAGATCTTGGAGTTTGGATCGACTCCAAACTAACATTTACTGAACATTATGGGCATATAGTAGCCAAAGCCAATAAAGTCATGGGATTCGTATGGCGCATCATTAAACCGTTCAGAAATCAAGAGAGCATCGTGCTACTGTATATAACTCTGGTCAGAAGCATTCTCGAATACGCCTCCCTTATTTGGTCTCCCTTCTACCAAACCCACATTGACAGAATAGAAGGCGTCCAAAGACGGTTTCTCCACTATACTAGTTCTAAGTTTGGCTTGCGAAGAAAATTACCTACCTACGAATGCCGACTTAAGCACTTTAAACTAGACACATTAGAGTCCAGGCGCAAAACTGCCGAGTTTGCCACACTTTACAAGATTATTAACGCTCATTGGGATGCGCATGAGTTGTTGAGCCTTCTCTCCTTAAAAATTGGTGGTAGCAAACGTACACAAAGACTTTTTTCTCAGGCATCTAGTAATAATAATGTTACCTACTATGATCCTATTGCTAGAATGTGCAAAAATTATAATGATCATGCCAAAGACCTTGATATATTTTATTATACCTTTGGTGAATACCTAAATAAATGTAAGAATATAATTCACGCTATCAAAGACTGCTCCACAACCTAAATTGTCTCCCATAATAATAATCAGTAAACCTTTTTTATTTGATTTTGGTGTAATTATTTGATATTTGCATTTTTTATGTTTTGATTATTTTTGTTTTGTTTTTAATTTAACTAATTTATGTTTTGATTTATAATAATTTATGTTTGACTTTGAATACTTATCTTTTACTATTATTTTATTGTGAAATGACATTAACTTACTTATTATTCTTATTTTCATAGCTTAGTTTTGACATTTAATTTGTATAATTTTCTGACATATCTTATTTTGACATTTAATATGTATAATTTTCTGTTATACATATTAAATGTCACTCTCTTTATAAATGCTATCTTTTCTTCCAATGCTGTGCGCAGCCATTATCGGACTGCAAATTCACACTTTTTATTAACACTTACTTATGTTGTTGAATTTTATAATTTGTTGTCTGTAGTTGTGCCTAATAAATAAATAAATAAAGTAAATAAAATAAATAAAATAAATAAAATAAATTATAATGATCATGCCAAAGACCTTGATATATTTTATTATACCTTTGGTGAATACCTAAATAAATGTAAGAATATAATTCACGCTATCAAAGACTGCTCCACAACCTAAATTGTCTCCCATAATAATAATCAGTAAACCTTTTTTATTTGATTTTGGTGTAATTATTTGATATTTGCATTTTTTATGTTTTGATTATTTTTGTTTTGTTTTTAATTTAACTAATTTATGTTTTGATTTATAATAATTTATGTTTGACTTTGAATACTTATCTTTTACTATTATTTTATTGTGAAATGACATTAACTTACTTATTATTCTTATTTTCATAGCTTAGTTTTGACATTTAATTTGTATAATTTTCTGACATATCTTATTTTGACATTTAATATGTATAATTTTCTGTTATACATATTAAATGTCACTCTCTTTATAAATGCTATCTTTTCTTCCAATGCTGTGCGCAGCCATTATCGGACTGCAAATTCACACTTTTTATTAACACTTACTTATGTTGTTGAATTTTATAATTTGTTGTCTGTAGTTGTGCCTAATAAATAAATAAATAAACTAAATAAAATAAATAAAACAAATAAAACAAATAAAACAAATAAAATAAATAAAATAAATAAAATAAATAAAATAAATAAAATAAATAAAATAAATAAAATAAATAAAATAAATAAAATAAATAAAATAAATAAAATAAATAAAATAAATAAAATAAATAAAATAAATAAAATAAATAAAATAAATAAAATAAATAAAATAAATAAAATAAATAAAATAAATAAATAGCGTTCTAATGAACAAATGCATTCCCTAGTATTCGTTCACACGACAGTGCTTTTGAAACGCGACGCTTTATTACGCTGGGCGTCGGGCGATAATAGAAAAGACTTTATAAAGAGACCAGAAGAGCATGAATGAGAAACTTGATAGGAGTGAATGTAGCAAGAGAGACACGTCAGGATCGTTGTAAATGGCGTTCCGTAGTTTCTGCCTACGTGAATCTATGTACTCGTATGTATGAATTTACGGAACTGGAGACAAGTGTGATTATAAAGCGCTCGTACGAACGCTCTTATCGAAAGCGCCAGCGCCAAAGTTGAACGCTTTTTTGCTGCGCGTTAAAACAGCTCTGGTGCGAATTATTTCGTCACTTTTTTATCTTCTGAAAAAATTAAAAAAAAATCATCTTCTGAACTTGTTTTGGGCAAGCTATTTTCTGCCTTATCACCATAATCTTCTATGAAATTGGCATCTGCTTTCCCACCGTCTTCAAACACCGAGTTGTCTAGCGTACCAACATTCACAATAGAGTTGATTTTATCATCCCGTATACCTATAAACAAAATATATGTATAGGTTCCTAAATCAATCCTGAACTAGGTTTACTATATTAAGTTGTTAGTTAAATATAATCGTTTTTTTATCCTAATTAAAAATATTAATATACTAATTTCATCCCAACATCCTTTACAAAGGACATAATATTTTTACTCAAGATTCCGAAAAATAATAAAGGTAAACCTGCGAAATTATTGACTCAATTTGAGTGGTACCTATTGAGTAGCAACATTTTAAATAAAAATATACTTGAAAACCATTGATTATACAAAAAAAATACGATTTACTTACCACGTTTTCGTGACGCAGCCATACCACCGGCCGTTTCCTTAAAAATTACGTCTGTCAATTGCCGCAGACAAAAGTAGCATACCGAAA
Source organism: Euclidia mi (assembly GCA_944739405.2). NCBI lineage: Eukaryota > Metazoa > Arthropoda > Insecta > Lepidoptera > Erebidae > Euclidia > Euclidia mi. The sequence continues at coordinate 49,910,222 of OX123193.2, read as the reverse complement.
ATAGTTCTCTAGTATTTCCTCCAGAAATTAAATAACATTATTTTGATATCCCGCGTAATTTCAAAAATCTATACAGAGTTTTAAATTATGGACCTCTGAAAGGCGCGTAAGCGGTAATTGAAAGTTATTTGAAAAACGTTCTGGGCTGGAATCGCCATGTTTATTTTGGTTTATCAAAAGGCGCATGGGCGCCACGAGGCTACAGTTATAAAGCTTGCACAACAGTTTAGCTACGGGTGGAGACACGGATAGAAACAAGAAGAATTAAGCGATAAAATTAGAATTTACTTCAATAATTTCACCTTTCTTATAGACGCTTCATACCTCTTAACATCGTTATTCAACTACCAAGTTGATATTTTCAAATAGAAAGATAGATGTTACTTAAAATATCTTCTTAAACAAGTAAAATAAACAGTTAGGTATACTTTACACAACTCGCAATGTTGCGTTTATTGCACCATTAACATATTGGGACAATATCAATTTGCGTGTGTGTGTAAACAGCGTGTAATTACGTCCACACACGCACGTATAATAAGCTTCATGCCCCGCGTAACTGACTTCAATTTGAGTGCAAACACTAAGACTGTGCACTTTGTTATTGTACTTACATATTACCTACATATCTCAACTAGCGGTTAAATTGATATTAGATGCAAACAGTGGTGGATTCGATAAAATATGCCGTTCTCAGCGGTGTCTATTTATTTTATCTAATGCTATTTTGATTACAACATACGTAAAATTACGTCTACAATTTGCTAAACAAGTACATTCATGTGTATTATACCTGCAGCTTACTAAGTTTGCTTACAGAGCTGCGGCGTTGTAGTGAAGATTTAATGCACCAGAAAGATATAGAGTTGATGCTGCTATGCACGACTATAGTTACTTTTTATGAGCTCTTCGATAAATTGAAATGAAGACGGGAAAATAAGAATCACCGCAAACACCGTCGAATCAATCCACAATTTATTTTATTTGTATAAAAGCGAAGGACTTATTGTATTTTTGCTCAGCTCGTATTATATACCCGTTATAACAAAATCAGACTTCTACGCTTAACAAACTGTTTTCGTATGTAAAAGAGCAACATATATTTTTATAAGTACCTATTAAAAATTCTCAAACTCTATGTTGCTCTCAAGAAGTTTTTGACACTAAACTGGGAAACCTTACACACAGAATTAACCAGCAATGGCCTCCTAATTTTCTCATCGTCGCATAACAACACGTAGAAATAGCCTAATACATCCCAATTACACTACACATTGAACAAATAGAGGTACTTACAGAATATTGACTCGGCTGAAACGGTGATCAAATATTCACGGGCTGGTGACTGGCGATTCTGTTATACGCTAAGGAACTACCCGAACTACAGTCCCGTAGAAGTTGCTAAATTATAATGTGCTGAATGTAACCCATTTAGTCTTGCTAATTATTTATTTAATTTGGAACATTAAAGTAGGTAACATAATTTATAAGTAGCATATAAGTGAAGCTTAGTCTTATCTAAACTAATACAAAAACCATAAAAACAAATTTAGGAAGTGAAAATATTTACATGGTTTAAGCGTCGTAAAATGCCTCCGCATCAATGGCATCGGTTAACGTGCCCAGAAGGCTGGCAGCATTGCCACGCTGGATGGCAATGCTGATTCTCTGAGCAAAGAATAAACCAGCCTTCTGGTCACGTGAGACGTCGATTAACCGTTTAGAAATTTCCCGGAATAGAGAACGAGCGCTCGGACCCCATGAGCCTAGCGTTTCCACCCCAAACGGCTCAAACACGTAATTACTCACTAAATTACTGTATTTGCGCCGTTTGAGGGTTTCCGCAGTTGCAGCAGCAGCGCCAGCATGGCCTCCCGTGCTTGGAACGTGTGATGGCGCGAGGGTGTCTACGCAGGTTTCGTCCCACACCAAAGGCCTACACATTTTCCATGGCAACAATGACATACCATCAGGTCTCTTACCGTCGTCGCGTACCAAACCATTTGGTTCAAGTACAGCTGGTACGCCAGACGCGACAAGAGCATGACGGATTATATCATTCAGATGGGCATGACGAGGAATTCTACCAGCGCTTCTGCTGCAAGATAGCCCATGGTGGCCGAGGCTATCGACGTCTTCTCCACAATGACATCGATGCGGAGAAACACACGGAGCACCTCAACGAAGACAAATGGCAATACGGAATGTCTCATCGTCCAACATGGTTCCAGTGTTGGACGATGGTAGTGCCTGAAGCCATAGACCGGATTCCCACTCTCCCACAGCCAGCAAGCGAGCACGCTCTGTAACATTTAAAGAAGTGTCCAAAAGATTTTTTCTTACTATTGTTACGAGCTGGGGGTTCGACGATAAATTATAACGCTATGCCAGAAAAAAACTGAACTTTATTTATACACAAACACTACACACACTTATTTACACAACCAGTAAAAACACACTTATTTCACACTTTTCCACTTCACTAATAAGAACAACACTAAACACTTTCGAATTACTTCCTTCGCTTCTTGTATTTCGCTTCGATATTCAATTGTTACTGTGTGAACTCGCTCGCCCGCCGCGTATTTATACCGGCCGGACAGGCAACGAGATCCATCTGGCATATTCCCGAACATTCTCACTACAGACGAAACATTCTAGTAAGTCGGGAACAGTCGACATAGTCCAACGCCATCTAGTACAGAGTAGCTGAATTACCTTTAACCCACCGATACATTCAATCTATTCTAGTACACCCATTCACCGATAGATGGCGTAACACTGCCCCCCTCTTAAACGTGTTCGTCTCGAACATCGTTGGACCCATAGTAACGAGCCAACCGGTCCACATGAACTATCTTCGGTGCACCTCGTGACCCCTTCTGGATTCGATAGGTGACGTCGTTCATCCTGGTAATTATGCGATATGGCCCGTCCCACCTGGCTTGTAACTTAGGCGATTTACCTTTGCTTCGTACTGGGTTATGAAGCCACACCAATGATCCCTCATCGAAGCCTTTGTTGTTTGCCTTCCGGTCGTAGCGAGTCTTCATCTTCTCAGACATCTGTTGTCCGGATTCTCTGATGTGCTCGTACACGTTGTTCATCTTGTTGCGTAGCTCAGTCGCGTAATCCGTTATATTACGTGGCGATTCTGGCGGAATACCGGTGATTAAGTCTGCTGGTAAACGTAGTTCTCTGCCGAAATTGGCAGAAGCTGGTGTTACTCCTGTGGTTTCGTGGACTGCACTGCGATATGACAGAAGGAATGGTTGGATGTGCTTGTCCCAATCTCTTTGTTTGCTCTCCACGACCTTCGCCAGGTACCTTTCCAGTGATTGGTTAAATCGTTCAACCATGCCATCTGATTGCGGGTGATAAGCCGTGGTCCTGGTTTTATGTGCACCCATCACGCGACAAGTCTCCTTGAACACCTCGGATTCGAAGTTCCGGCCTTGATCGCTGTGGATTTCCAAGGGTACCCCCAATCGACAAAAGACTTCATGCACCAGCTTGTCGGCCACTGTGGTAGCTTCTTGATTTGGGATTGCAAACACTTCAGGCCACTTCGTGAAGTAATCCATCACAACCAAGAAGTATTTGTTTCCATCCTGGCTCTCGGGGAACGGTCCAGCGACATCCAAGGCTATGCGCTCCCATGGGGCTCCCACATTGTACACCTTTAATGCACCTCTGCTTCGAGTATGCGACCCCTTGACAGCCGCACAACTTGTGCATTTGCGGCACCAATCCTCGACGTCATCCCAACAGTGGAGCCAATAAAACCGCTCCCGGATCTTAGTAAGGGTCTTCTTAACTCCCATGTGACCTCCTGAAGCACCATTGTGATAGAGCTGCAAGACTTCCGGCACCTTAGTTTTGGGCACTACCATTTGCAAATGGCACTGGTTACCGCGAGCGTTTTCCCATTTGCGGCACAGAACTCCATCCTGGACGACCAAGCTTTCCCACTGTGCCCAATAACTCTTGGTGATAGGGCTCATTGCTGCGATATCACTCCATTTGGGCCTAGGAGCGCCTGATTTCTTCCATTCAAGAATCGGCTGTACATCCTTGTCATCTTGCTGAGCACTCTGCAAAGCTTCTCTCCATTCATCGCTTAGATCCGTCTTTAACATCCTCACTAGCGCTGCCTGCTTTGCTTCCTGTCAGCTACAGTGCTTGCACTGGTCGGGACACGGCCTACACGATAGGGCATCTGCGTTACCATGGGACTTGCCGCTGCGATGTTGTATTACAAAATCAAACTCTTGCAGTAGTTCAATCCATTTGGCTACTTGTCCTTCTGGGTCCTTAAATTGAAGTAGCCATTTTAGTGCAGTGTGGTCGGTTTGCAGGTGGAATTTACGGCCCAACAAGTATTTGTTGAAATGCTGCAACATCTTTACTACAGCCAAGAGTTCCCGCCTGGTGACGCAGTAGTTTCTTTCGGGTTTGGATAAGGTCTTGCTGAAGTATGCTATAACAACTTCTTGATCACCCTTCTTCTGTGACAACACGCCGCCAATTCCAGTGTTACTGGCATCTGTGTCCATTATGAATTCATGCTCGTTGTCAGGGTAGCAATAGGTGAAGTACACAGATGTTCCTTAAGCTTCTGGAATGCAACGTCACAGCTCTCATTCCAACAGAACTGCACTCTGTCTTCGGTGAGCTTATGAAGAGGTCGAGCAATGTCAGCAAAGTTCTTCACAAACCGTCGATAGTAGAAGCATAATCCGAGGAATGCTCTGACCTGCGTTTTGTTCTCTGGAACTGGCCATTCCTTCATGGCAATGATCTTATCCGGGTCAGTTTGAATACCGTTCTCCGAGACCACATGTCCTAGAAAGTTCACTTGCCGTCTGAATAACGCGCATTTCTTCGGACTCAGCTTCAAATTGGCTCCTCGTATCTTTGACAGCACTTGCTCCAAGTTTCGAAGGTGATCCTGGAAGGTGCGCCCCACGATGATGATGTCATCCAAGTAGATCCATAAGCACTCGCTCCATCAGTCTCTCAAAAGTAGCCGGAGCGTTGCACAATCCAAAGGGCATGACGTTAAATTGCCACAATCCTTTGCCTGTGGAGAATGCCGTCTTCTCTTTGTCTCGAGGATCTATTTCCACCTGCCAGTAGCCACTTTTTAGATCTAATGTAGAAAACCACTTCATCCCTGTCAGCGTATCCAGTGTGTCATCGATCCTTGGCAATGGGTAGCTGTCCTTCTTCGTGATGTCATTTAATCGGCCGAAACATTAAATGAAACCGACGACTGTCCGAGAAGACCCGTGTCCAATGTCAGCTTGCATGGTGTTCTGTTAATTTCGCCTTCGATGATCAGGCTGTTCCCGTCGCATGATTGCGAGATCGAGATACTTGGGGCTCTTCCATTACCAGCCAGCACCCACCCCGCAGTCCTGGCTTCTACTCGTTTCCCTGCTCTCGCTGCCTGGCAGGCACATCAGGCGACCCCTTTGGTGGAGACAGGGTGTCACCAGGCTGCCTACGCTTTGGGCAGCTCAAGCGGATATGGCCTCTTTCTACGCAGTTGTAGCACCGAGGTGACGACAAGATTTCCCTGATGCGGTGACCTCGGTCGTCGCGTCGCACTGCTTCCACCTCCAGAGCGTGGGCTAAGGCGTCCTTGAGGTCCTTGAAGTGCCCAAGCCTCACTGCTGCTCTTACCTCCAGGTCCCGGATCCCATCCGTAAACGCCTGTACGAGGTTCCCGTCAATAAGCGCAGGCGACGACTGGTATGCCTTCCTGACCAGCTTTTCCACCTCTAGAGCCCACTGCTGCAGAGTTTCTCCGGTGCGTTGTGTCCTGTCCTTCAGCTGAGCACGATAAACGTGTTCAAGGTGCGCGTCACCGTATCTCGCCTCCAGCGCCTCCAGGAGCTTTTCGTAGGTGACGTCTTGCCCGAGTGCCTCCAACACTGTCAAGGCCCGGTCGCGAAGGCCCAAGGTTAGGGCGGTTAAGGCCTGTTCTTTGGTCCACCCATTCGATCGCATCACAGCCTCGAACTGGATCTTGTATGCAGACCATGATGACGAGCCATCAAATGGTGGAACCTTAAATCCACGAGGTGAGGGCGCTACAGCCGCTGGTGTTACTTCGAGCCCACGCAATTTCTTCTCCACTTCAGCAACACAGGTCTCGTGGTGGTCATGTACACGCTTCTCTATAGAGGCGACGCGAGTCTCAAGCTTGTCGTGCACGAGCATCTCTACGTCGCTGATACGGGCCTCGTGCTGCTGAAGTTCCTCCTTGACCGCCTTCAGGTCCTTCCCTACAGCGGCGCTGAGGTCCTTCATAAGCACCACCTGCTCTTCTAGGCGGCGCGCGTGCTCCTCCTTGTCGCGCTGAAGCTGTTCCTCCAGGCGGCGCGCGTGTTCCTCTTGACGGCGAGCCTGCTCCTCCTGACGGCGAGCCTGCTCCTCCTTGTCGCGCTGAAGCTGTTCCTCCAGGCGGCGCGCGTGCTCCTCTTGACGGCGAGCCTGCTCTTCCTTGTCGCGCTGAAGCTGTTCCTCCAGGCGGCGCGCGTGCTCCTCTTGACGGCGAGCCTGCTCCTCTTGACGACGAGCCTGCTCCTGTTGACGGCGGTCCTGCTCCTCTTGACGGCGGGCCTGCTCCTCCTTGTCGCGCTGTCGCTGTTCTTCCATGCGGCGCGCGTGCTCCACTTGACGGCGGGCCTGCTCCTCCTTGTCGCGCTGTAGCTGTTCTTCCATGCGACGCGCGTGCTCCTCTTGACGGCGGGCCTGCTCCTGCATGAACGCCATCAGAGCCGCGATATCGGGCACCGCCATGGAGTGTGCGCTTGCAGGCTCTACTGCAGCCGCGGAGTCGCCTGATCCACCAGACGATGGAGAAGGAACGTCTCCGAAGCGTCTCTGGTCCAGGTCTTGCTGGCGCTGGTTCCTGGTACGCACTCCGTCAGTTTCTTCCTTCGGCATAACCGGCATAATTTATCCCTTTCTTCTGACACCAATTTGTTACGAGCTGGGGTTCGACGATAAATTATAACACTATGCCAGAAAAAAAACTGAACTTTATTTATACACAAACACTACACACACTTATTTACACAACCAGTAAAAACACACTTATTTCACACTTTTCCACTTCACTAATAAGAACAACACTAAACACTTTCGAATTACTTCCTTCGCTTCTTGTATTTCGCTTCGATATTCAATTGTTACTGTGTGAACTCGCTCGCCCGCCGCGTATTTATACCGGCCGGACAGGCAACGAGATCCATCTGGCATATTCCCGAACATTCTCACTACAGACGAAACATTCTAGTAAGTCGGGAACAGTCGACATAGTCCAACGCCATCTAGTACAGAGTAGCTGAATTACCTTTAACCCACCGATACATTCACACACTCGGCATGCCTACTTTAACCCACCGATACATTCAATCTCTTCTAGTACACCCATTCACCGATAGATGGCGTAACACTATGTTACAAAGCGGCACGTCCCACAGTCTTTGGGAGAATAGGTTGGTAGGCAAATCAGTGCTTGGACAAGCCATTTTCCAGGCGTTTATGGCTTCGGTTTTGCACAACACTTCTGAGTTAACTAGTGTAGGTGATAACATTTTCCTAGTTAACTCTTCCGTGCTGTGAACCGAAGACAGAAACGCCGGTAAACTGACACTGGAAATTTTGCAAACGCCGAGCCCAGCCAAACGTATGGACAAAGACGCTTGTAGCCAGGCTCGGTCGTCCAAGTCCACATTTAAAATTCCCTTTAAAGTAATAAGGATAATTTGGTCAATTTGTTCTAAAAGTGATTGTTTTTTCCAAAGTTGGGAAGATCTTAAGGCATGTGTGAATTTTGGGACGAAAGGACTATAACGAATAATAGTATAGGCCGAATGAATATTAATTTTGAATAGGCGATCTGAAATTTCACAAAAAATTTGTATCTTTTCGTCTAAGAAAGAACCGAAAGATTCTTCAAATACTGGAGAACCTAGCAGGCGAAGAGAAGTCTTATCAATAATTTTGATGTTTGATGCCAAATTATAAAATTTTGATATTATCGAATGTTTTTTGTGGAGTCTGTTGTATTTATAAACAATTCACACGGCAATGGGACGAATGCCACCATCCCTCTTGTTAAGGGCACATAGAATCGCCCCATACAAGATGTCAATGTTGGCATCGTCCACATACCGGAGAGCATCATATTTACTAGGGCAGTCAACTCCTACAGAAGTGTATCGCCAGCCACCCCAGCACTTGCACACACAAGATCTTTTAGATGCTTTGGTGTCAAGGCATCAAGGCCACCTGCCGAGCCACTCTGGAAGGAGCAAACTGCTGCTAACATGTCCTTGGCCGTGGTGATCAGATGTTCTGATTCACTGTCGGGAGCTTCAGGAAAGGAGAGATCATTAAGGACGCGTTTACAAAATTAGTAGGTACAAAATCGCGTCACTACAGCGACACGTCGGCAACAGTACCTACTACGTACGGTAACTTGCGGAAATGTAGTTCAACTAAATAACTTTGAGACTAAGAATTTTTTGTGATATGTATCTATGTGTTATAGGCCTGGCTGTGCGAATTACGTACAAATAAGTTTCTTATTTTTATACACCTAAATGGACATTATTACTTTATTTTTTCCATTATGTTGATTCAGGATATATTTCGGTATTTAGATATTATTTTGTTTCTTACGTTGAAAAGATTATGTGGACTGATGGTATACCATCCCATTCAAGTGTTGCGACTGGAACTCATAAAAGAATAGACCTAGTTATGCCAGGTTGGGGTTCATTGTATTTGTTTTAGTGAGTCCCTACCACTGGTACTAGTGAAGTAACCTTCCAAGGTTATTCGATGAGTCTTACTGGTACTCTTATGTGAGTAGAGCTAGGTATGCCGAGTTTGGGCTTATTTTGTTTGTACATAAGAAACCCTACCACTGGAACTTATGAAGTAACCTTCCAGGGTTATTAGATGACTCTTGCTGGTACTCATATGTGAGTAGAGCTAGGCATGCCGAGTTTGGGCTCATTTTGTTTGTACATAAGAGACCCTACCACTGAAACTTATGAAGTAACCTTCCAGGGTTATTAGATGACTCTTGCTGGTACTCATATGTGAGTAGAGCTAGGCATGCCGAGTTTGGATTCATTTGGTTTGTACATACGAGACGCAACCACTGCAACTTATGAAGTAACCTTCCAGGGTTATTCGATGACTCTTACTGGTACTCATATGTGAGTAGAGCTAGGCATGCCGAGTTTGGGCTCATTTTGATTGTACATAAGAGACCCTACCACTGGAACTTATGAAGTAACCTTCCAGGGTTATTCAATGACACTTGCTGGTACTCATATGTGAGTAGAGCTAGGCATGCCGAGTTTGGGCTCATTTTGTTTGTACATGAGAGACCCTACCACTGAAACTTATGAAGTAACCTTCCAGGGTTATTAGATGACTCTTGCTGGTACTCATATGTGAGTAGAGCTAGGCATGCCGAGTTTGGGCTCATTTTGTTTGTACATACGAGACCCAACCACTGCAACTTATGAAGTAACCTTCCAGGGTTATTCGATGACTCTTACTGGTACTCATATGTCAGTAGAGCTAGGCATGCCGAGTTTGGGTTCATTTTGTTTGTACATAAGTGACCCTACCACTGGAACTTATGAAGTAGCCTTCCAGGGTTATTCGATGACTCTTGCTGGTACTCATATGTCAGTAGAGCTAGGCATGCCGAGTTTGGGTTCATTTGTGCATAAGTAACCCTACCACTGGAACTTATGAAGTAACCTTCCAGGGTTATTCGATGACTCTTGCTGGTACTCATATGTGAGTAGAGCTAGGCATGCCGAGTTTGGGCTCATTTTGTTTGTACATGAGAGACCCTACCAGTGAAACTTATGAAGTAACCTTCCAGGGTTATTAGATGACTCTTGCTAGTACTCATATGTGAGTAGAGCTAGGCATGCCGAATTTGGGCTCATTTTGTTTGTACATGAGAGACCCTACCACTGAAACTTATAAAGTAACCTTCCAGGGTTATAAGATGACTCTTGCTGGTACTCATATGTGAGTAGAGCTAGGCATGCCGAGTTTGGGCTCATTTGGTTTGTACAAACGAGACGCAAGCACTGCAACTTATGAAGTAACCTTCCAGGATTATTAGATGACACTTGCTGGTACTCATATGTGAGTAGAGCTAGGCATGCCGAGTTTGGGCTCATTTTGTTTGTACATAAGAGACCCTACCACAGAAACTTATGAAGTAACCTTCCAGGGTTATTCGATGACTCTTGCTGGTACTCATATGTCAGTAGAGCTGGGCATGCCGAGTTTGGGTTCATTTGTACATAAGTAACCCTACCACTGGAACTTATTAAGTAACCTGCCAGGGTTATTCGATGACTCTTGCTGGTACTCATATGTGAGTAGAGCTAGGCATGCCGAGTTTGGGCTCATTTCGTTTGTACATGAGAGACCCTACCACTGAAACTTATGAAGTAACCTACCAGGGTTATTAGATGACTCTTGCTAGTACTCATATGTGAGTAGAGCTAGGCATGCCGAGTTTGGGCTCATTTTGTTTGTACATACGAGACGCAACCACTGCAACTTATGAAGTAACCTTCCAGGGTTGTTCGATGACTCTTACTGGTACTCATATGTGAGTAGAGCTAGGCATGCCGAGTTTGGGCTCATTTTGTTTGTACATACGAGACGCAACCACTGGAACTTATGAAGTAACCTTCCAGGGTTATTCGATGACTCTTGCTGGTACTCATATGTGAGTAGAGCTAGGCATGCCGAGTTTGGGCTCATTTTGTTTGTACATGAGAGACCCTACCACTGAAACTTATGAAGTAACCTTCCAGGGTTATTAGATGACTCTTGCTGGTACTCATATGTGAGTAGAGCTAGGCATGCCGAGTTTGGGCTCATTTGGTTTGTACATACGAGACGCAACCACTGCAACTTATGAAGTAACCTTCCAGGGTTATTCGATGACTATTGCTGGTTCTTATATGTGAGTAGAGCTAGGCATGCCGAGTTTGGGCTCATTTTGTTTGTACATAAGAGATCCAACTACTGCAACTTATGAAGTAACCTTTCAAAGTTATTCAATGACTCGTGCTGGTTCTCATATGTGAGTAGAGCTAGGCATGCTGAGTTTGGGCTCATTTTGTTTGTACATAAGTGATCCTACCAATGGAACTTATGAAGTAACCTTCCAGTGTTATTCGATGACTCTTGCTGGTACTCATATGGAAGTAAAGCTAGGCATGCCGAGTTTGGGCTCATTTTATTTGTACATAAGAGACCCTACCACTGGAACTTATGAAGAAACCTTCCAGGGTTATTCGATCACTCTTGCTGGTACTCATATGTGAGTAGAGCTAAGCATACCGAGTTTGGATTCATTTTGTATGAACATCAGAGACCCTACCACTGGAACTTATGAAGTAACCTTCCAGGGTTATTCAATGACTCTTACTAGTACTCATATGTCAGTAGAGCTAGGCATGCCGAGTTTGGGTTCAAACTCGGCATGCCTAGCTCTACTCACATATGAGTACCAGCAAGAGTCATCGAATAACCCTGGAAGGTTACTTTATAAGTTCCAGTGGTAGGGTCACTTATGTACAAACAAAATGAACCCAAACTCGGCATGCCTAGCTGTACTGACATATGAGTACCAGTAAGAGTCATTGAATAACCCTGGAAGGTTACTTTATAAAATGCAGTGGTAGGGTCTCTTATGTGCAAACAAAATGAGCCCAAACTCGGCATGCCTAGCTCTACTCACATATGAGTACCAGTAAGAGTCATCGAATAATCCTGGAAGGTTACTTCATAAGTTCCAGTGGTAGGGTCTCTTATGTACAAACAAAATGAGCCCATACTCGGCATGCCTAGCTCTACTCACATATGAGTACCAGCAAGAGTCATCGAATAACCCTGGAAGGTTATTTCATAAGTTCCAGTGGTAGGGTCTCTGATGTTCATACAAAATGAATCCAAACTCGGTATGCTTAGCTCTACTCACATATGAGTACCAGCAAGAGTGATCGAATAACCCTGGAAGGTTTCTTCATAAGTTCCAGTGGTAGGGTCTCTTATGTACAAACAAAATGAGCCCAAACTCGGCATGCCTAGCTCTACTCACATATGAGTACCAGCAAGAGTCATCGAATAACCCTGGAAGGTTACTTCATAAGTTCCAGTGGTAGGGTTACTTATGCACAAACAAAATGAACCCAAACTCGGCATGCCTAGCTCTACTGACATATGAGTACTAGTAAGAGTCATTGAATAACCCTGGAAGGTTACTTCATAAGTTCCAGTGGTAGGGTCTCTTATGTACAAACAAAATGAGCCCAAACTCGGCATGCCTAGCTCTACTCACATATGAGTACCAGCAAGAGTCATCGAATAACCCTGGAAGGTTATTTTATAAGTTCCAGTGGTAGGGTCACTTATGTACAAACAAAATGAACCCAAACTCGGTATGCCTAGCTCTACTCACACATGAGTACTAGCAAGAGTCATTGAATAACCCTGGAAGGTTACTTCATTAGTTCCAGTGGTAGGGTCTCTTATGTACAAACAAAATGAGCCCAAACTCGGCATGCCTAGCTCTACTCACATATGAGTACCAGTAAGAGTCATCGAATAACCCTGGAAGGTTACTTCATAAGTTCCAGTGGTAGGGTCTCTTATGTACAAACAAAATGAGCCCAAACTCGGCATGCGTAGCTTTACTCACATATGAGTACCAGCAAGACTCATCGAATAACCTTGGAAGGTTATTTCACTAGTACCAGTGGTAGGGTCTCACCAAAACAAATAAAATGAGCCCCAACCTGGCATAACTAGGTCTACTCTTTTATGAGTTCCAGTCGCAAAACTTGAACGGGATGGTATACCATCAGTCCAGATAATCTTACTAGATTTCAACGCAAGAAACAAAATAATATCTAAATACTGAAATATATCCTGACTCAACATAACGGAGTAATAATGTCCATTTATACAAAAGAAATTTACTTGTACGTAATTCGCACAAAATACGAGAAGTATCAAATTGATTTTAGCGAATATTTTGTATTCGTATATTGCTTTTTTCGTCTTCGGGCTGCAGCGACAAGCGACATAGAGTCCACTCCCGACGGCGCTCAAGCGCAGACTGAGATCTCATTGCAGAATTTGGATATATAAATCAAGAAAGTGGCTAAATAAAACGAACCTTATTGCCACACATTAAGACACACGTATGCGAGCAAAATAGGAGATAAATGTAAGATGATTTTTTGCTTTTTTTGAGTCAATTTACAATATTTTGAAAAAAACAATCAAATTGTTTTTGAGTTGACTATATTTACTACCCTATTCTATCTTTGAAAATCTAAATAAATGTTAAAATAGAGAGAAAATTGTACCCAAAAATAGCAGTATATGTCTATTTTTGATTTAAGAGGCCGTTTCGAATCGATTTTACATTAATATTAATTCAATTTTTTTTATTTATTTTCAAATTGATTTATAGATAAAAAAGTAATCAATTTATCGTAATCATTAGTTTTATTAGTTATTATCTAAAATTGTCGTAAAATGTACCGGAAATATGTGGTTTTTTGATACAAGCGTAAACGCGTCCTTAATGGGCGCTAGATGCTTGCTCTTCAGACCCGCAAGCGTCTCTGGAGAGCAAGGCGCCACCACATCACTACTGAATAATAGTCTAGATGCGCCCCGTATGTCACCATCCCTTAATTTGGATTCTACATATTGATAGAGCGACCACAAAATTAGACAAATTTGAGGTCTCGATGACTTAGGATATTTTGATTTTCCGAACTTTTATAACGAGTGTCGATTAAGGCATTTGGCTTTTTCGCCTTGTGGTTTTGTCGCTTGGCCTATTTTGCATTAAACCACAACAATAAGCTGTGTCGTTTAGCCCATTTTGCATTCAACTATATTAAAATCTTATGAATGTGGTTTGAATGATGGCCTAAGCTTCTATATCTACAAATGATCTATTAAGGGGTCATTTTGTTTCATTCTGCAGTCCCTGCATCAAACTACTTTACTCTGGTGTAACACCATCATGTTGCTTACAATCATTGTGCTTATTCAACTGTCAGTTGACATGGCGCTAAATTAATTTTCTCTCGTATTGTTTTATTCTAAGTCGATGCTTGAGCCAGTTTACTGTCAGCTTTTTTTACGGCAGGCATTTGAACCATTTTGCCTTTCTCAAATATATACTAGATGCTGCCGCTGCCGATTTTGGGCTAACCAACATTAAATTTCCAAAATAGATTAGATTAGATTAAAACTCTTTATTGTACACCAGAAAACAAAAAAAATACAAAAGTACAGTGAACATATTTACACAACTAAAACTAGTGGTACAAGGGCGGTCTTATCGCAAATTGCGATTTCTTCCAGACAACCAAGAATGGAATACAAGAATTAGTGACTGAGAGAATGGGTAGGTTGGTGTACTTCAAAGAATAGTGTATTCTGATGAGCTCAACAAAACTAATAATAATACTATGTACTTACATACTAATATTACAACATACATAAATATATACTTTATAACATATATAAATAGATACCATAAATAGATACAATATTAGTGCAAGTTTAAAAGAGCTGTCATGGAATATCTCCTATGTAGTGATTGGTGACAAGTATTTAAATACTGTCAAGGATTGAGCCTGTCTTATTGTCTCAGGCAACGAATTCCACAGTCGTACAGCCTGGACAGTAAAAGATTCGTCGTAGAAAACTGTAGAGTGAGCTGGAACTTTCAGTCTAAGATTCTCCGATGATCTTAAGCACTTCGTATGTGTGTCGTGAAGATATTCAAAGCGAGCTTTGAGATACAAAGGAAAAGAAGGATTGTATAAAATATTATAGAGAAGACAGAGAATGTGAGTATTCCGGCGAAGGCGGATTGGCAGCCACTTGAGCTTCATGCGAAATTCAGAGATATGATCATATTTGCGTAAACCATATATGAATCTTATGCAGAAATTTTGGAGTCGCTCAAGTTTATCAAGCTGATCATTATTGAGATTGAGATAGCTGGCATCGGCATAGTCAAGAATGGGAAGGAGAATAGATTGCACAAGTGCAATTTTAGTGGTAGTCGGAAGGAAATTACGCAGTCTTCTCAATGATGCTATGGCAGCAAAAAGACGTCGGCTGATGTATTGCAGCTGGACGGTCCACGAAAATGTTACGTCTATGTATATCCCCAGATTCTTGACATCCTTACTAAAAGGAATAGAGACACCTGCAAAAGACACCTGGGGAAGCATTGACCAATTAATCCTAGAAATTAGTCTAGAGCTGCCGGTAATTATAGCCTGGGTTTTAACAGGATTAACCTTAAGACCATACGTTTTCGTCCACTCAGATATGGCAACTAGATCCTGATTAATGTTGGTGATGATAAATTTTCAAGCTTCGCTTGAGATTAGATTTGCACATCATCTGCATAGAGGTGGTAGGAACTTGAAATAGAATTAGATATTGAATTGATAAAAATCGAGAACAAAAGAGGAGAAAGAACGCCGCCCTGAGGTACACCCGCAGAATTGTCGCACCAGGATGAATAAGTTTCATCCAGATGGACACGCTGCCGGCGGCCAAACAGGTAACTACGAAACCAGTCAATCATGGATGCTAAGAGAGCTAAGGATGGCAAGGAGCACGTCAAAGTCAACGGTGTTGAATGCATTGCGGAAATCCAACAAACAGAGAACTGTGAGCTTGCCGTCCTCCATACCTGACCTGATATCATCCGCAATATTGACAAGGGCAGTAGTGGTACTATGACCAGCACGGAAACCTGATTGAAAAGGATTGAGGATGTTATTTTTAATAAGGAATGAGTTGAGTTGGTTATGGATGAGACGTTCAAGGACTTTGGAGAGGAAGGGTAGTATGGATATGGGTCGGAATTCTGAAAAGGATATAGGATTGGATTTTTTAGGTAGTGGGACCACATGAGCATACTTCCAAGCTGCAGGAAACACGCCACTAGAAATTGAGGAGTTAAATATGTGCGTGATAATAGGTAGGATAACATCAAGGATGGGTAGGAACATATTACGGGTGATACCGTCACAACCAACAACGTTAGAACTAATGGATAAAATGCTCTTATAAAAAATTATACACAATTAACAACAATAATTAATTGTTTATATTATAACACAATTAATAATACTCAAAAAGAATCCTTACTTAATAAGGGATATATTGTATAAAATAAATAAAAGTCTAATGGATAGTTGTTTTTTTATGTTTTTTTTTCAAAAATGAAATTTTAATCCATCCTCCTACAAGTTTTACTAAAGGTCGCTTAGGTCAATTAGCCTTTCAACCGTCGATATGAATGTGACTAGGATAGCTTCTTTCTAAGCGCAAGTGTCGATTTTCATAAAAGTATCAATGCACCAAAGAAAGTTTTGTCTATTTTGAGGAAAGAAGTAATTTTGAAGTTTCCTTTGCCTTTACTATGTCAATGAATTATGTTCACACCAAACGGCTGACTCGAATGTTGATAAATTTTACGTGGACTATAGCTAGTTGAACATATAGGTACACATACTAATAAGCTTTCAACCGCGGCTTAAATAACACTAAACACAGTGACACATTAGTGAGATAACTGGCCTCAAAACAGAGCACTATTTGTCCCCACAATAATATATACACATTACAATTCTCAGATGTGCAAGTTTGCAATTTATTCACAACTTAGAGGGTGATTAACCAGATAAGAATGGACAGAATTCATAAATCTTCTCGAACAAGACTGTAAACAGTGTGGCCGAATATAATTGTTCGATGTTTCTTCAGAGTATCCAGGTTGCTGGGCAATCTTCCAAATAGCCAGTCGTTTTTCGCAAAACAAATAGTAGGATATCTAGTTGGTTTATGGTTTACCGCTAAAAAGAAAAGAATACGATGAGAAAGTTAAACATTAGCGACGAAAGTACGTACAAAATAGGGTTGACTTGTCTCGAGACTGGCCGCCGAGGACATTATTGATATTATTTATAACGCAATTTCGCCAGAAACCACAAACTAGAAAATATGAACTTAGATCTACGAAAAATAAATATTGTTCAAGAAAAGAAGACAAGTTATTGATCTTCGCTCCCAAGAGGACTCATAATTTCATAGGTCGAATCTCGAAGCGCACGAGATTTATTTGATTGAACGATACTATCTTAAAAAATAGTATTCTTGAGTCTGCAAATGGTTAATATTGAATAAATAAGCTTTGTTAAAGTTTGGACTTATATGCAATTTTAATATTAAGTAACCCAATAGATATGTTAAAATTCAGCTAGTTAAAATTGAGTGTTATGTTATGCGATTCGAAACAATAAATCTTCCATCATAATTGAACTCTACAGCAATAGCATACTCATCCACTACTTCCTACTTCTATATTTTTTCTAATTGTGAGTGTTGCTCTTATTACACGTAGTATGTTTGTTTAATATATGATTTTAGTAAGTACTAGATGGCTATGAAACCTTCTCGTATAAATATGTTGCTCAGTCGCAGTTCATGGGCTGCGATTCTTGTCCTGAGATTAGAACCCAACGAAATACGCGCCTTTCGGAGCACAATGGAATGTAAATTCTACAAAAGGAGTCACTCACGATACAAGACTTGACCTCTGAATTAGCTGCTTAACTATATACCTTACGAATGGCAACACAAAAGTCAGTCACTTATCAGTAATTATTACGGACTTAACACTTCCTTTAAGTTTCGAAACTCATTTCTTAAAGTGGTAGGTGTGTTTATAGTAAGTAAGTATATTTATTTCCAATAAAAACAGTTGACAAATTAAGTGTAGATGGTTCCAAACTAGGCTGTGCCTGTATCTTGGGCACCATATATCGAATCTTTAACATTAACAATATCTATTGGTAAGTACAGTCTGAGGAAAAATAATTCTAAGCAAACGTCATACTAAATAACATTATTAGTTAATAAAAAATATTGGTAAATTTTAAACTGTAACATGGCAAAATAAATTTTAAATTAAAAAAATATATAGTAATATAAATTATAATTATATTATGTGAGTGAGGTGCTGTGTAGTGTGTAGTGTGTGTGCGTGTGGTGTTGTGTGTGTAAGAAATATGTTACTGTGGTGCACAGAAGGTATTAAATTTAGGAAGTAATTTTCTATTTCAATTTACGAAATATCCAGAAGACGGATCTTTAGTATCTTCTTCATTTGACTGCATGTGAGATTTGTGTCGTTAAGAAATGTAATTACTTTGTTATAAATATGTGTATGTAAAAATATTGGTGGACGTCGGGCGAATGTTGATCTGACTGCTACTGGAGGTATTCTAGGCCTGCGGGTGTTTTGAGGTAAGAGGCTAGGCCTTAGCGATATCTTTATTTGCATTTTACACGCTACATTGTAAACATAAAGTTTCCGAACCCCGAGTACTGCTGCTTCTGAATACAGGTTATCAGTTGGGAAACGGAACGGTTTGTGCAACATGACCTTGCGCACGGCTCGTTGGGCTCTTTCCAATATTAACATGTTAGTTTTAGCGGCGCCACCCCAGATCACTATACAATACTGAATAATTGATTGGCACAGAGCTGTGTATACCAAATTTCTTGTTTCTATGGATGCGCACTCGGGTAGTAGTTTCATTTCATACATTATTTTGCGTACACGTTTCCCTAGGACTATAATGTGTTCTTTAAATGACAAGTTTTTGTCAATGATTATGCCCAGATATTTTACATGGTTGATTTGTCCAAACTCCGGACAATGACAGCTTGACTTGGAGGTTTTTTTTTTAATTTTTTTAGGACAACAAACAGTAACACTGATAGCTTAAGTTAATACATATACACGACGAATTACTTACAGTGAAACCAGCTTCATTGTCCGCAAATAATTAATAAGTAATTGTACCTACCTTTACAGAAAGTACTTAACATATAAGCAACAAATTCCACTATCAATTACCTACATAGTATACTTAACATATAAGCAACAAATACTCGCATCATAGACATCTTTGTAGCAAAATATCTATTCAGAATCAATTATATTTCTTATGTTTTTTTTAAAACTAGAGGGCAGACATGCAAATATATCAACGTCAGTAAAACAAGTGTTATACACATTCATTATTCTGCGCAAGGGGCAGCGGTCTCCTGCGTTGGATTTACACTTTTTTGGTGCAAACAGACAACATTTTCGTGTACTTCGAAGTGCCGTTGAACGATGAGGTATAAGAATACTTATTTGATTTACAAGCTGATTACAGTTAAATCTATTATGGCAGATGTCATATAATAACATAACGTCTAAAAGTGTTCTTCTTGATTCTAATGTAGGCAAAGAAAACTTCAATAGCAGATTATCATAGGAGGACTTAGAGCGATAACATCTGTAGTTCATGGATCGTAAAAATTTACGTTGCCCTGTCTCAATCTGGTCTTTGTATTTAGTGTAATAAGGATTCCAAACACATGTTGCATACTCTAACTGGGATCGTACCAAGGACTTATACAACAGATGATAAGTAGATTTACGTTTAAATGGTTTACAAGTGCGCATCACAAACCCATACATCTGGTACGCTTTAGTTACGATGTGGTTAATGTGGTCATCAAGATGGAGTTTACTATCCAGATATACGCCTAAATCTTTCACGATCGACACTTTTTCTAATTTACTGTGTGACAAGAAGTAGTCTTGGACGAAATTGTTATATTTTTTTGTGAACGTTATTGATTTACATTTTGGAATACTAAGGTGAAGTTTATTGACTAAGCAGTAACTAGACAAGCGATTTAAATCGTCTTGAAGGTTATGACAATCATTTAAGCAAGTGATTTCACGATAAACTTTTAAATCATCAGCATATAGTAAGAAATGTGAATTTTTAAAACATTTATTTATATCATTAATAAATAATACAAAGAGCAGAGGGCCCAAAATGGAGCCCTGCGCCACGCCTGAGGTTACCTTTACAATATTGTCGGCAGTCAAGCCATTGATAACGACTCTTTACGAGCGATTTTTTATGTAAGAGGTGAACCAGCGTAGCAAATTTCCTCTGATTCCATTAAAAGCTAGCCTTCTTAGGTAGCAAATCATGATCCACCTTATCAAAAGCCTTGCAGAAGTCTGTATAAACAGCGTCTATTTGTACTCTTCTATCCATACCATCAAATAGAAAATTAATATACAATACTAAGTTGCTAATTGTTGATCGTTTCTTTACAAACCCGTGTTGCTCTGCAATTATTATATTGTGTAAATAAGGATAAATGTGGTTATGTATTAGACGTACCAAGACTTTTGATAAGGTTGACAATATTGAAATTGGGCGGTAGTTGGTGACATCATTCTTATTGCCACTTTTAAACACAGGTATCACATTAGCCAACTACCAAATTCCAGGAACTATACCTTCACGTAAACTATTGTTGTACAATATATGTAAAGGCAGTGCAATGGTATCAGCAGTAGACTTTAAGAAGAACGGCGTCAGACCATCCGGCCCTGGACCCTTAGTAACATCTAAATGTTTAAGTTCTTTAACTATAAGTTCTTTCGAAATATAAAGATTTGATAAGATGAAATTACAACTGTCGTTAAAAGGTAAATATTCAAGATCTACTCCAAATCCGCTTTGTTCATATCCTGATCCAAAAAAGCTAGAAAAATATTCAGCAATAACTTCCGGTTGATTAGATTCCTGGTCACTATATTTCATGAAAGACGGAACACCCGACTTCTTATCAACGTTTTTTATAAATGTCCAAAATTTATTTAAGTCATCCCTTAAGCTATCCTCTACAGATTGAATATAGTTTTCATAACATTGTTTTCTCATAAGTTTGAATCTGGCACGAAATACAGAGAATTCTTCATAGTGTAACTACGAGTTATATTTTTTCCATTTAGTCCGTGCTCTTTGTTTATCTTTAAATATGTGTTTAAGTGGAGTACTAAACCAAATAGGAAAATTACTTGATTTTATAACTCGAAGTGGTATATTCTGCTTGATTATTTCATAAATCTTTTAATAAAATACATCCACCGCAGATTGTAAACAAAGACCGTTGAAAATATCATGCCAGTTCGTATTACTTATAGACTTATTAATAAGTGTATAATTACCTTCTAAGTAACAATATTTAGATGTAGGTGTCGTTTTTAAAAAGATACATAAAAAGGAAGATGTAGCGAATCTATGGGCACTAATACGTTATGAACTGGTTCACATATACATTTTATGTCGTTGGTAATAAATAAATCCAAGATACGACTCATATTATTCTTTAAAGTAAACTGCACACTCTTAGTAGACTGAAAAATGTATTAAAACGGTTATTGATGACACTATCTTGGGTACTATTAGAAGCCACATGCCAATTCATAAGAGGTAAGTTAAAATCACCTGCAATATAAAAAACATCTGATTTTCTAAAACGAGTCAACTCAATTTCTATAGCATTCAAAAATGTCACATATGTGTCTTGGTTTTGTTTGGGCGGTATATATACACCACAGATGAGTAGGCATGTTCCCATTAAATGTAACTTCAGTAAAACATAATCTATATTTAAAGATAACGACATACCTGCAAAATTATAACTGGAGTTCGAGCCAAGGGTCCAACGTTCAACCGAAATACCACTGCGAACAGCCACCAGCACACCACCACCGTCACATTTACCTGTCGCTACCCTATCTCGATCACAACGGTAAATTATATAACGGGAATCCATAATTTCATTATCCAAGATGTTTGGCAATAACCACGTTTCCGAAAGTATGATTATTCGTAGGAATCAGCTAAAGTATTCATAAACAACGTATTAAGTTTCGTTCTAAGTCCCCTACAATTCTGATAATATATAGACAATTTATCTAACATTTACCACTACATTCTATAAAAAGTATTACTGACACCGTAACACAATAGTAGTAATCGCAATGAAAAATAACACTTATGATTACATTATTAACACAACAACTAGTTTTACCGATATTAACATAATATACAAATGTTATAAATAACATTTCGTTAAATATTTGTAGCATTAATATTAACTGCTTAAATACGACTATTAAGGCGCTGTTATACCTCAGAAGCCGTGAAACTCCTAAGTTTTCGTCACGCATCTAGCCATAACGGTACATATTACAAACTAGCAAAAATTAGAGCTTAAAGTCAAAAGTCTGAACAAAAGACTTTTGAAAGAATTTTTCATGTACGTAAAATAGAATCACGGTAAAAAAATCACAAAATCGAGGCAGAAAATAATCTTTCGTCTCACTGTTTGCAATATTTTGATCGTAAGCTGTCGTATTTTTTTTGATAATATTGTAGGAAATGTAATGAACTAAAGAATTACCCTATTTATTTTCATATTATACCTGTATATTTTGTAAAATTAAATAAAATCTGCCAAACGTCTATGATTTTGACGCTCGGTAGATCCCATCAATATCAAACGCTTCAGCAATTTAAACCTTATTAGCATAAGCAGTGTACTGAGTGTCAGTTGCTAGTTTACGCCCCGCCCAGACCTCATCATTCGGCTATGAGCCCTGTGAGAGATAGGTCATGTCGCTTGCGTCTCCGCTGCACGAAATTTTACGTAAACCTGTTTATTATTATAATACGCCGATTTGAGTTCGTAATTTCATGTTTTATGTTATAGACTGAATACTTTAAATCAAATAGGCTTTTCATGTAACTATGGGCACATATAATTAGAACCTAAGTTTATGCTCTTGTTGCGTTTAATGTGTTATTGTTTCTTTGCTTATAAATATATAATTAGAAGAATAAAATATGGACAATTAGAGAAATGAAGTTCTACGAAGGATTTGTACAAGAAAGCGTCGTAATAAAATAGAAATTCATCCATGGCCAAGTGATTATGAAATATGTAACATTTTTACACAAATTATTTTCATAAGAGTCTTTTATGACTAACTATGTTACTTATATATTATCGATTATGCATAATATAATTATATAAATTATTCTCACAATACATAGCTGCCACAGTTTTCAATTTTTGAAAGAGTAATAACATAAAATCGAATCATTCTATGCACCTATATTTCAAATTCATTAGCTTGTCAGAGCGCCTGGAGCGCTAAGATGCCGCCACGGCGAACAATAATGATGACAGTGCTAATATAGCGCTCCGCAATCCGCACACAAGCGGTAACGAATGTTGTATTATTGTGTTTTGAACATAAACCTTTTTAGGTACATCGAGTAAAACTTTGATTATTCATAAACTATTAGGTATGTCTCAGTACATCTTATATCTTTTTAATTTCTAAAATCAATCATTTATAAGTAAGAAGGTGACTTCTCTGTTTGCTATAACACAAGATATAGTATTTTTTTTAATAATAAAGTACGTAACTAATTATCATTATTGTAATTACAGTGAAGTTAAAGATAACAGTTCTGCAACGTCTTACACACATTTGACTTCAGTCATTCCTAACACGATCTGTTCAAGAGCTAGCCAAACAATTTTTTTAACAAATTTGACTCAAATTCCGTAGTGATAAGCAAAAATTACAAGAGGGATAGCAGTGACTGGTTTGAATTGCGTAAGAATATGTTGGTAGATTGAAATTTTTGTATAGTGGTAAAAAGAAGAGATAACAGCAGTAAAGCCAACTTAGTAAAAACTATTTTGTACAAATAAAATATTTGCAATGTAAAATCAGTGGCGCATGGAATCTAAAATGAACAACTGGCTTTGCAACAACTGGCGAAGCAAAAAAATGTAACAATCGAGCCTTGTGGATTATTCGATTATTGGTGCCACGCCAGATGGATTAATATCTCCAAACACGATTGTGGAAATTTAATGTTCTAAAGTTGCATATAAGAATGGCCTGGAGAATAGTATAAGAGCAAATAAAATACAAATATGGAAACATGATAAAAAAGTGAACTGACTAGTCTAAACAAATATTGTAATTGTTATTACCAAATTCAGGGGCAACGCCACGTTACACGTAAACAAAAGTGTTTATTTGCTGTGTGGAGTGGCGAAAATATACCACTAAAAATAGAAATTATAGAAAGAGATGATGTTTTCTGGGAGAAGCTTGTGGCGTTTAATATGAATTGGCAGTTGCCTGAAATTGTTGATTCTCGTCAAGCTCAAGGGATGGCATTGCGAGATCACGGAGAGGAAAATGTTTCATCAGTGCTTGAAATTTCTACAATACCAAGCCGTAAAAGGAAAGTAAATGAAATTGTGCCTCGTGAGCAACAGCAAATAATAAGTCTTATCACCTCACACACTGCCCTTAACATTCGATGAGAATAAAGAAAACCTGCCGGGTTGTAGCAGACAGCTAACTTTTGATGAGCTGTAAACTCTGTATTTAGTTAATAAATTATAAATGAATATAAATAAATATCTTTTAATATTTATTTTCTTTGAAACAACACATATTTGAAGCGAAAGAGATTTTTTATATTTTTCCATACAAACATGTATGACGAGAGCTAACGAAAAAGCAGTAACTCAAATTCTAATTCTATAATTTTCTAAGCGACATAGCAGTATCTCATGAATAAGGTATATCCACATATATTTTTGATGTTTCATCTATTTTGAAAATAATAATGGGTTGGGTTTTGAAATAAGTCGCCTGAATTTGAGGGTATTGGTAGTGTCACCTTATAGTAATTTTGGCTGCCAGAGTTGCGTCTAAATATTTTTAAACAATTTCCAAAATTTCATTAATACTTCGGCAATTATGCAAAACGGAACGTAGTTTTAATACTTTAGTACAGTTTTATAAATGTCTATTTTATGTTGTATGTGACAAACGTGAAACGAAACGCAAAACTGCCATTTTGAAATGATCATATTGACAACTAATGTCAAATTTGTGCGTCATTGCTTCCGAGTGCCTAGGGTTAGGTGCGACTGTAATAAGTAACTAAATAGGTTATGTTATGTTCTCTTTTGACCCTTAATCCGAAAATAGGAGCCCTTCGCAGGGCTCCGTCAACCTTAGTTTATTAAACTAGTGTGATGAATGTGGAAGTTGGCAGTGCCATGACACCGATGTTTGGAGATTTTTTTTTCTGAGAAACCAAGTATTTCCGGCAAGTGAAAATGGTGAGGGGGGTTTCAAGACCTCCCCTCCTCTCTCTCCAATCACTCACAACCCCTAAAAACGGCGACGTATTTCGAAACCTTTACCATAATAATTATACCTATAATAACAATAAACATCCATAAATAAATAAAAGAAATCAACTTTTACTAAACTTCAATTATCTCGTAACTCGCTTTAGTTGAGATACGGCTTTTGCGCTTAGTAGAGCAGTATTGTGTTTTTAGGGTACCGTAGCCAAAAATTGTAAAAACGGAACCCTTATAGATTCGCAATGTCTGTCTGTCTGTCCGCCCGTATGTCACAGCCAATTTATTGCAAAACAGATTTGAAAACTGGCAGGAATGGAATTAGATGTAGGTATTCTATGAACTGCTTCACTATTTTTATACAAAAACAAAACAAACATAATAATGGCGTCTCCATACATGGAACTGACTTAATTATTTTGAACATCTTACGGCACGTAGGTATTTACCTACTTTCGTCAACTATTAATACCTATAACGTCTAATGTAAACCAGTTTTGCTCATGGCTGCACTGAGAACAAAAATTGCGCTATGCCTATATTGTACAAACAGATTAATGTATGTAATATAAATTTTAATATCAGTATCTCAATTCAATATGCTAAAACGTTTTGCTTGCGATTTTGAAATATTGGAATACGGATGTCGCCAGAATACGGCCGCACACGACGAGAATGAAGGGGGGCGCCCCGCAGTAGACGGAGCTAAGCTCCCTTCACCTCCCCTGCTTCACCCCCTCATTTACCAAAACAGTCGCTTAGCACAGCGCCTTAATAATTGAAATAAGTAGGTATACATTGAAAAATTATTGTTCAACCAGTGCGAAGTATCTAATGAAAGTAAACATATAGAGTAGTTAGCAACACAGAGACTGCACTCACTGATAACAAACATGTTTAATATTTGATTGATACACATTATACTAGTTATACACGATACGTTAGGTACTAGATTTGATTTTAATTTTACACATATCCTGTTCGGACCGTATAGCAATAACAGGCGAAGTTTCGTTGGCCCTAACCAGAACGGTTCCATGCTTGACCCATACAAATCGATAATTAGGCTGCTTTGCTCGCTGTCGGGCTTCTCGAAACAAATGCTTGTTTCTCAACGTCAAGTGTTCGTTAATATAGATCTTGTGAGTTGAACCAGCAATGCCTAAATCTTCAGAGGTAATGCCCTTTTTTAGGCGTGCAGCAGATATGAAATCATCACGTAGGGAGCGGCTTGAGAATTTAACGATGATATTTTTTGGTCTGGTATTATTATTGGCAGTTGGTACCCGGTAAATAGAAACGACATCCTGCTTGTTCAAGGGATGTTTAGTGAGGTTACTAATATTCTCCAAAATTGTGTGAAGATTTTCGCCACGTTTTTTAGGTACGTTATGAACCTCTGTGTAACATACGGGCTTGTTGCTCCATAACAGCTATCTTCGATTCCAAAAGAGCTATCTTGGATGAATCAACTATATACGATTGCGAGCGTTGTTCCAGTGCTTCGACGCGCGCTGTTACTTTTTCAGTCGCGATTTTTAGTTCCTCAAAGTGCGAATTTATAAAGTTCATTGCAGACTTAATTTCGCCGAACTCATCAGCGAATTTAGACATCATATTTTCTTGCTTTGAAAACCAGCCTTCAAGTCTTGCAAAAATGTATGACTGAAATGTTTGGAAATCGTCTCGAAGAGATTGAATGTCCGAGTTGTATGTAACTTTCCGAAATGTTATTTGAGGTGGAGGTGTGTCATGTTCAATGAGTGAACCATCAATGCTCATTTCGCCAAGGTTAGCCTGTTCACTTCCGTCACACTGATTATAAGTACTATTCAAATTATCCATAGTTTAAGAAGTCTCTGAATCGTCGACTACTCTTTGGAATTATGCTCAGGTAAAAAAGCGGTACACGTAACACTCGATCAGCGACGCGCGGCTCGATGAATTGTGATGAACGTGTTATTGTTGGAACATGTTATACTATGCAGTTTTATGCAGGTGTCAGGTGGTTTCGTTCTCTGTGTTTTACTGAATGCTATGAATTTGGTTTTGTTTACGTTAATAGTGAGTAAATTAAAATCAATCCAATTGATGACCTTGCTCATACCTGATTCGGCTTTGGCAAAGACTTCATTCCAATCTGTTCCATGGAAAAGAATAGCTGTGTCATCAGAATAACAGATTAGTTCGGCGTTTGGAATATCTATTTTAAGTAAATCATTTGTATAAATGGTGAATAAAGTGGGACCTATTAAGCTACCCTGCGGTACACCGAAGTATATATTTTGTTCTTCGCTGTAATCTTACACATTGCCGTCGTTTGTTAAGGTAACTTTGGAACCACTTTAATGCAATTCCTCTAATGCCCATCGACTCCATTTTCTTAAGAAGAATTGGTATGGAAACAGTGTCGAAGTATAAAAATGAGTTTTAAACCGCCACCAGGTATCCTCGTTAAAACTTGTAAAAAGTCTCGGCAACCAATATTTAAGGGATTTTCTTAATAATTATATTCCTCTTACTCTTTCATTGCCCTACTTTTGATCTTCCGTCTCTGTTTTTTATTCATATCTTCTGCACTGCGGCATAAGTAAACGCAATTCAAGTAATAATGCGCTTGCGCAGCTGTGCAGTAGGTTTTATTGCGCTTGGTTGTAGTTCGCCTGCTATATTAATCTACTTTAGTCTGTACTTGATTATTTTTCAAGTTTATATCTCATCCATATACTTGTAGTGCCTATTTTTCCGAAACAAAATCAACTTTGAGTTTAAGACATAAAGTTGATTATATCTCAGCAAAATATGAAAACATGTGGCGCCACCTCAAAGGCTCGTTTACTTAGTTATTTTTCTCAGTTCTGTTAATTCAGGGATATGCGCTTTTTGGTTTAAATACAATTCATGTTTCTACTGAAGTCTAGCTTTATAAAACACTAGCTTTTGCCCGCGGCTTCGCTCACGTTAAACTCGGGGTAACACAAAACTCCTTCATCGTTCGATAGTAATTTTCGTTTTAATCTTGTTCGTAGGGACTAATAAGAAATATAAACGCAAGAAGTATTAAAACCATTTCTGTAAACAGTATTTTAGGAGTTCCGTGGTCAAGATTGTCTAACCATGGAATCCTTATAGACGCGCTATGTCTGACAAACTATCCGCATATCATAGCCACTTTATGTCGAAACTATTCAGTTTACACATTTGAAAATTGTTAGGTAGATGCATTCTGTGAACCGCTTTACGACGTTATAGAAAATAAAAAATATTGAATATTAAGGGGGGCTTTTCATACATGGAACTGATGTGGAAAATGGGTTGTTAAAAATTACTTTGAGGTTCCTTAAACCATTGTTTCTCAAAGTCAATCGTTTGAAAGATATATGTACGGTCCCAAAGTGGTAAAATGGATGCTTGTCCCTCTAAATTTTAAAGTAAGAGAGGAACAAATCTAAAAAAAAGTACATGCTGTAGATCGTTATAAAAACCTCCAACGAAAATTGGTTTGAATGATATGTAGTCAGCAGTTTTTTAAATAAAGCACATCTTAAAAATCGCAAATATAACGTTATCGTTTATACAAATACTGTTAATATTTAGGCGAAGATAATGGCAATGGTAAGTGGAAACCTCCAATACGGAACCCTTCATAGCGAATAGCTTTTATAATGTTTCGTTCTAGGTGTTACTTGTAGCCGTTTGCAATAACAAAGCTTTGGTGCATTAAGATTCCGCATTAACAGGACTGGAACACCAACGTTCAGTATCAAGTTGCGTGAAGGTACTCCTGATAATTGTAAGGAGTTCAGAAACTCTATAGGGTACGAAGAAACTCGGCCAGTATTCATGACATTATCTACCGAAAGCATAGTGTTTTTACCATCGATATATATGTACTAATTTTACTACTATATCGATGACCGAAAGGCTCAACAACACACATACACTTTCGCATTTATGAGTAAAGAATATTGTTTCAGCCAGTTTAGCGTGAAATTGGTATATACATACATACACATTTTCCCATTTATACCTTATATTATTAGGTATTAGCCAAGGCTGTTAGAATAATTATTAGTTTATTTA
Organism: Euclidia mi; assembly: GCA_944739405.2. Classification (NCBI taxonomy): domain Eukaryota; kingdom Metazoa; phylum Arthropoda; class Insecta; order Lepidoptera; family Erebidae; genus Euclidia; species Euclidia mi. The sequence continues at coordinate 49,880,891 of OX123193.2, read as the reverse complement.
ACGAAATAATGACAGAGCAGCAGAGCACCATATGACAATGTATAATGTGACAGTACTGACAGATAGCACATGCGCAGTAGTCAATTATTAAGGCGCATGCGTTCTTACTGTCAATAGGTAGGAGGTTTGTCCCTACAAACTTCGACCCTCTCTAAAATCCCTCCCAGATTATTTTTTGCATTTTTGCATTTTATTAGTAGTAGTATCCTATGTGTGTTTCCTGGTTTCAAATTCAAATTCAAATTCAAATCATTTATTTGTTCATAGGTTCATTATAATAAACACTTAAACAAAGTCATACTTTTTTTTAAATTAAGCTAGATGAGGCCGGTGTTTCCTAACTGACTGCCCTGAGAAGAAACATCCGAAACAAACTCAGAGGTCATAGTCTCTTTTAAAGTCCAGATAATTATTTAAAAAAAAAAAAATAATAATAAGTATACAACATAAAGTATAAATATGTGAGTACAATGTGAGACGACTATACGAGTGAGAGACTAAAAAATAGTTATATTTTGATAGAATTGCAGCAGCAGTTCAGAGCCGACCAGTCCCGGCAGACGGCACCCGTTCACGAGTATGACGTGAGACTCAGCCATAGCTTAGCTCAACCATTTTTTAGGGAACCAAACCACCCGACCCACAACGCCACCGTAAGCAAGACTTTTTAGTGAGCATGAGGTTCTGAGCTACCTCCCCACCAATTTTCAGCCAAATCGGTTCAGCCGTTCATGAGTAATAAATAGTGTAGGTAACTAACACGACTTTCTTATATATATACATATCTCTTTAGAGACTTTCTTTATACACAACATTAACTGTTTTACCACCTTCACATAGTGGAATGTATGTATATACATTCCACCACCACTTACACCTTATTCCTGGAGGGGCAGGCAGAGACCATGGAACGCCATTTGCAACGATCCTGACATACCTCTCTTGCTTCATTCACTCCCATCAAGTTTCTCATGCATGTTCTTCTGTTTAGGGTACTTCTGACTTGTCCTTTTTTTAGGATGTCTCCAATCTGATCAGAGAACGTCTAGGTCGTCCTGTCCCATTCACACTTGCCTTATATATCTTCTTTGTCAGTCTTTCGTCATCCATCCTCTCCATGTGTCCAAGCCATCTTTACATGCCTTTCTCGATGCTTGTCACTACATCTTCTTTTACCGCACATCACTCTCGTATCACACAATTCTTTACTCTGTCGGCATAGACACATCACACATACTTCTCAGTGCTCTCATTTCTATAGCATTTATTCTACTTTCATGACTCTTCTGCCATACCCAACTTTCATTACCATACATAGAACATGAAAATTATTTTTACCGATCATGTGAAAAACAACATGTTGGGATCAGTGGCGTAGCCAGGGGGGGGGGGGTGGGGGCGGTCCGCCCCGGGTGACACCATTTTTGGGGTGACACCCAGGCACATTACACAGATGTGTAAGGTTACAGATGGTTATAGAAAAAATGCGTTACTGGCTGACTGACAGACAACGCACAGCCAAAACTATTTGGGACAAGAAGCTGAAATTTTGCACGTCCTTTGAGGACCGTAGTGCACTACGAACGGATTTCAAAAAATTCTCACGGAATCGGAGAGAAACGGTTCAGTTAAAATAAAATGGCTGGGCGTAGCTGTAGTAGCCTCTAGTATCTAGTAAATATAAGCCTTCGTCCCTTCCGCGTGAATTATACTTACACCTTAACATTCCTCAGGAATCACACTAATTATTAATTGGTGAAAAGCGTACAAAAATCCATTTTGTTGTTTTTGAGTTACGGAACAAAATGGGGACTTCATTTCATTATAATAAGTGTAGGTATCAGAGCCGCGCCGATTCAAGATAGCGCCTGTGTGCGAAACCTATGAAGCGCTTTTTGTCATTCTGTTTTGACATTCTATTTTATTATATTTGTCTGAAATAATTATGTTCTCCTGTTTTATATACTTAGTACCTCGGCTCTTTACCTAATCGCGTGAAGTTCGCTACCAGTTGGGAATTACTGCAAAAAATAAGCAGAATTAAAATTTGTACATACTACTATATTTAATATAGCTGACTTTCTTAATCTATACCATTTTGTACAAAAATCATCAATTGTTAAAGAATATAAATAATTTATCACCATCTTCAGCCTTTCGCAGTCCATTACTGATATCTAATCAGATAATTTCTTTGTTTTATTCTGTTTTATTTTGATTTTAGGGTCGATTACTTTGATTCTCTGGCAGATGACTTCATTTCGAATTCGATTCTTCAGAGAAACTCCGACCGTAGCCCTCTCCATAGCTTGTTAAGCGAGCTCAAATTGGTAGCTGGTCTACCAATTTGAGCTCGCCGTACCGTTAGTGTCCACGTTCTGTAAGTCACGGGTAGAACACACTTTGTCTTAAGTCTTGGCGGTAAGCATGACGAAAAGCGACGTGTTTTACTTTACGCTGCCCAGTTAAGCTGTATTCTTTTGCGAGCCTTCTCGAAATTGTCTCTACCCAACTGCAAGTTTTGCCCGACGCAGAAATTCGACATACCTACCTCTGAGCAAACGGTACCTTTACACGTACTCCAGAATAGACTAGGTTGCAATAAAGACAAAGGCTTTTTCATAGTCCATAAATGCTATAAGCACAGGAGATGATTATACTCTTCTATCTTATATATAATCTGCAGTAATGTTAATGTCATCTTTGGTGCCACCTCAACCTCGAGAACCGGACTATTTGGAGGTCTAAAACTCGTCCAGCAAGACGCGAAACGGTTGGTGGTGAGTGATGACACTGAAAAACAACTTAAATACGTTGCTCAATAGAGTGACGTGTCGATACTTCGATAGCACTTAAAAAGGGTTTTGTCTGCCACTCGACGAGAAGAGGCTAGATTTAAATATACATCAGAGCTGCACATTGTTTCGACTTCTACCCTCTATCTCTATTTTCCACGTTTAAGCTCTTGGCTGACTTCTGGTAACTCGTCCGTGAAGTTCCGTTAAGGTAGTTCGGGAATCCTCTTAGTAGAGATGAGGAAAGCACGCTGCCGACATGTAGAGATTACTGGAAATGCTCTGAACTTCATGAATTTCGGACCTAGAAGTGACGAATTTCCATCAGATGTGGTCAACAACCAAATCCGTGCGATCCCACTACAATTGGTAGATAAGCACTCCCACTTTGGCGTTGTAGTTCTCCATGACAACATTTAATTGGGCCCTTTGGGTGTTATGTAAGACTCTAGAAATGTCAAAATACATTTCCTCCTTTTCATCATTCGAGTATATTAAAGTAGGTGCATATACTTGGACAATTTTCAAGTTCATACTCTTGCTGATACACTGGAAACTGCTATATCGTTGCCAGAGAAGACTTTATATACCAAGAATCCGGCTCCGCCTTGGGTTAGCTGGTTTCCCTCTCTAAGTACATAGGATGGCTAGAATCTAGGGTAATGGTATTCTACGCCTCGCTGCGAACTTCACATAATCCCAAAATATGTCAGGCGTAGCTTTTGCACCAGTGACGTTGCTGACCGTGACCGACATTTGGCATTTAGGGTGAACCTTACACCCACATTTCCAAATGTTTTGTTTTGTTCCCCGGAGGAAGCCAAAACAACAAGTATTAACTTTCTCACTCGCAAAAATAAAAACATTATGTCTGAACCCATACACAACGTGTGTCACATCACATCGGGTTGGATCAAAACTGACTAAAAAAGGATTTAGGATGATGATGAATTAACTATGTTTCTTTTCTGTAACAATTGGGCATCTTTTTTTATTAGTCGTGATTGCTAATCGCAAGCGGCTTTTTTCTACTTAATTAGGACATAAGGTACTATATAAAGCTGAGGAATATTTTCAGTCAACAGTTTAATACCCAAAAAAATATTTTCAAAAAAGGCGCTTCATAGATTTCGCTCACAGGCGTTCTTTAGAGTCGGCTCGACCCTGGAACGCTAGCTTGATCCTGGTTATCGTAGGATTTATGAAGATAATCATTCAAAAGCCATGGGAGGACTCAGATGCTTTGGAGAGGGCAATGAACCGCAATACACCCGCGATGGGGTGACACCACTAAAATCCGCCCCGGGTGCCACCCAAGCTAGCTACGCCACTGGTTCGGATGTCGATTCCAGCTGTTTCAAGTGTCTGTCCCTGCGATTTATTTAGAAAATACACACAGGACTACGACTATCCAGCCCACATAGGGAAAGACAGACAGACATAAATTTAAAAAAAACATCAAATATTGCTTTTTAGCATTTTCCTAGATTTTTTAGCTAATTTTTGTCAAAATATCTTTAATGTACAGACTTTTTCACCTCTACAGTTTTATTATAGTATAGATTATCTATTTCTCAGAGCACCATCAGTACTTCTATCTTGAAATTCCTAGAGCTCAGTGGAGTTACATTAAGGTAAAAAATAAGATAAAGTTTGAAAGAAACGTTGCTACGTAAGTAATCACTTTTGGTGATTTTCGATTGGAATTAAAACTCCGGCAAAATATTTACCAACTTTATTGGCAAATGAAGTATTGGTTCCCGAAAATTCAGTCGCTTGTCAAAGAACTGAAACAGACTTACAGGAAACTGTTGATTTTAGTTAAAACAAGTATTTTCATTTATTTTTCACAGTCGGATTGTTTTACGACAGTATCGATTCGCCGAAAGAAAAATATTCAGAGAGAAGTAATCGTTTCGAGCTAATTTGCCCTGCAAATGAGACTTACTCCAAGTTCCTCACTATTTTCTTGGATCAATTTGCTTTGGAAGATGTAACTTGTTATTGGTTTTTCATTTATACCTCGTAAAGCTCCTTAATGTTTTATGAAAGTCTGTATTTATGTGTTTGCATTTGGGAAACAGTTGTGTATCTATATATCGAGGATATGCCTTTTGGTGTAACATGTTGCTTTTAATAAGCAAACATTGTTTTCTTTCACGCCAATGCTTTATAAAGTTGCTTAGCAATGGCATCTGTTGTATCGTTTCAATATATTGTTATGCACCGTTACTTCACAGTGTAATAATAATTAGTGTAAGTCACACAGTGAGCAGGGCAAGTCATATCTTAGATATAAATGATATGTAACTTATAAAGAACACACACTAAACATATGTAAATAAATTAACGATAAAATAAAACAGATTATATAACTTAACTGTCCTGAACTACAGAAAACTAAATTAGTAGAGATAACAATAGAAAAGGAAAATCAATAAAAAAAACAGTACATAAGAAAAACGTTTGAAAAAGAAATAATGATAGAATAAACACTATTTACTAGATATATAAACAACATCATGAGGCAGGTGACAGTTTTTATAAACGTGTACGACGTCATGGCCAAGTTATACAGCACTTGTTTGTTCGAGAAACTAGGTACATATTTCCCAGGTGTCCCCGACTGCCTGCAAGCGGCATCCTGTATCACCCTAAAGTCTGTAGTAATTTCTATACCTATCGCTTTATGAAAATGATCGATAACTGCGTCGATAAGGTATAGCGCTTTTGAAACTGGCTGCATCCACCGCGGCAAAAAAAAATGTATGTGTCCATTATCTATTATACTATGATATTATATGCTCTAACATTAAGCAAATATAGAATAACTAGACGTAACTGCCATACTGACTGACATTACTCGATAATATAAGAAAACCGTGTAATTTAACCGTGGTCTAACTTGTAGCAACAAGTGACGTTGGTATATAGGCTTTCTTTTAAAAATAAAACTGTATGTCGCTTAATTTGAAGGAGGTACAGTTCTGAGGCCGCTTGTGGATTATTCTATTATATGGTAGTTAATTAAGCCCCTAAGCAGAATAAAAAGATTACAAAAAGTAAGCATGTGACTTTAAGTACCTAGTAAGTTTAAAAACTGTGGAATTGAAAGAAAATAAATAACCTGAAAACATTCCGAGAAAACCCTATTGCGACAGCTGTCTTTGTAATTTATCTTAATGTAATTTTTTTCGTAACTTGAAACACGAGCATTACATCTGTCCATTTATCAATCTCAGCTTCTCCAACAAACGGGTATTCCATATTGCTAAAGAGGAAACGACAGCGAACCTCACCGTGTAACCGATCATTAATAATTATGAAACTATGCGATGAGGAATAATTAAGGCAATGATGTGAATGATTAAATGCCTGAACGGAAGGCATTTAATCATTCAGTAAATCATTGTCGATTTGTCGGAAAGCAAGCGGAAAATGAATTGAGATTGTGGATTTTATTTGGTACAGTATTGATATTACCGAGCTTTTGTTTGTGCTTTTCGATTAAGCACTGAATGTCAAAATATTTAGCGTATTGGTCGCATATTGTTAAGATATACTTTTCTTCTTCTTCAGCCTTTAACAGTCCACTGCTGGACTAGGCCTCTCCTTTGAAAAGAGGAATTGGCCTACTATACCACGCTGGCCAAGCGGGTTGGTATAGGGTTTGTATCAAGTTTTCCTTCTCTTACCGTGCTGTTCTCTGCATAATATGCTCCCTCTGTCGGCTCTTACGACACCCATGGGATGATATGGGGTGGTGACATTCCATATTCTTATTCCGTCCCCACACGGACTGATATACTTTTACATTATTGTAAATGTTGGTTGATTTGATAAGTCATTCTAAACTTTAAAATACACCATGAAGATACTTAGAACAACTACATACCAAGAAATTACTAAAAAGACAAGGTTATAGAAGCTATAGACACAACGTTTTGATATCTTCCAAACACAGAAAACCATTTAATCAAGTAAATAAAAAAGCGATAAAGATTAGTTTTACATCTTCATACTGGAAGCAGCCTTTTATCTCCCCGATAACGCATGTAGATAAGTGACCAATTTACTACTAAAATTAAACATTTTTATGTCAGCCGCAATCGAATGATTTCAATCGTCATTATAATCAACTAGAGGACGCCAGCAGCTACGCCTGCATTTTTTTTTAAATTTACCCGTTTTGGCGGATCCCGTGGGAATTCCGGGAAATCCCTTCTTAGTGCACCCCTACGGTCCGCAAGGAACATACATGCCAAATTTCAGCTTCCTTCGCCCAATAGTTTCGGCTGTAGCGTGTCTGTCAATCAGTCAGTAACGCAAGGATTTTATATATTAAGATTTAAGTCAGTATGTTAGATTCCTTTAAATGAAGATTGGTTTTGTTATATTTTAAGTTCTATAGCTTTAATCTATCTGTTCTATAGCTTTATTATATCGCTATGTCACTTACATCGACCGTATTGAAAACATCCAGAAAATATTTGTAAATTTCGTACGTTATCATCAAAAAAATCCGTTTCATTCAAATAATTATTAATTATTAGTGTGTGTAAAAAACACCATCTTCTACCTCTTAAAGAACGTCGTGATATAGGAGATATTATATTCTTACTTAAAACTATACATAACGAAATTGATAGTCCTGAGGTCCTGTTTAAAATTGGATTTAATGTACCCAGTAAGGCAGTGCGTTTTAATCCTCCCATAAATGTACCTCGAACCTCTTCAAACTATAGGCAAAAGAGCTATTTGGTGCGAGTAAGCAGGCTCCTAAACAAAATATGTAAAACTCATGACATAGATCCATTTTCTAGTAGTATGACGCGAGAAAGGAAGTGCTTAACTGAATCGTTTTTCAAATAAAATTAAACCTTTATTTTATCTCTGATTTAGGTTATAGAGAGATTTCAACTTTATAAGTTGAAAGCTCTCTATAATTAAAATTAGAGAGAGATTATTTAATACTACTTTAACAAAAAGCAGTTTGTGTGTGTGCGTGTACACGGGTTACTTTTTAACCGACTCCAAAAAGAGGAGGAGGATCTCAATTCGAATGTATTTTTTTTATGTTTGATACCTCATAACTCCGTTATTGTATTATATTATAGTTCTATAAGTGAAAACTTGTAATTGGCTTACCGTTACCTATCATGTTGTAGTTATACGCTGTATGTAGCTGTAAGTTTTCCATCATCATTATCATATCAGCCAAACGACGTCCACTGCTGAACATAGGCCTCCCCCAAGGTTCTCCACACAGACCGGTCTTAAGCCGCCCGCATCCAACCACCTCCCGCAATCTTGACGAGATCGTCGGTCCACCTTGCGGGGGGCCTACCTCTGCTGCGTCGTCCGGTACGTGGCTGCCACTCCAGAACCTTTCTGCCCCAACGGCCATCGGTTCTTCGAGCTATATGCCCTGCCCACTGCCACTTCAGCTTGGCTATCCGGAGAGCTATGTCAGCGACTTTGGTTCTACTGCGGATCTCCTCATTTCTGATTCGATCTCGCAGGGAAACTCCAAGCATAGCTCTCTCCATCGCCCTCTGAGTTACCTTGAGCCTTCTGATAAGGCCCATAGTGAGCGACCACGTCTCCGATCCGTAAGTCATCTCTGGCAACACACACTGGTCAAAGACTTTCGTCTTGAGACACTGCGGGATATCGGACGAGAAGATATGTCGTTTAGTCGTAAGTTTTCCATATTATAAATAAATAAATTAAGTTAAGACTGCTTTTTGACTGTCATCGGTGTGGCAAACCCACACCGATGGCAGTCAAAAAGCAGTCGTTCACGTCCAACTCATGCAGTATTTTCTAAGTACTGTGCCCTATATATGTAGACGAAGATTCAAGTTGTCATCATACAGTCTGAATGTATTGCTTCCAGAAAAATAAATGATGATTATTTTGACCTATATGAAAAATCCGTGCTTTTGAGTGAACAACTTTCTGATATTATTATTTAAAATAACAATACAGTATATTTTTAAAACATGAATCGCAATTTCATTTCAATACGCCGAATAGTTGCATTTGTACATCGAACTGTAAATAAAAATACCATAAATTTGTAGCTCAACAAAATTACAAAGGTTTATTTTTCATTAAAATTCGTTGTAGCTTTATGTGAAAAATTTACGCGTAATTGCACACTAGCTTTATTGCATATGTAGCAAATGACCAACCTGCCGGTCTAGTGGTTAGTGTCCCAGACTGCTAAGCTCGACATCATCATCCTCCTAGCGTTATCTTAGTTGCAACCCAGGGTCCGCTTACTAGTCTTACCGGATTTGATATCCGGTCTTAGAGGATTTTTTCATGCCCAGGATAAATTTTTGCGAGAAGAATATAAAAAGTGTTGGATCTATCAACGTGTCCGACCTTCTAATACAGATTTTTATGTCCTGTTACTTAAAACTTAGAACACTGACATCAGAAAAGCCTGATAATAGAATGTACAAAGGAACATATAAGTAATTTTATTGCTTTGCTTTACTGAAATCTGTGTTTCCGGTATCTTTTCCTTAGACAAATCTCCTGTTAGACGATGACCAGAATATTTAGTACATACGGAATATTTAGGTAAGACGACTGATCTTAATGTTCTTCATGTTCTCAAGTGAAGTTCACAGATGTGCACTTACAGTATTAAATACATGAAAGTTACAGATTATACGAATAGTTACCGATCTGGCCTGGATTTATTTTATTACTTTATTCGCTTCTGAAGTTGTTAGAAGACAAAGTGGATTTACAGAGTTTGAATAACCTTAAATAATGAATAGAGGGAGTGAATAACCAGATGACGTTTGATAGGAGAGAATGGAAGTGAAAAACATTCAGCGTCGACCCCAATATGGGAACAGGGCAGGCAGAAGGAGAAAAAGAATCAGAATTTCAAATGACTTTCATTTAATTTTTTTGTAGTTGGCTAGCGAGATCTGATCCGAATAGCAAGATCTATGACAAGAAAGCTGAAGGCAAGCCTCTATGGAAAGCAAGTTCTACAAGAGAATTTAAAATACCCATCATTCAGGTAATATATAAGTACATCTAAACGCTATCGTAACTTGCATGTACTTACACGAAATGTTTTCATCCAAATCTCAATACTAAGTAAAATAATAAAAAATAATACCTACTTAGGTACAACTGTAATATTACTATTAAGTATATTAATAATTATTAAGGCAAATAAATATTTTTAATGGATAATTTTGTTTACATCAGCTATGGAGAGACTGATGTAGAGCGAATACGAGAAGAAGGCTGACCTGCTGACCTACCTAATGGCCGCGCTCAATTTGAATACGTATTAGTATCACACCTTAACGCACTTTTGTATGTTTACTTACACATACGAGTAAGCGTCATGAGTGAAGCTTTAAACGACACCAGCCAACTAATGGCTTTCTGGAAGGAACTAAGGTGGTATGAGTAGTCGGCGTCAATGAAGTCGCCACATACGCACAATGGCCCAAATAAGTGGCTAAGTGCGGAAAACCCACGACCAACTATAACTACACATACGAGTAGTGAGTACTAAATATAAACTAGAAGACTGCACGGATGGCGTAGTGGTTTAAGCGGCCGCCTCGCCGCTTGACACTGCGCCACGTGTTGTGGGTTCGATCCCCACACGAGACAACACTTTGTGTGATCCATAAATTGTTGTTTCGAGTCTGGGTGTTAATTGTCCTCGTTAGATGTATGTTTGTAAAGTCCCCCGTGACACAGGATTTAGTCCTAAAGCGGGAGTTGTCTTTAAAAAAAAAAAAAAAAGAAGGTATCTACTCTTCGGTTTTACCCAGCAAGTAGGGATTACCATCGGATGTCAGACCTTTGCGCGCATTTAATTACGAATTATTTGGGATACTTCGCAATTTAGGTAGCAGCAACAATGATAACATTTTATAGACAAACTTCTACTAGGAAGTTTAATAACAGTTAATAATAACCCATGTTGACATTTTAACTAACTACAGCCTACCCGGTATCAAACCTTTATCAAACAAACATTCCTCCCAACCTACATGTTGCTTCAAACATGTAAGTTATATTACGAACCTTATGGCAATAGCAATAAAAACGGCAGAATTTCCTTCAAAGATAGCCCATGTACTTCTTCAAAGATGCAACATACAATTTGAACCTTATGTCCATGACAATAAGGATGATAAAATGTCTTACCAATTTAATTACCAGTAATCCTTAGATAAGTAAAGTTAACAAGAAAATTGAGTTAGTTTACTATCAGTTGGTGAGTCGGAATCGCATCGTAACTAATGATGTTATGGACATCATTGTGAATTTTATTACGATGTTCATGGGACATAATCAACATAAGCCTGTATAGGGTTTTATGGCCTGTCTCTTTTTTTTATTAGTATTTTTTATATTTTTGTTAAGTAAATTATAGAAAATGGAATTATTAAAGAATCAAACGCGAAAATGCATTTCGACAAAGATGGTGATTTGAACTAAACCTTTTTGAAAAATAAACTTAGCATCTGTAAGCTATGTAAGAATTTGTTTTTATCTGTTTAACTTAATTAGTAGGCGTTTACATATGGGCAAAAGCCATAAGAACATATTCAAGGAATGTTTAAAATGTTCAACTTAGTCTTTGTTGTTTTCATTGTAAATAAGTTCAACTGCCGGTTTTCTATGAATCTTAGCTTCTCTCGACTCTCACTAAAGGCAGCGGCTTGCCATCAGAAGGAACACTAACTCGTCTGCTCTCAAACAGTAATAAAAACTGAACGTATGTATGTATATACACTGCTAAAGAACACCTCGGCGGATTTATTTTCATATATTTTGTGCATTCACACAAATTACGAGGGTAAACTAAATTATTAAAGTCTGGGTGGTCTTTGTTACCGCAGCTAAAGTTAGTAGCCATTAAATCGAATGCAAGATGTATAAAAGGGCTTCATATATCAAAAGTCTGAATTTAAGAACTAACCTCAAAAATAACACTTCTTATTTCAAATTGACTGAAAGATTCTTCCAAAGCGCCAATGTAACAATTTCACACAAAAAACTGCCTTGAACAGTTATTAGCTCTTGTATTTAGTTAACGAGATTACCCTAATTCTAGTAATTGACAACCCAAACAGTACTAAAGTGTGTTGTTACCTCCTTTAGAACGACTTAAGTTGTTCTTATTATGGAGAAAAAATGCCTTAGAAAATTTGCGGCCGCCTCTTTAGATGACACGAATGGAAAATTAAAATAACATGTGTTGATTTCCTCATGGAACTTAAAATTAATTAAGAAATGTAGGAGCTATCGTATTTCACTGGTTTTTTTTTCTGACACGTAATCTAGTGGATTCTGGATTCGTACTGCTAAAGTGACAAATATTCAAAAAGTTTCAAGACCCATTGGGTTTTGCAATAGGATTAGGTAGGCGTTAAGGTCTAAGCTGTTTTTATGCTTTGGGGGATGACGCTATGATTGATGGCATTGATAGGTCTGCATGTTTATAGTAGTATATCATCTCTTTTGGAAAGCATGAACCCGAAATCAATACTTAAACAAAGTAAGGTAACACATACAAAAAACAACAACCTCCCTGTTTGAAGTTGGTCGTAAATTACCCATAGTACCTTAAATATTTTAAAAGGTGAATAGCAGCTATAATATTAAAGTATTGGCAAAGAAAGAAAGGCTATTTAATCATATTTACTCAATTAGTTAATGAAGTGCCGACATTGTAAGCACCGAGGTAGAGGTTCGGAGAAATTCCACATTAAAATTTGTTCAACATCGTTTCCAACGATTGGTTACTTGTATTATTCGATGAGTGTTCCTTTTCTTGGTATTGATATAGAAAGTAATATAAGTATAATTTGATTAATTTTTAATTAAAGTCGACTGGAGATGTAATGAAATGCAGCACTAACCTAGTGGCGAGCGCAAAACACTACTACGCAAAGTGTCTCGGGTGCAAACCAACGGCACGCACGACTGTCGTTTCGAAGTTATAAGGCATTAAATTTAAATTTAATTCGTTTTTGCGCCCAATACCCAAATATTCTCACAGTTCCTTGTAGCACAGAGAAGATAATAGTGTTAATAGTAATTTAAACCAAAAATGTATATTTTTGGTTTAAATTACTATTTAATATTAGTATTAATATTTGGTCTGGCCGCGCTGGCCAGACTAGTTGATGTATGGTCTGATTTTAGGTATTTCATCTCATTACAAAGATACATACTATTTGCTTCGTTTATTTTACTTAGTTACATTACGAAATCCATGGAATGAAATGGGGTAGTGACACTTTGTTTTTATATGCGTCACCACACGAATAATGTCAAGTTACGTTATAAGTTACTCATGACTATATTAAGTTATCCCTAAACATTTCGCCCCGAGTAAACACCGAGACATACTGGCGATAACTCATAACAAAAAAAGCATATTCTCACCCAGACTGGCCATTTCCTGCCTTAAACTTAAACCACACCTCTCCCTAGCATTACCAAACTATAAATACGCCGCAAACGAATTTATTTACAGTTGTATGAACTTAACGTTGTTCATTCGCCACACACACACATATCTCCTCACTCATGCACGTACACACACTTATTGATACATACTCAGTTCTCGTGAAAAAGAAACACTTACACTGGACAGTACTTTTAAAATTCCACCTGAATTTAGCCACAATTCCTTGTGAGAAAAGGAAGTGAATTGCATTTAATCCAATGAATAAAGTTTTGCAATGAAGCGAACAACAAACTGGAGAAACACCAAAACCTAATTAGTTAACTCTTATGCTACTGCTACACCTGCGTTAGCGTTAACGTTGATGGCAATGGCCAACTACGCGTTAATTAACGCGCTATAAATGCGCCTTAGCTACATTAAGGTTACAATGCCGTTAAGCGTTAATTCTTCGTGAATTCACACGTTAAAGACTTTTCAAAAAACGAACCTTTAAAAGACGAATATGCACGCTTCTTATAGGTTCTAATTTCGAATTGCAAATTAAACAGTCCTTACTTTGCGCGCGCATCCCGTCGAATGAGACGGCGTTAATGTAGCCAACATAACTTAGCGCGTTAAACTACGCGCTAAAACCATTTGATGTGTCCAAATAACCGACAGGCGAGCTATCGCTTAACGGTTAACGCCATTAGTAATGCCGTTAGTACTTTAACGCGTTAAAACGTTGGCCACATCTACGTAGCGCCTAAATTAACGCGCTAATTAACGCGTTAAGACGCAGGTGTAGCAGGAGCATAAAAAATACGGTTTTTGTACAAAACTACATACTTTGGTACTAAGTTTTTGACAAGATTAGAAGCTCATTTTATGTAGCACTGGCTGACCCTGCGGTTCCACCCGCGTTATTTAGGACTACTGCTCCTGTTATATAACCTTTCCCATACCTCGAGAAAAAGTCTTATCCACAGAGTGACTAAAGCCTGACCCCCGCAACTCAAAGGAATAGCGATTAGGCATGGCTTCGACCAGTGTCAGCCAAAGATCAAGACTGTCAAGAGTACTAAATTCCCATTACGACTGTCAAAGATCATCAGACAGTCGAGAGTGCTGGGATGGATGGCTTAGTGTGCGATTTTCTAAACAACTAACAAACCCAACCGAAAACGGGCAACAAATCTTGAAGGAATTTATTGTTTGTATAAAACTAATCTTAATAGAGCCTTCAAACTTAGGTCTGAGATATAACCACGACCTGACGTAACCACTAATCAAACGATCTTCGTGTCTATCTAAATATTCAAGTTGATTAACTACTCTCAATTGTATGGAGCACTTGAATTTTCATTATTGAACCGTTATTTAGAACGATTGTCCGGTAGGCTAATTAGATATTAAAATATTTAGATGATCAAGCAATAGCTAAAAATTTGGAACTTTTGTCCGCGAACGTCTCGTAGATGACTACGAGACGTTCGCGGACAAAAGTTCCAAATTTTTAGCTATTGCTTGATCATCTAAATATTTTAGTATGCAAAGGAGAATGTTTTGTCAGCTGAGCGAGATGCAACACTTCTCTAAGATTATCAGATTAAGCAGCAGGCTAACAGATTTACATCACTATTGTGGTTTTGCAGTGTAGTTCGCTATATCTACAACAAGAAGTATTATAAGCTACAAAGCACACTGAAACCATCTTAGCTTCGTTTCACTCTGTTCCCGTTGTAGCCTGCGCTAGACGGTGTGACGGCCATTATACGTGTGTGGCGACGAATTCTCCGCGATCAGTCATGTGTGACTACAAACATGGGTGCCAACTTGACCTGCGCGTACGCACCGCTCGCCCCGTGTTTGATAGATACTTCACAGTATAACGTACTAAGAGCTAAGCTGAGATGTTTGGACGAAGCAATTAATGCTTAGATTGTTTGGTGTGAATACTGAATACATTTATTTGCTGTGCTATCATATTCTCTTAAATATTTGTCAATGTAGTTGTGCAGCTCAAGTTTCTGCTAATATTATGGGAAGGGACGCAGATTTTAAAGTACTTACTACCTATTCTATCATATACATTTTCAGCTTTTCTCTAACTTCGTCGTTATTCATATTTTACCCGTGTTACTCGTGTATTTTCAATACCTATCCGTGAATTAAAGCCTTAGAACTCGAGCTCTACCAATATGAAACAGAACTATAGAACAAATCTTAATATATAAAATCCTTGCGTTACTGACTGACTGACAGTCAGTTGCTAGTTTACGCCCCGCCCAGACCTCATCATTCGGCTATGAGCCCTGTGAGAGATAGGTCATGTCGCTTGCGTCTCCGCTGCACGAAATTTTACGTAAACCTGTTTGTTATTATAATGCGCCGATTTGAGTTCGTAATTTCATGTTTTATGTTATAGACTGAATACTTTGAATCAAATAGGCTTTTCATGTAACTATGGGCACATATAATTAGGACCAAAGTTTATACTCTTGTTGCGTTTAATGTGTTATTGTTTCTGTGCTTATAAATATATAAATAGAAGAATAAAATATGGACAATTAGAGAAATGAAGTTCTACGAAGGATTTGTACAAGAAAGCGACGTAATAAAATAGAAATTCATCCATGGCCAAGTGATTATGAAATATGTAACATTTTTACACAAATTATTTTCATAAGAGTCTTTTATGACTAACTATGTTACTTATATATTATCGATTATGCATAATATAATTATATAAATTATTCTCACAATACATAGCTGCCACAGTTTTTAATTCTTGAAAGAGTAATAACATAAAATCGAATCATTTTATGTACCTATATTTCAAATTCATTAGCTTGTCAGAGCGCCTAGAGCGCTAAGATGCCGCCACGGCGAACAATAATGATGACAGCGCTAATATGGCGCTCCGCAAGCGGTAACGAATGTTGTATTATTGTGTTTTGAACATAAACCTTTTTAGGTACATCGGGTAAAACTTTGATTATTCATAAACTATTAGGTATGTCTCAGTACATCTAATATCTTTTTAATTTCTAAAATCAATCATTTATAAGTAAGAAAGTGACTTCTCTGTTTGCTATAACACAAGATATAGTATTTTTTAATAATAAAGTACGTAACTAATTATCATTATTCTAATTACAGTGAAATTAAAGATAATAGTTCTGCAACGTCTTGCACACATTTGACTTCAGTCATTCCTAACACGATCTGTTCAAGAGCTAGCCAAGAAATGCCAAACAATTTTTTAACAAATTTGGCTCAAATTCCGTAGTGATAAGCAAAAATTACAAGAGGGATAGCAGTGACTGGTTCGAATTGCGTAAGAATATGTTGACAGATTGAAATTTTTGTATAGTGGTAAAAAGAAGAGATAATAGCAGTAAAGCCAACTTAGTAAAAAATATTTTGTACAAATAAAATATTTGCAATGTAAAATCAGTTGCGCATGGAATCTAAAATGAACAACTGGCTTTGCAACAACTGGCGAAGCAAGAAAATGTAACAAAAAAAATCCTTGTGGATTATTCGATTATTGGTGCCACGCCAGATGGATTAATAGGTCGAAACACGATTGTGGAAATTTAATGTTTTAAAGTTGCCTATAAGAATGGCCTGGAGAATAGTATAAGAGCAAATAAAATACAAATATGGAAACATGATAAAAAGTGAACTGATTAGTCTAAACAAATATTGTAATTGTTATTACCAAATTCAGGGGCACCGCCACGTTATACGCAAACAAAAGTGTTTATTTGCTGTGTGGAGTGGCGAAAGTATACCACTAAATATAGAAATTATAGAAAGAGATGATGTTTTCTGGGAGAAGCTTGTGGCGTTTTATATGAATTGGCAGTTGCCTGAAATTGTTGATTCTCGTTAAGCCCAAGGGATGGCATTGCGAGATCACGGAGAGGAAAATGTCTCATCAGTGCTTGAAAGGAGATGTACCATTTGGCCATACATTATGGGCCTGGCACGGACAAACACGACACCATGTGTATTTTGAAGATAAATTACTACTCTATTAACCTGTGTATATATTTTTTAAATAACTTTTGGTGGAAATAAGATACGAGATATTTGAAATGGAAATTATTCCACAACTAAATATACCTCAAAATTGAATTTTAACATAAATATAATACCTAGATGTAAATAAAGGTATGTCGTTGTGTCATAAAGAACAAAAACTACATAAAGAGAGGCCAATAATAATGAATAATCACCTGTGTACAAGGGAACCTCGTACTATGTTTACTCGTCCAAAAAACTAACCACAATCACGAACACCGCTGCATATTCTTAGCATCCTTCGTTGAACTTCATTTCTCTAACTGTCCATATTTTATTCTTCTATTTATATATTTATAAGCACAGAAACAATAACACATTAAACGCAACAAGAGTATAAACTTTGGTCCTAATTATATGTGCCCATAGTTACATGAAAAGCCTATTTGATTCAAAGTATTCAGTCTATAACATAAAACATGAAATTACGAACTCAAATCGGCGCATTATAATAACAAACAGGTTTACGTAAAATTTCGTGCAGCGGAGACGCAAGCGACATGACCTATCTCTCACAGGGCTCATAGCCGAATGATGAGGTCTGGGCGGGGCGTAAACTAGCAACTGACTGTCAGTCAGTCAGTAACGCAAGGATTTTATATATTAAGATTTGTTCTATAGTTCTGTTTCATATTGGTAGAGCTCGAGTTCTATGGCTTTAATTCACGGATAGGTATTGAAAATACACGAGTAACACGGGTAAAATATGAATAACGACGAAGTTAGAGAAAAGCTGAAAATATATATGATAGAATAGGTAGTAAGTACTTTAAAATCTGCGTCCCTTCCCATAATATTAGCAGAAACTTGAGCTGCACAACTACATTGACAAATATTTAAGAGAATATGATAGCACAGCAAATAAATGTATTCAGTATTCACACCAAACAATCTAAGCATTAATTGCTTCGTCCAAACATCTCAGCTTAGCTCTTAGTACGTTATACTGTGAAGTATCTATCAAACACGGGGCGAGCGGTGCGTACGCGCAGGTCAAGTTGGCACCCATGTTTGTATTCACATTAACATTATTTGATAATGGGTTTCGAATCCACTAATATATCTTGCCCGCATACTTGTAGCGATTCCACGTCAACATTGTCACTGAATGTTGTGTAGAGTACGTAAGTAGTGCGCATGATGATCCCGAGTATAGGCACAGAATAGGTAGTACTAACGTAGTATAGGTCTGACGACTTCAGGAAGGAACGTAGGTACATATTAATTGATTGATCGTTGGTAGCAATGCCAACCTACTAGAAACAATCGCCATTAAAATTTAGTGGGAGCATAGCCGGCCTATCACTTTTGCTATTTTCTTCTGGCTTGCATTATTTTCTTTCTTTGTTACCCCGGGTAGGCAACTAATATAAGTTAATTTCGCTACATAGCGCTCTATCAACGAAATATTGGTGAATGATAACAAAATATTGTCATTATGCAGCTGTATTTTAGCTATCCAATACCACGCCGGCGCCGAGCTGTACACTTATCAACTTCAGGTGGACGACACAGACTATTTAACCCTCGCAATTAAAATAAATGTTATAAAATTAAATATGCATCAAAAATATATTCTGTTAGGCAACATTTAAAATAAAATAAATTAAAATTGAATTTAGAAACATGGCAACGTATGATACCATTCCATAATAATTTTAGTAACAATCTGTAGAGATATTTCGAATTCTTCGAATTCCGTGTTGAGCAAAATTTTAGAATGTTGCTTTATGAATCTGAAATGTTGCCCGGAAAAGAGTAAATGCAATGTGGCTAAGACAATAGTATAAGCATAATTTGTTATGTCTATGTTTAGTTGCAACAATATCAATTGTTTCGAACCCACTTTTATTCCGCAAAGAAAAAAATAACGACTTCTCTTGAATAACTAATACATATAATGTTAAGCTTAGGGAACAATAGCAATGAGAGTGATAAATACCAACTACGCGGGCAAAGCATTTTGTGTATGTGATATTCTTAAATGAATGAATACAAATGCGAAAACAACTACAACTCCTATTAAAGTCAGAGATATTAGAGTAACCATTATCTATACAACACTGACATAAGGTTTCTAAATTAATAAAACAGTCATATACTTATATATACCCTATTAAATTCTCTATAAATTAATGTTGACGTTGCTTCCAACTAGTAAATGTGCCATTTTAATCAGGAGATCTTTATAATTTGTGCAGTAGAGAAGTGGTATCATGTTTCTTCAAGTTGGACGTTTAATGAACCGCTACGAAATCAGTTCGCATCAGTAATAACTGTAATTGTATTCATCACAAGAGTAATACACGCCATGGCCCCACGTTGATTGTTTTTCGTAGGGTTACCTTCAGGTAATAATAAAACGAAAACAAAATAGGTATCAGTTTCAAAGACAAATTTAGGAGTAATACTAGAAAAATAACTGGGCTAAGTGACTTATGCTTTAAATACTTTCTCCTAAAATTATGCATTGACTCAGTCTCATCGGCTGTTTCAAGTGCTTAAAATTTTGCATTAGATGGTGTTAAAGATGCAGAAGTTGATATGTTATATGATAAGCATTTTCTCCGAAAAACTGATGAACAGCTGATTCCAAGAAACAATTTATACACATTTGCAAATAAGTGCACCAACTTAGTCTTACGTACTTAGAACCAAACGCACGAATTTTAAGTACTCATACCTATCTTGAAGTGAGAGGAAGATACTTCTTACCAACATACAATCTCCTTGTAACTCTGTAATTTATTCAATTTAAGAAACAGTGTAACAATCTCTAAAGTTCTCCCATTCTTTACCAAGCTTCCTAGACCGAGGAGCGGCAAATGTCCCAACATAGACATACTAGTAAACTCGTATGTCGATGTGCCCCAACATAAAAATCTCGTACGGAACTATCAAAACATGCGTTGTCACACTTGTCCAGCCCTTTTTATCAACGCTCGGCTCAATGTCAATTGTAATTCGCCTCGGGTTTTTTCAGTCCGCCGTGATTACATACCTGTTCTAACATTGATTTAACTTGAGCTTAATTGAGATAGTTGTTTGATACCTAGGTGTTAGATAGCGTGGTTTTATTCAATAGAGCAAATTACCAATCATTCCTCCAGTTTTTTAGGTAATGGCCACCTGGTATGTCAAGTGAAATAACAACGTTTACTGTTCAATTCTTCGTAAGCACATATAATAAAAAAGCCGCAAAAGCTTAGTGGAGATATCGAGTGCTACGCAGAGGGTTCAAATCCACTCGAAGTTATGTAGGTACATATTAAATTGTTCACTATCGCCTGCTAGACGGTGAAGGAAACCATCGTGATGAAAGTTATAAAATTATTAAATGCCTCAACTGCTTTCATTAAAATTTTGGAATGTGGCCTTGAAATAATATTACTATCCCTTTAGTTTACAGCATCAGTATTGTTGAGTAAAAGCTAAGCTCTAGAATAATGTTGCGGTCCCGGGTAGCGGATGACATTTCAAACTAAATGTTTGACTTAGCCTGGTAGTCAAATGGTTACTGTAGTTGGCAGACATGGTTCGGTTCCAACTAGTGATGAACACGGCTATTGTTCCAAGTGTGATTTATGTGTAATATGAACGTATTTAAAACAATATTATTGGTTATCTGTTTTCCATAGCACAGGCTCTACCTATTTTGAGATGAATTAATCAATGTGTAAGTTGTCCGAACGACGCAAAGACTTAAACCCTTTAACTAGATCGCGCAAAGTATTGTACTGTATGGAGACTTGACCTACTACGGTACTGGACCGGTGCTAAAGGCGCATCGACGACTTAAACCATATGCATGCGTAGTCGAATTCAGTTTAACATAAAAAGCAAATGACGAAGTCTTGGTTACCAAGATGTTGGTTTTGCATTATCCTAGGATAATTCTAGAAATTCACATCTAACATAAAATACAAAAATACTTCTCAAAGCAAAGCGGTGATTCCTGTCGTTGACGCCTTGGAAGAAGTAGGTAATATCTTTAAATAATGGATAAAAAGTATTTCTAGGCTGTCAATACCATGTCGAAAATATCGGCATCAACATGTGTTTATCGGGTCGCAGAACAACATGTAAAACGGATCTGACGTTCTTCATCTCAAGATATTTTGGGAGAACGAAATGTTTGGAAATAAAAATAAGCACGCGACATTGTAGGTTTACATTGTTTGAGATGAAAATAGATCAAGTATTGACTAAAGTATTGGTTATCACAATGTAACAGACGGATTAGAAATTGCTTTTCAGTGTACTGCGTAAGCTCAATAAATTGAAATGCGATTAATGCTTATGCGGCAAAACTGTACTAAATCTCATAATAGTTAGCGTTCAGGGAAATGATGAAATGGAATGCAGGATTAGACCGGCACAAAAGCGGAGATTTCCACATCTTTAGACCCCAAAGTTAGTTCAGAATTCTCGGGATTTTGCTGCAATTTATTATAAACACTTTGCCGTATATTATGAACATTTAACACACATTTTAATAGCGAATTAAATCAATCTCATCATCATCAGCCTTTAACAGTCCACTGCTGGACTAGGCCTCTCCTTTGAAAGGAGGAATTGGCCTACTATACCACGCTGGCCAAACGGTTTGGTATAGGGTTTGTATCAAGTTTTCCTTCTCTTAGAGTGTTGTTGTTTGCATAATATGCTTCCTCTGTCAGCTCTTACGACACCCATGGGATGATATGGGGTGGTGACATTTCGTATTCTTAATCCGTCACCACACGGAAAATAATCTATCTAATCCTTGAAGATATATCGTGTTGTTACTTATAAGCTTTTTACGCAACATTTTCTTGCGTACATAATTTCTGTCAGCAATAAAAGTCAACACTGTCATTGGTTATAACATAAAAATGGTGACAAGGGACAAAAATCGTATTCAAAGTGGCAAGACAAATTTATGTGCACTGTCTCTATCGTCGTAAAAGGAGAGCGGTGCGTAGCTAAGACGTGCATGACTACGGCTGGATTAACAAAAAAGTTCATGCTTAAAAAAAGGGTAATTTGGATTCTAGGGCAGCCCACGGCAGCTGTTTACATCAGAATTATTTGAATAAAATAGCTTTTATTTATTATCATTAAACTGCACTATACACACATATAATACCTTCATCCCATTTGCAGCACCGATTGGCGCTTGCACCTTTGCTTTTACCACGAAGATTTAACTGTATAATTATCAGTTTCTGCACGGTACACAACAATTTATAGTTGTACTTAAATATACGGGAATGTCCGTAAATTAATAGGATGCAAAAAGTGACGAACGATTTACCATGTAATTATGAAGTGGCCAACGCGCATATCTCTCAAAACCTACACATTCAAATAAATTTAATTTCGAAGTTAAGATTAACAGAGAAAGTGTGGCCTGCTTTCTGCCAAAAAGGAGAGCGAGAGAGAAATGGCCATTCCAGCTGCGTCCTATCGAGTTATAACACTCGCTAAGAGTGTCGGTTCCGGAAATCCCTTCCTCTTTTCCGATTTTTTATCCCGGTCCTCTTCCTATTCCTTTGCCCATCCTCGCGATACTTAGCGGCTCTGCCGGCTTAGCCAAAACTCAAACGTATCGTTTCCATCGCCTTTCTCCGATTTCAAACGCAAACGCGTTTGCAATCGAAGAAAACGCAAAATTGGTAGCCAACATCACGCGTTAGTGTCACACGCACATTCTGCGACACAACATGGTTATCAGTACATGCCTTGCGTTGTTTGAAGCGTCAAGCGCGTCAAATATCAAGGTAATGTAAATATTTTATGCGAGTGAAACAAACGTTCGAACCAGAAGATTTGTTTATGCGTTTAAAGTTTTATATAATCATATATAATGTTAAACATTTAGAGTTTTTTAAAGCTTAAATAATATTTATTACTTAAAAACTTTGAATCTCTAAAGAATTTGAAACATAAACAATGACGTGAATCGCGATAATCAACTTACTTGGAGAACACTTAAGTGGCCCCTTGCTGTATTAAATGGGCCCTTTGCGTCTGAAATAGCTAAACAATGTTTTAGGCATAGTGATTTAGCGAGGCCCTAACAAGGAGCTCTAGGTCGAGTACAGGCTGACCGTCTATGGGATTCTTTTTTGCGTTTTCTGCAGGGTTCTATCATTCGATTGTTATCCGTACGCAATCGACGCTAATAGCGTTAGTTTTGGCCGAAATTGGAATTGGTGGCGCTACCATAGGGGCACTTTTTGAACAGAGGCATAGCGTACAACATTCTGAAGCCTTGTACCAAAAATCAATTAAATCGGTGCAGTAGTTTAGCCACAATATCGATTTTAAGTTCAGCAATTTTTGCACATGCTTTGAATTCCACACAGCTGATACAAAACGGTCAACGACCCTACATTGTGCGCCCCGACTCACTACGACGCGACGCCTTGACGTCATCCGAAGTTAGGCTCAGCGCAGATAAAACGGAGCGCAGTGGAGAGGATTTTATTAACGCACTTGAAAATAAACTTTATTTTGTTTACAATAAAGTGCATAAATGAACCTGACAAAAAACATTCGCGCGTCCTCGAAGATACGCGGGAATCCTCGCGCGGCGTCGAGTCGGCGCCCGCGTCGTAGCATGTCGCAGCGCGCAATGTAGGGTCGTTAACCGTTTTGTATCAGCTCTGTGGAATTCAAAGCAAGTGCAAAAATTGCGGAACTTAAAATCGATATTGTGGCTAAACTACTGCAACGAATTAATTGATTTTTGGTACAAGGCTTCAGAATGTTGTACGCTATGCCTCTGTTCAAAAAGTGCCCCTATGGTAGCGCCACCCTGTATATTATATATACTAAAGGACGCCAGCAGCTACGCCTGCATTTTTTTTTTAATTTACCCGTTTTGGCCGATCCCGTGAGAATTTCGGGAAATCCCTTCTTAGTGCACCTCTACGGTCCCCAAGGAACATACATGCCAAATTTCAGCTTTCTACGCCCAATAGATTCGGCTGTAGCGTGTCTGTCAGTCTGTCAGTAACCCAAGGATTTTATATATTAAGATTATATTATTATTTCTCTATAATAATCCATAGTAAAAGTCAAAGTCAAAATCCTTTATTAATGTGGGTCACAATGTGGCGCTTATGAACGTGAAAATAATAAATTTATAAAATAATTACTTAAAGATTCTAAATTTACATTTACTGCCACGTTCGCAAAGCCAGTGCGTAGAACCATGAGAAAGAACGGGCAATAAAACTCACGGTCACTCTTTTTCATCGCCAGGTTTTGCATAATACACATAATTTACATTTTGTAAGGTGTTGCAACTGTTACACCTTCTATATCACTTGTATATATTTACTGTACATAATAATACTCAAGCATAATACTTAATTTTAATTTTGATGTTCATTTAGTTAATGCCGTGTGGTTGACGGCATAGAATACAAGTGTCACCACCCCCCATCTTCCCGTGGGTGTCGTAAGAGGCGACTAAGGGATAACACGATGCAAATACCATCTTTGCGTAGAGTCGGAAAACTCGACATCAAACCCTATACGACTGGGATCGGGAGGTCCCGGGTTCGATTCCTGGGTCAGGCAGTGTTATTGGGTTTTTCTGTCACAAAATTCTCAGTAGCAGCACGGAGTCTGGAAATGTGCCCGGTACGGCAATAGGCTCGCCCCTTATTACGTGGGACTAAAGTATATCTGGCGAAAAGTGGGTGTAGAAATACACCTCTACCTACCCCTTCGGGATAAAAGGCTTGACGTTATAAAAAAAAATGTTCATTTAGTTAGCCTCCTCAGAATAGACATGGTGAAACAGGAGCATCCACTTACATTATATATTCCTAATAATTCAGGCATTCCGCGAAAGTGATCAGAACCACGATGGAAATGATGCAGTTAAATATTAAAATTTAATACCACTAAAGTTTAATCAACTTTGGGGAGAATTGGATCTCTGATTGCTAATTTTAATTTTAATATTTCGTATTTCATGATTATGAAAACTTTTCCGAAATAAATGATATATTATTTTATTATTATTACTAAGCACTCTATTTTACTCAATTTCTCAGCATAAACCTTAAATTCTGCAGTGAGTAGCAATTTTAAAAGTTGCGATTTTGCTCCCATAAATTATATGTCTACTGCTGTAACTTTTAAAATTGGCCACCAAAGTATTATCTCAGAGTGACTTTTTCCGTCACGTCAGTCAACCCGGGCTGTTGCTAGTCGTATCTTAATTATGTTTTTGACACGTATTTTAGATGGACGCCAAGATTTATGGGCATACCTGATGTTATGATGTATGTATGTTATGACGACCCAGTGGCGTAGCAGGAGTGTAAACGACTGCCACGCAAGGTCGCGGGTTCGATTCCCGCTCAAGTCAAACATTTGTGTGCATGAACATGGATGTTTGCCTTGGTTTGGGTATTTCTATGTATAATATGTATACATACATACATACATATACATATCGTCACGCCTTTTATCCCCGAAGGGGTAGGCAGAGGTGTATTTCTACACCCACTTTTCGCCAGATATACTTTAGTCCCACGTAATAAGGGGCGAGCCTATTGCCGTACCGGGCACATTTCCAGACTCCGTGCAGCTACTGAGAATTTCGTGACAGAAAAACCCAATAACACTGCCCGACCCAGGAATCGAACCCGGGACCTCCCGATCTCACGCGCACATCTATGCCACGAGACCAACGAGGCAGTCGTATAGGGTTTGATGTCGAGTTTTCCGTCTCTACGCAAAGATGGTATTTGCATCGTGTTATCCCTTAGTCACCTCTTACGGCACCCACGGGAAGATAGGGGGTGGTGACACTTGTATTCTATGCCGTCAACCACACGGCGTAAGTAAATATGTATGTATTTACAAAAAAAAGTATATACTTAAGTATGTTTATCCATTGTCCCATAGTACCCATAGTACAAGCTTCTGCTTAGTTTGGGACTAGATGGTGTTGTGTGAATGTGGTAGAATATTATCATATCATATCATATCTAGCAGTGACGTACGCTTCAACCAAGTTTTTCATGCGAGAAAATGTATAAAAGCAACTCAATTTATGTGAGAATGATGATTGTGTTGTATTGTGTATGTGTACATTATATGCATACATTAGATCGTATACATTTTATTTGTAAAGTACATTTATATACATACATTACTGAATCACATTTGGCCAGATATTTAAAAGCCCGTTCAATGGAGAAACAGACTTATACTTAGTCTATCGTTACTACCGCTATACCTATTATAAGAATTTACTGAGCAGTAGCTCGTAACGTCCGTGTGGTGACGGATTAAGAATACGAATTGTCACCACCCCATATCATCCCATGGGTGTCGTAAGAGCCGACAAAGGGAGCATATTATGCAGAGAACAGCACTGTAAGAGAAGGAAAACTTTATACAAACCCTATACCTACCAACCCGTTTGGCCAGCGTGGTATAGTAGGCCAATTCCTCCTTTCAAAGGAGAGGCCTAGTCCAGCAGTGGACTATTAAAGGCTGATGAGAAGAAGCTCGTAACTCATCATACTGTAATATGAAAGTTTTAAGAGTTTTATTTGAGTCCGCTTGTGGCATATTCGATCTATTTATAATGCTTGTCTTTCTCTATCTCTCTTATCCTTTCTTGTAGACAGCAATAACTTTTTTTAGGTCGGGCACCGTTACACATGCCAACGACAACGCTTAAAGCCGATGGTATTACCAATAATTGATTAAACAACGAAGTTGGGACATCAAGATTACACAAAATCGTGAGACAGAACTTGTGCAACGGGTCAAACGAGCCAATCACGTTTATGTATCCGAATCTTTTGTCGTTAACATTTTTTGCTTGATTGCACTTTCCACATACCTGGGAATTAAATATATATAGATATAGGAATATTGCCAAATCATTTTTGAGCACCACCAACCAGATGGTAGTAAATTTATTTATTTTGTAATATCAACTGTCTAACAAACTAGAATACGATTATTGACTCAATACTTGATAAAGCTATTTTATTGCAATACAATTCTGAACCCAATTTTTCATTAATAGAGAGTTCTAAATTGATTGTCGATGATGTTTAAACTTTGATGAACGTATTTACTAATGAGTATAATTTGAACAATAAGATTATTTGTCAACTAGTGCAAATATAGGTATTAATGTTCGCCATCAAGTAGCGTGTGATTACGAAGGTACGTAAGCGCTGAGTCAATATTGACTATTATCTTTTATAGACCATTACATCGATCGGTAAATATAACAACATCTATGTGTATAATTATATGAATATCACATTGTGTTTATAGGGTTGCTTACTTCTATTTTCTTAACGGAAGAAAATGGACAACTCCGTAGATTTCATATGCTCAAGGCTTAGGCATAAGAATGTAAAATTGAGGATTCAATCGAGATGTTTAAAGCTGAAGAGTTTGTTTTATCTCGCACTGCCATTCGGATTTTCAAATTATTTTAGTAGATGATCGGAAACATTCATAGTGAAGGTTACAAGGCATAACTTCACGACCCTTAAAAAGCTTAACAAATAGGTATATGTGCAACAGGATGTATTAGCACGGCCGTGCGATGAGATACGACGGTTAAATCATGAACGAATAGAGGCGAGAGAAACCGCGAGTAACGCTATTTTATAAATATGTCAATAAATTTTAAAACAAACCCAGATTCTCTCTCTGATCGCGATCTCAAAACTTTTCAAAGTCGCTGTAGGCACTTTGGTCGTTAATTTAGATTGTTGATTTATTTAGTTACAATTTCTGCTACCGACTTAGCAAGGATATTTCGGTGTTCCAGACACTTCTATGTAATTCCTAACTAAGGCAGCTGATAGACATTCACAACATTTTAACACAAATTATAGTGGCTTAAGAGGATGCTACGCCGTTAAACACTACAGCAAGTGCAGGTTCGATTTCTAAACAAGATTTTGCGTGATCCACAAATATAATTATATCATTTCGTGTCTGAGTTTCCTTTTGGCACATTGATTGAATGTTTGTGAACTCCATAAAGAAATCTATCCTTTTAGAAGCTTACCTTCGCCACCTAACACACACATAGGCAGTAAAACAACGACCATAAATAACTCTCAACCGGGAGTCACGATTCGGTTAATACTCATTATTTTCACTCGCTACTTACCTATCAACAACTCTTGGCTTGTTGGCCACCATCGTGCAGATTTTTTTAAAAACAAGACTGCATGAATTCCACCTAAATTTTCGTGGTAATTTTAATGTAAATTTCACCGAATAAAAAATAACAGGCCTTATAACCATTAAAATTGATCGATTCGCATAGTTAAACGCCTGGCTTTACAGTTTCAAAGAGCTCTCGACTAGTTTCCTTTACTCCAAGTGTATTGACAAATTCACAATCAAGTGTATTGAAATCACGCAGGCCAAGTGTGAACTGTCAGACATGCAAATTTCCTCACGATGTTTTCCTTCACCATTTAGGAAGCGATAATTGAATACGTTCCTAACTTCGAGGAGTCGGTAGTGCTCATCGTTGATTTCAACTCGAGATCCTCTGCGTAGCAGTTTACTACTCTCTCCACTAGGCTGACATTGAATTTCGTAATGCAAAACTATCCCGTTTCCAAGAATACACATTTATTACAAATTCCTATCCAAAAAGCTGCTAAGATCAACTGACAGCCCTAACATTAAGATTCAATTATTTGGTCCACTTTGATTCACGGGCACAACAAATCGTCGATGGAGTTGAAAGCCCAAATTAATCGCCAATAACAAACTTTGTTTGAATAACAGACGTTTCAATCAATAATTGATATACCCTTCAGCCCTTATTAATAATAAAATTGTGAAATTAATTGTTACTTGCTGGAGTAAAATCAATTAATTATTAATTCCTACGATAACCTAATGGAAGGAAAGAGGAACCCACCACGCACCCTCGAATTGACCACCCCAACTATTGCAATAGAAAAAGGTTGACAATACCGAACTCCTCTAAAAGGATAAGGGATATAGGAATGGTATGGGTTCCAGGAAGATACCTGACTTGCAGTATCCCGCTGTATGCGCCGACTATTCTTCGACACGTGTTTCGCCTCTGCACGAGGCATCCTCAGGAACGATGGGCAACGACTGAGCTGAAATTTGGCATGTATGTTCCTTGGGGACCGTAGGGGTGCACTAAGAAGAGATTTCCCGAAATTCCCACGGGATCGGCCAAAACGGGTAAATTAAAAAAAATGCAGGCGTAGCTGCTGGCGTCCTCTAGTTCAGATATAAGGCCAGAAAAGTATAATCACAGAAATGCTCAAGCTAGAGCCGTGGTCGCAACTATTCTACTAATAACTTATACCTAATGTGGGTGCCAGGAACACTTACCTGCATTAAGGCGAGGTTGCAGTACTTTTTAAGATTTTGAACGTCTGAGAGTCCCATGAACTATGATATTTTGAATGAATAAAAATTAAAGTATAAAAGTTGAACATATCTTCTAGTAAATCGTAAAGATATAAACACGATTTGGAATGATTGGCTCGATAAAAAAAAATGTCAAACATGGCACTAAATCACAATTTTAAACGTGTACTGCTTAGAGATTCCATAATGAATTTATATGAAAGTATTATCAATAGAAACAGCTCTTTATTTTAAAATAAATGGTAAAAACAGATTTCGTAATTTCGTTATCATTTTTCTCCAAGAAAAAAAATAGTCAAAATGTTGGCATTATATCGCTCGCCGGCCGTTCATCAGTGCCTTTCTAGGCGTGATTGAGGGCGGATGTACGTCGTTGCTCCGCAAAATCGCCCTCCACACCCGCATTTACGTTTTCGTAAAAGTACAAAGTAATTCGTATTCCAAACTCAATCGTTCAAACCATAGACATACTATTAAGAAACCGTAGACAGGTTACTGACAAGGTAACCGGCGCTTACGAGTGGCACGCATCGCGAAAAGCGTACGCACACTAATATAAATATGTCAAAACGACACACTAAGAATTAGATAAGAAGTGTAAGTGAGATAGCACATCTAATCGCAAGCGCGAAAAAGAGATAAACATATACTCTCTGTACCGACGCGCATTGTGACATCATGCTGACCGTTTCACAAACAATAATTTGACTCAGATGCGACATGATCACTTTGTCTGTCTTGAGTAAATTCGATTCGCCTCAAAGTAAATTTCATTAATTGATTTAAGGTAGGGAAATAAAAAGTTGCTGTGATTTATTTATAACATTTATTAAAAAAGTACATTTTATTCTTCTCATTTCATTCAATGGAAACCTAAAAAAGTATGTTTATATAAAAACTGTGTACAACACCGTAGCCCTGGCAATACCCCTGGGGGTATGGTGGGTCTTTTAAAGCTTAACCGTACTCCTGGCTGAAATGCTCGTAGTGTTGTACCAACGTGCTACGTGGACATTAAATTGAACAGTGTTATCTCTCGTATGATAATGACTTACTACTTACGTTTTTGTATTTTTAGACAAGCGAAGACAAGCTCTAGTACCATGATATAGTGCAACAAGTAGATCAATTTTATTAGAAAATAAAACGTTTAGGTATTACTGCTAATGGTTATAATGCTTTGTATATTAAAGGGTATAATCTGTGGTACTGTTGAAGACCCGTCATCATCATCATCCTAGCGCTGTCGGATCATTCCCACTAGTTCTATTGAACAGTTCTATGATAGAACTAGTGATACTTTTTTCCCACTAGTTCTATTAGCACAACTTGATGAGAAGAATAGAACTAATGGGAAACAGTTATAGGAAATTTCCCACTAGTTCTATGTATGTTTTACAAGGGTAGTGTCACAACATCGCGCTCACATATCCGAATAAATATGTATGTATAAAAATGTGTTAAACGAATGAACGTCTACAAAATAAATGAACGTCTACAAAACAAATGACTACCAGAAAGAGATCAGCTATCGATAGTGATTGCAAAAAACAGGTGCATGCGATTTTCGACTCTTATTGACAATTCATGACAAACTTGTTTTTTTGTTTTTTCTTGCTTTCTGGCATTATAAGGGTAATAAAATTATAAATTCTGACTAATGTCAATTAGGTTGAAAATCGCATGCACCTGTATTCTGCAATCATTATCGATAGCTGATCACTTTCTGTAAGTCATTTGTTTTGTAGACGTTCATTTGTTTTGTAGGCATTCATTTGTTTTGTAGACGTTCACTTGTTTTACACCTTAAACAAATGAACGTCTACAAAACATATTCATTTGGATATATGAGCGCGATGTCGTGACACTACGGATCATTCCCAGTAGTTCTATTGAATACCCTTGTAAAAACATACATAGAACTAGACTGGGA
Organism: Euclidia mi; assembly: GCA_944739405.2. Lineage (NCBI taxonomy): Eukaryota > Metazoa > Arthropoda > Insecta > Lepidoptera > Erebidae > Euclidia > Euclidia mi. Next base: position 49,849,198 of record OX123193.2, on the reverse strand, counting down.
CATTTCCTATTACTTATCCCATTAGTTCTATTCTCCTCATCAAGTTGTGCTAATAGAATTAGGACAGTTCTATCATAGAACTGTTCAATAGGGCTACTGGGAATGATCCCACAAAATAGTAGAACTTGAAATTAACGAACTGAAATTAATAAACTTATTAGTTATTACACAACAACATTATCTGGGAGTACGGTTAAGCTTTGAAAGACCCACCATACCCCCAGGGGTACTGCCAGGGGTACGGTGGGTCGGCAGCGAAAACTGTGCAGTACAATGTACTTAGTTGTTTAATACTAAAAGGAGAAAAACAAGAACAAGTGAATGGAATTTGATCATCCGTCAATGTTTGTAACTTACGTAATGATTTTGTATTTCTATAATAATAATATATTGTGTTGATACAGCCTCAAATCACTTTTATTACTTGACAAACACACATATCAGTATTTTATTATTACGAATGTCCCATCTGGATACTTTGTTTTTTAGTGTTTGAACACGCACAATACTGCTTCTCTTTTATACTAGGCGCGTGAAATTTCTATCAAAATGTTTACTCTGGATACGCTGCGCCCAACGATTTTATATTTATCTGATCAAAACCCCAGATTGATGAGAAGATTGGTGCGATCTGGTAGCTAGGACTTACCGAATTATTTTTTAGCTTTTAGTACATAACTACTACATATTTTTATTGTAATAAAACCGTTTAACATAAAAAATTATTTTATTTTATTTTTAAGGTGCCACTTTTGAAGTTCGCATAACTCATCTATGGCTTTTTTACGCTGCGCTGTGGCACACGCACACACGAAACTCACCCTCCCCTCCCCCCGCACACTCGCTGACGCCACCACCGTGTTTTTGTTTTTGCGGGGGGTGAGGTTGAGCTACGCACTGTACTGCAACCTCGCCTTAAACAAACATGGCAGTTAAATACATGTAAACTAGTATACAACAGTTGCGACCCCAGCTCTATTTTAGTATTTCTAGACAGCTATAACTTTTCTCTAAAACGTGGTATAGTATTTATCGAGACGAAGTTTACAAACATACTATCAACAGACACGAGACTCGAAACAACAATTTGTGGATCACACAAAGTATTGTCTCGTGTGGAGGTCGAACCCGCAATACTCAGTGCAGTCTGAAGCGTCGTGGCGGCTGCTTAAGCCACTACACCATCCGTGCAGTGAAAAGTCAGTTATAGTACCAAAATTAATAATTATTTATGAATAGATGGAAGATGAATATGAACGGTTACTTGAAATATAAATCTGTCTTCTCTTCAAATAATATAAATCAATAACAAAAAGAGTTATTCCTTTTAACCAATTAATCCACCGCCTGGCATAAAACATCCATGACCACTAATTTCTTTTTTAATAGTAGAAGTTTCCCGCACTATCAAAAATTGCTATAAATTGCTTCTCTGAATACCAGAGAAGATGATTTAAGTTTTAGATGCCGTTATATGACCAACACAATTATGTCAATTTGGAAATATCACAAGCTGAGAAGATACTAAAATTGAACTTTCAAAGAGGTTTCTTCCTTTTAGAATATTTTATGAGGCGGTAAGTATTGTTCTTTGTTTCTTTGAGGTACATAACACGTAATAATATCTATTGCATACACATAACACCATCTAGACTCAAACTAAGCAGAGCTTGTACTATGGGTGCTATGGTAGACTATGGATAAACATGCATAATAATATATACTTTTTTTAAATACGTATAATGCACTAATTTCTAATAAAAATACTCAGACCAAGATAAACGTCCATATTCATGGAAATAAATAAATGACTTGAGCGGAAATCAAACCCGTGGATTATTTAAGAACTACCCGAATTATGATAAAACATATACGTATATGTAGAAAACAATAGCAAAGCCGTTAATTGCCTGGCAACATTTAAGCCGCGTTTTCACTAGGCATCATTTGGCGCGCGACACAGTCAGCGATGAACTTTTTTTTAACAACGTTGTCTGTCTACGCATCTACTACATTACGTCAGTCGTCGACAACATGTCGCCAGAGGAACTTGTGGTGATTTTAGCGGCAGTGGTTATAATTTTATCGAGAAATGCATCAAAAAGAAAAATCCACGTTGGTGGGTTAGAAAATACCTACAAAATAACAATCAGAATTGATGCTCAAATACGATGCTCTTTAACAAACAACAAGCCGCGCGTCTTGTTGCGTGCCAGCTGGCAACGTCGAGCGCTGTTGTGCAGCGTTGCCGTACATGTTGAGCATCAGGTGTCGCGTGCCAAATGTTGCTTAGTGGAAACGCGGCTTTAGGTTCACTTTACCCCAATGTTACTACAGAATGCAATACATTCTGAAATACAGTACAGTGCTAAAGAAGTTTAGCATTACACGTTGTTTTCTCAGTATTACCACAGTAACTAAGAACAAAACACTACTCTAGTAAGGCGAGAGGTACGCTTTAAGTTGGTACAGTGTTCATTAGAAATGTATATTCTGTAGATGAAATGGAAACTAGTGTTAGTACACCTTGAAGTACATAGGTACGTGGGATTCGTTATGAAGGAAACTGCCTCGTTAGTCTCGCGGCATTAATGTGCGCGTGGGATTGGGAGATCTCGGGTTCGATTCCCGGGTCGGGCAAAGTGTTATTGGGTTTTCCTCATAGGACATTTTCAGTAGCAGCACGGAGTTCGGTAAAGTGCCCGGTACGGCAATAGGCTCGCCCCCTATTACGTGGGACCTAAAAATTCGTGGCGAAATGTGGGTGTAACACCTCTGCCTACCTCTTCGGGAATACAGGCGTGAGACTATAAGTATAATAAGTATAAGGAAATTTAGTGCTTGGCACACCTCTTACCAATCTAAATAGTAGCAGTAATCTGTAGCAGTCAGATATTGATATTTGACAAGTAGTATTACCACAATGACAGATAAAAAACATTTATTTTCTTTAGTAGGTATTGGTTCGGCGGTTATACCGAAAGTATGTACTAGGCGATTTGGTGATATGGAAAATTATTTGTATTGTGGACTGTATCAAGAATGGCTGGTAAATCGCCTAGAAGAGTGGGTGCACGGGCGATTTTATAAGTATAGGATATTATAAGGAGGCACGCCCTACCTTGACAAAATGGCGGCCGCTGGCGTCTTCAAGAGTCGGGCTATAAACCGATCACTCCACCTGGATCCAGCCCGAAGCTGCACAGATCACTCCACTACACCCGCGGGCGGTTCAGTTCTCGTTTATAGTATAAAAGCGGTAGATATTGCGGTATTGCACGTATTCGGTGCGGCACGGGGCTGCGTAAGCACGCGACCGATCAGCGTGACGATTGATCTTCGACTTGATCGCAGCGTCATTGGATTCCGCGACCAATTAGCGCGAGGCATGCCTTTGGGAGGGAATGGGATAAAAGATCGCTCGTTTTGACACTGCGGTATGCGAAGGAATTTATTAGCTAGGTGTTGACATAATTAACTATCAATAGAAAATATAGATGGCGCTACCATATCTCCCCGACCCAAAAGGGTTGCCTTTAAAAAAAAAATTGAACTAAGCTATGTTGGATGTACTACCGCATAACCCATCAATAGGCTAAGACAGCGATATGATATTAAAATTAATCTAAATTAACTTTAGCGAAACAATTATAACGAAATTACAAACTAAATATCTAAACTAAGAGGTAGATCTAACTTCAGGCTAGATCTCACTGAGTTGGAAGCGGACAGAGACGTACAACAGGGCGCACGTAGCTCCCCTTCGCGGTTTACAACGCGGGTTGTACCGTCTTTGGAAATATGCAGTTTCTCCACGATGGCTAACGGCCATGAAAGCGGCAGAGCATTATCATGTACTATGACGACCAACGTACCCTCCCGTATAGGGGATGCAGGACTATTCCATTTGGCTCTAGCCTGAAGCTGGTGGAGATATTCCGCACGCCAGCGCCTCCAGAACGACTGCACGAGTTTATCAAGCAGAGTATGTCTCTGGAGCAAGCTTGAAGAGTCTGCTTCAGCAGCCGGAAATGACGATAATGGCACTGTGTTCAGAAAATGTGCAGGGCTTAACGCGGATCAGCGCCTCGACTTGTGCAAGGACAGTTAAAAGCTCTTCGTAAGAGAGGATCTGTTGACCTATAACTTTAAAGAGATGCATTTTAATTACTTTGACCATGCTTTCCCAACATCCACCGAAATGTGGTGATGCTGGCGGAATAAACTTCCAGTCAATAAGATCTATGGAAAGTTCTTCCTGAAGACGAGTACGATATTCTTCCCTGAGAAACTTATAAAGGTCGCGTAAATAAGAGCTTGCGCCCACGAAACAAGTGCCGTTATCTGTGTACAAACACTGTATAGGGCCGCGTCGTGAAAGAAATCGTTTAAGGGCTGCCAGGCATAACACCGTGCTTAAATCCGTCGCAACTTCAATGTGCGTAGCGCGCGTCGTTAAGCATGTAAAAATACATAGCCAAGCTTTACGGCTTTTAACACTTCGACCACGCACTGGCGTATACTGCAGTGGTCTTGCGTAATCATAACCGGTATGTGTAAACGCTTTATCAACCTGATTGACACGCTGGCTAGGAAGATCTGCCATGGGAGGGAAAATCGGACGCGGACAAAATTTTAAACAGACGTAACATTTATGTATTCTGTGACGAATTATTCGTCGAGCAGCTAAAACCCAATATTTAAGCCTAAGTAAGGACATAAGCAACTCTGGACCAGCATGGACATGCTTCTTGTGATACAAATCAACAAGAAGGTCGACAACATGACCATGACGCGGTAGAATGCAAGGATGCTTGTAGTTATAAGGTTCATCCGAATTTGACAGACGATCACCAACGCGTATGACGCCATGCTCATCGAGAAACGGCTTGAGCCTAAGAATAGCGGGAGAACATGGTACATTATTTTTCAAATTTTGAATGTCGTTACTAAAATGAACAGCCTGTACAGCTCGTAGTAACTTATATTCTGCAAATTCAAGGTCAGTACTTTAAACAAAAGTCCCATTAGGTAGGTGCCTAAGAAACCTACAGACATAAACGATGGCGCGGAGTAACTTAGACCACGCCCACGATGACATGCGGTGCGAGTGCATAGATCGGAGATTCGGCAACCTCAACAATCACGGGATGAGAAACAGACTTCCGTTCGGGGACATCCTCGTCCTCTGCACTGTGGTCAAAGTGTTGCATGGGCCACTCTGACGGATCATGGGAAATCCAAGAAGGTCCATGATGCCACAATGGATGATGCAGAAGATTAAGTGGAGTAACACCACGAGACAGGCAATCAGCGGGGTTCTCAATACCCGCGACGTCATTGAAACAAGTAGCAGGAACAAGTTCAATTAATTTACTAACGGAGTTGGCGACAAAAGTCTGCCAGCGGTGAGGAGAAGAATAAATCCAAGCGAGCAGTATTTTGGAGTAAGAAAACGCGTATATTTTATTGATAGGGTAGTGGGGCAAAACTGTGTCTTGAACCTTGCGGAGCAACTGAGACAACAGAAGGGCCGCGCACAACTCCAGTCTCGCAACCGAAATGGTTTTAACAGGCGAGACCTTGGACTTGGAACAAACTAACTGCACCGAGTAGTTAGAACCAATGCGGACTTGCAGATATACGACTCCGCCGTAAGCACGCTCGCTGGCGTCAGCGAAACCTATTAAGTTGATGATACATCCATCTACCAACCCAAGATGACGCGGAATAGTAATTTCATTGAGCGCGGTAAGCTCAATAAAAAACTGGCTCCAAGCGGCGACAATATGATCAGGGGGTGTTTCATCCCACTCACACTTTGATAACCAAAGTTCTTTGATCAAGAGCTTGGCGTACAAAATTGTGAGAGCCACAAAACCCATTATGTCCCATAGTCGAGCCACTGTGGACAGCATAGTGCGTTTGGTCTACTTATCATCTGGCGGTGAGACGTCAAACCGAAAACTATCTCAGAATTTGTCCCAGCGTAAACCGAGAACTTTATGCGGTACAGACTTCTCAAACTTAATGTCTGGAGAAGCTTTATGAGAATCAGGTATGCGTGCGAGAACCTCCTTAGAATTGCTTGTCCATTTCTCAAGATCAAACTGGCCTTGCTTGAAAAGCTGAATAAGCTCTTCACAAAGCAAAATTGCTAGCGGAACGGATTTGACACTACAGGCAATGTCATCCATATACAAAGCGGAAGTAGCAACAGCTGCTGCGGCGGAAAAGTGATCGCCTTCATCAGCCATCAACTGGCGAACAACTCGTAACCCGTGATATGGGCTAGACTTGAGTCCAAAACAAACACGATTGAACTGATACGCGGATAAAGGTTTCTTATTGTCAAAACGATAAAAAAGCCGTTGAAATCTACGGTCAGATTCGCTAACGCCGATATTGAGAAACATTTGGCGGCAATCAGCTGACAGAGCGATTTGGAAAAGACGAAACTTTATTATGATGTTAAATAAATCACCCTGTAGATTAGGGCCGGCATGCAAAATGTCATTAATCGACTGACCCGATGTAGTCTTACAACTAACATCTACCACACGAAGTTTAGTAGAGGTTTTATCTTCGCGAACTACGCCGTGATGCGAGATATAATATGAGAGAAGAGAATTGACCTCGTTGTTTACAACTACACTCAAAAACCTTTATTTAGGTAGTCACGACTGACGTCGTTATAGGCGCCGCGTAACTTAAGTGATGCATCAAGTTTACGTTCTAAACAATGGAAACGTCTAAGCGCAGCAGCGTACGAGTCGCCTAACGAATAAGGGTCACCATAGAATGGCAACGCCACAACGTATCTGCCACTGTCGTCACGAACAGTGGTAGCGCGGAAATGTTCTTCACACTCGAGATCCTTACGGCTCATCGAGGGCGGTGCGGCAACCTCTTCCAGCTCCCAAAATCGCTTGAGAAGAGAATCAATATTATTTTCTTGAAGAACAGAACAACAACAAGACATAATATAATGAGAAGTATGTAACGTAGGTATGGTACGCATAATCACATACCCAAATACCGTCTCAATAGCGGGCGGTAAATTATGTTGCTCACTACGTACAACTTTAGGTAGTAACAAGTGCGGAAATATTGAAGCACCGATCAAAACATAAATGTCTGCCGGATTCACAAATTCAGCGTCTGCTAGCGGCCGCGGCAGTGTCTCGAGGTGTGTGAGTAGTGATACGTCCACATTAGCGTTCGGAAATGTGTCTGTAATATGCTCCACGATAAGCGAAGGAATGTTAAAATTAATATTCCTATCAAAACGCGAATGTATTTTAACATCAACGGAACCCTTGCAATGTTTTTCTGACCCCCTGATCCCCTTGACTACTAAGTTAGTATTTTTAAAGTTATCCCACAGTCCGAGGCGTTTGAAACAATCAGAAGTAATAAAGTTACTCTGTGATGCGCTATCGAGTAAACAACGAACTATGTGCGGTGCGTTATTAATATCATAAATGATAACTTGCGCTGTTGCTAATGAACCGTTTTGGACGCCGTACACTGCGGTTTAACATTGCGCTGAGCATGACAAGCGCGCGAGGGTTGTCCGCGTGTGTGCGCTGCCAGCGCAATGGACGTCGTACACAACGATACTTCGCACTGAGAAGCGGAGGGGGAAGCCACCGTGGCGGCCTGTACCTGCGACGTAGGCGGGCTAGAAATCGTGTCAAGGTTACCGGATTGACCCGACAACGCATAACTTTTATCAAAATGTAATAATGAGTGATGTCATTGATTACATGAACGACACTTCGTCTTACTAGAACAATCACTCGTTTTATGTTTTATACTTAAACAACTAACGCAAGCTTTGTTTTCTTTTACACATTTGAAACGAGCAGTCGGATTTAAATTATTAAAAGCGGGACATTTATAGAAATGTGCAGTACGCACAGACACTTCTGTGAATTATTATTATTAGATTCCGAGCATGCTACGTAAGATTGCGGATTAGGGACCGAGTTATTATTGCTATTTCGCAATTTATTCGTCTTTTGTTTCCAATTATTATTATTAGAGGAGTTAGATGAACTAGGCTGCGTATTATGAAATATTCGACACTGATCTTTGATGAAAGAAATAAAACTATCGAGTATTTTATGATTACGTTCATTCATTTCGAAAGCATGAATTGTTTCAGTGTCAAACATTTTTAAAGCGAGTTGAAGAAACATAAAGTCGGAAAGATCTTTTCATTTTAAGTTTTTAAGGGAACTAACTGCGGTAACAAAGTTGTCTATAAACAGCTGGAAATTCGAAACAGACGCGGCACCGGACAATTTAAGATTTAAAGCTTGATCAAAGTAAGTTGACGCTAGAACACGAGTATCTTTATACCTACCAAGTAGTGACTGGAATATGACCTGATAGTTCTCAGCACTGGGTGTGACACCTGCAAATACGGACTGGGCCTTCGGTGACAGCTTACCTATTAAATAGTACAACCTGTCAGCATCAGTCAGAGAACCATTATCGTGCACTGTAGACTTAAAACTCGCATAGAATAACGGCCAATTTCGTATATCGCCATCAAATGACATAAGCTCAATTGGCGGTAATCTCGGCGCTCGAACCGCCGGTTGGGCAGAAACGGGCTGTGCAGAACATTTACCCTCCAATTGTGTTTGTATGCGCTTGATGATACAATAAAGATCTTCGAATGAGGTGTACGCCTGATAATTCGGCTGTTCATCAGGATTAATAGAAAGCAATCTTGCGTTATAATCGTCTAACAACTTATGAAAATCTGTTCGAATACTATCTACTGTCAATGCAATAACTAAGAAATGATTCCCTATTAATATCGGAAGTAGCGGCAGTTTTTAAGCGCTCGTAAATGTTTTTAATACTCTCAAATAAAATATTACGTTTAGCTTCCAAGATTGTCAGCTCTTTTTCTTCCGACATGCATGGCTTCTTTTGTTGCGCCATGTTTACGTAGGTATAAGCTAATGAGACTGAATCAAAATAAGAATACCTAAAGTACCTTTTATTTTATCTAAGTAGGTGTTTATGCGGTAGTTATTCGTAAGTAGGCAACAACTTTAAGGCGGTGGAACTAAAAAGTGCTTGAAATATGGAATTTACAAAACAACTATGATAGTTCCAGTAAAAATAATTGGGTAGATATATCAGATTAGTAGGTAGCTACATAAAAGTATATTACCTACGGTGCGGAAGTAACCACGTAATGGGTATGTAAATGGACTAGGAGTATAGCTAGGTGCTATAACTACCTAGGTAGGTACTTCTAGAAGATACCTACGCGGGATAAACGAGAGGTTACGTATAAAAGCAAATGAATCCGACTCGTTTATTTGTATTGTGGACTGTATCAAGAATGGCTGGTAAATCGCCTGGAAGAGTGGGTGCACGGGCAATCTTATGAGTATAGGATATTATAAGGAGGCACGCCCTACCTTGACAAAATGGCGGCCGCTGGCGTCTTCAAGAGTCGGGCTATAAACCGATCACTCCACCTGGATCCAGCCCGAAGCTGCACAGATCACTCCACTACACCCGCGGGCGGTTCAGTTCTCGCTTATAGTATAAAAGCGGTAGATATTGCGGTATTGCACGTGTTCGGCGCGGCGCAGGGCGGCGTAAGCACGCGACCGATCAGCGTGACGATTGATCTTCGACTTGATCGCAGCGTCATTGGATTCCGCGACCAATTAGCGCGAGGCGTGCCTTTGGGAGGGAATGGGATAAAAGATCGCTCGTTTTGACATTGTGGTATGCGAAGGAATTTATTAGCTAGGTATTGACATAATTAACTATCAATAGGAAAGATAGATGCGCGGGCATAGATGATAGGGCGCTACCAGGTATGTTGATTGAAATGTAAAGTATTGTTAGGTAGTGTTTTTGGTAATACTCGTATTTGGTATGACTAGCTAATATTTTGGTTTAATATTATATGATATTTTATAGCAATAAAAAATGTTTATAAAGCGTATACCTACTTCAAAAATTCGATTCCAGCCTATGCACGAACATAATTATGTTCTTTAGAAAGATAAAAATAAATATAGTGAAATTATAAAGATGACATGTAGCTTAGTCCTTCTCATTAAGTTCTTGTTCTCATGGCTCAGGGTAGTGATTTCCTCTTTGAAAAACAACATTTACCTGCACGATGTTTTGCAAACTGTGCCTGTCCTTGACGATGAAATGACTCTCTAGGTCTCTAGGTCTATGGTCTCTAGACCATCTTAAACTATTACGTCTTGGGCGCTTATCAGTCATCATCATCATCGTCCTAGCGTTATCCTGGTTGCATCCAAGACTTACGCGCCATGGAGCTCGAGGTCCGCTTACTAGTCTAGCCAGATATGACTGAATATCAACTTTTCCACAGAGCGACTGCCGTCTAACCTCCGCTACCCAAAGGGATAGTTATATTCCATGGTTTAGACCAGTATCAGTTTATTTGAGGGAACTGACTCCCCGTAACGATTGTCAAAGATCTTCATGACAGCCGGGACCGACGGTTTAACGTGCTCTCCCAAACACGGGGGAAGCGTTTATTAACAATTTAATACGCACTTAACTTCGAAAAGTGATTGGTGCGCGCCGTGGATTCGAACCCGATACCCTCTGTATGGCAGTCCGTTGGTATCTCCACTAGGCTATCGCTGCCTTATGTGTGCTTATCATTGAACATACTTAATCTTTATTTACAGACATCTTCCTGGATAAAAACTTAGGTTACGTAGGTATTTATTTTAAAAATATCTTAGCAAAACCGTCCCGAAAACTAGCTGCCGTATTGACAGCAAAATTTTTTTTTGTTGCGTTGCCGTCCTCCCTATCCTCTGCGGCCGCTGGGTGTTTTGGCGGCGGAGCCCAACACCTTCATCCGCTGCCAAGGGGGTTTCGTTCGGGGCCCGCCTGACCATCTGGCGGGCCAATACCCGTCGGGGGGTAGCGAGGAATGCTTTGGTGAAACCCTACCCTCCGACACATGGGTACATGAAGAGCACGGGTTGGTTTTTAGTCAGTAAGAGTCTGACAGTCCCTTTCGTCCTTCCCCAGGGCGAAGGGACTCCATGAGGATTTTCCAACCCGACACCAAAAAAAAAAAAAAAGTTTTGCCGGCTCCGTATAAGATAACTGCCTGTTGTGTTTGATATTTCATGTAGTTTTACCGGCACTAATCAGACAGTGATGAAGCTGGCCCTAAATATTATGGTCTAAAATAGAAAAGGGTAAAATCTATGCCTTTTTAGCATAGTCAAAACAACCCAGAAATTACTTTCATATTAACCTAGTTACCACTATTTAAATATTGTTTATTAGACTGAGATCGCATGGCTTGACGTCATTATTTGCCATATTTAAAATTTAAGCAGCCTTTTCTAAAAAACGATTCCCCTTTCCAAAAGACATTTGTATTTTAAATATTTTAATTTCTATGTTTTAAACTTTCGCAATTTGTATACATCATACAAAATTATTTAGCGGGTCTTAATAAAAGCTATTCTCAGGGACAAGCCTCAGTCCCCTTCTTTCCCCAAACCAGAATCCTGGATCTACATTGCCTTAGAATCAAGCACCTTATATATATCTAAACTATTTATGACATCATCAACCACATTCCAAAGCGCATATTAATGAAATTGAAACATTCTTATAACAATCTGATACACGGCAACCGTAGCACCTACTTGAAGCGTATCCAAATGAAAATAGTTGCGAACAGTTGGTACTTCACTCGTTGATAAGTGGCTTCTGCTAAAGTTCCCGGTAACTGAACTACTAACTTTCGGGTAAATGTTATTCTTCCGATAAACGAAACTTTGACGAGAGATCATTCAATAAGTCACACATCGGAGTGAGGCATCACTTTCAAATGAAAATATTCATTTTGGAATGTTTTTAAAATTTTACTGCTTATGTACAGATTGGTAAAATTGTCCACTGAACTACTAAACTGTCGTGCGTTGAGGGTCTGACAGATACCCAATTATGACAAATTGTTCTTTGTGGTCTAGGGTTCATTAAAAGTAAGGACTGTCCACAGAAAGAATGGAAAAACGTGTTACGAGTAGGTACATCCTTTAGATATACCTAGGTATAGGTACGGGTGCGTGGAAGCGACAGCCGCGCTGCGCTAATAATTTATAATTATTTATAAATTATTAGCGCAGCTAATACTAATAATTTGTGCTATTAATACTTGTCTATTAGTACCTTGTCAGCAGCCGCTACAATCCTGGCACGAGCGCCTGAAAATGTTTGTGGACCGTACAGTTGTGATGGGCTTGAATGCATCGAAAGTCTGCAGATAGTAAAAGTCGGGTATTAAAACAAAACATAACTAAATTGACTTATAAATAAACTGACCATAGTGCGCAGCCCGACACATACTACCAGTTTTTCAATATCGAGAATAATTCCCAGATTTATCAAAAACAAAAAATACCAAGAGTATTCATATTTCACGTATATTTAAAAATACTTATGTTATCTAGAAACACTTGCTTAGAGATGAATCGATATTTTCTGAATAGGTTCTGTTCGATTGTATGATATTTCTTAAACATTATCTTAATCAACAACATCTTAGTAATATTGTGTTTGTTTTCCACACACGGGAGAAATGGCCTACAGGTCAAAATAAAGTCAAACCTATAAATAATATTCTGCAACCCGTGGCTTTGTTCACATAAGTACATCGATAGAAATTGTTTAAACGGCTCCTCGACAATATATGTATACATAGAAACATTATATCATATAAATTAAACATGAAATAATGTTTCTATTTAGGTATTATCTTATTAAAAAGCAAATTCTATTACTCATTCTTTGACCATGTTTGTCTTTTCTTTACACACTTAATACGGATTTTAAAAATTATTGAATCTCATCTATAAATGTAGAAATCAAACACCAGGATACTCGATAAAAGTAGTGTATTTCTTCGTTTTCCTATCTTTTACAAAATTATTCGTCTTGACTCTTAACTCTAACCAACGCACAAACCGCCATATTCCTTTCTTAATCTTCTATCTCGCTCGCACATTCAGTCTCTCGCTCATACATTCAATCAGATCTTACTCACTTGTTCACTCCCACATTCGGCCGTCCTGCAATTAGTCTGTCCCTAGACTAATACTAATTTAATTTTCGCAGTCCTCTTTTGTGGGCGTGTAATGTAGAAATCAAACGCCAGGATACTCGATAAAAGTAGTGTATTTCTTCGTTTTCCTATCTTTTACAAAATTATTCGTCTTAACTCTAACCAACGCAAAAACGCCATATTCCTTTTTTAATCTTCTATCTCGCTCGCACATTCAGTCTCTCGCTCATACATTCAATTAGATCTTACTCACTTGTTCACTCCCACATATATTATTGATTAATTATATTATTTATTTATCCTTATTGATTCTGGCGTCAGTTAATATGAGGACTGTAAAGTAATAAAATACGGACGACCTAGATTTTAACCGTTATGATTGTTACCGCCAATTAGCAGTAAGAAGCAACAGTGCCAAGGCAGTTAGATAAAAACACACAATAACGAAAGTTGTTTACTATGAAAGAGCGTCGTTTGAATGTTTTGAAATGGTAAGTGAGGTAAGAGTCATATTAAGACAAAAAAAAACTGATCATAACGTATCATAGCATAGGCACACTTCTCTTAATTAAATCGAAACAGTTGTTGCGAATGAATTTTCTCAATTATGGAGTCTGATTGTAATTATTATACCAAAATCATATAGGATCACTCAAAAACATAAATAAATCAAAAAAATTGTTAAAAAATAAAAATATATAAGTACTAACTAAATCAATCGATTAACCAGCTCCATTATTGCAGATCATCGACAAATCACGCCAATAAAAAAAAACGCAATATCATCAAACATTCCAGACCAAGTACGCCTGCGCGATAACCATTATAAATTACCGTACAGCGAGCCTATTTATATCGAGCGAACTCCGTGGAATGTTACTGCTACCCCTGCGCCTTAACGCGTCAATTAGCACGTTAATTTAGGCGTTGCGTAATTACGGCTGACGTTTTAATGCGCTAAATTACTAATGGCATTAAAGCGGTAACTCGGACGTCGCCTTTTAGAGCAAGTGGGTTTAGTGCGTAGTTTAGCGCGTTATGTTGGCCACATTAACGCCGTCTCATTCTACGGGACGCGCTCGCATAGTGCGGACGTATACTTTGTGTTTACGCGGTAACAGTATTTACGAGAACCATAATGGAGTGGTCGAACGAGAAATCATTAGTGTTTTTAGAACTATTAAAATCAGAGCCGTGTCTTTGGAATACAAAACTGAAATCGCATAAGAATCGCGCAGCAGTTAGTGATGCATGGCGACGTATTATCCAGTCTTTGTCGTTTCCTGTAACACTGGAAGAATTAAAGAAGAGAAAAGATTCGCTAATGGGATACTATCGTATTCATTTAAACAAATATAAAAAATCACTTGAATCAGGAAATGAAGTATACACAACGAATTGGTTCGCATTTGAATTAATGGATAGTTTCCTCAGACCAATATACCTATGTAACACCGTCAGCAATTAAAACAGAGGTAAGTTCAATTCTGTATTATATTATATAACTATAATACTACAACTAAATCAGAAATTCAACTTACGTTTAGAGCCAATACAACTTGTACCAAGATTTGTTATTTTTACTTGTGATGTTGTTATTTTAACGGGTGGTTTGGTCAGCTAGTTACCGTTATAAGTTATATTTGCTAAAGCATCGTGAGGAGCTTCATAGCGGTCTTAGCTATCGCTGTCCATTTTGGGTTGTAGACGCAGAAATGTAAAAATAAAGGCACACTCATACTGTCCAAATTCTTATTATTGGGTTGTTCTTCAGTTTTATACAAAATCACACACGATTAACTAGATGAAACTCGATTATGAGCAGCTCCGCAACTGTCAACAGAATGACAGTCGCCATATTTACTCGTAGCGACACTAAAATGTCTTTGAGCGTCACCAATCACCATAGAGATAACTCTATGAGCGTCACCGACTTAACACTACTCTACTCGGGGTTGCCCGCTCATATTTCTGATATAATCGATTACCTAATCGATAAAAACTAACAATTTTTTAAAAACGAATTATGACTAACAATAAATCATAATATAATAATCGCGTAACTTATAATTAAAACTAATTCATAGTCGACGCGCCAATATTTATGATACTTATTACGAATTTGCTGAGCTGTGTCACCTTTTAACGTAGACAGAGAATCCTATAGACTAAGTGATATTTTTGTCGCACTCACACAGGAAAAAGAGGAACTTATGCCGATGTAATGTAAAGAAATGAAACAGCACAATACGATTTTTTGTTTCACCGAGCGTGCCACTTTTTTGTAGGTATGCCAACTACTTAGCTAAACAAAGTTTGACAGCTGACGTGTAGGCAGCTATCGTCTCCATAAAAAATACAGTTTTTACGTGCTAAAATAAAGTAATCCGAGCTATATTGTGTTGTGAACTACTGAGACTTGTGTTAAAAGCACTAAAATAACAATAATAAATTCTAAATAATTCAATAAATTAAATCTTTGGTGTTGCCAACTTTTCTTTAAATAATTACCCTCTTTTGAGGGTTATTAAAATAGGGTATAATATTTTGAGATTTGCAGTGCCTATTAAAAAAGTATATCATAGTTTGAATGGCTTGTTTCAGTTTTCCTGAACATGAGGATTTATTTAGGTATTATATTTAAAAAAGATAGTGGCATTATTTATCCTTCCCGTGACGTTGTCATAGTATGTAACTTGGCAGAATGAATATTCAAGGTCCATTCTACTGAAGGATTATCATTCTTTGCCGAAAAAAATATGTTACAAAAACTTATTTTCACGACTTTCAAACGATGCCAGGATGTATTTATATTGGATCATTTTGAAATTCAACCATTTATTGGTAACCATAAAGTTTTACTTATTAAGGCCATTGCCATGCCTTATTTTGAACTGCGTATACATCACGCAACAAAAGGATTTGAACCCAAGCAAAATATTAGAAACTTTCATACGAAGCTTGTTTTATTCAAAGGACAACAATGTGTACAATCAAATATACATAAAAATTAATCATAAATAAATATGTTGTAGGTATTATTTGTTCACAAATCCAGGACGTTCATACATAACCGCCTATGAAATGGCAGTTTAACTACCGTGGGTGTCGTAAGAGGCGACTAAGGGATAACACGATGCAAATACCATCTTTGCGTAGAGACGGAAAACTCGACATCAAACCCTATACGACTGCCTCGTTGGTCTCGCGGCATAAATGTGCGCGTGGGATCGGGAGGTCCCGGGTTCGATTCCTGAGTCGGGGTTATTGGGTTTTTCTGTCACGAAATTCTCAGTAGCAGCACGGAGTCTGGAAATGTGCCCGGTACGGCAATAGGCTCGCCCCTTATTACGTGGGACTAAAGTATATCTGGCGAAAAGTGGGTGTAGAAATACACCTCTGCCTACCCCTTCGGGGATAAAAGGTGTGACGATATGTATGTATGTATGTAACTACCGACAACGAAATGTCAAAAATGATACTTTTTTATGAATTTTGCATTGAAATACCAACATATGACGTCATCACATTTTTGCGTCAAATAGCATACCTACTTATTTTATGTAAATTAATTAGAACAATTCGAAAATTAAGTATATCATCAAAATAATGAATGAAAGTGGGATTGTATTTGAATATTTTTTGTATTGAAAAGTCGAGATCATTTATTTTTGACTGACGAAACAACTAAATTAGTTTGCGTTTATGTTATATCTATCCTTTGCCGATAAAATCAATAAGGCAGTGTTACTTTTCGGACTTCATATTATTTTCTAATTGTAACAATAAATAGGGGTAATTTTTGCCTTACGCGGTAACCCTGAATTTAGAGTGATGTACTATGTTTGTCTCTTTCTGTTACACGCTTTGCCGGTGTCTATAGGATTCTCTGTCTACGCCTTTTAATAATAAAATAACGTTTGAATTACGAACGCGCGTCGAACTGTGTGACAATAATATCTATAAAGTATGCCATTGATTGTTGTCAATAATAAAATGTTGATTTATAAAGTGCGTTTTTCATCTCACAACTGAAGAGTTTTACTAAACAAAGCATTAAAATAATCGGCAAATCGATTTCTCATCTGCATTGCTAACATAGAAGAACGCGTAGGCGCTACGCTAAGAGGCCTCAATGCACTCGTATAATCGGTATTTTTCTTATCTCCACCTCCTGAGAACTATAACATCTTCATTTTCAAAAGGGTCAAATTAGCCTGATGGGGAATTAATGTTTGGGAGACTCATCATTAAAAGGTGATGCAACAGATAATTTAGATGCAATAACTAGCTGCAATGGACTAGGTCTCCTGAGTATTCGAAAACGAGCAGACATAACCCCAAAAGTATTTTCTACTAGTTGATGAAAGTTTATGATTAAATGTCCTTTTTATACTTCTTTCTGCGTGCTTACCAGGGTTTCATAAGATTTTCACTAAGCGGGAACACGTTATCTGCGACAGAAACATACGGTAATAGCACATTGCTTCCTTCCGGGCAGTGGGGCAGGCTGTGGTAAGTTTAAAGTGTCTGTGCAAAGCTTTTCATACAGAATAGTACCTCTGAATATTCCACCATCACTGATCCTTCCTCTGGTTCCAATATCGCAAAACATGAAACAAAAAGATCGGCCCACAGCTTCCATCAAAACAATATTAAATGAATGTTTATAATTGTAATATCAGGGCCGCTGTTTATCGGTGCCACTAGAACCACATGTTTCCCATCAATGCGGCCTACGCAATGAGCTATTTCTATATACTGTCCTTTTTAGGGTGCCGTACCTCGAAATGAAAAAACGGAACCCTTAAGGCTGCTACACACAGTGCCGCCGGCCAAGCCGCGAGCGCCCGGCGGCATGTGGAGCCGTCAGCCTAGCCGCATGAAAGAGCCGCCGGCCTGGCCGCTGGCATTGCCACCCGGGTAGGCCGGCGGGCCGCGCGGGTTGCGACTTAGGGATGGTCGATCCAAGTGCTTTGTATCTATATTTTGGGTCGCAATGGATCGTAGCACAATGTATCGACCCAAGTATCGATCCGCTCCATTTGATACGATCCAGTGGATCGATCCGGTATCGTATCAAGTACAAGTAAACAATCCTTTTTGGCTTCAAGTTTAATAAACTAAATTTTACTTATTAGTTCCAAACAGAAACATAACGTACAAAAGAAACTTGCATTAAATTCTGCCATAAAATAAATCAATTGTGGTGGGACAAATAAGAGATGACCATGCTCTAGATCAAATCGATTGCAAGTTGCATTTAACAGAATCAACCACCAAAGAAAAGCATTTACAGTAATTTTGTTCGATTTGCTATTAATGTTGAAGAGATTCTTTATATTTCAATTGTATGATTGGCCTAGTGGCTTAAGCGACCGCCTGACGTTGCGCCGAGTGTTATTCGATCCCCACACGAAACAGACATTTATTTTGTGTCTGTTAATAGGCTAGTTGACAAACATTTTTTTATAAGTCCGTCCTTTAGATTATTAAAAAATAACCGATACGTATTTTTTTATTTGTAAATTAAACCAAAAATTACCAAGATATAGCTCATTAAATTTTCGTATAACGTCATGTCGTGCTGCATTTTTTCGCACTAGATGACGTCACACGTAACTTTAATGGGCTATATCTTTGTTATTTTTTATTTAATCGAAAAAAGAAAAAATACGTGTCCAATATTTTTTTATAATCTAAAATACGGACTAAATAAAATGTAAATATTTTGACCCTGGAAACTACCCTATTGTATGTTTGTATAGTTCTTTGTATGTTTCTTTGTTCTTCTTCTTTTATTTTTTTACATAATAAAATGAAAGCTACAGCTGCTAGGGCAATATTGACGACTTCGTTATTCATAGTAATCGACAACCAATCACAAAGTGTCATCTCACTAGCGTTCTACACTACTGTCGCAACTGGAATAATGCGCGGCTTTCTGCGGCCGAAGCCGGCGGCACAGTCGCCCGCCAAAAGCCGGCGGCATGAGCCGCGCGACAAAAACCGGCGGCTCGTGCCGCCAGCACTGTGTGTAGCAGCCTTTATAGGATCCCTTTGGTTTTGTAACCTCTCCCTCTCGATGGCAGTTATTTGAAACAAAAAAGATACTGCAAAAGTAAATATTTTAATTGTTTTACGATTAACATTGTTTCAGTCTGCTCAGGAAAATAGCACTGACAAGACTTTATATGAATACGTGTATGTAGAAGAGGTTTCGCAAAACGAGTCAAATCCTGGGCCGTCAACATCTTCAAGAAATTCCTTAAACGAAACACATGAATCTGTATCATGTCAAAAGAGAGAACAACTGGATGAATATGATCATTTTGCTTTTATGATTGCCTCCAAAATAAGAAAATTGCCCAACCCATATGATAGAGAAGTTTTAATGAACAAAATTCAAAATATAACATTTGAATTTTATATGAAAAATAAATAGATTACATATTTGCAGCCCCATCGGCGAGACAGTCCTTTATTTCATCGGCGAGTGTGCAATCCAGTCCAATATGTATATCCAATATGTACATAGTGATGAAACAAATTCAAATAATCAAATGAACAGTTAAGTATACAATCAGACAGACCAAAATTTATTGACAAGTTATCCAAAGCAATCTGACATGAAGGTGACGGCACAACCTGTACCTTCCACACCTCGCTGATATAATGAATACCTAACACTTAAAGTGCTAAGGTGCTTGTCAAAAGGTATACAGTATTTATTATAGTACTTATGTATGTATGGACATAATAAGTCACTGACTGATTGTTTTAACTTTTAATTAAATATGTGCATTCAATTTTTTTGTTTTATTTAAGTACTTACCTTGATCATATTATCCAATGTACAAGTAGGGGCAAGGCAGACTTCTCTTATATATATTGAAATAACTTGATGGGGTTTTTATAAAAAAAAAAATCTGTAGCTTTCTCCTGTAGCTAGATTTCTAGAGTCAATGCCAAACGAACTTTTACTGGAATTATCATTTGAAAAGTATCTCTTTTGGATATCAGCGGTTCCACCATTTTTAATTCGATTTCAAGGTCACTGGCTGACATTCGTACAAAATTTCAAAGCATTTTACGCCATTAGATCAGAAAATTATTCTTCCGTTGATGCCCGAAAATAATAAACAATTTCAATGTGAGCAAAATTTTTATAAGAAATGTTATATTTTATTAATAGTAGCTTGCATGCACTACGCAGGTCAATTCGTCCCATCTTTCAGCCACTTTAATGTTTACATTTGCATGACATATATATTTTAAACAGGCTTTAAACTATAAAATTAATGTACATTTACGCTTACTGAGTTTGACGACGATGCATTTGAATCATCCGCCATGTTAGCGTTAACGTTAATAATAATAATAAGACTTTATTTCAGACTCTTAGATCCATATACAAGGTCGAAACACAATATAAACAGCAGTTAAAAAAAGGATAAAATGTATAATGGCAATGGCCAACTGCGCGTTGATTTACATGTTAAAAATTAAAAATGAGCTTTGGCTACATTAAGGTTACAACGCCGTTATGCATTAATACCCCGTGAATTCACATATTAACACACGTTAAGGAGGTTTACATGTATTACGAAGGCACGGCTCTGGTTGTAATAGTTCTAAAAACTAAAGCTTTTTCATTCGACTACTAGTCATTCTCGTAAAAGCAGTTTACGCCTAAAACAATGTACACCCGTCGTTTTTGGGAGCGCGCGTCCTGTGGAATAAGACGGCGATAATGTAGCCAAGATCAGTTAACGCTAAAACCTCTCTCATGCTCCTGCTACACGTGCGTCTTAACGCGTTCATTAGCGCGTTAATTTAGGCGCTACGTAGATGTGGCCAAAATTTTAACGCGTTAAAATACTAAATTCCGACGCGAATTTGTTAACGTGTAGTTAACTAACGTGTAGTTGGCCATTGCCATTAACGTTAACGCTAACGCAGGTGTAGCAGTAGCATTAGGTGTCAGTTTTTTGGACACATCAAGCGCACCACCGACTCTTCAACTTAAAAATTAAGTGCGTAATTATCGCATGCAGAGGGGTGGAGGAAAACAACTTAAGGAAATCTGCACGTCTTAGATTTCTCCATAACGTTCTCGAAAGGCACAATATGAAGCCTGGCAATCTGCACTTAAGAAGCGCCGTGGACTATGTACTGACTCTTGTGATAATGAAAGGAGGTCAGTTTGTTTAAAGCCAAGACTAGTGAAGACGAAGGATGATAATGAGACCTTTTTTAATGTAATAATTGTACAAAATATCTCTCTTGATCGCGAGCACTACTTCTTTCTGTTTGCCTTGTTTTCGATATTCCACGTATAAAAGACGAAGTCAAAGGTATTGTAATAAAGGAAATAACCTTTTAACGATAGATAATTATACGTACTCCATCTTTTCGTTCTTGGAACCTCAGCTTTTAGTTACAATCCAGTATCTCGCAACGAGATTAATAACATTTTCAGGTTACTGAGAACTTATGCGATACACATAACATTTTAACGTTTATATATTTTTGCTTTTATGAATACTCTGAAACTAAGAATAGCTCTTCAGTTTGCACGTTCTTTACACGTTTCTGAAGTGGATATTGAATTCACAAAATTCGTCGTGGAAAGAGTACATAATAATATGGCAAAGCGCAACGCAGCGCGTTTTTCACTGTCAAACTATTATCGACACTGTTCTTGTTTTGAATAATGTCCAAAATTAAATATCAAAGCAATGTTTAAAACACGCACGCACACAACCAAACATAGATTTTTTATAATAACTGATTTTGGACTATTTCAAAATGAGAACAATGTCGATTATTGTTTGTCAGTGAAAAATGCTTTATCCTGCGCTTTGCTACACGTGCACTGGCTCTTAGGCTGCGTTTCCACCAGAGATGTGCGAGGATGCGTAGCGAGGGATGTGTTTGTAAAGAACCAATAGAATCGCTTCATTTACCTCGCCTGGGTCAGGCAGCTCTGTTGGAAACGGCTCAGCGGAGCTAGATTTTTGCGCATACAAAACAAGCGAGGGATGTGTGCTAGGGTTGTGTGCGAGGGATGTGTTGCGAGGTTTGCGACATACTGTACTAACCAGTCCATAGACGGAGTTTGTTGAAAGTAGGAGTGCGCAAAATAGATATGGATAATTGGAAAAAGAAGATACTTTTATATTTAACCATTTGTGATGAAGAAATGGAAGCAGAAGATACAGAGTTCATTAGTTCTATAATTTTGAGCAATAGAAGAACACACAGATTTATATGTATTTTATACGTAATCATATTAAATATCATCGATTGCATGGAGAATTTTTTACTTTTTTTACTACGGCTGATGACTACATATTCGAAAATTCTTATCGAGTATCTAGAAATAACTTTTATGGGTTACAAAATTTGATTGAAAACATTATCAAGAAGGAAGACACTCACTCACTCCGCTCCCACTACACCGCACCCCCGTCGACACATTTAACAGCTTCGCAACGCATCCTCGCACGGCACATTATTCACAGCTTAGCTACACATCTTCGTACGACACATTTTCCTCGCTTAGCTTTGGTGGAAACCCCCACACATTTTCACAGCACAGCCAGACATCCACGCACAACACATTTCCCTCGCACATCTCTGTGCACAACGCAGCCTTAATCTATTACACTATGATGCAATAGTTCGTGTATTCTTAACATAATTGTTCAGCACAAGCTTCTCCCTGTACCTCTATCAGAAGAGTACGAGGGTTTCAGATAGTCCAAATAGCAGACTAGAAAACTTTACAGACACTGCAGAACAGAACTGCATGGGGGCTGTCTGGTTCAGCGTAACCGGCACACAGAAGTCACGAGATTACAATTTGGTAAGCAACCATGCGCGGTCACTGACTTTTCGACGTCAGGTACAAGTTGTTGTTGTACGATCGGTGAACGAGAAGATCATGAAGAAACCTAAAGATATGATTGTAAAGTCTGCCAATACGCACTTGCGAGCGCTCCGCTCCATAATGAAATTCGCAATACATGTGAAGTCTGCAAACAAGTACTTAGTTAGCGTGGCGGATTAAGACCCTTCTCATAATAAGAAGAGGCCATTGCTCAGTAGCGGGATCGAACCCACAAAACTGCACTCTAGTCTTAGCAACATGGCCTCATCCACGTCATCGTTACATCCAACCTCATTACACATTACTGTTAATGATTATCTGCGTTTAAAAAGGCGGTGTTATCGCGTACTCGTCAATCCTCCGGATCTCCCATTAGTCGGCGATCGTTAACCCGCCTTTGTAGGGATCAGCTATTACTTCAATTACTTCGGCAGTTCGGTCGGGAACTATACCGATTTTGTTTTATTTAGAACAAAGGCTCGATGTATATCCGAATAGTTATATGACCGTGGATAAAATGGTCTGTGGCCTTTTAAAGGCACTAAAGTCAGAAATAATATGTGGTAAGAGACAAAGCTTGATTTGCTGTTCGTTGATCGATAAAGTTAAGCAACGTTCACAATGGTCACCACTTGGATCGGTTACCATTTATGTGACATTTAGTTAGGTCACAATTTGACGCTTATGAACGTTACACTTAAAAATAAATTACTTAATGATTTTAACTTCACATGTATCTAAGTAGGTACAATAAAACGTAGTCGACATGTTAGGTACAGAAAATAAAGCCTCGAAAAGGCAATCTTTTTGTTTATTATTTATTTCACTGATACACATTGATAAAGTAATCTATATAGCTCTATTTATAGGTTAGCAGCTTGTTATTTAGGTTAGACCTAAAGAGAGTAATTCAGTTGAACTAGTTTTATTTCTAT
The DNA here is from genome assembly GCA_944739405.2 of Euclidia mi. Taxonomy (NCBI): domain Eukaryota; kingdom Metazoa; phylum Arthropoda; class Insecta; order Lepidoptera; family Erebidae; genus Euclidia; species Euclidia mi. The sequence continues at coordinate 49,825,251 of OX123193.2, read as the reverse complement.
TGCTTCGTCAGTTTATTCGGGAACACAAACCACTATACAACCTGTGTTTGAGAACTACAGTCACTTTATTTCATTTTGAGAGAACAGAGGAGGATGTGGTGTAAGATATGGTGCGGGAAACAAAAATATTTCACCAGCCTGTTCTTTTTAAAAATATTTCTATACCATAATCGATTTTGTGAGAATGAGAAAGCTTCGTAATTAGTTAATTTCGTAAGATTTAAGTTTAAAACTGTATCAATTCCACGATACACATTTATGCTGCATGCGATTATGGAAAGCGACATAGGCCACTTTTTACCACGATAAAACATGCTATGACAATCGACACTAACGCACCTTTTATATATTACTAATTATTTTATATCCAGGCATTGCTTAAATACGGTTTTCTACAATCAGTGATTCAATTCTGCTTACAGGTTTTTGCTCAAAAGCTCACAAAGCTCAAAAACATTGCACTACTCAAATTAAAATATGAGAATTCCTAGTTTTGTAAACCGAGTACCTACATAATAAGTTGTTTCAAACACTTCAATATAATTTTATTATCAACTTGTGTCAAATTATAAGCGAACAATGTCGCCGTCGTTTGATATCCAATAAACAAACTAGAAAGTCCAATCGAAGCTCCATAGTTTCATTAACAAGTAATGTTCAAAAACCTGATATTTAAATATTGATGTACAATAATTATGTAATGACGCGTCTCTATTATACCAAGTCTTCAATAAAAAGAGAAAACACGATATCGATATTCGAAATACCATAAAATTTCTTACAAAATAATTTCAACTTTAATTCGACAGCTTAAGGTTAAAAGTATTTCTGAGATAGTGATATGTGTACGTTTGTGTACCAGTGTACACAAAAAACATCATCACCTGTCAATATAATTAAAAAGACAGCATTTCACGGGCGATACTCGATGAAAGAGCTTGTTAACCCACCGGCGAGAGCTCATTATAACGATATTTTATTGTAACAAGGTTGGGATGTAAAGAGCGACTAAATATAAGGCCGGTGTTAGCCTCTGGATTGTATTCTAAAGAATAATATTATGACGCGCGTTCAAGTATACGTTTTGAAGAAAAAAATTGTTTCAAATCGTCACTTTAATGAAGATTACGTTGGCGGTTGTGGTTATTTGTGAGCACGCGAGGCGTAGGTAGTGTTCCCTAGTTTGTTTCGAGATAATTCCATAGTATCATAGTTGTGGATCAGTTAAAACTATATTATTGGTATCGAGCTGTCAGCACGGAATTATGTTGCAGACGAGCGGTATAATCTGTCGTGAAAAAAAAACGACTGGTTTTATAACAAATTAGCTTTTGCTTGAAACCCCGCCCACATGGGTGACGGATACCACACTAAAAAGTAACCTATCTATGTCATTGTTCTACCTTCTAACTATCGTCGCTACGTAGGTATGAAAATCGTCTTAGGTCTCATAACTACAAAGCATCTTCGTTGCCTTCTTTTCGAACTCGTATCCTACATAGCACATACCTATCTTAGGCTTCGATAATCTGCATGGTAAAGCTATAAAATTAAAAGCAAACTAACTCTTGTAATTTATATATGTTTAGAACTGAATAAAGCACTATAATTCTTGAAGTTTTCCGTCATAGGCCATTAGATAAAGAAAACTAAAAGAAAGTTAGTGTCTAGAGTTTTCCTATCTGCCTACGGTAGGCAGCTAGGAAAAATTTCAGAGGTGCGCAGTGGAAGTCTGTAATACATCTACCTGACCACAATAGACAATATATCCAGACACAATGCACTGTGTTGCACAGCGAATCACAACTAATATTAAAAAAATGTTTCAACTCACCTGATATCTTCACTGATGCTCTTGAGTGGACCTATAAGATTAACTCATAATTTTGGCCAAAATAACAAGAAAATCGAATAGTTACCAGTGTCCAGTTCGGCGTCCTTCTTCAGACCAGGATGCACGTTGGCGGTTCACAAAATTCACAATTACAGTTTTACAAATGTCAATGTTCAATATATCACAAATTTATCACAAGCTTTGCCGGAAGTCAAAAGCGGCAATTATAAGTAATTACAAGTTAATTCAATTCGCGTTAATTCAAAAGGCGATATTTTACGTACGAGACGACAACGTGGTAATTTTTCAAGGCAAGAAGGAAGTTGACAGTTCAGTGTGACCATTGTCAGAAATTTTCAATAGACTTAACAAAATGTTACTTAATCGATATAATCGATTTGACTTATAATAAAAACTAATTCTATTTCAAACATCTAGTTTACTAATGGATTACACGTAATTCAGGTGTTTAGGAAACATAAAAAAATGTTAGTAGTTTCTTTAATCGTGTAATATACCTAAACTGTCAGTCAGGCTTACTAATTAATTGAAAAATTGCTCTGGCCGTTTTACGTTTTTGTATCCAATAAATTCAAAGTTTAGTTACAACTTAATTCTGATTTTGACGGTTTCTTTCGACAAGCTTCGTAGAAAATATGAGTGTAATCGCAGATGTGATTGTAGATAACAGAATCCCTACGGTCTTCTGTAAATACCACGATGGATCAACTGCAATACATAATTTACAAAAAAATACTGTATTATTGTTACCTGTGCTCAGTAGCACGTAGTGAATCGAAATATGATTATACAACTACAGTATAATGACAAAGAACGAACATGAAATTGACGAGTGTTCGTTCTTGTAAAGAAAAACATTTAGGCACAATTTTAACTAACACATAGGGACAAAACACCTGAAAACCCATCTATTAAGTAAAAAACCATAATTCTTTACGTTACTTAGCCGCTCGAAGTACTGCGATCATAGCTATCGTTTAATCATGAAATAAATAATCGAAAGAGTCGGCAAAAGGTGACACATCCACGGCCTTCATTTTAGGTTAACACACCTGTAACTTATGAAAAAAAATAATTTATGGCCACATAAATATGTGAATAAATTATTCAAATCACAAATCAGACATGCGAACAATTAAAGATGTCGGAGAGTTTAAAAATATATTCCTACACGTACTTTTATGGGCAGCATTTGGCAACATTGTGATTATACGAAGCGACTTTTTCTGCTTTTTATTATTGTAATGACTTTGACATTAATTCGGGCCTTGAATGTAGATATTTTGCTAATTCCAGCGTTTCATGTGAACGTATGTCGACTTTGTGCGATGAGGGCGCCACATATTGACAATTATTCAATGTTTTTGTGCACAAAAAGTAGGTAAGTATTGTTTAAATTGTGACGGTCGACAGGCCATTGTGCCATTGGCCATTGTCCACGAATTGTTGTTGGTTCCGTTGATAAAATAATTGTGAAGTCCCAGGGACTTCACACACGGGTTTTATTCCGAGTGGGGGAGTTGTCTTTAAAAAGGATTTTACTCATTTGTAGGATACCAAAGGCATCTAGAATAATCATTATTTACCTAAACTTCTTTCATGTTTTATTTAGACCTTATAGAAGGACTTCGGTGACAACACAGGTGCAGAAGAATTATATTAATGAAGGAGATATTACACACTATTCATATACTTAATTACCGTGATTCACCCAGTTTGTGTAGGGTGTGTAGGGTGTGTTATAATACCTCCCACGCGGTACAAGAATGCCTCACTGTCTGCTTTAGTTTGCCCGCACTACAAAGGGATTCAGTATTAAGGATACGCACTGAGCCACGCTAGTGTAACTTTGGAGAGGTAACACGGTGTATAACTAGAGCGTGATAAACTGCGTCAAATGACAATAACACGCACTCTGTACAGTATTTAGTTTCCAGAATTAGGTAGTTCTCGAATGGGAAATGACTTTAATATTTGATGAGGTTCAAAAATATCTATTAAATTAAAGCAAAACTAATAAACTATCTTTCACTTTTATGTCACTTTCAACAACGCTGTTGATATATCATCAACAGCGAGTTAGGTACATCAAATATTTTGATAACAAAACTTAATCCAGAAGAAGCGAAGCATTCCATAATCTAGAAGAATGTTTGTAGATATACAATTGTGCAATTACTGAGAAAGGCTGTTATTAGGTTCTTCCATTAGGCAGACAAAAGATCTATGATCAAATTTGAGTTTGATCACGACTCAATTTACAGACGGATTCATAATTCTATCTGTGTATTTGGACATTAGAGAAAGACTAACAGCTTCTGACGCTACAAGATATATGTTTGTCATAAATTAAAATAAAAAATATAGCTATTTGCCATGTATCTCTTATGTCCAAATCCGTGTATCCATATAAAGACGGGCTGTTAGCTAAATGCATTGCTTCCCTGTCCGATTTAGTTAGGCCACTATCCATTAGGTTACGTTTTATCAAAACTCTGAAAGTTAAATTTGATTCCAACAAAATCAAAGCGATCTTAATCCCTGACGTCCTACATGGTCTCCGCGGTTTAATTCAACGTCTATATATATGTAGGAATTTCCCTTCCGGGAAAGCTTCCATCAGTTTTTGGTTTGTTTATGCCTATGTGATTTATTATGGTCGGCCACCCATAACACTTGCAAAGCATTCATCTTCGTGATGATAATGTTTATATATTAAAAAATATGGCTGTCTTTCCGAATATGAAGGCATAACTTTCTTCATATTAATAACCAACAGAAAATATTTTCGTGCCATGTCTGAATATTTTCGCGTTAGATCATTTTCAATTTATTTTGGATCTCGTCGAGTCGAGAAAGAGTTTGCAAAGTCGTAAGTAGATACAGCGCACTTAAAATAATATGGTAATTTCATTCCTACTAAAAAAGAGTCGCACCGCCTGATTATAAAACGTAGCCTAAATATAGTCCACAGTTTAGTAATGTTTGCCGCTGTCCATAAAATTCGTTGCAACTATTGTCAAATTGAAAAAAACAAAGGCCCATAATATTAAATCTACTAGTAAGTCTTTAACGGAGATATGATTAAAATTGCTTTTAAACCTGCACTTAACTAAAAAATGTCGAAGATTTAGACTTTTGACATTTGGATAAAAGAAGCGTCTGACTTCATTCCTAAAATATCGAACTGAAATTAATGATTGAAATTGAAAAAATCTTTATTGACAAAAAAATTGCAACAAACGTTAAGTAAACCCTGTCTCCTGTGCTAGTTTAAACTGTGTTACAAGAGACAGTGCCTTCACCATAAATACAATACAGGGGATTTATGTCCCCCCCCGTGGGATCTCCACCTTGTCGTGGTGGGGGGGCTCAGTAACCGTGGATTGGTCACCCGCGGTGAAGCTAAGAGGGATCCAGGAGGGGACGCTCCGCGTGGGCTTGGAGGGGCCTGCGCAGGACGCGTCCAACGGTGCGGGTGCGAGGGACAGTACTGTCTGTCCCTCGCAGTCGGGCGCGGTCGCGGGGGGAGAGGCGTGTCGGTGTTGCGTTGCCGCGCGCCCTATCTCCCGCGACCGAATGGGGGCGCACCATCGTTGCGTCGTGGTGGGGCCGCAGAGGAAGAGGAGATGCGGTGTTGCGTTGCCGTCCACCCTATCCTCTGCGGGCGCTAGGTGTTTTGGCGGCGGAGCCCAACACCTTCATCCGCCGCCAAGGGGGTTTCGTTCGGGGCCCGCCTAACCATCTGGCGGGCCAATACCCGTCGGGGGGTAGCGAGGAATGCTTCTGTGAAACCCTACCCTCCGACACACGGGTACATGGAGGAAGTCGAGGTGGTTTTTAGTGGAAACACCACATACTCCGGCTCTTATTTCCCCCAAGAGTCGGAGATCCGAAGGGATTTTCCACCTCGTAAAACAAAAAAAAAAAAAAAAAAAAAAAAAAAAGGGGATTTATGTCACATTAATAGTTATTATAGTTTTGGAGTATATAAACAAAATTAAGTTTCACTTAAAAACAAAGTAATTAATGCATGCAGTTTGAATGAAATGAAGGTTAGTAAGTGTGTGTTTGTTAGTGTGTGTATGTGTGTGTGTGCGCGTATGGATGTGTGTGTGTGTGTGTGTGTTTGTGTGTGAGTGTGTGTGTGTGTGTGTGTGTGTGTGTGTGTGTGTGTGTGTGTGTGTGCGCGCGTGTGTGTGTGTGTGTGTGTGTGTGCGTTAGTGTATATGTGTGTATGAGGACGTGAGTGCGCAATTGAGTAAGTGTGTTTACTCTTTTCTTGGCATTTTATCGGATTAGCTCCTCTGTGTCTTTGTAATTGTACGTCAGGAGCCATTTTTTTAGAGTGTCCAACGGGGGGGACGGGGGTAATTACAATCTGTCCCTAGCCCTGGATCGGAGCAAAACCACTTTATTTTGGTTGGACTCGGCAAGTCTTAATTTTTAGTGCCTTGATGCCGAATTGTACTGTGTTTTACATACAAGTTTTATATTTTTGACAGTTTGGCGGGAAAACACGTAAAATTTTATGTACTTTGAACAGCCTGTGCGAGATATGAGTCTGTTAAGGTGGTGCTATATCGAATCTCTCTATTATTATTGTTATTATAAAAAAGTTCTTTTTTTCTACTAGTAGAGGTATTAGTAGGGAAATATTCTATTAGTAGTAAGTATAGCGATATTTAAAATAAACGCTAAATATTTACGGAGAATTTAATCCACCCACTTGAAACAGCAACGGGTTATCAGTGAGCAATATAAAACCTTTGATGATCAATTAGTACAGCACTTTATGTGAAAATGCTCATAGATAACCCTTATCTCTTGGATAGCGCTAAATTTAGGCTCCATGGCAATTGACCGAAATAAATGTTCGATGAGTTTTCGGAAATGTACGTTGCTTGCTTGACGTGATGTCTAGGTAACAAAAGTTCATGTAAACGGGTCAAGTATTCTTAAAAAAATCTTTTAAAATAAACCTCAGGGATTTATTGTGTAGCGAAAGACGGTAGGTCTTTCCCTAGATAATAAATCCATCTAAACAGAAATATTTATTACATAAATAGAAAAACCAAAGGAGAATTATTTGGTTTACACTAGAAATAAATTATTGGAATATTTAAACACTGAGCACAACATGAATTCATTTGATTGAAAATCTTTTATTGAAAATATTTTTCTATCGGGGTACCCCCGATGACTCCACTACTCCACTTTGCCCTTTCTCACATAAAGCTCCACTTTTGACAGGACTGTGTGAATAACTTAACGGTCACCAACCATAATATGATCTAGCTTCAGCACCAACCGTCAACTGAATTAACATTCCACATCCAACTCCATTCATTACATAAACGACTCAGATATTTATCCACGCGATCCCAGATAGATGTCTGTCGAGTTCAGATCTTGAGATAAAAGATTTGTAATTTATACGCTACATTACACTTCGGGTTTTAGAGAAGTTTAGACGACCGTAAGCTCAAGTAATATCTTTACTTAATAATGATTGTCTTAAGCCTTTTGTTGTTCGTTTTCTCAGTCCCTTTGATACTTTATATTTGAGGTAATAAACAAACTGGCTAGGGCTTATATTTAAAAGCTGAATTATTACTAAAACAGCTAAATGTATGTAGCTATTCAGTTATGTTTGGCTTTTAAGGTTTTTATGTGTACCTAATATTATATTAAAATTCATCATTCCTTACACTATCTATCGAATAGTATCAAAATCAACTTCTGTATATTGTTAAACTAGACTTCGTCCGCGGCTGCGCCCGCGTGAATTATAAACCTTAACCTTTCCCCAGAATCACATTTCCTATTGGTGAAAACCGAACAACATTTCGTTCGGTAGATTTTGATTTTACCGCGTTCATACAGACAGACAGGATGCGGACTTAAAACAATATTACAACACTTAGCTTACTCTCTCTACTCTCGTCTCCTTGCATGTAACTTATGTTGTACGAAGTTTTAGAAATACATTTGGCCGTCCCTTTGTTGGGAATTTGTCCAGCCGCTTTTTCAGCGACATTATAGCAACGGGAAAAACAGATATTCAAATAGAGTGATTAGGATTATTTTCTTGTCTATATAATCCCCGAAACATTACTAAATAAAATTAATTGCTTTTAGACTTATTTTCTTCTTTCAATCTTACTCACTTTTTTTAACACTATTGTTCTATCCGTGTGATCACGGATTAAGATATTTTGTCACGACGTCATTTCATTACTAAGGGCAACACACGAAATAAAAAATATCTTTGCGATAAGACGGAAAACTGGTCACTAAACCATATGCCAATCCTTCTAGCCATCTCTATACAACTATAGTAGGCTAAATCCTTTCATTGGCTCACAATTCTATTGTGACGCAAATCACATAAACTTTCTATCAGGGTCCTATTATCAGTTCCTATATTTTTTGTTAAGCTCATTGACCCTTTTTAGAGCTTTTTATGTAAAAAATCATTCTGGTCAAAGGATCGTTCTTCGGAGAAATAGGACATATCATTCATTCAAAACCTAATGCCATTTAGTAGTAACAATTTGTCGTCTTAGTTATTGATTATATTATGTGTCTCTAGTCTATAATGTATAGATGGAGTGCACTGTATAACACTCCGGATGTATTAAACTACACTACACTTTATCATCTTCGGGACTTTGGGGAATCCGTTGAAAAATCAAATACTCCTATATCAAGTATATAGACGTTTTATAACAACGATATAAGTGACATTACAGTTATACATGTTCTTATTATTGTCTTATCGTCACAAAACTGTTGCAGTTCGAAATAAAACTAGGTTTTACTTAAGAGCTTTTTGTCCTCTAAGATAACGGGTGACGTCCAAACGTCCGATAAAGAGAATAAACCATTGCTTAGTAGCTTATATAATGCATGAGGTATTTCCTTTTAAAAGTATACATACAAGTAATTTATAGCCAAAAATAAAATTAAACGTTCATTGTCTATGACACGCTGCGCACAGCACTAGGCGCCCCGCCCCGCGCCTCCTGGGTAAATAAATGGTCCCCTGGTCGTCGTGGAAGATGACGCTCTCCCACCAGCCCGCTGGGTCCTCGGGCGAGTAACACAGCTCCATCCGTGGCCCGACGGAGTCACAAGAGTGGCCGACATCAAGACCAGCACAGGCAGTATCAGAAGAGCATTTAACCGGATATCTCACTGGCGGCCCGGCAGAATGTCTATGACACGCTGCGCACAGCACTAGGCGACCCCCTCGCGCCTCCTGGGCGCCGGCGCACAAGCGGATGCACTGACATAATTGACAGAAACAGCAAGACACACTTTTTGAAGGGCGCGCGCAGGATTGTCGGAATTTACAGTTTTGTAACGAACCATACCACATTTACGCAAAATACAGTCCGCTTTGCACAGTATCTCATATTTTACTTGTATATGGATTATACATATGGTCTTTTCGAAGCCATCCATTTGTGATTGAAGACCGTCGCAATAATCACCATCTTTACAAGAAACGACGTGGAACCTAATTCCATTTAGTAGTAACAATTTGTCGTCTTAGTTATTGATTATATTATGTGTCTCTAGTCTAAAGATAGAAAAATCATCACGGCGAGGACAACGACAGTCGAAGACAGCCACGACGATCTCAGCGCAGCACAGCATCAGGATAACAGATAATCAGACCAATATTTTTTTCCTATATTAACTTTTCAACAGATTTTTGAAATTGCAACAGCAATGACTGAATCAGACATTTCAGACTCATATATTCATGATAATTATATTATCAAACTAAGTACAAATTTATTTCAATCAAAAATAAGCAAAAATATTCAGAAAATATCAGCATTTCATAACCTCTCATGTCAATCCCTCTCATCAAATTAGCCCTTTTTAGGGTTCCGTAGTCCATAAGGAACCCTTATATTTTCGTCATGTCCGTACGTCTGTCTGTACGTCCGCAGCCTAGCTCAAAGACGCCTGGTGCTAGAAAGCTGATATTTGACATGAATATAGACATAAGATATTGCAACAAAACCGTAGAATAAAATTTAGGAAAATTTTTTTTTTAAGGGTATCTCCCCTACATATAGTGTGGGGTTGAATTTTTTTTGGTTGAGTACCCCATTATGTGGAGTATCATTGGATAGGTTTTAAAAAAATATTATTAGTTTGCTCAAATAATTTTTCGATCAAGTGATTGGTTTGTCAAATATCAAGCTTTGAAGTGAAAAAAAATGTTAGACTCAAGTCGGCTAAACTATTAATTTGGGAGAGGTGAAAAAAATCAAAAATGTAGTACATATAACGAATTAAAAAGGAAAACTATCACGGCTAAGTAGACATCACTAATTTACGAGTAATCGTCGGTTAACTTATAAATACCTATTTCTGTGAGTTTACATTGGGAGCGCTGGCTTAATCTTAAAGATATAGGTACGTACGGCCATTATGGGCAACTACGGAGCCCTACATTGCGCGTGGCCGGATTTTTCATAATACTTAAGCCAAAATAACATTCCCCAGCATCTGGATAGCTTGCCAAGCCTAAATTGCAAGCCGCCTGCCTCAATAAGGAGCCCCCACGTGGTCATCCCACGCGCATGCGGCCTAGGGCTTCGCCCGTCACGTGTCATCTGTGTTTTGCACAGCCTTGCTTTCTGCCGCTATAATTTAAGATTTTGCTGCTATAATTTAAGTATTGCACAACTATTTACAAAAATTCTGTGATAACATTTTCCTCCTCATATTTTCTTATTTCTTTTGCAACATTGTGTGTCCTTAATTCACAGCAATGGCCACTAAAGGCAATAAACCTGATGATACAGAATTAATCAAACAACGTGGCATTGTTCAAAGGAAACTCACATTCTTTAAAAAATATATGAACCTCATTCTGCATAATAATAAATTATCTAGTTATTGAGTTAAAAAACAGACTTATGGAGTTTAAAACAATGCATAAAACTTTCCAGGACGTTCAGACACTTATTGAATTGAACGCTGACATCTCAGAGTTCACCGATGAACCAGACCCAGAAAGTGAACAATTTGAAAATGATTACCAGCTGTTGGTGGCACAGGCTTCCCGGCTTATTCAGTTGAATGACAAGCTGGTAACTAATCCAGAGCCAGACAAGGATCATTCAGGTGGGACCAAATCATTTATTAAACTACCCACTATTGACTTGCCACACTTCTCGGGTGATCATCCGGATTGGCTTGAGTACAGAGACACATTTCAATCATTTGTTACACATAGAACATTAGAAAACATTCAAAAGTTTCACTACTTGCATTCCTCACTATCGGGCAGTGCATCATTAGTTATAAAATCACTAGAAATTTCAGGTGACAACTTTGATGTAGAGTGGAAATTATTGTGTGAAAGATATGATAAGAACAAACGACAGCTGATAGGAAATCACATTCATGCATTATACAACTTAAATAATATTGAGAAAGAATCCTCGGTGTGTTTGAGACAATTAATTGACACAGTTCAGAAAAACCTCAGCACATTAACCACATTAGGTGAATAAACAGAATACTGGGATACATTAATTATATATTTAGTGTTAAGTAAATTTGACTCAAACACATTAAGATATTGGGAAGAACACAAAAACACACACACTCACAGACATGCCCACACTTGAGTGTCTGAATAAATTTTTAAGAGGTCTTGCTGATGTATTAGAAGTTTTAGAACAATCAAATATTAACAACAATAGCAAATCAGATACTCAAGTGGGACAAAACACAAAGTCATTTACAAAAATGAACACACAAAAAGTACCCGCATGTCGTGTGTCAACAGCATCATCTATTATTTTCTTGTGAAAAATTTAGACAGATGTCTATTGAACAAACAATCAGAGAGGTACAGAGATTAAAATCTGCTCCAACTGTTTAAAACCTGGTCATGACAACAAATTATGCAGAAGAGGGACATGTAAGTACTGCAACAAAAAACATTATACACTTTTACACTTAGATGCACCAAAACCATCATCTGTCACATTTACTAGTTGCACACAGAACAAAACAATATTACTGTCAACTGCACAAGTCAAAATATATGACAAGCAAGGAAAACCACACATGGTACGAGCACTACTAGACAATGGCAGCACCTTAAGCTAAATAACTAGGCAATTGTACTCAAAACTAGGCTTATCCATCCATACTATAGACACCATGGTCACTAGTATTAATAATCAGTGCACAAACATAACAAAAATACTAACATTCACATTCAATCAGCACACAATAAAAATTACAGGATAGACATTTTATGTCTTGTAATTAACCAAATTTGCAACACAGTCCCACATACATACATAAACAAAGATACCATTCAAATACCTAGTTGTATACAACTGGCAGACCCTGACTTTAACATTCCAGCCCCTATTGACTTATTATTGGGTGCAGACATATTCTGGAAAGTCATGGGTACTGGAAGATTGGAATTAGGAAAACAGCAATCGGTTCAACAACAAACAGATTTAGGCTGGTTGATATCAGGCTGCATTTCAAATACTCATATTCAAAATTAAATTCAAAACTCATTCTTTGTGAATCAGATCTCAGATAACATAAACAAATTTTGGGAATTACAAAATATGCACATCTCACAAAATATCACTTAATGATATACAGACAATAGGACCAGTAGTACAAGATGATTTAATTTCTATACTTATTAGGTTCAGACAACACAAATTCATAATATCAGCTGATATTGAAAAAATGTTCAGGCAAATATCCATCATAGAAAACCATCGATCATTGCAACAAATTATATTTCGTTTTGATGAGTCAGAACCACTGAAAACTTACACATTAAATACAGTAACGTATGGGACAGCTTCAGCACCCTACCTCGCTACACGTTGTATCAGACAGGTTGGGTTGGACTGCCAACATGACAAGCAAGTGTCGGCGTATAGAAATAGCAAAGTCAGTAAATGCAGCTCTAAAATCAGCACAATTCCATCTCAGAAAGTGGCAGTCTTGATATTTTACAAAAAGCAAACCTATCATCAGATATACTTCACAGCACCATAAATTTAGGTAATAAAGACCCATCAAAAACATGAGGTATATACTGGAACCAAAATCAAGATACAGTGACATACTTAACCACTGGACCCCGGAGGCAGTCTGTTATTAATTAAACTCAAAATAACTGAGTTTGCTTTGTCATGCCATCAACGTTTGCCTTAGGGGCAAAGGGCTTGTCAAACTTTTCCCAAGTGGAATTATTTATAGAAGTTTTAACCGAAATAAAGTAAAATAGTTTTGTAATCAGTAAATTGCTTAGGTTAGTATGGTCTCAGGTCATTAACTTATGTTTTTAAGACTTCGTGTTCGGCTAATTTGGAAAAGTAGACCAAGTATCTCATTGGTTTTAATTACGTAAATGAACATTGTGCAAATTTTGTGGTTAAGCTTTTGGTTAATTTTTTTTCATATAATGATTGTATAATCCATATACAAGTAAAATATGAGATACTGTGCAAAGTGGACTGTATTTCGCGTAAATGTGGTATGGTTCGTTACAAAACTGTAAATTCCGGCAACCCTGCGCGCGCCCTTCAAAAAGTGTGTCTTGCTTTTTCTGTCAATTATGTCAGTGCATCCGCTTGTGGGCCGGCGCCCAGGAGGCGCGAGGGGGTCGCCTAGTGCTGTGCGCAGCGTGTCATAGACATTCTGCCGGGCCGCCAGTGAGATATCCGGTTAAATGCTCTTCTGATACTGCCTGTGCTGGTCTTGATGTCGGCCACTCTTGTGACTCCGTCGGGCCACGGATGGAGCTGTGTTACTCGCCCGAGGACCCAGCGGGCAGGTGAGCGTCATCTTCCACGACGACCAGGGGACCATTTATTTGCCTTCTGTCAGCTGTCCGGACGACTTCTTCCATTTTGTTTTGATTTGAAGTTGTGAAATGTACTCCTTGTAGAATCGAGTCCAAAAGTGTTGACGCAGGAGCTCCATGCGTTTCTATCTGGGTATATGCAGCGGATTACAGTCAGCCAGTGGTGGTTGAGGTAGTACAGATAATGATCAATCGATTAAGAAGTGAAATGGAGTGAGAGCAGTGAGATCAGACGGGTCAGACGATAGAGGCGTTAAGGGCCTTGAATTTAAAATGCCTTCAATTTGACAAGACTGTGTACATTTCTTCATACGTGAGATGTGCCAAGCCTAAGACTCGCCTAAGGTGATGTTTTGTTGACTTCACTGTGCCCTCCAAAGTATGGGGAGTATGGAGGAATGAAGTGAAAAGTGATTGTTGCTTATCAAATTCTGATTCTTCGCCAAAAACCCCGTGATAACATTTGACGCCCCTACAAAGTTAGTGCCATTGTCTGAATATATGTGAGCAGGTTTTCCTCGGCGGCTGATGAATCTATTTAGTGACGCTAAGTAAGATTCCTTTGTCAAATCGGTAACCAATCGGTAACCAAGGGTCAAATATTTTGCCAATGATTGACAATATTTTCCTTTTTGTAATATTGTAATCAACCGAGTCTTCTATGTCTGTTAACCTTTCAAGGATCCAGGCGTGAGTCTATTAAAAAAAAAAAATTACATTTGTTCATCATTTAACCGATATTTAAATTTATTTGTGCTTACGTCGTTCGATAAGACATTAATAAATGTGTTGGATCATTAAGTATCATTAAAGGAAGGTTAAAAATAAATTACACTATAAAGTTCACTTATACAAATGAAGGGTACAGGGGAAAAGTGATGGATGTCATTTTTTTTTTTTTTTTCTTATTTGTAGCATTTGAAAGTCAATTTAAAATACTTCCAGTTTTCTTCAGAATACAAGCAAAAAATGCTTGTTGTCTCCAACAATTAACCGTTAAAAATTGAGACACAGGCTAAAAACGATGAAGGTTGTCTGATGCTGGCGAAAAATGATGTATGTCAGTCAAAAAATGATGAAGGTTTCTATGCTAGCTATGGCGGGGTTTTGACTTAACTGTCACTATTAAAGCTATTTTGTACCATTGCGTTTCGTGTTAATTGATCGATTTACGAGTTTTCTTTGCAAAATGGATTTTTCTGAAAGTGAAGATGAATCCTATAATAACTTACTAAAAAAACAAACCAAGAAAAGACCTAGATATGGGAGAATTACCGACTCCCTTCATGGCATAACAAGCAGAAGAATACAAACTTTACAAAGTCAACTTATTGATGAATCTCCTTTCCTCATTAATAAGTTGACTTTGAAACATTTATATCTCTAACATTGCAGCTCGGCCCAAGTTCATGTGTAGCGGCACGTATTTTTTTATTAACGTCGGTAGTTCTCCCATATTTAGGTCTCTTCTTGGTTTGTTTTTTTAGTAAGTTAATATAGGATTTATCTTCACTTTCAAAGACATCCACTTTAAAAAGAAAACTCGTAAATCAATCAATTAACACGAATCGCAATGCTGCAAAATAGCTTTGACAGCGGCAGTTAAGTCAAAACCCTGCCATAGCTAGCATAGACACCTTCATCATTTTTTGACTGACATACATCATTTTTTGACTGACATACATCATTTTTTCTCCTGGAATATAAGGTATCTTTTTTTTACAAATTATAAAAAAATACATATGATGCTCAAATAACTTTGACTTTTATTGCAACAATGACAGTAAACATAAACCTATAAACATGAATTTTATTTAGTGTGAGGTTAGTGTTAAACAGATTTAATGAGTCTACGAACTTAATAATCTAATTTTCTCCAATCAAAGTAAAATTGACACCCATCATTTTTCTCCTGTACCCTTCAAATAATATAACTTATAGTCTTCCACGTGGCGTGCTATCGAAGAGTCCTATATCCAGTAGGCTGTAGATGATGATGATGATGTTCTTACACGTTATGAGAATACCGAAAATACAGGAAGTTGGCCATATTGAAATTGGATGAAGGGATCGAAACTATTGCTGACTGCAAAATATCACGTTGGTTTTGAAAGTTATTACAAAAATTAACGCACTGTTGATCATTTCTCCTGTTTAAAAACTCAGTTATAGGTATTTTGTATAACCTATAATTTGAGTCGCAATCTTTTGATTCAATCGGAATTATTAGAGAAATGCCTTATCCCTTTTCAATGTTTTATCACAAAAGGACAATTACCTAAAAGAACCTATAAAATTATCCCGATTCAACCATAAATCCTCAGACTCGAAAAGCAGGGAATCTATTTAAGCCACATTACTAACGAGGATGTCATCCACCGTCTTTGTATGCGTGAAATGAGTAGATAATTCTTTCTTACTAGTTAACAGATTGTGTTCCAATAGAAAATTAAGGAAATTATATTCTAAACTTATCTCGAAGCCTTTATTCAAAACGCTGTAGCCATTTGCCAAAATGTACATACCTACACAAACAGACAGTCAAAAACGCTAACGACATTACCATATAATATAGATGTGAATTAAAATACCTACACAATTGCTCCTTTGAGCAACATCTACATGCAAACAACTTCATTATAGTTGATCATAGGATCTTAACGACAAAAAGGCCTACTACCTAGCCACAGAGGGAAACACTACTTGCTGTATGTCCTACATACGTATGTTATACTCATATATCTTACTATATATATTTCTTGTGTGCGTGTGTATGTCACTGAACTCCTCCTAAACGACTGGACCGATCTTGGTGAATTTTTTTTGTGTGTATCCAAGGGGACTTGGGAGTGGTTTAGATTCACAATTTAGTCCACTGGAAAATGTTTTTCTACTCAATTTTTTATTTGTAAGTACATGTGGATTTTACAATGTTTCATATTGGAACCGACGGACTGCGCTGCTATCGCAGTGTCAAATTTTATATAAATAATTTCGTAAAGGAGTACATCGAAACCTTACATGAATAATAAAACATTAAAAAATTAAGATTTCGAGTCGACAACATATATCCGCAAAATTCGGATTGTCGAGTATTTTGTTGAATTCTAGTGGTTCTGACAGACAAATCGTAGTCGCCATTTTGGCTACTCTTTGAGTACTACTAAGCTTGCTACTAAGTCTTAGTACTAAGTAGTTGATTGATTGATTGATTGATAATTCTCTATAGTGCCCTACACTGTTGATACAAATCTGGTATAAATAAATTTAATGTAAATACATAGCAAATGCACAAGGGCGGCCTTATCGCAAAGTGCGATTTCTTACAGGCAACCTTAGGATGGACAGACTGTAAAAGAGAAAACGTTTTGATGTATAGTGATTACATTTGTTTGGACACAATAATGGTTTTAATACAATACACATACATACATACAATGTTATACATACATAAGGTAGGTATGCATATACCTATACATATAAATAAATACAATACTATACAATACTTTAAAATACATATAATTATAGTAACATACCATACATACATATACTAACATAAACACAAAAATAAAGTGATAAAATAAAGCTTACAATGACAAATAATGTTTGTTTAATGCATTTTCAAATATGTTCGCTGTTTTTGCTTGCCTAATTTCAACCGGCAGCTCATTCCACAAACTGACAGCTTGAACAGCAAAGGATTTATCGTAAAAGTTTGTGGTATCTGCAGTCTCAAATCCACCGACGACCTCAAGGTCCTCAAATGTGTGTCATGGAGGAACTTATAGTTTGTATGTGTAAATACTTTTTGCAGTTATATTTCTTAAACAGTTACAACGACAATTATAGAAGTATCCGCCCCAAAGAGTAATTATTAATCCGCCCAATAAAGGAGATTTGTGTTACCCCGAACATAGATGATATACTATAACTAGAGAACCCCGAATTTACGCGAGAGAAGCTGCGGGCAAAAGCTAGTAATAATATAAGTCAGTTATCTTACTAAAGGTCTCAGCCCACATAAATGACTTGCCTCACACCCAACCAAAAGAATATCATTCAAATATGGGCTTTAAGTATTGCTCCCCGTGTTGAGTAGGAGCGGTGTTAGAGCGGAGTCGTGTAAGTGTGCTAAGGCCTTAAGTCGTAGCTATTTATACCATAAAGATGTACCTACCATAAACAGTAAGATACATTTTGCCTATGTAAGAGCTCAAATACTTGTTATCGTCATCTTCATTGCCCTAACGTTATCCTGGTTGCATCCAAGGCTGTTTATTCTGTTATTACAAGTTACATACTTATAACAGAACATTAGCCTTTCCATAGAGCGACTGCCGTCTGACCTCTGCCACCCAATGAAACAGCGATATTTCGGGGTCTAGACCAGTATCAGTTACACGCGATCAACCATCCAAGTGGCGACCTGTGCAAGTGTTGTTTAATTAACTTTACTTTCTAACATATTCTGTCCGATCTGCAAGCCACCTTTTGAGCGGTAAACAAGCGACAAACTTAAGTACTATGGCTGCGGAAGACAGACATATTTTTATTAGAATTTATTTATAGGTAAGGCTGTAATTTTGTGATGCAGATATTTTATGTGATATTTAGCTAAGTGCATCTATAGTATGTTATTATTACACTGTTGAAAAATAGTTGAAACTTGATAGAGCTTGGAATTTTGTCATTCATTTACATAAGCACGTGGTAAAAAGGTAAAGATAGCTGCTAAGCTTTCTAGGTACTGACCTATGGCCATCAAATTACTTAATAGGTACATACCTAACTTTGTACAATACAATACAATACAAATCCCGTAGTATATGAAATGTGCTAATTGGGACGCAATAATAAAGCTGTCAAATTTTTTGCCTACTATAATAAATCTGAAACTTTGGCTTTGTTATTAATCTAAAACTACTTAACGCACAAAGTACTCAACGATTTTTTATGAAATTTTGCTGTAAAATAGTTAATTCATCAGAATAGCACATCCACTACATTTTGAAAGCCACCACGCGTGTGACGCTGCGGGAAAACCAATAGGTATACAATAATAAAGATTTGAAAGAGGAGGTGATGTTTCTTAGTTTACCTTTTAGGCCTAGGCCTTTTATAGGTAATATAAAATTATAGCAACATGTCGTTGAAAACGAGCTCCTACATGCGACTGGTTGCTGATACGACATATACTTGGCCGATTGTCTAACATAGCATTAACATTTAATATTATAATCCTGTCTTAGAATTAGACTACGATCTAGACGTTGAGTTGTGTATTATCTACTAGTTAAAGGTGGTAGAGCCTTGCTGATTTGACATCATGAAGACTCGACCGGGGTAGTAGGGACCACCTCACAGAATATCGACGAAAAGTAACAGTACCTATAGATATACTGTTGCGTTGCATTCAGAGAGTATCGCCGAGTGTCACATGACTTATCCTCCTCCTAAAGGGCGGCAACCCACTTATGAGGCAGTAGAGCCTTGCTGATGTCAGCATGAACGGGCCGGCTCGAGCGGGGAAGTACTACCCTCCCACAGAAAATCGACGTAAAGTAACAGTACCTAAACTGTTGCGGTTCCTTCGGTGAGTGAGAGTGCCGGAGGCCCTATTCCTTCTTCCTCATCCCACTCCTCATCCTATCCCCTTTCCCAACCCAAAGGGGCGGCAACGTACTTGTGACTCCTGGGTGATACTTGTGTCCATGGGCGGCGGTAATTGCTTACCATCAAGAGATCCGTCTGCTAGTTTGCCGCCTACTACCACAAAAAAAAATCTTAGTTTGCTTACCACCAGGCAATCTATCTGAGCGTTTGCCGCCTATTGTATAAAAAATATAATTTTACAGTGCGACGATATAGTGATGTCTGATGATAAATGACAACATTAGCCCCCTAGTACCTACTGATAGTGTCCGCCTAAAACCGCGGACAGACAGAGGGTCGGACATGGTAAAACTATAAGAGTTCCTTGTAGTTTACTACGGAACCCTAAAAACGAAAATTATCATGCAAAGAAAAGTTTGCCTCTCACTTTCAAGCAAAACTAGTAAGTATAAATATTAGTAGGATCCAAAAACAAAATCTCTCTGACACTTAGCTATAAAGACGTTTTGTCTCGCCTCCTTCCCAGTCGAACGTGTCTCCGTCGATAGTGTGACAGTAATATAAGACGTAATAAGGTCCTGTGCCGCGGCGACCAGTTCACGGAATGTCGTGCGTCGCGCGTCGCTCCAGCACACGCGAAACTATTCTTTGTGACACTTTCTGTTTTTCATCTAAGCGCGGTCTTCACTATGCGACTCTATTGACTGCTTGAAATCGGCAACATGGAGTCCATTTGATAAGCAGTAACTAAAAAAGCTAATTCCACTAAAATTTAATGATTATATTATTAGACGTCATGTCAAAAAACAAGTTTATTTATCACTTTTGTGCAAAACTAGTAAGTATCAAAATTAGGATCAAAAACTCGTTCATAAAACACATAAAGAAATCTCAAACAATATGAATGATATATTGAAGCATTTTTGTCTGGCCTCCTTCCCAGTCGAACGTGTCTCCGTCGATAGTGTGGAAGTAATTTATGACGTATTAAGGTCCTGCCCCCTTAGCCAAATGGCATTCGATTAACGATATCGCTAATCGCTAAGTGCAAAAATGTATGGAAATGACATAAGACTTCGTTATATCACGTGGTCAACGAAGAAGAAATTCCTTATGTTGCCATGTCAACCAAGCGTTATCGAAAGTAGATATCAGAGCGAATGCCGTTTGGCTAGAGCCTCTGTACCGTGGCGACACGTTCACGGAATGTCATGCGACGCGTGTTGCTCCGTCACACGCGGAACTATTCTTTATGACTGTTTATCATTGAAGTTGGTAGAAGTATGAATTACGTTACGCTTCCTGTAATGTATATTGTGTTCTGTAATGTAATGCGGATTGAGGGCAAACTATAACTGAGAAAGGTATCGTTTACATATTTTTAAGTGTTTCTATGTGTTCACTCATGAACATGCCATTTCAGCGATATAATCCTACGTGAGTATTTACCGCAACACAGATTGTTCGTGATAATTACGTATATTAAATTAAGAAAAAATCACGTACTCATGTAAGGTACATACCGCTGAGATGGCACCCTTCACACACACACAGCACACAACCGTAAAGTTGTGTGTATGTACATAGGATAAGTTTAGTATATAAGACCATGTAGTTTAAGAATAAAGCTGTCACAAGTTGAATTCGACTTTGACTCAATACCCTTCACACACCTCTGACGGTGGCCAAGACACCTTTAGCCATCAATACCGATCAGCTCGATGAGTCTGTTGAGTTGGCCGTCAGAAAACCATCTCCACAGTCCGTCTGTCATCACCTATGATATCTGCCACCGGAGACCTATTTTCGGTGGCAGATATCCCGCACCTATCTATATAAGTATATATTAATACGTACGGTAGGGCTAGGGTCTAGGGATTGTAGGGACAAATAGGATTAGGTTCTTGGACGCGTACGAATCGTAGGTCTGTATCACAGCATACCACAGTAGTACCACGATAGTACATGCCCTAGGTTAAAGCCCTAGTAGTAGGTGCGTATAAGTGCTGGTCTGTATCACAGAATACCACAGAGTACCAAGCCTATACGCATTATACGCTAGGTACAAGTTAGGATAGGTTTAGGATACATATAGGTATAAGGGGAAGGATAACTAGGATAGGATATTATAGGTGATAGGCTAAGACTCTAGGATAGTGTAGGTTAACAAGTTAGATTAGTCCCTTAGCATTTAGGCATTCCTGTACAGCAGGGTTAATAGCGTAGGGCTGCCAACCCGCTGTTCACTATGCAAAAATTGTTATATTAAGCTAGCATAATAAAATGCCATAAACCTTTAATAGTTCTGGTGAAGTTACGCCGATATTAGATAGACTCAATTTATAACGGAAAACCTGGTGTGAATTGGCTGATAAGGCATCAACAAGGTTCGTTTAAGATTAACCCTATGATAAAGATAAAGATAAAGATTCATTTATTTGTAAAACATGTACATTTGGTGTTACATTAAAGTTATTATAGTTTCAATATGTTTAGTCCGTTCAATTAGACATACAAATACAGTTCGTTTTCAAACTAAGAACATAATGTTGATATTAAAAAATTGAGAAACATATGAATCCTACGTACCTATATGCCAGATAATTATTACTCACAAAATCAACTTGATAGGATAATACATTAGATTAAAACTATGATAGTAATTAAAATATATAAATTCACATTAAATTATAATTATTTACTATAGTCAGAATATTAAAATTAATAAAAATAAATGTTGCTGAATTAAACAATTCTCATTAAAAGACATGTCACAATTATAAAATATAAATTATACATATCTAGGTTTAAATGTCAGAGTCCTTGAGAAAATCGTCAACATTATAATAGCATTTATTTGCCAGTAAACTGTTAAACTTTTTCTTAAATAGATTTGCATTTAATTCTTTATAGGAGTTCGGCACCTTGTTGAAAATTTTCGGAGCCATACAAAATACGCTCTTTGACATCATCCCTGTCCTAGCGGTATGCAGGCACAATTTATTATCATACCGTCGGCTACGTTCCGAAATCTGACACAAACGTGGAAACAGCTGTGGATTGGTTTTAACAAACAGAGCTAATTCTAATAAGTATGTAAAGTGAAGGGATCGTTAAAATTTTGTACTTTATAAAATAGGGCCTACAGCTATCCGTAGGTTGCAGCCCAAACATAGCTCGAATGCAACGATTTTGTTATTTGAATATTATGTCTTTATTAACAAACAAGGTCATAATAAGCCGTAAGGAGCGTGTGGATGTCCACTACCGGTGCGAGGTTATAGAGGGCAAATGAACTGCTACTCACTCTTTTACACAACCCATCCACATGTGCTTTCCAATTGAGTTGTTTGTCAATAGTTAAGCCAAGAAATTTAGTGGTTTCTACGTCATTTTATTTAATTGTCTGTTATGTTTAATCCGTTGGTAAAAGTGCATTATTAGTGTTTTGCTGATATTTATCTTAAGATTATTATTATCTAACCAATTTATAATTAAGGATATAGATTCATTGATGTCATTTTCATAATCATCTTGTTTTGTACACGGTATTATTACAGTGCTGTCGTCTGCGAAAAGAGTCATAGGGTGGTGAATAGCATTAGGTAAGTCATTAATATACATTATGAACAGCAAAGGGCCAAGCACGCTGCTTTGTGGCACTCCGTACGCAACAAAACGCTTATTTGACATGTATATAATTTCCCGCTTGGTTTTTACATTTATTCTTGATATAGTGGTGATTTGCTTCCTATTTGAGATATATGTCGATATAAGACTCAGGACATAGATATATTCTATTCACACGCGATATTCACTTAACACGCTTCTTGTATCTATTTATTTTAAAATGTATCTTTTAGTTTGAAATATAGCGATCGTTCATGTTCGCGCTATTATTCGACAACTGATGGAACACTTTGAATCTTATGGCACACAAAAGTGGCACACAAAAGTTACATTACATTCCACGTTACATTAGGTCTAATTCTGTTCCTTAGTATAGAGTTAAGTAATTTTAATAACTTTTAGGCGATGTCCAGTGTAAGGCTTTTTAACCGCCTTCAAAAACTAAGTATTAGGTAGGTTTAATTTAGTAATTAGTTTTTGGAAAAAATCGAAAGGAAAATTGAGGAGGATTAGGAGTAGCGTATGTAAAAATTTTTTTTTTCAGTGGGTCGAATCTTTGAAGGCGATTCTCTTTAAAAAAAAAAGAAACTAAATACCTACTTCCAATTTTTAAGTTTTCATTTTCTTTTTCTTATTTTTTTTATTATATGATTTTTTACGTTACTACTCATCTCGCTATAAAGCACACTACGCCACAAGGTGTTGAACATCCTAAGTGACTAAAGTTGACGGACGCACGAAAGAATACTTTCATTATATTTGTCTACTTAATTTAGCAGTCAGAAATGTTCAGCAACCCTTGGAATATTGGTGTACAGTGATTATTGTATGTTTTTTGTGTTCCGGCTAGTTTGTCTCAGACTTGCCGCATCAACTTATGGCATTTTATTGTTAAGGAGCTTTTAGCATCCTATTGAGTTTATCGAATTTTGTAGTTGACTGTACAACACAATCTAGACAACACACACGACAGAATTCTTTAAAACTGTTCCTGTTTTATTTCATCGTAACAATTCTCTCTCAAATATTGATCACCTGTCAGGCCTTTATCATAATACTGTTAGTTATAAAGTGCTTCATCCATTTATTGCTATTGTTACGTTTATTTTGTTATCAATTGAATGTTATCACATGTGAAACGTAATAAAGCTCATGACTTGTAGAATTGTTGGCTTTTGTTGAATGGGTTTCTATTCTACAATATATAGGGAACGTATAAAAAGCATGTTTTATTATGATCAAGACTGCTCTCCGTTTGGGAGATAGCTTGTTTGAGGAGTTAACGGTGACATCTGAGAAATAATGGCGTGCAGTGAAAACTTCCCATTATAGATAGGTACATTCAAATCTTTTAATCATAAGATTTTTTCGGAGGAGAGACCGAATCCGGAGCATTACAACGGATGCGTTAGCGTGGCTCTTCAGAGACAAGTTGGAAACTCAGGTGAAAGTGGTACATAGTATCAAGAAGAGGCGGTGCAGTATTCAAAACCACTTTAGTCTCCCAGAGGGTAGAAAATTTCGGCGGGGTATAATTCAGTGGACGGAACACTGCGGGGGGCACACCACAATAAGCCAGATTCTAATTCACATGACCTCTCCAGGGAAGAAAGAAGCGAAGGCGCAATAGTTTTAGTGAATAAGCCCACAATCTTTTAAGGGGGAGTCTCATAAACCGGGGACAACACTATAGGATTCCAAATTCCATTCCAAAAAAGTCACTGAGTTTCTAAACAATTCCATTCATGATGTTATCGGGCGCGTCTTTACGCATACCGTGGAATGCTAGTAACTACTTGAAAAGGGTTTAGCCATTTTCGAAATCGATCCTTAACTCTTTCAGTCACACTTTCACATCAATTATTTTTTTGTTTATTCCAGTAACACTGATGATAAACATTATATAAATATATAGTTATAAAAAATTTTGAATATAAGGCTTTCGAGGTATAAGGTGGTTACCTACGCTAACTACTGTGACTAAAAGGGCTATTAAAACTGCAGTAAGTTCAATATTTATGAGTATGAGATTGTTCACTTATAAAAATATTTATAAAAATAGGTGTGTAATACAACTCTGCCTACCCCTTCGGGGATAACAGGTGTGAAGTTAGTGGTTATGTTATGTCATAAAAAATAATAAACATAAATATAATGATATATTATCGGGCTGTTAGTTTCGTAGTAAGTGAGAGAAGGCTGTAAGTTCAATTTCCACCCATTACAAAATGTTGTATGATGAGCATGTTTATTTTTTTATCTCTTTGTCATCATCATCAGCCCTTTATACTGTTCCGCTGCTGGGCACGGGCCTCTTCTCATTATGAGAATGGTAAGGCCATAGTCTACCACGCTGGCCAAGTGCGGGTTGGCAGACTTCACATGTCTTTCGAGAACATTATGGAGAACTGTCAGACATGCAGGTTTCCTCACGATGTTTTCCTTCACCGATTAGCAAGTGATAATTAACCATTTAATACGCACTTAACTCCGAAAAGTCATTGGTGCGTGCCATGGATTTGAACCCGAGACCCTCTGCATAGCAGTCCGTCGGTCTCTTCCACTCAGCTATCGCTGCTCTGCTCTCAGCTATCTCTTTGTAGATGTTATAATATATCTATTATATGTATGAATGTTAGAATATATAAGTATGTTTTGTAGTTATCTGGTTGCTTTAGTACAAGCTCAGCTTAGTTTTTGGTACCCAAGAGCAGTGTCGGGAATTTACAAGCTTAAATCTATTTCGTCGTGATATATGACGGCGTAGAGAGCCCTTGATTTACAGAGCGCAGCAATTATGTCTAGGTAAGAACACAAATATGTGCATAAGAAGTTAACTGCTGCTATTCATACATAAAATATGCTTTGACAACTGAGTAATGAACAAAATGAAAAAGGAAGAGACGCCTCTTTGACTTGCCCACTTTTCGATCAATGGCATCACTTACGTCGTTTCGATTGAAATTATCTACGTATTTTATATAAGTAAATATACATATGATAATATGGTCGTTATAGTCCTCTACAGTATTGGGACCCAGAATACAAATTTTGTCAAAAATGTATACGAGTATGCTACATTTTGTTTTTCGCAGACTACTACAGATAGCTTCAAATAGTTAGGCATTTAAATTTTATCATTGTTTCGTCTATTGCAAGTCGTTCAGTAGGTTTGTAAAAATATTTTAAGTTTTGTTGCAATATATCAAGTGAAAATCGCAGTTTGTGCAGTTCGTCGTATTGATACGAAAGCTAGCCCCAATCGTCATGGTGGTTACTGTAGCTAACCACCTTATGTTTTCATTCATAATACATAACAAACACCAAAAATAACGTTATTTTATTGAGAAACCATTAGAGTACATGATATTTTAGAGAACAAATAAAAAATAATATCATTATATTAAACTTCTAATTTATTTTGATTTTTTTTCACTGGCGCAGTCAGAAACTCTTCTTGACCGACTTTTTAATTCAAAGTCCTTACGAAACGTAAGATTTGCGGTGTCGTAGGAAACTAAATTGTGGTTGTTTAGGGTTCATATTATCATATACGTTTAAAGTAAATCGATAGAGAGGCCCGTATTTTATATAAAAAATCCAAAAAATGTGGTTAGCAACACTTACCACCAAGACTGAAAGAGTTAAAGCTTAAAACCTTTACGTAGTAAAGGTGCATTCTTGGCATTTCAACGATGCGTGGGTGGCTAATTACTTTATTCTCGTAAATACATAATGAATTTACCTTTTATCGATAATTTCATTATGTATTTGCGAGTATTACTCATTGCTAATAAACAAACCCACTTGACTCTTGATTGCTACCTCAAAGTGCCCAAGAGTTGCAATGTATATACTTATTTGATAGCGTGGTAACCAGTTTTGCTATCTTAATCCATTGGCGATTTACATATTTTACTCAACTTTCCTACCGCAAGTCGCAACGGTAGGTATATTTATAAATCCCCATAGACACACTGAGCAGGTTTTAGCTGGTAACGTATACTTAAGAAAGTCTTTGTGATACTTGCAATCACAGCATTTTTCTTTGTCATTAACAGAATCAACAGATAAGTACTAAGATATTATTATTGGCTCAGTAACTTCATCATAATTACATTTATGGAACCAGAAATACTTTGGAGATTCTAATGATAACACAAAAATATAAAAAAACAAAATAAATATAAAAAATAAGTTTAATATGAGTAGTAGGTATGTACCTACCTACAATATGTTGTATTCTAATTGAAAATATACATTCTGGGCAAGAATTTCTTCGACTAGATTAACACCTTATACGATAGTTTTAATGACTGTTCTTCCCGTGATAGTCATGTATGGCCGATGTAAACCGATCGAAACGTCGAACAACAGGCATTTACTCTTAGAATAAGTACCTACCTACGCAATTAAGATTGTCGATAACTTTTTAAGATATAATATTTTTCCTGTCAAATTCTATACGTTGAGACCATATTAGGTGAGATTTTGGAATTAGATTCAGATCTAAACTTGAAAAAAAATAGGCAGCCGTATCAATGAAAATCTATAACATCCATTAAAATATGTATAATCCATCCTCCATCGGCCATCAGTCCTTCTACAGATATGGCCAGCCCACTGCCACTTGAGCTTACTGATTCTGTGAGCTATGTCGGTAATTTTGGTTCTTTGTCGGATAACTTCGTTTCGGATTATATCCTTCAAAGAGAGGCCAAGCATAGCCCTTTCCATAGCTCGCTGCGTGACTTTTAGTTTGTGGACTAGTCCCGCTGTGAGTGTCAACGTCTCGGCACCGTAAGTCATAACAGGTAGGACGCATTGGTTTAAGACTTTGGTCTTCAGGCATTGCGGTAGGGGCGAAGCGTAAAATTGCAATTTAATTAATAGCCGTGCTAAAAGCTTACGTAACACGGTATTACCTACGCGAATTTAAAGCGGCGCGGCAGTTAAATTAATACGTCAGAATCGATCATTTGTTCGGCGCCTGGAAGTCGGCCGACCGTTTAACAAACTGCTGGAAATATCCCTGTCTAGACTAGCTAGTAAAATATTAATAGTAGACACTACATAAATAACTTTTAGTTTAGTTATTGTTCTGTTTACGTATTTACGAATGCGCTAAAATGAATAGGGTCGGTTTAGATTCTATTAAAAAACTAGTGGGCGTGAAACTGTCGTTTGTGATATTGAATTATATTATGTTTTGAATACGTTTAACAGTCTACTAAATGTAGAATTGCATGATGTGAATAACTGACACGTTTTAGAAGAGCGAGCATTATTCTGTGCCAATGAAATTAGTTGTGGGGATTCAAGAATTTAATTGTACGACTTTTAAGTGCTATGTTCTCTTTTTGACTACTATGGCACCTTATTGACAATGATGACTATGTAATAAAGAATATTAAAATATCACTTAATATTGCTACATCGTACTAGTAGCAATAAATAAGTAATTAGCTTTTTCATAATCGATTTAGTCACGATTAGATTTTACTCGATTTGTCTTAATCTCTGCTGACATTACCATTGATCTTGGTCAGTGAAGTTTACATAATAGTCTGTCGCCTTTATCTTAAGACTCCGAGCATCATGCCGAGCACGTTAGATCGCTAGTGGCTGATGCGACAATATAAAAAAGGTAGTGCGCCGTTTCAGAAGTCTGCGTCAGACGCGCGAGGTCAATCGCGTTGCGATCAGCTGCGATTCACGTCAATGCAATGAATTTTACTGCATAACGGTTTGCCAAAGTTTAGTTTTGGCTATGACTTCCTCCAAAGGCTAATGTTAGACTGGCCTCTTGTTCATATAATTAACTTGAACCTGACTGCTGTACCGAAGGTTCTGGGTGCAATTGCCGTCCAGGATAAACTTTTGTGATTCTTGTATATAAACATAATTATGTATGTATTGATATAAGTATGTTAATTAGTAATCCTGTTTTTGTAATAGGTACAGCCTCTGCCAAGTTCTGCATCAGCTGACTGAGTGGATTTCCAGAGATATTTTTTAAAAAGCAGGTAGGTATATCCCTACTTCAGCCTTTAGCAAGTAACGCAAGCCAGATATAATATACGTGGTGGAAGTGGTTTTAACCACCTCCGATTAAATTTCGTGCTACAGTGCGGGAGGTATTATGAAAATTAAAACTATAAATGCAAAGTTTTATATGTGCATCCGACCGCAACTCTTATACACGTTAATGGGTGCATTGAAATGTGAACAAATTAAATTTAAAATAAAAATGTGGGGAATTTTGTCGACACTTTATAATCTACACAAACAAGCTTTTTGCTGTGACTATATTTTTGTGAGTTGAATTTAATGCAAATTGTGTCGATTCTTTATGGTATAAGAAGAGACTGGGATAGTCCAGTGGAGAGATCAACAGACGGCTATGCAGGGGGTTCGAATCCATGGCGCACACCACTGATTTTTCGAAGTTATGTGTGTATTAAATTCTTCATTATTGTCCGCCCCGTGCCTCAGGGAGCACATGAAGACCACGGTTTCGGCTGTCATGAAAGTCTTTGTTACCCGTTACGGTGGAGTCAGCATTTCTGAATAAACAAACGCTAGTCCACTTAGTCGCTATCAAAATAACATCATCTCATCCAAAAGACGTGCATTGTTGAACATAAGCTCTCTATAGAGACCGAACTTGAGCCATCCGCATATATCTATCCGTACATCCCACAATAGCAAAAGTATCATCTGTCACCTTGCAGAGATCCGCTGCTGCTTTATAAAAATAATATAAATTAAAAAAAATCGATATCAATACGATAGGATTAAGTGCTGCCACTTAATCCTATCGTAATGATATCGATTTTTACACAGATCTAGATAGAATTTTTTGTTGACTACAGAACCCGTGTAGTAAAGGATTATGTATAGAAAGTGCCACTACCACACACAGTGGGTCTAGTAAGGGCCTTATCATACTAGCGGATTGCGAACGTTCCGAATTCGTTACGGGCTCACAACAAACACGCCGCGCATGCGCAACGTATTCGTTGCGGACGCGCCACGACTAAAAGGCGACGCGCAACGAGTAAAAGTAATAAAGCCAACAGCAGCAACAGCATTGTTTCCTCGTCGGAATCCATTTTGTAACTGGATGTATTGTATGTCGATAATTTGCTACAAACACGCGACAAAAACGACACGTATTTGCCACGCATACGCGACGTCCTCGCTGCGTAGTCGCGGCGTGTTCGCGACGCGTTCGCTGCGCATCCGCAAATAAACTGGAGCAAGTAGGTACGTCAATTCTATTTACTTGATTCCTTATCTCCTGTACATATACTGTTGTAAATACTTAACTTACGCAACCTCTTTAAAATTATTAACACTTAAATACCGCAGGTGCATTCAAATCAATGCCATTACAGCATAATAGTGCATTATTAGAATGCAGATCTCCTTGATAAACTTGACCGTCTTCTAAATAACTGCATTCGATTCATTTTCAATTTTCGCAAGTATGACCATGTGTCTACTTATCATTCCCAACTAAAGTGGCTTTCCATACGTCAGCGCCGTAGTTTGCTTGCTCTCACTACCCTCTATACTATTCTTACATCTTCAACCTCTCCCCAGTATTTATCTTCCTACTTCCAATACTTATATTCCAACCATGAACGAAACCTCTGTTCATCTCATAATCTTCTCCTCACGGTACCTTCTCACAACTCTAACTTTCTTCATTCCTCTTTCACTGTTCAATCTATTCTTCTCTGGAATGCCCTCCCTCTTGAAATCAGGATGGCCAAGACAAAGAACACTTTGAAGTTCAAGGTGAAAGAACTTCTATTGGCTGAGTCGGCTCTTAAGTCGTTTAAGTTTCATGTGGTTTAATATATATATATATATGTGTATGTATATATATATTTTTTATTGCTGCTAGTGGCAGACGAGCGAACGGCCCATCTGATGTTAAACGGTAACCGCTGCTCATGGACTTCGCTAATGTCAGGGTATACACAGCAAAGCCGCTGCCTACCGTGAAAGTAATGCTCTCTTAAAACCTCGTTTGAAGAAGGACAAGTCATAGTAATCGGGAAACACCGCACCAGGTAGTTCATTCCAGAGCCTACACGTACGTGGTAGAAAAGATCGCTGGAAGCGCACCGTACTAGATGAGAACACTTCCAGGTAGTACGGGTGAACTCTACTGCGTCGGCGAGTGGTACGTTGGTAGAAGGGTGACCCTGGTACCAAATTGAACAATTCTTCGGTGCACTCCCCGTGAAAACGTCGGTAAAATACGCAGAGAGAACCAAAGTCTCTCCGCTGCTCCAGCGACTCTAGTCTAGCCGTGAGATCGGGATCATCGACGATTCGAACAGCTCGTCTCTGTAGGGAGTCAAGTGGATCAAGCTGATATTTTGGCGCTCCGGCCCAGAGATGTGAGCAGTAATCCACATGAGGCCGGACTTACGCTTTATAAGGCATAAGCATATATATATATGCATAACATAACATAACTTCACGCCTTGTATCCCCGAAGGGGTAGGCAGAGGTGTGTAATATATTACACACCCACCCTTCGCCAGTTATGTTGAACTTGACATATATATATGCCTTTGTGTATTTATGTAGTTTTATAATATATATGTATATATCATGTACCTATGTTTATATTATATTACGTACCTAACGTATACATGTTTATATAACCTAACGTATTTATGTGAATGTATCATTTAGATCTACAATATTCTTAGTTATAATTTATGTTAGTTCAA
Source organism: Euclidia mi (assembly GCA_944739405.2). Lineage (NCBI taxonomy): Eukaryota > Metazoa > Arthropoda > Insecta > Lepidoptera > Erebidae > Euclidia > Euclidia mi. Next base: position 49,793,510 of record OX123193.2, on the reverse strand, counting down.
ATTAATTTTCATTATATTACACCTACATATTTTCTTTCTGCACCACTCTAAGTTTGACTGGGAGATAATGCCCATGGCATTAAGTCCGCCTTTATACTATTGTGTATAATATATAGATTAATAAATAAATAAATATTAATCTGGGGTGCATAGGGTTTCCACCAAGAACTTAGGGTCCCAAGCCAACCTCACCTGCAAGTGGTGCACCTGCCGATCAACGGACGAGGCTCTGGCAAACAAAATATCCCGATAAGCGGCAATAGGCTCGCCACCTATTACGTGGGATCAAAACACTGGCGAAAAGTGGGCATTTAATATGCCTCTGCCTACCCCTTCGGGGAAATAGGCGTGAGCCTATGTATGTATGTAATATTAATCTGAAATTAGCGTAATTATCCACCACTCGCAATGAGTACCTATGCATAACTTAGTTCTACGATCAGAGTTTAAATATTTTTATTACATTCCTCTGTACCAACTAAGGCTGGTTTCAGAGTCACGCGTTTGACCGGCGCCGGCCACACGTGCGCGCTTACAATTACACTAGATTAGTAGTAGCGTTTCATAGTCACGCAGTTCAAACGCGCCGCGTGTGAGACGCGCGCGCCGGCTGCGCTGCCGAAACTTCATACATTGCAATGAGAAACGCGAACTCGTTTCACAGTGGTCCGCGCGCCAAACGCGCTGTTGAGACGCGCTGGCCGACGGCGCGTGCCGCGCGCGTCACTCTGAAACCAGCCTTAGGGTTTCAAACCGATCGCGGAAATGTCTAGGTGAAATGATTCCATATTACCTAACGCAGTCTCAGGTCAAGAAATCCAATGACGCACAACTCTGTTTGCTTGGTAATGAACAATGTCGCAAGTATCTGGTTTACTAGACTAACGGAGTGACGCAGCAGGCTAACCCGATGCCAATTTATTATCGGTCTCCAGTTTGTTTTATAGGTACCACCGGCTTATGACGTCATACGAGCCATCGCCAAGTTGAATTAAAAATTTAACCGGTTGAATTAAAAATTTAACCGGGGCAAGTTGAATTAAAAATTTAACCGGGGCCACGAAATTCTCAAGAATGTTTAGTGCACAAATAAAAGTAAAAGCCAAAAATAATATACTTTCTGTGATTATACATAACAGTATCAGCCGTTTCCTGCATCCATGTAACTGAGAAAAATGTGGAAGAACGCGGGAAGGATGAAGTACCATGGGCAGGCGATGCGATACGACAATACAAAGCACTGAGTATGGCAGGTCAAACCGCGGCGCAAGGCTAGTCCCTAGAAAATAATGAACTGTGAATTAAACTGCTTTTCGGCTATTATTTATGTTAAACCTGCCCTGAATTTCAGTCTCTAAGTTTGGTTAGTAAATAACCTTATTAGGCTTACATAACGTAATTACAGCTTCGGAAATCCGTTAGATAGAAAGCTAGTATGCAGAATGCAGACCATGTATTAGGTTTAGCCAAGTGAGGATATGTGAGTCAAAGAGATTGCACAATAGTGGTTGGTTTAAGGTGTCACCCCGCTAATGCTAAAGTGCCGAGTAGGTTAATATTATTGGTGGTACTAATTTAGGGTTATTGACAATTTTATTATCTATTAGATGTGTCCACGGTAACAGTCATGTCACTTAGGGCTACTGCTCTGCACTCATGGCTTATAGCAAAATCTTACATATAGCCTTCTTAGACATATAGTGTACCCAACACTAAAATAATTACACCAGTCGGACCAGTAGTTCCTGAGATTAGCGCGTTTAGCCATACAAAGAAACAAACGATAGTGGACTATAAAGGTGTCCCAAAGCCAAAATGTGGAGGAGACCTAGGGCTCCGAGGCGATGGCCTTGAATTGCAACCAGAACGACGCTAGGATGATGATGTTAATAAAAAGCGTCCCAAAGCCCAGCCCCGAGCCCAGTCCAGCCAAATTCGATAGTTCCTGCTATAAGCGTGAATTCAAAATATCTGCCATCTCAAAATTAAATTTCGTCAAACGCTACGTACCTCATCCTCAATAATCTCCGGCAATATATGAGGCAGAAGAAGAAGCAATTATTAATAACTTCCTGTATTGAGTACAAAATAATTAATTACGAACCCACAGTGAATGGGCAGTGCCTCAAGTGTTTCGTCCCCAGAGCCCATGTACAGAATCGTTTAGAAATGTAATGTGTACATTAAATTGTAACGGCAGGTCGAATTATTTATTACTTACAAGTTTCCAAACGAAGAATTTAACTGCGATTTTACTTTATTGATTAGAGTTGCATACTAGTAGAAGTGGGAATAATCACATAATTTTACATTTTTGTTAATGCTTAGTGTTTTTGCTGTTGCTTACCGGTAAAACGGTGACTTTTTAATTTTTCTTGTGAAATGCCAATATATCGGAACCTGTTTCTCTAAAACATTCTACAATAGCGCTCATGGCGTGACATTGCTTGCAGTTTGTAATAGGCCGACAAAGTTAAGCAACGCTTACGCAGTTTACCACCTGGATTGAGCGCATGCAGCAATTACATCGGAGCGGTAGCGATAGCGTGCTTCGGAGGACACGTATAAGCTGTCACTCTGTCAGTCCCGTTCTTGTCTCAGGACAAGAATCGTTAGACCTTGTCGGAAGCTTTAGAATCGTCCGACAACTCCGACACTAGGTTTATCTACTCATGTGACTAGAGTAAATTGGCCACACGCTCAAATGAAACAAAATTGAAACATTTTACATTCGCAATATTGAATATTGTGTGCCATTAGAGAAGCCTAAATCCAGCAATGGACTGTGGCAGGCTGATGTTGTTGATGATGATGATATTGAAATTACTGTAGTAACGAAGTGTATTATTATGTTAAGTATGTTTTTAGGAACGTAGTTTTTTATAAGAACAGGGGCCTAACTGCTCTATTTGCAAAGCGTTTTGACAACAGCTTAGGTGCGCAACGATTTTGTTTCAGATAACGGAGAAACTGAGAGAAGAGTTTGGTTAGCGTGATACGGTATATGGCTAAATTTTGGTTTAGATTTACCTATACGTTGACATTTACCGCAATTTCAAACTGATCTGTCTCTACGATATGTAAAGTAACGTAGCATGTAGTTTGGATATGTTAGCTGCCACTAAAGTGGTGTTGATAAAACACATTCAACAGACCTATCGCCAGGCAGACCGGAAATTGATGCAACAAATGGAGTCTTGGTGATTTGCATTATTTACTTAGGTTAATTTTAGTTGAAATCAGTTGAGGATCGCATAAATCATTATCATCAATTTTGCGCCTATGCACGAGGCATTATCAGGAACGATGGGCTCAGTCGTTGCTCGTCGCTCCTGAGGATGTAGAGACAAAACATAAATGCCGAAACATTGTCGGGATACGACAAGACCCTTAGAACTAGAACCCTTACTATTCCTATAGGTATATCCTATTATTCAAAGGAGTGAGGTATTGTCAAAAATGTTCAATTGCAAATGTAGGGGTAGTCAAACCGAGGGTGTGTGGTTGTTATTTTTTAATTCCATTAGTAAAGCATGGAATGCCGCCCAGTTACACAATTATAATTTCGTGATTAATCGGCTACATTATAACTTCGTGATTAATCTTTCCCTCATATAAGTGGCTACATTGTAATTAAGAAATATCAAAGTTGTATTATCTCAAGCATGTTATTACATTTTGTTCGAAAATTTATCTATTTGCAGACTATAGCGTCCCACTGCAGGACTCCCACTCCTCTTTCCACAAATCTCTACTGTGTGCCAGCATAGACCAGTCCTTCCTATACACATCCCGCCATCGTCGTCTCAGCCTGCCACCTTGTCAGCTAGCACCTTCTGACACCCAATTAGTGCTAGTTTTGGCCCAAAGTTCTTCAGGCATGGGGCAAACGTGGCCCACCCATCCAAAAACAGATTTAGAAAAAAGCTATATCATTATTTTACAAATAAAACTAAAATCATGGACTCCAATAAAATTGACACAGTAATTAAACTAACTAGAACCGTACATACAAAAGTACTGTGGAGTCAGGCCCTTCAAACATAATAATTAATGACGTTCATTAGAAGCCGCGCGTTGTACCGTCAATGCAATTATCACGTGACTTATCTGCTCCGACGAACAATCACTTGTTGATAAAAAGTTATTAATGAACTGCGAGGTTATGGACTGACTCAAATTAATTAAATGTTAAATTACTGACTGACTTGATTGTTGATAAAGAATATGGGATAGAACGCATCATGTGTAATTGTCCACAATGAATTTTTTTAAACTAAATATTTAGGTAACTATTTTAATGAATATGATAAAATAATTAATATTGCTATTCTATATAATTTACACTTTTTTTTAAATGAATATGATCACCAAATATTATGTACATTGGAGACGTAGGTCTAGAGTTAATTATTTGAAATACTATTCCCATTAATAACATCATAAAATACTTATGTTGCCAAGACGTGACCATACGGCTCACACAATCAGATCTTATGCAGAGACAAGCTTCTTCTCTAAAAAGACTCCGTACATATAATAATTTCCTGCATCAAATTATGCTTTTTGTTCAAAATATAAATAGTTTATATTCTACTAGAGAATGCCCGCCCTACGCCCGCGCATCATTTTTTAATTTAACTGTTTCTTTTCGTTCCCGTTGGAATTTCAGGAAATCCCTTCTTAGTGCTCGCCTGCGGTCTAAGGAACAAACTTTAAAAGGCCAATGTGTGCGCTTCTGCAATAAAGTACCAAGAAATGTTCAAAATTAAAGTTTCAACAAATTCAAGAAGTTTATAAAACGAAAACTATGTCAAAAAAGCTACTATTCAGTACTAGATTATATTGAAGATAAAAATGCTTGGGATTAACTTGTTCAGCTCCACGGGCTATTTCTTTCTTAACATTTTAAGTTTTTTGTGAATGTGTGCTGTTGTATCTGTATTGTGCTATTCTAGTTTAGTGCTTTTATATTTTTTTTAAAATAACCATATTAATAAACGACAACATTATTGATTTCAACATTCAACATACAAGATTGTTTTCAATCCAGCTCATATATGAAAAATGCTTAGTTATTTCATTGTATAAAATTGGACGATGAAAAGAGTGGCCCTGAGTTTCTTACCTGATTGTTCTCAGAGGCTCTACTTTCTGAATATGCATTTTTTTTCAATGCTCAATTATGTAAATAATATGCATTTATATTTTCTTTTTTTCTTATATTATCTATGACTTGCTGATGTGACCAAAAATTTTTGATATTGTTATTATGGAAATAAACATATTTGAGTATGAGTTTGAGTTTGAATAAATATACTAGTAAGGAAACCAAGGAACATAGATGCCAAACTGCAGCTTCCTACGCTAAGTAGTTTCGGCTGTAGTTTCGGCTGTAGGCTTGTCTGTTAGTCAGTCAGTTTGCAACGCAAGTATATTATTGATATAGAAGATGATGTCACTATAAAAACAATAAACTAAATATTATGCATCATATCTAGTGACGTATCTAATAGCTCAAAAAGACTCAAAAGTAAAAGGGGCATTACAAAGAGTTAATATGATCTAATATTCTCATTAAATTAATATATTTGTAACCCAAGCTTGGGCATAAATATATCAATGATGCAACGTACCCCGAATGCCTGGGCCGACAAATGGATTACAGCGATCGTTATCTTTTAAGCCATGATTCATGATACGGGCTCGGTGTCAGATAAACCCTATCTTTTAAAGCCTTCGACATAGGTGCTTATTAATGAGTCCGATATTTGGTAGGTAAACAATTGTAGGTTGGATTTCAGTAGGAGCCGTTACATAAAAAAAAATTACAGGATTTTACAGAGATGATGGTTCATCGACTTCAGCCTTATCAGGGTTAGAGCCTCAATACCTACCAATTTAACCCATACGTAGATATGTTCAGTGATATTCAGTAGGACAGCGTCCAGGTAGGTCCTTATCAGAACCAGAAAGCATTTTTTAAACATTGAAATAACTTCTGTAAAACCTACAGTGACATAGAGAGTAGTGTGTAGGTAAGGCAATAAGGTAGAGTTGTTTTTTTATAAATAGAGAAAGAGGTTGGCGATCATTCGGTAATGAAAGTGATTCGTATTTTTGTATATATTTTTTTTATAGACTGACGTCTGTATCCCCGAAGGGGTAGGCGTAGGTGTAATAACTATTACACCCACATTTCGCCATGAATCTTTAGGCCCCACGTAATAGAGGGCGAGCCTATTGCCGTTACCGGGCACATCACCAGACTCCGGGCTGCTACTGAGAATTCGGAAAAACCCAGTAACAGTTTTGCCCGACCCGGGAATCGAACCCAGGTCCTCCGATCAGCAGTCGCATACGCTATCCAGTGTACCACGGAGGCAGTCAGGCTGGTTTCAGAGTCACGCGTTTGACCGGCGCCGGCCACACGCGCGCGCTTACTATTACACTAGATTAGTAGTTGCGTTTCATAGTCACGCAGTTCAAACGCGCCGCGTGTGAGACGTGCACTCGCGCCGGCGGCCAGCGCTGTCGAAGCTTCATACATTTCAAAGAGAAACGCGAACTCGTTTCACAGTGGTCCCCGCGCCAAACGCACTGTTTGAGACGCGCTGGCCGACGGCGCGTGCCGCGCGCGTCACTCTGAAACCAGCCTCAGTGATTCGTAATGCTACTCATTTTCGACAAGGACAAGTATATTATACGACACGGTAAGGCTAGTTTTCGAGATAGATCAACTGTATAAATAACTTTGTTATCCTATATAAATATATAGGATTACAAAGTAACATTTTCAGTTAGGGCTTTAAGAAAATCGTTTTTGATGTACAAGAAGTAGAAGGGTCCGGCAAGGAAAAATGTGAGACAATCTACAAAAAGAAATGAGATCCCATAAAAAACAATACTTGTCAAAAAAACCAAGTCTCGCTACTCAGTTCTTCTACCGTATAAAGTTGTGAGATCTATATAATATCAAGTCGGTTATTAATTTATTCAGTCCCTACTTAAGCAACTTAAGGGATCTTAAATAAATAGATTGACGCGCGGACGGCGGGTGGACCACCCGCCGTCCGCGCGTGGACGGCTCGGTGTCAACTCGCTGTTCGCATGCTTGCCGCGCGTTGACTGCTAGTCGCCGCGTTGACCGCGCGGCGTTCACTCGTTGACGGCGCGCGGTCCGCTGGTTGACCGCGCGACGTCCACCCGTGGACGCCGTGCGGAGTGAGTGCCGGGTGGCCCTAATGAGCGTTGACCTTAAACCGGCGACTGAAGATTGAAGACCGGTTGGCGCCGCAGGAGTGTACCTAAGCGACTGCTACGCCGAAGGTCGCGGATTCGATTCCCGCTCAACTCAAAGATTTGTGTGCGTGAACACGGATGTTTGTGTTGGTCTGGGTGTTTCTATGTATATTATGTAAGTATTTACACAATAAAAGTATATTCATATGTACAAGTATGTTTATCCATTATCTAGTATCCATAGTACAAGCTTCTGCTTAGTTTGGGACTAGATGGTGTTGTGTGAATGTGGTAGAATATCATTATTTAATTATATATAAATTTATCACCTTTATTTCACTTTTCTTTCATAACATATTAACACATTTTAAATAATATGATATATAAAAAAATACATTTAAATTATAAAAATATCCTATGGAAACCCACCAGTATCGGCAACAGGCTCCAAGCTACTGGTGGTTAGGGCTCCAGAGAAAGAAACCTCCTCACTATACGTGCCATGTCTAGCAGTACACTGCCTTCTGTATCAGACCCTGACACAAGGATCCAATGTGACTCTCCTAAGGTGTAGGGCGAGACTCAGCTATTAAACCGCTCACTGATACGATTAGCGGCACAATATTGCTGAATCATCATCCCACATGTCGACAATCTCGTGAACCAAGTGTGATATTTCATCTGCCTGTCCTTCTCAGCCTTCACGAGATTGCCATCATGAGGGATGGCAACATCAACAAGGGGTCCGATTCCCGGGCCGGAGGTCTGGGGTTCGATTCCCGGGCTAGGCAAGAGTGTAGGTAACTGATTTTTCCGAATTCTCAGTAGAACGAAGTCTGGCAATATGCCCGGCAACGTCAATAGATCCCCTTTTTACGTAGGACCTAAAAATGCATGACATGGCCAAATGTAGATGTTATAATTACAACTTCTGTCTACCTCTTCAAAGTATCGGTTTGCCACGTCACGCCTTGCTCGTTATCTCGTGAGGTATCGTCTCACCTTTAGGCTTTTATATTAGGAAGGGGGCGTATAATGGTCAAACAATTATATTAACTTCTTCTTCTCATTTAACTCATTTCATCAGCTTATCACTCCTAGAGGTGGGCCTCCCCATGGTATGGCACAAGGCCCATTCTGGCGGCCAACACTACGCTTGCTGAGGCGTGGCCTTAATTTAGGAACCTGCTTTTTAATCGACTGACCATAAGTTCCCCCATTCCATTTGCTATAACTCTGAACTATGTCAGTTACTTTGGTCTTCTGCCGGATAATCTCGTGCCGGAAATTATCCATCATCAAAATCCCTAGCATTGTCCTTTTCATAGCTCTCTGAGAGACATGTTTTGTAGGCAGTGCATTGCAGGAGCCCAGTTTCAATGGAGTTGAAGGCATTTTCGTAATCCACAAAAGCCAGCCACAGCGGCAGGTTTTACTCTTCGGATTTCTAAATAACCTATGAAAAAGTATGCTCTGTATGGATTTGGCCCACAGTGCCTTTAAGAAACCTAACCTGCACCGGTGGCTGGAAGATATCAAATCTTGATGTCAGAAAAAAGTAGTGAGGGGTGTCCACACCACCCAGTCTTAAAGAGCTGCCCTCTGAGGCACGAGGCAAGCCATAATTAACAATTTTATCACATTACTTCGAAAATTTACTGCCTAGAATTCTAACCCGAGCCCTGTGAATGGCAGTCTGTTGATATCTCCACTAGGCTATCGCTGCCTACCTTAGTAACATAATATGTCTAATAATAGTATATCTGTTTATAATACTATAATTATCCGATTGTAATAAATCGCCGGTGAAATCAAAGCATATAGCACGTACTTACTACTTTAAGTTGTAGTGAGTTTAGAATCTAAATCGATCATTTTGCTGTATTCTGCTACCTAATGTTACATTTAAGTAATTTTATTTGAATTGGAGCAAAATTGTTGTGGAGCCTCTAGAGTTGCTTTGTGGAGCCCTGGCGCTCCGCGGAGCACACTTTGAGAATGATTGATCTATAGGTTTACATTATTTCGCGCTAATTAGTACTACTGAATTGCACGATAACTTTGCTTACGTGTGTAAACTATAAATAGAAATAATAAATAATTTCACCTATTGACATTTATTTGATGGGATCTCTTATGAATTTATATTTTGTCGAAGAAGAAATAAATAAAAATACTTATTTAAAAACGAAAGAAGGCTCATTAATGCCCGAATTAAATAACTCAAGTTATTTAGTTTTCCTTCAACTTGACTATTTTCATTAAAATATTTTCGTGCGCGGAAGAACTAAATAACTCAATTTAGCTAATTAATTTCATACTCAAGTGATCAGAAGTCACAGTTTTTCATTTATTTATAGAGTTAGCCATTTTTTCTACTAATATTTAATGTTCATTTATACATATCTATTTCTACAATTGAAACACAAAAATAGCTTTATTTTTGGACAAGGTTAAGATAAAAGAATGTTTGTTAGACCAAAAGATGCAGCACATTTTGGGGTTCACGAAAATGGTAAAAGGTCAATTTGGCCAAAATCTGAGTTATTTAGTTCTTTAATTATACCTACGATATATACATCTTAATCAATAAACATACATACAATATTAAAATAATTTTTATATTTATTTTTATTTTTTTATAGTAGTAGGCACAAACGAGCAGACGGATCGCCTGATGGTAAGCAATTACCGCCGTTCATGGACACAAGCAACACCACAGGAGTCACAAGTGCGTTTCCGCTCTTTGGGGTTGGGAAAAGGGATAGGACGAGGAGTGGGATCAGGGAGAAGGAATAGGGGGTAGAGCCTCCGGCGCTCTCACTCACCAAAAAAAACGCAACAGTTTAGGTTCTGTTACTTTACGTCGATTTTCTGTGAGATGGTAGTACTTCCCCGGTCGAGCTGGCCCATTCATGCTGAAATCAGCAAGGCTCTACTACCTGTGATTTATTTGTAATTCCCGCGGTTTCACCCGCGTCCTGAGGGAATTACTTCACGTACCCGTTTAATTTACAGCCTAAGTTACTCCTTGGTACATCAGCTATCCGCCAGTGAACGTCCCGTCAAAATCGGTCCAGCCGTTTCAGAGATAAGCGAAAACAAACAGACAGACAAAGAGACAAAAATTGTAAAAAAATTAATTTCGGTATATGTACCGTGTATACATCCGTATGCATTAGGTAAAAAGCGGTTATTTTAATATTACAAACAGACACTCCAATTTTATTTATATGCATAGACTAGCTTTCGCCCGCTGCTTCGCACGCGTAAATTACGATTAGATAAAATATTTTGTACAAACACCCTCCTCAAGGCACATACTTACATGCTTAATATAACCTTCTTGCGCCCAGTAATTTCGGCTGTAATGTGTCTGTCAGTCAGTCAGTAACGAAAAGATTTTATGTACACAGATTGAAGTGATTCCATTGAAAAAATAAAAGGTTTTACACAAACTCTGAATCCCTTTTCCACCTCTTAGGGGGAAATTTCCAAAATAAATGTCTTTGTGTTCGCTAACGTCATTTGCGAATCCAATAAACAAAGTATGAAGTTAATCCCTTGTAGGCTAAAAAGGTTCTATGTAAATTTTGACTCTCCTGTTTATCCACTTAGGTAAGAATTTCCAAAAAGACTTTCTTAGTGTTCACTAACTTCATTTGAGGAACCAATAAGTAATACAAAGTTTGAAGTTAATCCATTGATCCCTCAATGGTTAATCCATTGAGGGATCATCCTAATAAAAAGTTTTATACAAATTCTTATAACCAGTTTAACCCCTTTAGGGGCGGCAATTCCAAAAGTCCTCTCTTAGTGTCGCCCTACACACCTCAAGGAACATACATGGTAAATTTCATCTACTTGCGCTCAATTGTTTTGTTTGTAGTATGTCTGTCAGTCAATCAGTAATGCAAGGATTTTATATACAGACAGGTTATACAAATAAATAATATTTGACTGCCTCCGTGGTACAGTGGATAGCGTATGCGTCTGCTAAACGGGAGGTCTCGAGTTTGATTCCCGGGTGGGGCAAAAGTATTACTGAGTTTTTCCCAATTCTCAGAAGCAGCACGGAGTCTGCCAATGTGCCCGGTAACGACAACAGGCTCGCCCCCGATTACGTGGGACCTAATATGCAATATGGCGAAATGTGGGTGTAATATTACACCTCCGCCTACCCGTTCGAGGATACAGGAGACTATAAAAAAATGAACAAACTGTCTGTAATCTCAAAATAATTGAATTTCGTTTCCAGTACCCCAATGATTTATTTAGATAGTTTTTCCGTCTGTATATTTATTCAGGGTAATCTTAAAAATGGCTGAATCGATTAAGATGTGTATTTTTGTATAATAATAGTTTTGTATGTTTCATGAAAACTTTCGAACAAACTATGACAATTTCAATTAGACGTAGCTGCTTGCAAAAGCTAGCTAAAATTAAATGAGTCGAGGATTCCGTCGCAGTATGCATTTGTATATCTTAGCGACATTGTAAAAAATGTAAAATAAATTATCCAAGTTCAAAACCCCTAAGTATTTTAGGTTAAAGAAATGAGAGAAACCTTGGTCAGTAGTTGGACAAAGCAGATAACTGATAAAAAGTGCTTATCTGCTTTAACATAAATAAAAATAGCAAAATAACGGTTCTAAGTATTTTGGCTTGTATTGGTCATATATATAACCATCCCACATTAGTTAGTAAATGCACATCAGGAACGATAAAAAAATCAAGTGAAGGAATTAAAAGTCTCATACTCTACTCTCATAAGGTGAATTCACTAACGTCACTTGAGGAACCGATATACAAAGTTTCAAGTGAATCCGATATACAAAGTTTTTTATATTCGAAAACTGCTTTCTTGGTGTTCACTAACGTCATTTGGGGAACCTATGTACAAAGTTTGAAGTTAATCCAATAAAGGAATAAAAGGTTTCAAAGAAATGCCTTTTTAACCCTTTATGGTAAGAAATTCCAAAAAGATTTTCTTAATGTTTATTAAGGTCATTAGAGAAATCAATATAGTTTGAAGTCAATCCACTGAAGGAATAATAGGTTTGGTTTAATACACACTTTGAACTTAATCTTACCCCTGAGGATAGGAATTTTCAAAAAAACATATTCTTAGTGATTATTATATCGTCATTTGAGGCACCAATATACAAAGTTTGAAGTAAATTCACTAAAGGAATAATAAGTTTCATACACACTTTGACCCCCTATTCTACCCCCGAGGGTGGGAATTAAAAAAAACGAATTCTTAGTGTTCACTTTCGTCATTTGAGGAACCAATATACAAAGTTTGAAGTCAATCCATTGAAGGAATAATAAGTTTCGTTTCATACACATTTTGAACCCCTATCTTAACCCGTAAGGGTAGGAATTTTCGAAAAACAAATTCTTAGTGTTCTTTATCGTCGTTTGAGGAACCAATGTACAAAGTTTCAAGTGAATCCAGTGAAGTTTTTTTTATATTACAAAATGGGGCACCCTTATTTAATAGCCCTGTGCCTTCGAAAACTCGTTTCTTGGTGTTTCGCGTCCTGAGGGAATTACTTCACGTACCCGTTTAATTTACAGCCTAAGTTACTCCTTGGTACATCAGCTATCCGCCAGTGAACGTCCCGTCAAAATCGGTCCAGCCGTTTCAGAGATAAGCGAAAACAAACAGACAGACAAAGAGACAAAAATTGTAAAAAAATTAATTTCGGTATATGTACCGTGTATACATCCGTATGCATTAGGTAAAAAGCGGTTATTTTAATATTACAAACAGACACTCCAATTTTATTTATATGCATAGACTAGCTTTCGCCCGCTGCTTCGCACGCGTAAATTACGATTAGATAAAATATTTTGTACAAACACCCTCCTCAAGGCACATACTTACATGCTTAATATAACCTTCTTGCGCCCAGTAATTTCGGCTGTAATGTGTCTGTCAGTCAGTCAGTAACGAAAAGATTTTATGTACACAGATTGAAGTGATTCCATTGAAAAAATAAAAGGTTTTACACAAACTCTGAATCCCTTTTCCACCTCTTAGGGGGAAATTTCCAAAATAAATGTCTTTGTGTTCGCTAACGTCATTTGCGAATCCAATAAACAAAGTATGAAGTTAATCCCTTGTAGGCTAAAAAGGTTCTATGTAAATTTTGACTCTCCTGTTTATCCACTTAGGTAAGAATTTCCAAAAAGACTTTCTTAGTGTTCACTAACTTCATTTGAGGAACCAATAAGTAATACAAAGTTTGAAGTTAATCCATTGATCCCTCAATGGTTAATCCATTGAGGGATCATCCTAATAAAAAGTTTTATACAAATTCTTATAACCAGTTTAACCCCTTTAGGGGCGGCAATTCCAAAAGTCCTCTCTTAGTGTCGCCCTACACACCTCAAGGAACATACATGGTAAATTTCATCTACTTGCGCTCAATTGTTTTGTTTGTAGTATGTCTGTCAGTCAATCAGTAATGCAAGGATTTTATATACAGACAGGTTATACAAATAAATAATATTTGACTGCCTCCGTGGTACAGTGGATAGCGTATGCGTCTGCTAAACGGGAGGTCTCGAGTTTGATTCCCGGGTGGGGCAAAAGTATTACTGAGTTTTTCCCAATTCTCAGAAGCAGCACGGAGTCTGCCAATGTGCCCGGTAACGACAACAGGCTCGCCCCCGATTACGTGGGACCTAATATGCAATATGGCGAAATGTGGGTGTAATATTACACCTCCGCCTACCCGTTCGAGGATACAGGAGACTATAAAAAAATGAACAAACTGTCTGTAATCTCAAAATAATTGAATTTCGTTTCCAGTACCCCAATGATTTATTTAGATAGTTTTTCCGTCTGTATATTTATTCAGGGTAATCTTAAAAATGGCTGAATCGATTAAGATGTGTATTTTTGTATAATAATAGTTTTGTATGTTTCATGAAAACTTTCGAACAAACTATGACAATTTCAATTAGACGTAGCTGCTTGCAAAAGCTAGCTAAAATTAAATGAGTCGAGGATTCCGTCGCAGTATGCATTTGTATATCTTAGCGACATTGTAAAAAATGTAAAATAAATTATCCAAGTTCAAAACCCCTAAGTATTTTAGGTTAAAGAAATGAGAGAAACCTTGGTCAGTAGTTGGACAAAGCAGATAACTGATAAAAAGTGCTTATCTGCTTTAACATAAATAAAAATAGCAAAATAACGGTTCTAAGTATTTTGGCTTGTATTGGTCATATATATAACCATCCCACATTAGTTAGTAAATGCACATCAGGAACGATAAAAAAATCAAGTGAAGGAATTAAAAGTCTCATACTCTACTCTCATAAGGTGAATTCACTAACGTCACTTGAGGAACCGATATACAAAGTTTCAAGTGAATCCGATATACAAAGTTTTTTATATTCGAAAACTGCTTTCTTGGTGTTCACTAACGTCATTTGGGGAACCTATGTACAAAGTTTGAAGTTAATCCAATAAAGGAATAAAAGGTTTCAAAGAAATGCCTTTTTAACCCTTTATGGTAAGAAATTCCAAAAAGATTTTCTTAATGTTTATTAAGGTCATTAGAGAAATCAATATAGTTTGAAGTCAATCCACTGAAGGAATAATAGGTTTGGTTTAATACACACTTTGAACTTAATCTTACCCCTGAGGATAGGAATTTTCAAAAAAACATATTCTTAGTGATTATTATATCGTCATTTGAGGCACCAATATACAAAGTTTGAAGTAAATTCACTAAAGGAATAATAAGTTTCATACACACTTTGACCCCCTATTCTACCCCCGAGGGTGGGAATTAAAAAAAACGAATTCTTAGTGTTCACTTTCGTCATTTGAGGAACCAATATACAAAGTTTGAAGTCAATCCATTGAAGGAATAATAAGTTTCGTTTCATACACATTTTGAACCCCTATCTTAACCCGTAAGGGTAGGAATTTTCGAAAAACAAATTCTTAGTGTTCTTTATCGTCGTTTGAGGAACCAATGTACAAAGTTTCAAGTGAATCCAGTGAAGTTTTTTTTATATTACAAAATGGGGCACCCTTATTTAATAGCCCTGTGCCTTCGAAAACTCGTTTCTTGGTGTTTCGCGTCCTGAGGGAATTACTTCACGTACCCGTTTAATTTACAGCCTAAGTTACTCCTTGGTACATCAGCTATCCGCCAGTGAACGTCCCGTCAAAATCGGTCCAGCCGTTTCAGAGATAAGCGAAAACAAACAGACAGACAAAGAGACAAAAATTGTAAAAAAATTAATTTCGGTATATGTACCGTGTATACATCCGTATGCATTAGGTAAAAAGCGGTTATTTTAATATTACAAACAGACACTCCAATTTTATTTATATGCATAGACTAGCTTTCGCCCGCTGCTTCGCACGCGTAAATTACGATTAGATAAAATATTTTGTACAAACACCCTCCTCAAGGCACATACTTACATGCTTAATATAACCTTCTTGCGCCCAGTAATTTCGGCTGTAATGTGTCTGTCAGTCAGTCAGTAACGAAAAGATTTTATGTACACAGATTGAAGTGATTCCATTGAAAAAATAAAAGGTTTTACACAAACTCTGAATCCCTTTTCCACCTCTTAGGGGGAAATTTCCAAAATAAATGTCTTTGTGTTCGCTAACGTCATTTGCGAATCCAATAAACAAAGTATGAAGTTAATCCCTTGTAGGCTAAAAAGGTTCTATGTAAATTTTGACTCTCCTGTTTATCCACTTAGGTAAGAATTTCCAAAAAGACTTTCTTAGTGTTCACTAACTTCATTTGAGGAACCAATAAGTAATACAAAGTTTGAAGTTAATCCATTGATCCCTCAATGGTTAATCCATTGAGGGATCATCCTAATAAAAAGTTTTATACAAATTCTTATAACCAGTTTAACCCCTTTAGGGGCGGCAATTCCAAAAGTCCTCTCTTAGTGTCGCCCTACACACCTCAAGGAACATACATGGTAAATTTCATCTACTTGCGCTCAATTGTTTTGTTTGTAGTATGTCTGTCAGTCAATCAGTAATGCAAGGATTTTATATACAGACAGGTTATACAAATAAATAATATTTGACTGCCTCCGTGGTACAGTGGATAGCGTATGCGTCTGCTAAACGGGAGGTCTCGAGTTTGATTCCCGGGTGGGGCAAAAGTATTACTGAGTTTTTCCCAATTCTCAGAAGCAGCACGGAGTCTGCCAATGTGCCCGGTAACGACAACAGGCTCGCCCCCGATTACGTGGGACCTAATATGCAATATGGCGAAATGTGGGTGTAATATTACACCTCCGCCTACCCGTTCGAGGATACAGGAGACTATAAAAAAATGAACAAACTGTCTGTAATCTCAAAATAATTGAATTTCGTTTCCAGTACCCCAATGATTTATTTAGATAGTTTTTCCGTCTGTATATTTATTCAGGGTAATCTTAAAAATGGCTGAATCGATTAAGATGTGTATTTTTGTATAATAATAGTTTTGTATGTTTCATGAAAACTTTCGAACAAACTATGACAATTTCAATTAGACGTAGCTGCTTGCAAAAGCTAGCTAAAATTAAATGAGTCGAGGATTCCGTCGCAGTATGCATTTGTATATCTTAGCGACATTGTAAAAAATGTAAAATAAATTATCCAAGTTCAAAACCCCTAAGTATTTTAGGTTAAAGAAATGAGAGAAACCTTGGTCAGTAGTTGGACAAAGCAGATAACTGATAAAAAGTGCTTATCTGCTTTAACATAAATAAAAATAGCAAAATAACGGTTCTAAGTATTTTGGCTTGTATTGGTCATATATATAACCATCCCACATTAGTTAGTAAATGCACATCAGGAACGATAAAAAAATCAAGTGAAGGAATTAAAAGTCTCATACTCTACTCTCATAAGGTGAATTCACTAACGTCACTTGAGGAACCGATATACAAAGTTTCAAGTGAATCCGATATACAAAGTTTTTTATATTCGAAAACTGCTTTCTTGGTGTTCACTAACGTCATTTGGGGAACCTATGTACAAAGTTTGAAGTTAATCCAATAAAGGAATAAAAGGTTTCAAAGAAATGCCTTTTTAACCCTTTATGGTAAGAAATTCCAAAAAGATTTTCTTAATGTTTATTAAGGTCATTAGAGAAATCAATATAGTTTGAAGTCAATCCACTGAAGGAATAATAGGTTTGGTTTAATACACACTTTGAACTTAATCTTACCCCTGAGGATAGGAATTTTCAAAAAAACATATTCTTAGTGATTATTATATCGTCATTTGAGGCACCAATATACAAAGTTTGAAGTAAATTCACTAAAGGAATAATAAGTTTCATACACACTTTGACCCCCTATTCTACCCCCGAGGGTGGGAATTAAAAAAAACGAATTCTTAGTGTTCACTTTCGTCATTTGAGGAACCAATATACAAAGTTTGAAGTCAATCCATTGAAGGAATAATAAGTTTCGTTTCATACACATTTTGAACCCCTATCTTAACCCGTAAGGGTAGGAATTTTCGAAAAACAAATTCTTAGTGTTCTTTATCGTCGTTTGAGGAACCAATGTACAAAGTTTCAAGTGAATCCAGTGAAGTTTTTTTTATATTACAAAATGGGGCACCCTTATTTAATAGCCCTGTGCCTTCGAAAACTCGTTTCTTGGTGTTCACTAACGTCATTTGAGGAACCTATACACAAAGTTTGAAGTCAATCCACTGAAAGAATACTACGTATACTAATACGTTTCGTTTAATACACACTTAGAACCCCTATCTAACCCCCTGAAGGTAGGAATTTTTCAAAAAACAAATTCTTAGTGTTCACTTTCGTCGTTTAAGTAACCAATGTACAAAGTTTGATGTCAATCCATTAACGGAATAAAAAGTTACATACAACCTTTGACACTCAATATTACCCGCTTAGGGGTGGAATTTCCAAAAAAAAACAATTTTTTAGTGTTCACTATCATCATTTGAGGAACCAATATATAAAGTTTGAAGCCAATCCACTGAAGGAATAATAAGTCACACTTTGACCCCTATCTCACCCCCTGAGGGTCGGAAAAAAAAAACAAATTCTTAGTGTTCACTATCGTCGTATAAGGAACCAATACACAAAGTTTGTAGTCACTCCATTAGAGAGATAAAAATATACGTACAAACTTTGACCCACTATTTTACCGCCTTAGGGAAAGAATTTCCAGAAAAATTATTCTTAGTGTTCACTATCGTCGTTTGAAGAACTCATATACACAGTTTAGAGTCAATCCATTGAAGGAATAAAAAGTTTCATACAAAATTTGACCCCCAGTTTTACCCCCTTAGGGGTGGAATTTTAAAAAATCCTTTCTTAGTGCTACCCTTCACTCCTCAAGGAACATACATGCTAAATTTCATCTTCTTGTGACCTGTAGTTTCGGCTGTAGCGTGTCTGTCAGTCAGTCAGTAACGCAAGGATTTTAGAAAAAAGTATTATTTATTTTTTAATTTGTTTATTTTATTTATAAATTGCCACTTACAACTATTATCACAGGTTAAAACATAATCCGCGCCGCCTCCCAAGTCATAACAAGACGGGGCCCGCCAACACCATCGGCAGGTCAATCCCAGGCGGGGTCACGGAAAAGTATGCTACCCGCGAATTGCGTGACTCCGCCACTACACGGGACCCGTAGGGACACCGCGGTTGTTTTAGTGGTTAGCATAGCTCTAGCTACTAACGGCACTGGATGTAACAGCCAGTAGCGTACTACACGGCGCTTTCCCTTTGTAGCGTGAGCGTGACGTCAGGCGGCGGCGGCTCGTGCCAGCGCTCCCACGCGGCCTCCTTGCGGCGCCGCTCGGCGCGCTCTGACCGCTCGGCCGCCGTGACGGAGTCGCCCGACGCGTCAGAGTAGCCGCTGCTGCAGGAGCGCAGGCTGCATGACGCGTGCACTTTATGCTCTGGAATGTAGGGAAGTTGGGGTGAGACTCTTGAATCTTATTTGTGTATTCTTACATAACATATGGGTTGTATGTTAGCTCGGGACTCCAAGACTAAGAGGAATACTTGCTTTTAAACTTCAAAGCACAAGAAATTGCATTTTGCCATAAGGCGGCCCTTGTGCATTTACTATTATTATACATTTAAGATATCTATAAATAATTAGTACCAATTGTATTTGCGCAATAAAAATTTATCTAATTACTGTTACCACTGTTACTCCAAATTATGTTTCTAAAAGGTAAAACACATCCATGTTATATCCGAATATCGGATCCGGTTTGGCATGTAAAAGGCAGTAGGCATCATTAGCTAGGTATATGTGGTACGATCCGTCGTTTTGATGGATTTGAAGAAATCGTAACGACCCATCACGGTAAAAATTCTGCTCAACATAGAAAACGATTGATAAAAAAATTTTGTTGTTACGATCTTTTGAAGCCCGCATGGATAAAGACTCTTTTGAGGTCGTAGGCAGACTGAAAGTGAAGCAAGAATCGAATCAATCGCAAATAATGTTACCAAACTTCAATGTATCGCTACGATATTCATGATTGTATGGGTTTCTATAGCAATCACGATATCGTCTTAGATTAGGTAAATATTTACGATTTGGACATACACCACCATTTCGTCATTGCGATCAATCTGAAACTACAAATGGTAACCACGGATCGTACCTTTATCTTTCGGCTCAGACACCAGAGACTGTCATAGACAGAAAAGCAATACCACACATGTCTTACCTCCAATATTATCAAGGTAGTTTCTAGCGACGTCGTCCAACTGTAGCACCTGTATGACAGGCGCGTTAGGCTTGTTCCTGGGTCTCCTCGCCAGCCTCACCACCAGTACTGAGGATATTGTGAACACGGCCACCAGGATCACGGCGCCCACTGATATACCCACGTCTTTCTCTAGCAGAACTGGAAAAGAGCACAGAGTTCAAAGAATGAAGGTTATTATATTTTTTTATATAAATATATACGTACTAATTCGAAAAATGCTTCCTTGACAAAATGGTGGGCTCGCAATAGATTGCAGATAGCATTAAAATAACGGCGGATTTTGTTTTATCATTATGTAAAATATTGAGTTATTTATTAAAATTAACGAAAAACTTAAGATTCAATGCTACATTGATAAAAAAACTTGCAAATCGAAATATATAACTAAAATTAACAACCAAATAAGTTAATATTTATTAAGACATCTACAATTTTTTTTAAAGTTATAGTATCTTCTTTAAATTATAGCGTAGAATCCTATTTATTGCTATTTTATGATAATGTATATACCTGAGTGACCCACAGAAAATTTGCATTAGTTTCTAAACATTATAACTAAATGGTCCTTTCGTGAAACATTCTCAATGCCAAAGTTTGTAAGTAATTTTTACAAGATCTGTAGAAATATGGCAGATTGCATTTTAATACGAATTTTGGATTCTCTATCGATCAGAATAAATTGTTTTCACAGAAGCAAAACTAGGCATTAAACTAAGTACATCTGTTTTCTTCTTTAAATGTTTTCTTCACCATGTTCAAGCTTCCTTAAACAAAATGCTGATACTTGATATGTACCTACTGCGTATACGTTCTAAGGGCTGATGTTCGTCAGCAATACTCACAGTGCCACCAAGGAGGGTCAGCTTCATGCAGGAGGGTATCCGTGGGCCTCAGCAGCAGTGGCGTGGAGCACCCGTACCTATTACAGGCGCGCGCCCCGGCCTCATCGCCCCGTCGGACCCGGCCCAGCGCGGCGCGGACCGCAAGGCGAGGCGGGGTAGTCCCCCCGCGCCCAGCCGCCGCCAGCGCGCGCCCCGTGCCGAAACCCATGCTGGCCCTGCGCTCTAGTACTAGCGAGCTGTTGCTCTCCAACATTCGCCATACGGAGACTTCGTAGTAGGTCGCGTTTTCCACTGAAATGGTTTTAAAATTTAATGATTATATTTAAAAATATAACTATGTAAAAAAAACAGCGATAGCCTAGTGAAGACAGACTGCTGAGATGCATCCACGGCGCGCACCAATGACCTACAAAGTCTGCTAATCCGCATTTGACTATCATTATGGACTATGGCCTTACTCTTCTGATAGTGAAAAGAGGGCTAATGAGGATTTACCTAACCGCCGAAATTCCAAACGTTAACTATATTCCATGACTGGCATCTACTGGTTCCTCATTATCGACACAGACAATTTAGCGCTCTCCAAAGCACGAGGCAAGCGATAGTAATTTGACGCGCATATCAGGTCACCAGTTATTCAAATAATTGAGGTTTATTTCAGAACTTTAATTGAGTACCAGTTAGCTAAATTTTTATTGATTTCCACCTAAAAGTTTGATTCTCAAAAAATATTCTTATTTGCTGAAAAGACAAGAGTAAACTTACGTCCCTAAACTAAAATAATGATATCCAAATATGTTAAATGTTGCATAGGGTTCCCACCAAGAACTTAGGGTCCCAAGCCAACCTCACCTGCAAGTGGTGCACCTGCCGATCAACGGACGAGGCTCTGGCAAACAAAATGTCCCAATAAGCGGCAATAGGCTCGCCACCTATTACGTGGGATCAAAACACTGGCGAAAAGTGGGCGTTTAATATGCCTCTGCCTACCCCTTCGAGGAAACAGGCGGTTTCTATGTATGTATGTATGTTATTAAATACACATAATATTCCTACATTACTATGTAGACTGCCTCCGTGGTCCAGTGAATTACGTATGCGACTGCTGATCGGACCGGGTTCGATTCTCGGGTCGGGCAAAAGTGTTACTGGGTTTTTCCGAATACTCAGTAGCAGCCCGGAGTCTGGTAATGTGCCCGGTAACGGCAATAGGCTCGCCCCATATTACGTGGGACTTAAAAATTCATGGCGAAATGTGGGTGTAATATTTACACCTCTGCCTAACCCTTTGGGGATACAGGCGTGAGACTATAAAAAAAAATCCTGCAGTAAAATTACACCCAGCTTGCGGTTACCGTGTAGGTAAAATTTACCAGAAACCTTCTACTAACAAACGATCAAAGTAACAAACTGACGTGGTCCCGACGCCGACGTGTGACGGGTAATTACACTCCAAACGCCCTTCTATACGAGACTTAAAGGTATAGTCATGTTATCCAAATACAATAGGTATACACGCGTCTTTAGTAGAAACAATAAAATATTCTGAGCCGAAATACTCTTTGACATTATCGTGACAGTATTAATGCATAGGCTCTTAAAATTCTTACTGATGCACTGACTTATGTATACATAATTATCCAATTTGCTATAGCTTCTTCATCAATGTTGTATAATATGCCACGTATTCCGGATGCTGAATGGTATGGTCATATCATAAATACCTATGTAAGAAGCTATTTCCACCAAATTACTGTTATATATTTGGCTCATTATGCAGCTCGCATTCTCATACCTAAAAATTAATTATTAAAATTCCCAACTATTTTGTACATACCTGGTATACACCTCATCTGGAACTCTCCAAACTCATACGCGATATCACACTGATGCGGCTGCGGTGGTCTTAGATGTTCAAAAGTAAACGTCCTTTCACACTGTTCTTCTTGAGATGCCACTCCATTACTAGCTTCGCAAGAAGCCTTCAGGGTCTCTGCTAAAGGTCCAGTGATCTGGTCTAAAGAAAGCACTGGCGAGCCAGTAGTGAGATGCTGGACCTCGAAGTTCGCTGGTTGAAGATGCCAGAAGAAAGTGTCTGGAGTTGGTAATGCTTTGACGATGCAGTGGATGGATTCTTTCACCATTCTGATGCCGACGCCTAAGCATTCCGGTGGGTCTGGAATAGAGATAAATTAAAAACGTTTTAAATTGACGGAACTCTTGTTTCGAGAAGCTGCTAACTTCACTCGTGGCTAGTTGCAAAGTATGTAGTTAAAACCATCCTAGAAATAGATTCGTCATATAGATTTTAAACTTGGGATTAATACAATATGAAATATAATACTTACATTAAAGATTTGTATTTCCAAACTACATTGGGTGAAACTCCAAACTTTGGTGTTTGTTTTGACAAGTCCCATAGAAGCGTTCTAAAACGGCTTGTTTTCAAACTGTTGTTGCATACACGAACGCTTAACACGTTTTTCCATCCATATCATCAAATCCATACATTACAAGAAGACGTATGCGTTAACATTTTGTCTCTTTTAGCCTTCCAAGTTCGAGTGTTAATCACATGTTGAAGAATCGTACATCATTTCCTTCTTAACACTTATTAAAGTAGGTTTGTGGTTGGTAGTCACAATGAAAATACTCACAAAACACAGTGATGGTGATGTTATCCGAGCGCGTCTCGCCAATGGCGTTGGAGGCGGCACAAGAGTAGCGGCCGGCGTGCGCTCGTAACGTCTCTTCCACGGTCAGCTGGTGACCTGACGTGTGCTCGCCCCAGATACTGCCAGAACGAATCTGTATATCCTGAAAATCATGTATAATGTTGCTAACAAAAGGTAATACTTCATCTGCCATATCTAATTAGACTAAAAAGCAGTCTATGATGCAACTGGGATAACGCTATTAGGCTGATGATAATAATTCTGCTGGTGGATTGAGATTTCTGATCTGAGGATGTTTGGTAGGTTTAACGCCTAAGTAAAATAAAGCAAGGTCTTACAGAAGAAAACTTACCAACTGAATGAAAAGAAACAGAAATGGATACATGGTCTTTGAAAGTACGCAAGAAATGAACAGTGGAATATTCCTATTGTAATTAAATACCTAAAAGTACTGTACTACTTGTAACTTACATTAAAATACCAGGTGAACCGTTCAACGGGCGGGTTGGCTCTGACTTCACACTCGAGCTGCAACCCATCCAGTTCCACAACTTCGTTAGTCTCATCATCGCCTAACTTCAATACGTCCACCATTGGACTATCTGCAATAAACACCAGAAAACAATAAAAATATTCTACCACATACTCATAATCCCATCTAGTCCGAAACTAAGCATTGATAATGGATAAATATACATATAAATTATTTTTGTTAATAGATACATGTTTGTCATACATAGAATCACTCAGACCAAGACAAATATCCATGTTCATGCACACAAATGTGATGTGAGCTGAGAGGAAATCGACACCGCGACCGGCAGTCGCTTACACTCCCGCTACACCACCGGGTTGACAATATTCATTTGCTAAGAAGGTTGAATATTTTGTTTCGCAATTATTATAAAACCTATGAAATAAAATTACTATACGATTGGTTTTCCATTCGACCGGATTTGTCCTAGTTTGAAAGGCGTCCGGAGCCGTCTGGCCGGGGTTATTGAAAGTGTCCAGTGTGAATAAGCGATAAATAGAACTTTTGCGGGGTTGTCCGGGAAGAAAACCATATTTCACCCAAATGTCCGGAATTTTTGGCGTATTTATCCGGGGTCTGCAATTTAGGTGATGGTAGTCCTAGTTTTATATTATTATGATCAATTTGTTACAAAATACTTTCTTTTGAAATCTAACTAATTGGTCTACTGGACCGAAACGAGAATAGTAAATATGATAATTTCTAAGGACTACTCATATGCTCCTTATAAAAGAATTAAAAACATTTGAATTGATTTTGTGTAGAAAGCAATCCCATGACTTTCCACTGTAGCAAGGTTTATTATATTTCTGGTATTTTCCTTAACCAATAGACTTGTCAGCATTAGAACCCTTCCCCACTTTTATTATACATTTTTAAACAGTAACGTATATTTATTGTAATTTCTTGTCTTTATTAATTTTTCCTCGTGTTTTGAGCATATCGTAGGGTGACAAGGAAAACTCACTAAGTACAGTTTTTCCGAAGAATGACTTTTATTCACTAAGTTCATTATTTTTGCATAAACGTTTACGAGAAAAGGTCACCAAGTACGTACTTTCCTAATTTTGCCATTAAAAAAAAAATATTATCATTATCTACTGCTTCGAAAAAAAATTCCGGCAGGTAAAGTTCATTTTGTATTTAATGACTTTGTGCTGGCAACGTAATGCGGTCGGACCACTACTTTACGTCACTAACTGAACGTCAACCAACGCTCAACGTCAATGTTACCATTAATTATTGTCCGTATTTATGCAAAAAGTAACCACCCAGCAAAAACGCACTTCTGAGATATCAATGGATTTACAAAAAAATATGCAGCTCTGTTAGATTAACTAAAATAGTACATTTATTTTATATAAATGTAAAATGTATTGATAAATAACTCATTTAAGTATGTGTATATACATTTGCTCTGCATACTCTAAAGTAAAAGCTAATATTCAGCCAAATGCGGTTAGACTAGTTAGCGGACCCCAGATTGAAACTGGGATAACGCTAAGAGAAAGAAGACTCTTAAACTTTCTAGATAATTAAGACAATGTATATGTGGTTCCTTTTAATATTTACTAACTAATAGCTTTCCTCATATGGGTTGTGGTTCTTTTTACTTAGTACTTATACTTAGTTTCATGCATATCGGTAAAGCCATGGATTTACCGATATACATGAAACTAACTATTATCGTAATACCTATACCTTTGATATGCAGCCTATAGCAATCCACTGCTGAACATAGGCCACTTCCAACACGCACCACTGTACATGTTTCTTAGACTTTCGTATCCATTCCGTCCCAGCCTCGAGTTCAGGTCGTCTCTCCACCTAACCGGGGGCCGCCCTACCTTACGCTTACCGAGTCGTGGTCTCCACTCTAGGACAAGCTTGGTCTAGCGGCCATCAGTCTAGCGGCCAGCAGTACTTCTGCAGATATGATCAGTCCACTGCCTCATAAGCTTACTTGTTCTATGAGGTATGTCGGTAATTCTGGTTCTTTGTTGGATAATTTCTTTGCGGATTTTATCCTTCAAGGAGACGCCAAGCATAGCCCGTTCCATAGCTCGCTGCGTGACTTTAAGTTTGTGAACTAGTCCCGATGTGAGTGTTCACGTCTCGGTACTGTACGTCATAACGCATTGGTTGTAGGCCTTGGTCTTCAGGCATTGTGGTAGGAGCGAAGAGAAAACTTGGCGTAAGTTGCCAAACGTTGCCCAACCGATTCGATTTCTTTCTCAAAGTTATTGCTACCAAGCTGGACGACAAGCTGTTGCTCAAGATAGACGTACTCTTGAACAACCTCAAGCATCCATCTGTGGACATAAACCGATCCCGTCATGATGTGTTCGTCTAACATAATCTTGAACAAAGTTCAAGTTCATGCCGAGACAAGTTCACGCCGAGAGGCTCCGTTTAGGTCGTGGAGCATCCCGCTCAACTCTTTCAGGGACTCCGTCAGGGATATCGTCAGCAATCCGAAGGTGTGAGATGTACTCGCTATTAATGTTTATGCACAGTCCAAGCCAGCCCAGCATCTTAAAGGGGTCTTTGAGTGCGTTAGTGAAGCTGATTAAAATATTACGTCTCCCTGCCTCACACCTCGTCGCAATCGCTTCGACGAGGCTGGAGTTGGATGGTCTTAATGGCGATATCATACAAACATATCAACGCCCCGATGTAGCGCCAATCGATACAAGACCACTGCAGAGTATCCAGATCCGCAACGGTTTCGATGGAGTCGAAGGCTTTCTTGTAGTCCACGAAAGCCATGCACAGCGGCGGGGCACTCATTGATCTTCTGTATAATCTGCCAAACAGTATGGATGTGGTCTAGTTCCTGTGGCTGTAAGTCGTTCGGTTTTCTGGCGAGGCTGTCTCTTAACACTCGAGACCAACTTGGAGAGGTGGCTGAAAAGAGAAATGGGTCTATATTTTTTCTGCGAGGTTAATAGAAGAACAGAACAATCGCACTCCCGCTCCACGTCTGTGCTGTAAGGCCCTGATGGATAACAGAATTATAAAGGCTCGCCGGCTCTGTCAGGACTACAGTCCCTCCTGCTTTTAAGAGCTCTGTGGTTATTCCGTCGTCCTATGGAGACTTGTTGTTCTTAAGTTGCTCGAGAACTTCTCTTACCTCGCCTTGGTTGACATCAGGGATTTACTTCGTGCATTGGCGCGGGAGTTGGGCTCTATAGTTATCATTGCCTGGTTTCAAGAGCTTAGACTTCCGTGATGCGTACAGGTCTTTATAGAAACTCTCAATTTCAGCGAGAATTTCGAACTTGAAATTTTCGCCTTCCGCAGTACAATGAAATCACATACCTGCAGGTCTGCTGTTTACAATATTAATCTATACATGGTAGAACCGAATGCTTGGGGTGCCATTTTACAAAAAAATATTAGTCATTAAATTATGAATTTATTTTACGCATAACGGTACCATAGAAATTTGGTTCCATTTGGTGTTATATAATAATTGTTAAAAATATAAATATTTTTTATGTATAATGTTACCAAGTATCTGTGGATCTGTTTTGTATAAAATGACATGGAATTTACATGGTTTATTTGTTTAATGAAACGAGTCCCATGGTGCTATGGTTCGGTTTTGCAATATGTATAATGTGTGTTTTTGCTGTTGATTCCTTTCTGCTTTTTGTATAACTTGTTTCCTAGGAAAAAATCATGTGGATCTTTCTTGAATAAGAAATAAACCAATTTTAAATTAATATTCTTCAAAAAAAGCCAAAATTGAAATTTGTCGTGTGGTTCCTTTTTGCATAAATACGGACAATTATTGTGTCAATTTTCATTAAATACCTATACATGAGTAAACTCAAAGCAGGTAAAACTCATTAAGTACATTTTTATAAATAACTAGTATAATTTAACTTTTTTTAATAAAAGTTATTTTAGGTAATGTAGGATATCCGTTATTCTATCAGTCACCACAAATTCAAAGTTCTATAACTAAAATCTGATTTTTAATAACAAAATAAGTTTAAAACCTCATTATCTCTAAATAACTACAAATGCAATTAATGAGTTTTACTTGTCATCCCACGATATAGTCTAGCCTATTACCATTTACTATCAAATCCTAGTCTGTAAGCGCTAAGGAAAGCGTGTACTTACAAGTAACATTCAGTGTAAAAACGTCTGCCTTGGAGCCTCTGTTGGGCGCCATTACAGGGTTAGTGGCGACGCACGTTAGCGTCGCGCCGTTGTCGCCCACCGCTGGACTCAGCTCCAGGAATGAAACTGCTGTTAGCGAGGAGTTGTACCCGGTCTAGAAACGAAGTACATATTATATACTATTTAATATGATTTTAAATACAAAAAGCGCTGCTAGGCATTGGATCGCAACCGAGACAGCGCTAGGAGGGATAATGACGATAAACATATAACAATATATTAAGCTTTGAAAGAAAATGCACATATAATATACAAAACTTTAAAATTAAGTAAACGGTACTACTATGTAATATATGTTAAATATGTACATAATTATGATGTGCGGATGTGTGGAGATACGATAGATTGGGACCAGGGCAAGAAGATGAAGATGATGAAATATGTACATATATTATTAAACATGTAATCAAGTTCTGTTTGTGTCAAAAAAGCAACAAATTTCCAATATAAATTGAATGATACACACGTACATATTAATAAAGCCATTATGAAAACACTGTGCATTAGTGATTATTGTCCATTCACTATACAAACCATCTGGCAATTACGAGTAAAAGAGATTAAACCGACGATAGAATAAAGACATTTAAGTTAATATCTCCGATGTCGTATATATTATTTTAGTTTATTAAAATTCATCCAGACCCAATTAATATAGTTGCAAAACGCTAATAAATATGACCTTTTTTCGCCTGGCGTATTTGAATAGGCAGGTCATAACTTAACCAATAAAAGCGGCATAATAGCCAAAGCTATTAAGGTTTTTGATGACACAAAAGCTTCATTTACTAATTGGATAGCCTACAGACTAAACAAAAGCAGTGCTTAGACTTATTGAGTAAGGCTGTTTTCCGAAACTTCGACAGGCCATATTTTTCTAGTTTACTTATCACACCCTATACGCGTGAGCTATTTCCCTCGAGGAAAAATATATCGCAATAATTTTCTTTGAATTATTAAGTTTTCTTCTTGGCATCGTTCATAAGTTTTCACATTTGGTTTGATATTAGAATTGTTATATTATTACCTTCGCAAAAGTTGCAATTCTTATTACACCTAATTGAAGAACACATCTACTTATTTGGTGACATCATTTAACTTATCCGAAGATATACATAGAATTTTCGATTCTTTCATTTTTGGACATAAGCTTCTGACAATTCGGCAACTGTACTACAGTCGCAAGATCGATGACTTTTTTTATAATTATAAATTTAAGGTTAGTATCCCCTAATTATATTATATTACTTTTTCTTTATTTTTCATATATAGTCTTTTATACCTGAGAAAATTCAAACAACGGTCAGAAATAACATTCAATCTCATAACAACTATTTGTGGATTACGTAAAGAGTTGAGCCTTATGTCCTAAACAGCAAGGGAACTAATCTAACCACTTAACTACGCAATTACCTAGTTTCAGAAACTAAACGATAATCGTTCGCTAGGTGTGTATCGAAATGATTGACATCAGGTAATTAGTGCAACGCTTTTAGTTAATTGATTTTCTTACGTTTTGCTTGTGTCATTGTAACTTTTTGTAAGTCATTACGAGTTCAGTGTTTCGGAATTGTTAATTAGTTGGCAATAAGGGAATTCTTTTGTTTTTACCTGAGTTTAGTAAAACTAGCAATGTTTTCTCAGGTGTTTGTATGTTTATTTATTATACATGTATTAAAGAACAAAAGCAGCGATATCTTATAAGTACGCTTTGATGAGAGATCGAAACGATGAACTTTTTGAATGATATTAATAAAATATTCGGCATGAAACATTTCGTTGAAAGATTTACGAATATTATGTAAAAGTTGTCAGACGTATTTTCACGCGACCG
Source organism: Euclidia mi (assembly GCA_944739405.2). Taxonomy (NCBI): domain Eukaryota; kingdom Metazoa; phylum Arthropoda; class Insecta; order Lepidoptera; family Erebidae; genus Euclidia; species Euclidia mi. Next base: position 49,763,416 of record OX123193.2, on the reverse strand, counting down.
CTTTCAAAATATTTTGCTGCAATATTTTTTAGGTATGTTTTAAACTTTCATGGTTTAACATTCTTGTTCTTATGCTTTTAAATTCTTTTCTATTTCCATTTTATTTCAGTTTTCGGCCATACCCCTACAACATAAATTTGTTTTCATGTTGAAAAATTCATTTCTATTTCCTTTTTAGGGTTCCGTAGTCCACAAGGAACCCTTATAGTTTCGTCATGTCCGTCCGTCTGTCCGTCCGCAGCCTAGCTCAAAGACGCCTGGTGCTAGAAAGCTGATATTTGACATGAATATAGACATAAGATATTGCAACAAAACTGTAGAATAAAATTTAGAAAAAAAAATTAAGGGTATCTCCCCTACATAATATATACTTAGTGGGGTTGAATTTTTTTTTGGTTGAGTACCCCATCATGTGGGGTATCATTGGATAGGTTTTAAAAAAAAATATTAGTTTGCTCAAACCATTTTTCGATCAAGTGATTGGTTTGTCAAATATCAAGCTTTGAAGTGAAAAAAATTGTTAGACTCAAGTGTCCCCCCCCCCTGCCGGCTAAACTATTAATTTGGAAGAGGTGAAAAAAATCACAAATGTAGTATAACGTAAATAAATGTATTTAAACAAATTTAAAAGGAAAACTATCATGGCTAAGTAGACATCACTAGTTAACGAGTAATCGTCGGTTAACTTATAAATACCTATTTCTGTGAGTTTACATTGGGCGCGCTGGCTTAATCTTAAAGATATACGTACCTACTTTGGTATGTAATGTACTACGGTACTACGTATGTATAGTAGTATTATATCTTGAAAACCACATTTTATGTTTACAATACATAACTGGATACATACCTAGTATTTTTCTAAACACAACTTAGGTTCTTATAATAGTGTTATTAAAATAATTTTTCAGCAAAATAAACAGTCGGATTTGTTGTACATTAATACCCTTTGCAGCAAGTCATTATGGGCAACTAGGGAACCCTACATTGCGCGTGGCCCGACACGCACTACGCCGGTTTTATTTCAGTTTTAGTCCGTCATACAACAGAAATTTGTTTTCATGTTCAAATATCTACATACATGTTTTTGCGTGTTCACATTCTCTATGTGAACACGCAAAAACATGTATCACAATATATGGTAAAGTTCCTGAATTTTTTGTATTCGCGTGGTATGAATTACTTATATTTGGGTGATCATAATATGAAACAGAATAAAAAACAATTAAAATCTTTATTGTTATTGTAACAAATGCGAAAATTGTTCCAAAATATATCTCACTTGTAAAAGGCATGGGCATTTTCGGATTTTTCCGCAAACCGATACAAAAACGATTTCAGATTTTGTAATCGATTTCGGAAACCGATTTTAGAAATCGATTTCAGTAGCGGATTTCGGAGCGTAGTTACTAGTAAGTATCATAAACGACAAACGCAAACAATCGAAATGTTTGTAATTTGGTTAGCAAAACTACAAAAACTTAATTCAAGCAAATATGCTTGCACCGTTGGGTTTGGATTTTTGAAGTTTGCTTAGCAACACTTCAAAAACTTAAATCAAGTAAATATGCTTGCACAGTTTGGTTCGGAATTTTGTAGTTTGGTTAGCAATACTACAAAAACCTAAATCAAGCAAATATGCTTGCACAGTTTGGTTCGGATTAGATTGTTTGCGTTACCATGGTATTTTTAGGCGTTTTCTACAATCGGTTTTCTCATACTGGAATATCGATACGATATGATTTCTGACTGCAATCGGATTTCAGATTCGTTTAGATATATTGGTCTCATGCCTAACTTGTAATAAGGCTTATCTATTAATTATATTCTATAGGTATGTTAGGTAATGCGTGATGGTGATGTATTCAACCAATTCAACATTGCACCGCCTGGCGATCTTAAAGACTTATGCGACTCCGAAATAGTGGCGGATCCAGGATTTTCGTTTGACGTAGAGATGGGTGGGAGGCATAACTTGGTTTGTAGAGGAACAGCTTGACTGATGTTGAGTGTAGGTTGTATCAAATGAAACACTAAAATGTCTCTGTCATCTGTCATGGTAAGATCCAAATGGTTTTGGAAGGATGACTTGCACCTCTTATCCTAGATTCACTGCTGCTATAAGAAATTGACATAATTTTATAGCTTAATAGTTTTACTCGGTTCCAATAGTGAGTAAGGTACGTGTGGTTGAATAACTTTCTAGTGCTACAGAGCTAACGTGTAACGCGTCACCTATCGTGCCGCGGCCCAGTGGATTGATGCCTTACATTTATAGCTGATATGATGACGTTTACCTGGTTACTATGATGCGTGAGGTGCTTGTGGTCGAGCCACCAGGACAGCTCGGGCTGCGGGTAAGAGCCGCGCGCGGTGCACTGTGCGAGCGCTACGGAGCCCGCGCGTAATGCGTCGCCTATTGTGCCGCGCACCCAGTGGATTGACACGCTGTACGCTGGCACTGGATAATGAAAAATTATATGAAGGCTGATTCATCAAGGTGAAAAAATACTTTCTTGGATAGATCTATATATTACAAGGAATAACTTGGTAAAAAACGTGAAAAGTTGCTTTTTCTTAACAAATAAATAAACACTACACACATGCTTACTGCAAAACTTCACCAGACGTTTTAGCGCATAAGTGTGGGTGCTTGAAGCGAGTAAGTAAAGTAAAACTTGTTTTGAAAATGATACTAACCAATTTCTATAAGTATCTTTATTGTACTTTTATGAAACTCCTGTATACACAGAAATTGATCTAGGTTCGTTTCTGTGCCCGTATATACAGGTTGTTATTTTTTGGAAAGCTTTTTAACTAGCAATTGATCTAAACAAAAGAATCGGTAAAATATCAATAAATTTAAAAAATGAAGAGTCCTAAGTGACGAAATTTTATACTTTTGGATGATTTTCTGAAAATTAAATCGAATTTATAAAATAAAATATGTACTACTGTATGGGGTTTTCATACACCTTAGAATGCTATGAAATGATAGTTATGATTCGCTTGATAAAAACTGATTTATTGCTAATAAAAGTAATGATAGGAATGCTAATGAGAACGCGCGCGATGAGTGCTTGTTGCGGACTGAAATATGACGATTATGATTTATACTACTACTTGACGTACAAATTAATTAAAAAACATCAAGAGTTCAATACCTTTCGATAATGGTACAATTATAATCCAGTTTTATAACCGTGAAAAAAATACGAGCCGATTTTTTTACAAAAGCAGAATATTTCTTACATGAAAATTCGCACAAACTCGATTTTCACTGATACAGAAGTGGTCTGAAAGAAAAAGCTACATCAACGATAGGTACTATTTATGACTGTTCCTTGATGTTACCACATTTTGAGCGCTCCTCAAGAAATGTCAGAAAATGGTCTTAACTGCCAATCTCTTACACCGGTATTTCATGACTGTCGCCTTCAGTAAACGTGGTGATGTCACTCCATACATTTTGATCAGTGCCCCATATATCTCAAGACTGCCCCATATATCTCAAGACCCGATTCAGAAAACATATGGACATATATTACGTCACTCAAACGCTTGACGCGGCGACGTTTAATCGAGAACTGGGAAATGAGAAGTCGTTGTAAGGACACTGAACTGCAAGTCGATATGTCGGATATCGATTGTTGCCAAATAAAATATGAGAATGCCGTCAGACGCTTGCTTCTTTCTTAGAACATACATACATAGACTCACGCCTGTTTCCCCGAAGGCAGAGGCATATTAAACGCCCACTTTTCGCCAGCGTTTTGATCCCACGTAATAGGTGGCGAGCCTATTGCCGCTTATCGGGATATTTTGTTTGCCAGAGCCTCGTCCGTTGATTGGCAGGTACACCACTTTCAGGTGAGGTTGGCTTGGGACCCTAAGTTCTTGGTGGGAACCCTATGCACCCCTCTCTTCTCTTTCTTAGAACTCGTATTTAATTTACAATTAAGTTGATTGCTTACTTTTTTGTAAGCTAGCTAGACTTGTGTACTTTTAACCCACTGGAGATACCAGACTGCCATTCAGAGGGTATCGGGTTCGAATCTATGACGCGCATCTGTAACTTCAGGGAGTTACGTGCGTATTGAATTCTTAATTATCGCTTGCCCCGTGCCTTGAAGAGCAGGTTAAGCCGACGGTTCCGGCCATAAAGATCTTTGACAGTCGATCTCAGTTAATACCTCTGAAATAATTGGCACTAGTCTTTACCATTGAATGTCGTTGTCCCTTCTGGTTGAGGAGGAGAGAGAGGCAGTCGCTCTATGGAAAAGCTAATGTTCAGACAAATCCGGTTAGACTAGTGAGCGAACACGGGGCTTCAACTGGGATAGTGATAGGAGGAGGGATATTGTAAAGGTATAGAAGGGTAAAGGATACGTATTAGACGCATCTTGTGCAAATGATGGTATTTCGATGGTGGAATTAAAACTGCCGGAGCTGGTGTCTGAGATTGGCCCTAAAGTCATTAGAATGTTCTCAGTAAATAAAGTTCTTAGTGGCTTTTGACTGCCCGTTTGAATGTGTCGAAGCTCTTAGATAGGCTTCCTCCTATATTATCATATTGTGTTTTCGTCGTAATAATAATCTTACGTAACTTTCTTAACAAGTTAAAATTTCTCAGAACTTTTTTTTTGTTACAGATTACGGTCAAAGAAAAAGCATTATCTATTAATAATGGCATCGATTTGTCTACTTTGATAACTTGAGAACTTAGGTAATTGTTTAGCGTTCGATACGAACTTATAAGAGCATTTGTGATACTTATTACTGAAACTTAGAAGTATCTAAGCACCAGTTTACGTTACCACAAGGTCGGCATGATCATCAATCAAGTTTTTTTATAACCTGACCCACTGCTGGGCACAGGCGTCTTCTGATTATAAGAACAGTTAGACCATAGACATCCACGCTACCCAAGTGTGGTTAAGTCTTATTTTCCAAATAAATTAGGAGGTAATCTCATTTCCTCTTCTCAATGATAGCAAGTAAGATCTCATTGCCTCTTATTGAATGATAGCAAGTAAGATCTCATTGCCTCTTATTGAATAAAAGCCGGCGAGAAAGGGACGAGGCGAGAGCATTTGTCACAGTCGATTAACAGATGTCGTGAGATGCCGCTATTTCACAGACGGGCATGGACATGGAGTACTATCTATTCTGTGACCAAGCTAATAAAACGTCACTTAACCGCCTGTTAGCCGCAGTTTCATGGCCTCCTACGTGATTACATTTGCCGTTTTATCTCCCGACCCGTCTTGCTGTTGTAAAACTAAAGTATCTACAATTTAGGGTAGCGCATTCATAATATACAACTTCTCAGTTGTCAGAAGTTTATTTATTTAAGTTATTTAACCTAGTTCCGGAAAAGCTAAAACAAAAAATACTTTATGGTGTCTATAGTCCGATTTTCTTAGCCTTTTTACTACAATGTACCACTTTTAAACGAACCCTTTTCGAAGTTACGTAATCAAACTTTGTTTTGTTATTAGGCATACTTACTATAAAACCGCCATATGTAACATATTGCACCAAAAAACGTATTTGATATTTGATTTACTACTTTTGTGACTGATTTCATGCAGTATTTTTGACATCTCTATGGACCCTTCACTTCTTCATCTATGGTTGTTAACCTCAGGCTCATGCCTTTGGTTTTAAGAACCACAGGAATTATCCGACTTGTGTATAATGTACTTTTTAGTTTGATATCAAAGTTGACGGGGCAAAATTAAATTAAATCGTCCTGAAGACATTTGTGACCAAATAATACCCCGCTCGCTAGTTTTCCTTGTACAGTAACCCATTTAAACTATAGTTACAACGGAAACAGTTAAAAAAAAGTCTACGAAACCTAACAATGATTTACGGATTATGCAGCAGACCGGAACAGACCCACAACATTCGGTATGGTGTCTGCGGTGTGGTAACACATGGAAATTGGGTGAGACATTTAAATAAATAAAACAAAAAAATCCTCCTGGTACAGAGAACATCACCATAACATAATTTGTTTTCGATGAGATTCAAGCCCAGCTTAGAAATCAGGCAATAATCACTAGACTGAGATCAGTAAAATTTTTGTAAGTCCTAGTTTCGATTTAATGTGATGAACCCGGCAGAAATGGTAAACCTAGCAACGTTCGCATCGAATCTCTACAACTCTTGCTATAATTATTTAAAAAATACTTACAATACAGCTCAATCTCTAATGTTGCGACGATAGGTGGCGCTAAGTGTGTGTTGGCTGCCCTACAGGAGAGGGCGGCGGCGTTGTCTCTGGTGAGAGGGAGATAGAGCTCGTTCTCTCGCACTGTGGGGATATCGCTGTCCCCGTCTGATGCGTCTACTAAAGTGTCGCCGGAGTACCAGCTGATGCGGGGTGGAGGACGGCCTAGGGAGGAAAAATTGTTAACAATTTCTATTTCTTGTAGCACCATCGTCACCTCCGAAGTTTTACCAAAATTTCTTCTATTTATCTATATTTTTAATTTAGCATTAGTTGGAATTAATTTTAGAGACAACTCTTAATCGAAATAATACACAAATATTACTTGATCTTTAGTCTACGTGTGTTACCGAGATAAGGCTAGGACTAAACCTTGATTTATATTTAGTCTATGCTTTATAATAAGCCGCCCCTTGTTTATTCCTCTGCTAAAGTTCCACTATTCGGCCAGTTCAATGGCACCTGAGCTTGCAAAGTTTTAGTTCATTACCTAGAATTCCGTTAGCAAGAAGCTAATATCGAATTTCAACATCAATTGAAATTTATAGCTCTACTTTTGTTATGAGCGAATAAAACGATAATCAGTTTTTTAGTTGCAGCAAAACTGCAGTTCGCTGATCCCAAAATATATCTGAAGAAATATTACTAATTGTAGATATTTATTATAGGCTGGGAAAGTGCGAACCTATCGAGTCTTCTTAATATTTCGCGTAAACTAAAACTAAATAAACTGCTAAAGTTAATGCGTGCTAAACCTATGTACCAATTGTGATGGAATTAACCATCGAGACAGTTAAAGGCTCGGGTTCGAATCGATGAAAGTTTGTATGTTTATTACACATGGATTTACTATCTGTTTCAGCAATTAGATATAATATCCACCATGCAGGCAAAGCCGCAGCCCAGAGCTAGTTTTGCATAAAGTTATGATACAAAATATGTTACCTCCTATGACCAAACAGCGCAATACAAGCGTGTCTCCGTCGTGGTAGGGGCCCACCCTGCCGACCACCTTGTTGCTCATCTCGTCCATGAAGAACGGCGGGCTCGGCAGCACTGGAATAAAAAGTTACATTTTAACTTACGGAGTACGACCTTATATTTCTCTCGACGTTTCGATAATTACGCGACATAGTCCCGTTACAAAATAAATATGTGTACAAGTTGCGAAAGTTTAAAAGTATTCGGAATACCACCAGACAGAGAAGTCATCATCATCAACTTATTAAGTATAAACTGTCCTACTGCTCGGCAAGGCCTATTCTCACTATTAGAAGGCCAAGAATATAGTCTACCAAGCTACGCCAAGTGCGGATAGGCAGACCAGTACAGAATGTGACCAGTAATAAAATGAAGTCCCTACCACATCCGATAAATACGATAAAGTCAGAATGTACCGACCGGATTAATATACGTTTTTCCTCAATATATAGTGTGATTATTGGGATGTGTTCAAATTAAGCGGGCAGGCAAAGTGTAGTTTATACTAAGTGTCATCGTATGTCGGTACGTTTGTTAAGTAAAAATTAGTTTTTAATGTTCCCTAGATACGCACAGTGCAAAAAAAGCAAATCGTTATTGATTCCAATTCAAGAAAATCATATGGGAGATCGCTCGGCTAATCGTAGTGAGACATGAGATGGCTTAAATTGCACTAAGGTTAAGCTTATAAAATCGTGTTATATATAATTTTTAAGGCTTAGCTTGAACTTATATATAACACGATATATTTTCTGTGTTTATGCAAATTATTTATTTGAGATAACCTTTACAGTCACATAATCTGAATACTCTTTTCTTTTCTATCGTCGCTAACATATCGCAAATAGACACCTGTAATACGCTTTCGTTACTTTTGATGCCTATTTCATTGGATAATTCACGACTCGATAGATATGCTCACTTCTAAGACCAGACAGGACGCTAGTTTTCGTAAACATTCCTGTTAGAAAATTCAATGGAAGTAAAGCTAGATATATGTCGTGAAAACATTACTCACAGCTATCCAAATATGTGATGATTTCTGTGACAGCACTCAATAGAATAGAAGAATGGGAACGCCAAAATGTACGAGAAATATAATACCTACCATTTAGTAGAACTAGTCGTACTTAAGTGTATCTACAAATCGTGATGTTCATATTATCACATAGCTATGTATAGGAAAGTTTACTATGATTTGTATTCTCACAAATATCAAAATTTAGGTTCCTTGTTGAAAGCATCTTTATTTTTTGTCTATATAGTGAGCTACTACATACATTGCTATCATCAGTTTAAGCACGGTTGATTTTACGAACTATGTTTTTTATTGCATTTAATTGATGATGATTGATGACTGCACGTTTGGCGTAGTGGTTCAAGCGGCCGCCTCGCCGCTTGAACCACTACCCCTCCAACCCACAACACTGCGCGAGTGTTGTGGGTTCGATTCCCCCACCAGACAACACTTTGTGTTATTCATAAATTGGTGTTTCGAGTCTGGGTGTTCATTATATTATGTCCGTTAATTGTATGTTTGTAAAGTCCCCCGCGACACAGGTTGGCAACCTAGGGCAGGTTGTCTTTTTAGAAACTTAGAATAATATCTGTTTTTTTTTAATTTCTTGCGTGAATGACTGACTGATTGATAGACAACGTATAGCCAAAACTAGAACTAGACCACGGCGCAAGAAGCTAAAATTTGGCATGTAATTTCATTGGGGACCGTAAGAAGGGATTGCCCGAAATTCCCATGGGATCGGGCATACACTGTTAAATAAAAAGTTCTGCAGGCATCCTCTAGTTGATAATTGGCATTATCATGATAATAGTTGGCATTCTGCACTTCTACTCTATACGTTATTTTCGCAACAAAGTTGCAAATCTTTTGCACCACGTATTAATATACATAGTATATCATGCAGAGAAGTAAGTGTAAGAGGCGGGAAACTTGATACAAACCCTATACCAACCCGCTTGGCCAGCGTGGTATAGTAGGCCAATTCCTCCTTTCAAAGGAGAGGCCTAGTCCAGCAGTGGACTATTAAAGGCTGATGATGATGATGATTAATATACAGATACCTTTTTGTTAGACGCGTCGACAAGCATAAAAACATTAGCATGAATATCGGTTTTGTGACCAAGTAAGACAATATAATAATAATATAATATTCTACCACATTCACACAACACCATCTAGTCCCAAACTAAGCAGAAGCTTGTACTATGGGCACTAGATAATGGATAAACATACATAATATTTTTTTTTTGTAAATACATACATATTATACATAGAAACACCGAGACCAAGACAAACATTCATGTTCAAGCACACAAATGTTTGACTCGAGCGGGAATCGAACCCACGACCTTCGGCGTAGCAGCCACTTACACTCCCGCGGCGCCAACCGGTCGTCAATAATACTAAGCTATGCAGCCGAATGTTTTCATCTTGTTTTTACACTCGTAACAAACATTACCTACGTATTATACGACGGTTTGATCCCTTTGTGCATATCAAAGTCGCTACAGATGTCTTTGAAAGCTTTTCTTTACAACAAATATATCGGCTGGTTGGACTGTCGAAACATCGTATCGGGATGATATGGCGTAGTTATTTGTGAAAACTAGTCGTTACAACGCTATAATCTTCGATGGTTTTGAAAGTTTGTCAGAATACCTGCTGTTTTTAAGCTGTATAACTAAGCTTGGTGCCTATAAAATAGTGGGATTGGTTAGTACATTAAGTGACCCATGAATGCCGTTGACCCTTGAGACCCTTGAGCTCAATGAGATTTATTTTATCTTTAATGGTTGGCACAGCCATCATAGGGTATTGAGCCCAAACCTTTGACATAGTCAGACATCTTTTATGCACACTGTTCATCCGTAACTGGGGTATTTAAACAAAATTACACATAACTAACTAATGGTCTGTGTCATTTTATTTGCATTTTTCGGAGGCACGGTTTACACACATAATATTCACAGAAGATTCCAAGCTAAATCTGTCCGTGAAGAAAATCATTTTGACGGAAACTATCTGAGAAGATATGAAATAACATCTTCATCTTACGTGAAAACTAATGTGGAGATTGCGATTAGTGTGCGCAGCTTCGGGAACAAGCTATAAATTATTTATTTTTAATTTACAGCACGTGCGATTTTACTCTGAACGGAAAACAAATCGTTTATTTTTGAGCATTTTATCGTCATTTTATTTTTGAGCTTGAGGAAGCTTGTAGTCGCATCAAAACCTGTACCACGGTAATGTTATATATAAAATCACCGTGCATGTACGTTTTACAAAATAAAGTTTTATGGAAATAGCATTCATCCATTTCAGGCAAGACCGTATGGCCTAACGAGTCTTTAGCTATATCGCTTACCGTACCCTTTCGATTATTAAGCCACGGCAGTCTTAATATCTCTTTGAAATAGCTATACACTGGCATCACTAGACGAATATGAAATTCATATTTTATGCATGAACAAAAATACGTGAGTAAACAAACAAAAATGTAGTTTTTATTTTCGAGAACGCAAAACATGTAAGAATAAGCAAATAAGAGGCTTGCTCCCTTTAAGAGTGACACGAAGGTCACAGGTAAGTAGGTAATACTTACTTGTTTGTATCGAAATTACTTGTTTGTATCGAAACGGATAGGGAAAAAACGACCTAAGTGATTCACACATCTTGTCAATAAAAATACTAGGTTGTACTAGTGATTCAAATGTATTGCAACGATACAGATATCAAAGCTGACTGCGTGAATGGCGATGTAGTTTTGAAGTGGTCGCATCACCTCAGCTGCACCGAGTGTTGTGGTTTCGAATATTCGATATCCGGATAGGAGTCTGTGATAAATACATAGCTGTTTCGAGCCGAAGTCTTCCGTGTCAACATTTACACCTAGTGCCGGCGATATACCGTTTTAGATACCGTAAGCAACAGCGAGTAAAAACAGTACATTATGTTATAAGATTCTTTTCGCAGTTTACTGCTGGACTTAACCTTCTCCGAATTTGCTTTAATGTTAATCTATGGGTCAATATCAGGATTGGGCCACTGTATTACGCTGGCTAGACAGGTTGGTACAGGGTTTTATATCAAGTTTTCCGTCTCTTCGCAAATATATTGTTTGCGTTGTATGTTTTCTCTAGATGTCTCTAACAGCACCCACGAGATTAAAAGGGGTAACTTGTGACATTTTGTATTCTTAATCCGTCATCACACTGACCATTAACCCACATTGGGTACAAATTACAAGACGTTATAAAATCTACCTTACCACGTTCTTATTCCATAAGTACTTATTATCAGAAAACTCAAATAATTATATCTGCAACATAAAAATAGAAACAGCGAGACTTACCGTAGTCATTATATCAAACGTGTCACAGAAAGAAACACAGTAGAATGTTACACAAAGTCAATACTCTCCTCAAATTTCTCGTATAAAATTAATATTAACAAACCCCTCAAACATTCCCATATTATGATTTGGCAAATATAATATATTTTTGATTCCAAAATTTATTTAAACTACGTCCAATATCTATGTTTTTTAGATAATTATTTAATATGACATCCAATCAATTTGATATTGTAAAACTAATATGCGTACAGTTTGCTTACTGAGACCGTAGTTTGTATAACAACTAACATTAATGAATATTCATAGAATATATTTGTTAATATTTGTGTAGTTTACATTTTATAACGTTTGCATTAATATATTGAAATTCGGTGAACACTATTTCAATGTCAGCATAAGTTGAAATATGTTTGTTGCTTTTGTCAGCAACAAAGCTTAGGCATCTTGCGAAGTTTCACGTGATCAAACTGTTGGTCTAATCTTTGTGCCAAGGATCTAACTGCAACACAATGTGGCATTTTGCAAGCCTTTTATCATGTCCCTCGATGACAGTGATGCGCAGGCTACAACGACGACAACGATACAAAAAAATAACCTAATATTTAAGCTATTTAGAGAGATGATAATTTTTAATTCGATGACAAACGCTACCTGGCAGTAAGAAGCTAAACTTACATTTACTATCATACAGTTATTGCTAGTTCTGAGTAAATCAAAATGCACTACAAAATACGTTTTATTACAGTGTCAAGAATGGGGCAACTTTCATAATACCCTAGGCAATACCAACGTAATGACTGTCTAGCATTAAAATGTTGCGCTCTGATAACTTAGTTCAGAGCAAAAGTATCCTGTTCACTCGTACAAGCTTGTTGCTGCGGGTAGATGGAAATTAAAATGTAAAATGCAATATAAGTTTGAATTATTGAAATAGCAGTTTTTGCAGAAGACTTGGCGCAAATTGCAGCATCCTCCGTTAAGTTTCGGTTAAATTATTTGGTAAATAACCATCACACTATGTTCTTTCGAATTTTGTATCTACTTATCGGGAAGATAATGTCTACCCAGAGGTAATGAAACTCGCCCTTAACACTTTCTTATCTATAGAATACGGAATATGAGGCGTGTAAACCGCAAACGCCATGACGTAAAAGGGGAATTAGATTCAACATTCTATATAGTTGTTCGGGTTTATTTTATTGGTACTATTGAAAAAAAGTTCACATATAATTTATTTTCTGAAAATGAATACTCTACAAATGTGGATAATTTTAAATTTTATTTGGTAAATCCGAAACGAAGAATTGAGAAGATATATTTTTGAACTGATTAATCTACAAAAGATAATGTAACCAATGCAAGCAGCTGCAATAATGCGCGGTCTCAAGTTTCAGCCAGAGTCAAAAGTCACCTAACCTTAACCCAGTCGCTGTCGGGCGCGAGACATGGAAAATCAAATGTTATGAATCAAATATGATACACGGGACAGGAAAACTGTTAATGTAAGTAAGTTGCACATTATGGTATACAGGATAGATTCGTCCATTGCTAGTAAAGAGAAACGAGAATTCGCTTTTCTATACTAATGCAAACGGGAAATCGAAGATGGTGGACGGGTTTTGCTGGGTCATCTATCTATACATATAGGTATATAAAATTCAATCTTCGTTTGTTTGTATACCTTTGTAAACTCTGAAATTTTAGATTAAGCATTGGTGGTTTTGGTAACTTTGTTCAGAATTTCCTGGAAAAGTGGTTTGAAAAAAAAAGCAATAAGCAAAAAGATCTTTAAAAGGCGATATAGGGTTCGCCGGGACAGCTAGTGGTTTTATAAAAATAGGTGGCGTCATTTGCCAAGTAAGTATTTTTGAACTAATTATCTTGGCCATATTTCAGAAATCTAAAGCTCCAGTATGTAGATAGATACTGGAGATTTGTTTTGATAGAATCAAAACAAAATGTTAGTAACGATTAGTATCAATTTTATTAAAATATATATTCTTGTATGCGCTCTTGTATCTGTTAAATGTTTTCGTCAGAATTCTGCATTTTTCATTTCAATTAAGTGAGCGCCGGGTGAACTAATTGTTCCGTAGGTAGTTCTATCTTGTAATTAAATGAAAATTGTTCTAGAATGACCCAGTTAAGCGATAGTTAGTATGTAGAGTTCCGTTCTCATTTCTTTTAGCACTTGTTTCTGCCAGCGGCTCTGCCCGTATGTATCAGTTATTGGGACTAAAAACGATAGCCATCGCAACTGAACTAAGTTAGTTTAGCATAGCTCGCAAAGCCAGTTTTCCGTACATTGTGCATCAACCGCAAACTATGCCACCTAAGACTATCAGCTATTCTGGTGTTGTTTATGCTTATACTGGCGTACCTATTACAGCAAAATTCCATGAAAATTCATGCAGTGTTTTTTGCGTAAAATAATAATAAACATCTATCCATCTGTGCTCTAAAACTTTCACGTTATAATAGCAGTACCTAATGGGTAGGATTCTTAGATCTAAAAACTAACATTACTATTTTCAGTCTCGTAGAAACATGTGCATAGCATTTCGACAGTTCTAGCGAATTTATTAATTCAAGAAGTTTTATAATATTTATTTTTCTTTTTCGTGCGAGTATGTGGCCAATTCAGGTGTTGGAGTTTTGGGACCGTCCGAAGACATGGCTTAACGTTTCTTGTAATGGGACAAGAATCGAGACACGGCTTCACGTGCTCCCCGAAGTTTTCTAATAATACACTTGGGATATTGTGCATGTAGGTACTACATACCAATGCTAAGCAATATAGCTCAGGGCCAGCCATCAACTAGTAAACTACAAACCGGTTATCTAATCAGAGCGCGACGCAAGCTTAAATACTGAACTAACATCAACAAACAAGTTCCCTAAGACAATTTACTTATTTAAAATCTTTAATTAGTAAGCCCGAATCACCTTCTTTTCAATATATCGAAACACAAACTGTGGACCATACTGCGAAGTTACATCAAATCCGTTCAGTAGTTTTACCGTAAAAGAAGGAGAATAAAACAGAAACACATTCGCATTTGTAACATTAGTATGGATTTTAAGCTGATTCATAGAAAACATTTTTTATGTGAGGGATCCAACAACAAAAGAACAAGGAAACATTCAGATAAATGGATGGAAACTTACAAAAGTTCCGGAATTTCCTCAGTAAATATCTGGGTTGCCATGAATCCAAAAAGTACATGTATTGTAGTGTACATGTGTCGTTTAGAATTAAACGTTTCATAGATGCCCAATTACGTAATGTGAAATATAGGGAAAATCGGCCAATGTCGTAATTAGATAAAGAAAGTTTTGTCATCACGATTGCTTTAAAGTCAGTGCCTTTATCAAAGAACATACATATACATACATACATATCGTCACGCCTTTTATCCCCGAAGGGGTAGGCAGAGGTGTATTTTTACACCCACTTTTCGCCAGATATACTTTAGTCCCACGTAATAAGGGGCGAGCCTATTGCCGTACCGGGCACATTTCCAGACTCCGTGCTGCTACTGAGAACTTCGTGACAGAAAAACCCAATAACACTGCCCGACCCAGGAATCGAACCCGAGACCACCACGCGCACATTTATGCCGCGAGACCAACGAGGCAGTCGTATAGGGTTTGATGTCGAGTTTTCCGTCTCTACGCAAAGATGGTATTTGCATCGTGTTATCCCTTAGTCGCCTCTTACGACACCCACGGGAAGATAGGGGGTGGTGACACTTGTATTCTATGCCGTCAACCACACGGCATAGAATACAACATTTATCAAAGAAATATGTTGCTAAATAAAATCGGGACTTACTAAATTGAAATCACCTACGAGGTAAACTTATAAGTTTTCGCCAGCCTTCGTAGTGCACGGTTGGACTGTTGTACAGAGTTTTCCGTCTTTTCCAAAATAAGCTCTATTGTCTGCATGTATTTTCCGTAATCCCTTATTACGACAATCATGAAAAGACATACTTTTCACCATCGCTGGATAGGCTTTATCTTTAAGATATTTCAAAATTAGAATATAATTATAATTATGATGTTATCTACCAATTAATGGTCGGTTTCAATATTCGATCTATCCATGGATTTGTAGATAAGTACAGATCTTGTACAGATACATGTTTGTCATATTTTGTGGAGGTTATTCAAAAAATTAATAAAATATGTCAAAAAAGTGAAATATACGTTATCATTATTTGCAGCCAATTTCAACGCTGAAATTGGCCGCAAATAATCAATAATAAGGGTTTTGTTTTTTCGTATGTAACCATAAAATACACTCACCAATAATAGAAACGTTGATGCCCAAGTTCCTGGTGGGCGAGAGTCTGAAGTCGACCCTGCAGTGATACAGGGCCTCGTCGTCCTCGGTCAGCTCGGTGATGGTGACGGAGGTGGGCTGGGCGCGGATGTCGGCCAGCATTCTGGAGCTCGTGTTGAATGACGGCTCCGACCATTGCTTGTTCGGGATCTCAAAGCTGTTGGCGGTTTTTGATGTTAGTGTCGTAGCTTCTTAGACATCACTCTCGCTTTTACTTTGTAGATATTCACATAGTACGAGCGGGAGCAGTGATATACAGTCATCGACATTAGAATACTTGAAGGCCTCTGTATCTAAATATCAAAGTATTTTGATGGTGGTTTAAGCTGCATATCCACCAGAAATGTGAAAGGCAGCAGTGCATCTGGTATTTTGTTTAAGAGGAGGGCGCAAACATCCATCGATATTTTCACTAAGCTGAAGAAAGTGATGCAAGAAAATTACTATACTGTTGAATATTTCCATATTATGCAGCTTCAACGGAGAAGCCGGTAAACCCATCCTCCTCACCCTTCTATTCCTTTTCCCATCCCAAACAAAGCAGCAACGTACTTGTAATATTTCTGGAGTTGCTTGTGCTCCATATGTGTTACCATTAGGTGATCGATCTGTTCGTTTGAAGCCTATTAAACATAAAAATAACATGCTCGAGGCATGAGTCTATGGACCATAAAAATACGAATATAGTCTGTCAACGGGCTACTCCTGTTGACATACATTATACCAAAGAGCTCAGATATTTACATAGAGGCGCATTTCATATGGGCACTTTGAAGATAAACTTTTTGCTACTCAAATTGCCGCTTGGCGGCGTGGCAGTCGCGCTGCGGCAGCTGTCTCTCTCTCCTCCAGTGTATTTTAACTACGAGACCGAGAGAGACGGAGAACGAGCCGACTACGAACTAAACTGGAGACAGTCCCCACTTGGAATCGGCACACGAAATCCTTAAGAACTGCGCTTCTATGTAAATCTGTATTCATTGATTATACACAGTGACAGGTTGAAATAAAACACAGTTCGTGGTAAAATTTCTACTAGTCAAAACTGTGCTTACTGTTTACGCTTAGTTGTTTGCAAGCTAGAGCCAGTAAATATGATATGAGAGCGGTCTGAGTGTCGTATAAGTTTGTATGTGCTTTTATCCGAAAAATCAAAATTTTACTTTCCTCGAGATAGGATGAAAGTCGAAAATTGTAACTGCTGCTCAATTTAGCACACAGGTGTAACAATAGTGGGAATGTATGAGGGATGGATGTTTATTGATTCTCCTGTATTGTTAATGCATTGGTAAAGCCGACTTAGTTTTGAAATTTTTCGTGTTTTCTTGTTCCAATTTTTGGATCGGAATCTATTCATAGCTTCGTAGCTATTCCTAATCGTGTGTGTAACTTTGAGCTCGTGTGAGATTTGTATTTCTATAATTATGAAAGAAGTGTAAAATTTAATATAGTCAAAGTCAATAAATATTTACAGAACCCTCCTGTCCCAACGGCCATCGGTTATTCGAGCTATGTGCCCCGCTCATTGCCATTTCAGCTTGGCCTTTCGGCAAGCTTTGTACTAGTGCCTCCTAAATTTTACTCTGTAACTAAATACTGAAAACTCTATTTCCAACGAGTAAATTCTAACTGGATATTGCTGGCTGTGGGAGAGTGGGAATCGGGGTTATGGCTTCAAGCCCTTCCATCGTCCAATATAAGAACTTTGTTGGACGATACAACTTTCCACATCGCTTCGTGCCTGCGCTTGGGAGCTGTTTGCCGCATCGCTGTCGCGTCGGCGAAGCCGTCGACAGTCTTGGCCAGCATGGCTTATCATGCAGCAGGAATGCAGGGCGTATGTCCCGACATGCCCACATTAACGACATACTCCGTCGAGCTCTTGTCACCGCCGGAGTATCAGCTCATCGCAAACCTAATGGTTTGGTACGCGACGATGGGAAGAAACCAGACCGTATGATGTTATTACCTTGGAAGATGGGTAGGCCTCTGGTGTGGGACGCGACATACCGTGTCGATACCCTTGCGCCATCTCATCTGTCAAGTACAGCTTGATCAGCTGGCGCTGCTGCTGTATCGGCGAAGACCCTCAAACGGCGCAAATACGGAAACCTGGCTGGTAATTACGTTTTTGAGCCGTTTGGCGTCCAAACGCTGGGGCCATGGGGCCCTAGTGCACGCGCATTAAATAAAAAAATCGCCAGAAGGCTGATCGATGCTTCCCGTGACCAGAGGGCTGGTTTATATCTCGCTGGGAGAATAATCATTGCCATTCAACGTGGCAATGCTGCCAGTCTTCTGGGCACGCTACCGCTCGACAGCGTTGCGGAGGAATTTTTGGACGCGTCGTAGTTGGCATTTTTTTTTTCTTTTATTTTTATACTTATTATTTCCTCTTGTGTTTTTTATAGTTTGGGATAGTTTAGTTATATAATTAGCTTTATTTTACTGTACATAATTATGTTACTCCTAATTAATTAAATTCTGAGGTTAAAAAAAATACTGCATATTTCTATATTCATTGATATACCCGACGAGGCGTATCCAATCAGTTGTTAGTTAGTCCCATTTGTTCCAAAGCTTAAACCACACACAACTAAATCCGCGAGCCGTCAACTGTGGCACTATTAAATTTTGTTATCACTATTTCACTAGTTCAAAAATAATACAAATATTTGCTACAATGTGTATTGTTTCTGCTTAGTGTTATCGTAGTTTTGTTTTGGTATAAGTGTGGGTGTGTGAGTTTGGCGTCTATTTATAGGTACTTCATCCGTATGCATGTGCGAGTGAATGTTGTTTAATTGAAGCGCAATTCACACAGAACGCGGGTGTGTGTCGGGCATGGGTCGGGACGGGAGTACGGCGGGTCTAATTACTCGTATTCATATGGAAGATACCACACTAAAAGCGTGTGCGGATCGAGCGCGGGTCGGGTGGCGCGCGGGAACCGCACCCGTCGCCCGCCCTTAAGCGCAATTCACACAGAAAATTTTTATTTATTGCGCCCGACACGCACCAGCATTCTGTGTGAATTGCACTTTACAGACAGTGCGCGGCTTAGCGGGTCGGGAGCGGGTATTAGCGTCGTTCTGTTGGTCGTAATGCACGTGTTCTCCATTGCGCATTCACACTGACGCGGGTGCGGGTCGTGCGCCGTGCGGGTCGCGACTCGTTTTGTATTTATTTACAAAATATAGTTGGAAGAATAGCCTCTTACAATGGATCTCAATGAAAAAATATAGAATGTGTTCGTAAACACAGTATTCAGTATGAACCAAGAGATAAAAACTCTAAAAATGCGGATTTGAAAGCCAGGTTATGGCATGTCACAGAGATGCCATAGCATTACCGCGGGCGGCCCGCCGACGACCCGCGCCCGCATTGTGTGTGAAAACAACGAACAGCGCGGCTCACGCGACGAACACGACCCGCGCCCGCACCCGTTTTCTGTGTGAATTGCGCTTTATTATTGGTTTGTACTCGAATTGCTTGTACTATTGACTTAGTTTAGAAATGCATTCAGAGCAAAAGGGGTTCAGCATCTACAATTCTAGATTTTATCCTTAAGCTCATGGAATGGAGTGAAGTCAAGTCAGAGTGCGAGTACCATTAGAATTATAAAGTAAAGCATTCATAATAGTTGACATCAGATATATCCTGACGTGTATTTATCCCATTAAGGCACTAAAAAAGGCTTATCTTTCATAAAAACTTTTTAAGGAGGTCCCGCTGTCTCAGAACGTAGAAGGATAAATATTTTTGCTTTAGCAGTGCCGGCATTATGTTTTGGCGATGGGGTCAGACGATGATATAATATTATTTGGCTATCATCATCAACCCTTATACTGTCTCGCTGCCGGGCACGGGCCTCTTCTCACTTCGAGAAGGGTAAGGCCATAGTCCACCACGCTGGCCAAGTGCGGATTGGTAGACTTCACATGTCTTTCGAGAACATTATGGAGAACTCTCAGACATGCAGGTTTCCTCACGACGTTTTTCTTCACCGATTAGCAAGCGATAATTAACCATTTAATACGCACTTAACTCCGAAAAGTCATTGGTGCGTGCCGTGGATTTCAACCCACCTCTCCACTCAGCTATTGCTGCTATTTATTTAGCTAAGATAAGTATAAATACGAGAAATATCACGTTAGGTACAAAACTGGGTGCTTGTTTTAATTGTTGTCTGTCGTAGGACAGTGGCTCACATAGCGGTAATCTGTGATACTAAGTATGTCTTTTCTTGCTTACTGCATTGCATAGATAATCTTACCAAGTTAAGTATATGGCAACAGAAAGAAACTGTTGTTTACTTTACTCTTTAATCATTCGATTCCTAAAACTTCTTGTTTAAAACATATATCTGCTGAAATATGATTATGATTGCACAATGTGAAAAGTCCTACACACGATATAAAGAAAAATAAAATTTGTTACCTGTAAATAGGAAGGTTGTTCTTATACCAGACGAGAATCATGAACTCATCGTCAGAGGAATCTGGAGTGGAATCGCAGAGCAAAGTCACGATACCTCCCTCTAAGGCTTGCACGTTGGACACGGGACCTATAACAAAGATTCCTTGAGTATTTTGGGAATATCCTTAGCCATCGTCATCTGAGTATAATTTAGTAAGTTTCATACATGTAGGCGTATAACTGACAGGTGACAAAGGAAAGTTCCTATTTATAGTAGGTCTATGCCCTAAATATATCTAGGTGAGATTCCTACCTAATCTATTTCAGGCTGAGAATTAATAACGGTCGGTTAACTCAGAACTGATCGGTTGATCACCCGGTTGAATAAGGAAAGTTAGACCATAAGTATCTCATAGTATGTAATATTACATCCATACGGAATTCTGGACCTGTGCGAAATCGAAATCACAGTTTATTCCTAAAGCCGTGCGTTTTGTACAGTTCGTCGTCGTGATCTACCTATACCAGAACTGAAGTAAATGTTGCAAATATTTGCAAGGTCCTAAGCGAATAGTGGCGTAGTATGCTGCCAGATATGATCGTCCGAAAAAGATGCAGATACAACATAATCTATTTATAGTTTTACTCGTACTATGATATTACTGCGGACAATCGCATCAAGTGGTGATCTGTTTTAAATTGCCTGGTGATATAAATTGCAAAATATGTATGGTTTTCGCTAAAACTAAGAATCATTTTTATATGTATATTCGTTGCATAAATAATAGGAGGTATGTTTTTCACACCGCATTCGATACTTTATGCTCACACAAAATAAAAATCAAGATACAAGTGCCCAACGGTCTTAAAGCAAATAAAAAAGAAATATACCTATATAAGGAAGATAAGGCTCACCATCAACGCCAGGTATAAAAGCATAGCCGCTCGTGCAGATCAGAATAAATAGGTATATAGGCGCCGGAGTGAGGCGCATCCTAAGGCCCATCCATGCTCCCGCGCTGCGCTCTCATTGGTCGATGGAACCGTTTGCTCCGCGCATCCCCTAGTAGATGCGCGACTTACATCAGCTGTGTGATTTACTCATGATCTTTGAAGGAAAGATCTGAAAAGAAATGAAAACATGTTAAATTTTAAGTAGTTTTATATTTGTAAGCAGGGAGTTCAATTTATATATATTCTTTGTAAATGTCTGCTAGTCCTTCTTCAAAAGTGCTGGAATAATTTTATCAGGTTTAGCACATTTTTACTTTTAATCTTAACGCTCCTTGAATACGTCGATGTCAAAAATTCGATCAGATTATAAGAAGTACTGACGGGGATGTTGAAAAAAGAATACTAATTTTGGGTATCGCGGTGCACGATGCGACGCGACGTTTGCATTGTTTAGCTGATAAGTGAGAAGTTGCTATTAAAAATAATAGGGCGTAATAATTATTATAGCTCTATTAGCAGTACCGCCTAGAACAATATCTCAAATCTCTAGCCAGGTTGGATCGTCATGAAGGTGGTCAATGAGGTCAATGGACGCATAAATCAAAAAATACTCGTAAATACAATTTAAGAATGAACCTTGTTTTTTGCAACAAATATATTATTTTACAAACTGAGATTTGTTATACACTGTTCAAGTTCAAATTAATCTAACAGTGACAGACACAACTTCATATTTTGTATTAAAAAAGTTATTTGAACTACAACTATTGTTGTCTTAATTATTTTGTTGATCAACTGCCAAATTCTAGAACCGTAACCCTGGCGTACCAATTATAAAAATATTGGTAATTTTGCGATTACTTTTTCATTTTGCAAAGGATATCTGTGCGCTACTGGGTATTTGCGTGGGATGGCGGTTCGCGCCGATGTATCAGTCAGGTGAGAGTCCTGCTTGTTTGAGACCGAAGCAAGTCGAGCGTGGGGTACTCCAGTACCCCTGGGTACAGTTAACACGATTATATTAATTCATATTTTGTGAATGCTTTTTACGAAATAATGTATATTATTGCTCTATTTCATACATATATAGTAACTCAATATTTTCATAATTAGCTGAGGCATAATTTTGCTAAAAAATAGTGTATAGAATTATTGTAATATTTATATAAGTAATATGCATACATTACTGTTCAGTTAGTTTTATTTTACTTTTTGCATTCATTCTTATTTGATTTAATTCGAAATTTATTTTGTACATATCTCACTATCTATTAAAAAATGAAATGCAGGACTTCACGGAGAAGATGTAGCAATCCTTGGGGATGAATTAGAAGATGAACCGGATCAAATCATTTCCGATTTTCACGATGAAAAATTTCTTTTGAAGAAGATGGCTCTAAGCAATCTCACCAAGGAGCAGATTCAAAGCTTGGAGGAAGAATTTGAGGGTGAAAGTGTACCTAACCTGTGCACTAGAATTAGAAATCCGGTAACACTTCTTACATTTCCTAAAGTTCTGCGAGGCAAGTAAAGGTACAATAAAGAAAAAAAACAAGCGATAAGTTTGTATGATATTAAGTCTCATCCTCGTTTACCTTTGTGTATTCTACGGCATTATATCGAAATCAATTCTATGATATAACTTCAATAATCTAACGCCACCGGTTAACAAATATTCAGGCATAGACCAAAATATTATCTGAAGACTTATGCTTTTCACCTTATAAAACCTCATTTGGAAGACCGATTTTAATATAAAACTTTGACGATGCATCTACAAATAAATATTGGCGGTATATTAGGGAAGACAGATATTTTGATACTCCAGCCTCTTCAACTTTGAAATCTGGTAGATGTTTATTTTGTACTCGGTCAAAAGACCGCATATCACGCACTTGACGTGACAAATGTAAAAAAAATATGTTTAGAAAACCAGATAAAGATTTTACGAAATTGTTATCTAATTTCCCTTTATTTATGTCTAATTAATTTCATATAATACTAAAATAAGTGCCTTAAAAGTCTATGTAAGTTAATGTTTAATAAATGTTTATTCGTATGCAAAAATATATTTATTTACCGGGGTACACCAGTACCCCTGGGTACTGTTACTGTATGTTTCATACGGGTACGGTTCTAGGGACAGCTTTGTAATCTTTTTCATTTAATATAAGATTACCTGTCGGAGAAAGGGATAACACTCTGTCTACTTTGGAATATAATGGCCTTGTGTGAACTGTCCCGGTATACACTCTAGTAGTCGTTTAATTCGCGTTACATTTCCCCTATAGTTTGAAATACATTGGAATAATCTATTTAACGGTAGTTAGAACTTTATCTACAACAAAAGTAGTTAAAGCCAAATCGGTGGCAAACTTTCAAGCTATTCCAAATAACGTGATGTTAAAGAAGCCAAAAACTCTAGCTAAAGTTATATCTCTAGGATAAGCGCGATCGAAAATTTCCAAGCCAAAAGCAACCATTTTCTTTGTAAGTAAACCTGCAGAAATACGGTAGTAAGTTTAATGTTGAATGTTGCGCTAACGAGCTCTGCAATACATCGAAACCGATACAGTAAAATGTAGCAACAATGTAATTTATGTGACAGATAAAAAGATGAATGGGACTTTTTAATCCCAACGCTGGACGATACTCTCGAACGAAACCACGGCTACAGCTTGTATTTTATAAATTAATTAGAAAGTTTGTTTATAACAGAATTTACTGAACAAATGTGGAACAACACGGGGTTCAGAAGTGCTCGCTTTGTAGTGGATTAACTCGTGGGATAGTTTAGTGGCAGGAATTGATTTGGAGGAAGGCATGTCCGTTGAAACGGCTACTATCATAAACTGGTTGGCTTTGTCTTTGATAAATTCATCATTATTTTCATTACTTTTTTGCTGAAGCTTTAAGCTGTCTTTTGAATGGCGAAATGCTTCGTGATAAGTTTTTTAAGCCCCACTTCACGAATAGTCTTCCTGTCTCGTGACTTAAATGAAAGGAAAATAATTAGTTAAGGACCTTTAAGTTTGTAATAGAAAGGAAAGAAAACATGTTTATTTGTGATACCAAAACACTATGGTATGTGGGTGTAAGGATGTGGCAAATGTGCTTATGAATACGTTTTCTTTAGCTTTTGGATGATGATGACTTAAAGTTCACATTTAGCTTTGTGCTGCAGGCACCAGGAACATAAATATTGGACCTTCTATTTTTCTTCTTTTCTTATGAGTATGTTAGCCAATCCGGATATTAAAATTAAAAGTTTGGATGAACGTAAAACTCACTTTATACGCATTCGTAGTCATTAACGTGAGTACTAGTTTTTCAAGAACAAAAATTTAAAGATTTGACATTACTATACATAGGTATCTTTTCTTGGCGGTATTTTTGGTTCGTTTTTGCTGGTATAACTATTACTTGAAAACATACGAAATACCTACTTTATGTTCCTCTCATAAAGCGTGAGAGTAGATGGCAATATTTTGCTTTATTTACAATAGCTGTCGTCCATTCGGATGTAGACCGAGATGAATGTTCTTATATTTTAGACTGAGTTTTGTTGTAAAGCGCCATGTTTTACTCAGAGCTTACGTTGGTATGATAATTCAAACAATGATTCAAACAAACAGAAATAGTAAGTAGTGTATTAGTATTGACGTAAAGTAACAGTAATTATACTGATGCGTTTCGTTCGGTGAGTAAGAGTGTTGGAGGCTCTAGACCTTTTTATTAATCCCTCGTGACTCAGAGAATTAGTTATGTTTTCAGACACAGCCTTGTGTATGAGCCAGTGTTACTACTTTTAGGTTGGTCACTCTTATTTAGAATAGGTACGTCAGTCAAATGACATAGGGATGATTGGATATTCAGGACATAGGGATGATTGGATATTCTGTTTGCTAAATTGTTCACGGTAAAAAATCAACATTGCGCCTCCCTTAATAATAGAGAAGGATCTAAAACATTGATTACCCTCCGACAAACGTTTATGAGTAAATTCATCTTGCCAGGTAACATTCACAGTCGTTACTAAGTTAGTAGCCCAGAAATACTTAAAAGTGACTCATCCTGGAATAAGCTTAATTTATTATAATTGAATTTTGCTCGCTAAATGTTGTAAAATCTGAGAGCTTCGGGTAATTTATGACGTGAAAATTACTCTCCTAGGACTACGGCGGATGCAGCCAAGAACACTGAAACTCATTCATCATGCTAGCTTTATTATTCCCAAGAATTTTAAATTTATATTTCACTGTGTGTTTTAAAAGACAACTTGGTGCCAGAACATGTCATGAATGAAGGCATTATTAGCCTATTACATGGATAGCACATTGCCTTGCTGCGTTCTAAGTCTTAGAAGAATGTGGGCTTGTAGAATGGGTGGTAGAATAGGTAGAGTAATTGCGCTGATGCACCTAAGCATTCACTTGTAACAGAAAATACAACATACGCCGTATTTTGTTTTGTCGAACTGAACTACAAACAGAGTCGAATATTGCTACGATATGAACATTTTCACGATATTTCTAGCGAACGCTCCAATCAGCAAAAAACTCGCTATAATGCTCGCCAAATCGCTTGTTAGAATGCTCGGTAAAACACTCTCGTTTGTTTTGTTGTTCTATAACATTCACAAGGATGCTTATTACAGATGTTGAATGCTCAAGTTTATCATCACCATAAGATTAGGTACTCTCATAATCTTAGACTATCGACATGAACGGTGACACATGATTGCAACACATTACGGTTGAGTAATACATTATTATTATGCAAACAGACTTTATCAAAATGGAGGCACGGTAGATAAAAAACCTACAACCTATCTATATAGTGACCAAACAGTTAATAGATTTTCATATAAAGTGTAACAAATTCTCATTGACCAAAATACCACCAGGTCATCAGGCCATGTGCTTTAGGGTAATATACTTCGCTAACAGTTTGTACAGTCAAGCAGTCTACACAAGTCCGGTCAGTTTAAGCTTACCTATCTGACGAGTTTACTAGTTTACCTAACAGTGCACTCGCACCTGTCAGCTCCGTAGACAGTGGACTCGTTACAAGCTTTGGAGTTTTAATCCGCACTGTACTGCTTCGTTGTAGAAAGCATAATAAAGAATGCAACTGGAATTACTATTACGGTAAATACGAAATGGCAAAATATTGTGAAATGTAGGAATTGTTTAATAAAGCAAATATTCTGTCAAACCTTGTTAGATTAAAATGTGGACACCGGTCTCAGAAGCGAATTGTTTTGGTTAAAACCAGGGTTACGGTAGGACGACGATGAGCTGGGAGAGGGAAATACATCGCCCTCTCCCCAACCGTAGGTCCGGGCGTCGGGGACGTCGAACAAGAGACGACCTCTGACCACCCTAAATTTAGTGCGGACAGGGAGCAGCCCCAGGCTGCTCCCTGTCCGCCAAAAGGCGGGAGGCGGCGCGTGTCCTCGCCGCCTCCCAAGTAGCTTTGTAAGGTGATGGATGCGAGAAATTTGATGGATGCAAGAAGTTTGATGGATGATTGCGAGATCATGACGAGACGGGCCCGCCAACACCAACGGCGGGCCAATCCCAGGCGGTGTCGCGAGAAAGTATGCTATCCGCGAATCGCGTGACCCCGCCAACAAACGGGACCCGTAGGGACACCGCGGTGGGTTTTAGTGGGTATGCCCCGAACGCCTTTAGGGGAGAGCCTCCACATACCTCCTCCGCCAGTCCCAAGCCCAGCCGTTTTATTGGCGGAGTTGGCGGAGTTGAGACGACTCATAAGGAGAGTTTCCCACCGTAGTGAACAAAAAAAAAAGAAAGGACGACGATGAGCTAAAAATAGTGAAATGAAAGTTCATTGTTCTTAGCTTAGTACAGCCTTCCACACATCAATAGCGAATTTATCAAAGGTCCAAATAGAGATGTCTGATATTCTCATCTACATATTTATATTCAAAGCGATTCGACCTCGTTCTACCCATATCTTCGATGGAATTGTCTCCAGATACAATCAGATCACGTTGTATAGCTGAAAATCGGCTAATTTCCTCATAAATCATTTATTTGAGGTCAAATTTTCGTGACGACGGCCATTTCTCGGCTGATTTCGGAAATACAAGATAATCCTTAATTATAGAGTCACGACTGTCACGAAGCATATTGATTATGGCACAATGCACGTTCATTATCAGATTTAAATATGAGCAAGTATTTAAATGTGGACCAATTTTTTACTTTCTGCATACAATGGCGGTTAGGTGTATCAATATGAAAACTGAATCGAGATTTGTTTATGCGGTCCAATTATATGTGGTTATTGTGTGATTATGAGGTGATAAATTATAATAATGTGTTAACTATTTTATTTTCACTCGTAGAAGTTGCTTTGAATACGGAGGTTACCCCAGGTGATTGGGAAAACATTAGCAGAAGATTGGATTTTCTTATGGATAACTTTTATAATAATCAACGAATGCGTTCAGGATACTGCTTTGCTCTGTTTTTCTCTTACTGGTTGTTTTTTAAGGTTCTTAATGGTTTAAAATGTTGACGATAGCGTAGCGTGGTCATCAGAGTAAGTTTGCATGTTCAGCCTAATTACGTAGTTTAATTTTTACTATAATTTGTACAAGAAATTAAAAGTAGGTATTTTTGTCAAGAAATCCATTTTTGTCGAGGTAATTTCGGCATTATTTTGCATGTTACGAAATTCTAACAAAAGCGTTTGAATTATTTCCGCGCGAACGAATGTATTAAGCAATCAATTTTTTATATATTTTAAATTCTTATTCACTCACGGACTAAACACAAAACTTGAAAATAGTGCAGTAGGGCCCGCCAAATAGAGGGCAGGATACTTTGACAGAGCTAGGTTATTGTGCCTAGAGGACCCCAATAAAAATAAACACGTTAAATGCATTTATCAAGTTAAAACAACAATAAACTAAAGGCTGACAATAAATTCAGGGAATCACATTGAAGAGTCGTAAACTTTGCGAGCACAGGGGTTCAATGAACTCAGTAAGAGTAAATTATTTATTGTAGCCAAATCGTAAATGACTACGGCAGAGTAAAAATCATGAATTGTGAACACATTAAACACATTCACAGTACAATGTACTGGGATGAGCTTTTAACAAGGAACTTTATGACTGAACCCAAACCATCAAGTTTATGTTGAAATTTTCAACATTATTTTACCTGAAATTATTTTTCTTTACTTATACGCACGTTTTATGGTGTTATATTCCAATTTACTCTGTAATAACTTATTACAGAGTAAATTTGGAATTTTATGTATAAAATAAACGTGTATTGCGTTAATATCAATTTTTTTATGAATTTTATAAAATATGATTTCAGCGAAACGACTATCCCAAAAGAAAGATCTCACTACATTTTGCAATGTGTAAAAATAAGTTTAAGCGGTCGCCTCATTGCATACCACAGTCTCGATTGTTTTGAAGTCGATGGCCACACGAAACATGTCATGTTCCTAGCTTCAATTGTTTCGGTTCTGCGATAGTATTATGTTAGTCAAAATATGCGACTTTATATGCATGGTGATGGTGATAAAACTGATAAGCGGGTCACAGGCTTTTTTACTTTCTGCATACACGAAAGTCTTCAATGTAACCGGGATAACGCTACGATGTTGAGCATCATGATCGTTACCGAATAAATTATATAAAAAAAACAGTGCAACGTCGGGTCATGTGCTATGTAAAAAATACAGTATTCCTACAACACTTATTTAATAAAGTAAAAATAAAGTAGTTACCTATAAACTAGCGTACATTTATATCATGCCATGTTATCGGTGCAAGTGTTGATAATAAATGGTATAATGCAAGCACGATGTTGGCACATTAGCTGTGTATGAAGTGGCTTCCAGTTAACGTAATTACTAGTATCTGGTGCCGATTAGTCAAACTACTTTCAACTAGCTGCACATTAAGGCTTGGCCGTTATTCATACTCGACCACTCAATAGCCAGCCATAACTTGGAGTAATGTAGTTTTTGTTTGTTTATAATTATAATACAGGTACAACCACAAACAAGACAAACGAGAGCTACATCTATGTTCGCGTGAAACCGCGACAGTGTGCAAGCATGCATAGCTATATATACTACGATGACCCCTGTTACGAATGCATAAGATATTTATGAGGAAAATTAACTATTGGAAATGTGGGTTTCTAACCACAGATAAAACTTTATTTTATTTTCGTATTAGTGTTTTAAAGTCTGCAGTTCGAATTTTTTTTCACGTCTGGTCATCCTACGCATATTTTTGATAGTTTATTATCACCATTTACCAAATGAGGCATGACACATTCCATTGTAATTCTGTCAATACTACATGTGTTAATGTTAGTATTGCGACACAGAATTAACTGCCCCACAGACAGCGATAAGCCATGAGAGATTTAATGAGCTTGCGACTATCGATTACCATTTGGTATAGGTGTGATCAATATAGTTCCTTTCTAAACAAAAACCATACTATTGAAAGTTCTGTCAAATATGGTTAGAGTAGAAATCGAACCAATGCACAAAATATATTGATTGTACCATGAATTAATTGTTTCGTCGTACAACCAGAATATTATTTATGTATTATTTCAATATAAAAAGAGCATTCGTGGTTTATACCACTTTCAGTGGTCTAATCGTGTGATTCAAAGCCATTGTGTCACTGCAACCTTCACTGGATCTCGTTTATGTCAGTGTGTAAACTAGAAATGTGTTGGCAAGTACCTATTGTGATAGTTGTATTGTTGAGTTATTTAGTGTTAGCGCCTGTTTCCGGCCAACTGTGAAATCTTAGGTTATTTAGCAAGTTTCAGCAGCACTATAGAATTTGGAAGTGTGCCCGGTAGACGGCAATAAACACAGGCTAATTCGCCTGCCAATAACCTCGTCTCTTATTTCGTGGGCATTAGAAAATTGGAATTTCTTTGCTTATTCTTGTAGAAAAATAAAGGCATAAGAAAACTAACGTTTTTCGTCTTTATTAAACAGTAGACTGCCAGCTCCCGTGAATTATATATACTTATACCTTCCTCGGGAAACACACTATCAATTGGTGTAGACCGTACTATATCTGTTCGGTAGTTTTTGAGTTTATCGCGTTCATATAGACAGACAGGACGAAAAGGGGACTTCGTTTTATAATAGTTATAGATATAGAAGTACTTAAACTGGAAAGTAGCTCATCACAAATCGCTCATTTTCTGGCAGTGGGACCATAGCTTAAACGACTTTAATTGTCTGCTAGGGTTGCCCCTTGATTGTGGTTTGTTGTCTGCGTCCATCAGTCGCATATTTTAACGGACAACTGAGTCATTACAATTTTTGGGCATTGAATTGCTCTATAGAAATGTGTGGAAGTAGGTACTCAAGTGTTATAACACGACGACGTGTCAAGGTTGTTATGTGGGTGGGTGTCAATATATTTTATATAATACTCGTAATTGTTCTGTTCGTGTATATGGCACTACACCTTAACGTCTGAGCCAACTACGATAAAACATTGTAACTAAATTTAGTGCTTGGAGGAATAAGGTGTGGTGTTCCTTCAACTAGAGAAATGATCATTAGTAAGATTGGCAAATGACCCAAAACGGCGTTGTTCCTGAAATACATTTGATAAGCGTGTAAACCATAGAGTAATAGCTAGCGTTATTTATAAGAACATCTTGCGTAATCCGACGCTTTATGTCAAAGGAGAATGACCATTTTTGTATAGAAGTTGGGCTAAGTTTGCTTCTTGATGGTTTGATATGTAGAAAATATAGTCGTAATTAAATCAGGAAAAAATAAATACGAAATTCGGCGGCAGTTCTTAGATATCGGACATTTAAGATTCCAAATATTTTGAGATTAAGTTTTGTAATAGTCATATGATTTATTTATTTATTTATTTATTGAGATAAGAACGGCGTACTCCACTTACAGATATCTCACAAGTATAATATACAAACAAACACAAATCATATACATAATTAATACAAACAAAACACAAACACGTGATACAATACAGAATAAAATAGAAAAGTAATAATGATTATACACCGAGAGTAAAAATAAATAAAAGTAAGTAGGTATGTAAAAAGTAATTAAATTTCTATTATATCAACATCATGGATGTCATTCCTTTTACATCTGTCCCATTGGACGATTATGTTCTCACAATACCGCTGGAAGACATTCACAATAGATGCCCAGTTATCCACCAAAATATCACAGTCTGTGTTGGCGGCGAGAAGTGCATTGAGGTGATGGCGCGCACGGACTAGCGGTGACTTAGATCTTGCCACAGTACGACTGGGATACACGTGGAAGAGGTTGTGTGGCCGACCACGCCTATTTGCCGACACTCCGGCTTCATCTGGCACAAAGAACGTACATAACAAATTGTGTAGCTGAAGTGAGTCGACAGAGCCTCTTAACACTTTGCAGCAGATAGTAAGCTGATCTAAAGCCCTTCTCACTTCTAAAGAGTTGTATCCAAGCTGACCAAGAAGGAATTTTGTCGGATATAGGAATGGATAGTATCCATAGCACATTTTGTAAAGCGACCTTAAAAAGGCCTTTTGTACTTTTTCAAGCATCTGCGTGTACTTGACTTGATGCGGGTTCCAAACACATGCGCTGGATTCGAGCTTGCTTCTAACTAAGGTGTTATAAAGTATTCTAATAACTTGGGGGTTGGCAAAGTCCTTGACATTGCGTAATACAAAGCCCAACCGGCTGTAGGTTATTTTAGCGAGATCAGATATATGCTCGTGAAAGGTCAAACCGGTATCAAAAGTCATTCCCAGATCTTTAACATGGTGTGATCTATTTATAGATAAGTTATTCAGTGTATAATCGTAAACAATTGGTTTTCTTTTACGGGAAAAGGTCATTAGATTACATTTATTTACATTAAATAACATTTTGTTGGCGATACTCCATTTATGAATTAGTTCAATATCATTTTGTAAACGAATGCAGTCGCTAGGGGAGCTAATTTCGAGAAATAGTTTAAGGTCGTCTGCGTATAAAAGACAGTTAGCGGCACACACCACTTTCGGAAGGTCATGGATCATAATTAGGAAAAGAAGAGGGCCAAGAACTGAGCCTTGGCTAACACCGGATCGAGTGTGATATGGTTGTGATTCATAGATGCCATGTTTTACGTACTGAAGTCTATCTCTCATATAATCAGCAAAGAAGGCAAGGAGATTCGGGGTCAATCCGATGTCCGATAATTTATGCAGTAGTATGTCATTATCAATTTTGTCGAACGCCTTTTGAAAATCAAAATAAATTACATCATAATAGTAGTAGTAAATTAGTTCATAAACGCCCGTTAAGCCGTCGGTCCCAGTTGTCATGAAGATCTTTCACCGTCGCGCGTCGTAACGGGGAGTCAGTGTCCTCAAATAAACGGATACTGGTCTAAACCATACAACATCGCTATCCCTTTGGGTTGTGGCAGTCAGACGGTAGTAGCTCTATGGAAAAGCTAAAATATAAAGTTATAAAATAAAAGAAGATTTTCCATATATTAATGGTTTAGAAGCAAACGTGTCACAAAATAGCCTAGTTTTGGTCATTCTCCTTTGTGCTTTAATTATGTTGTGTTCGCGATTTGGTTTTATGAGTGAGGTAAAATAATACGTTGGCTTTAGATACATTTTTACTTTATCAAGGTGACGATACAGAATTACTCGCGAGTTACCCGATCTTGTGGCCTTCTAAAGGAGAAATTTTAATGGTGTAGTAAGATAGTCTTGACTTAGTTGTCTACGACAATTATGGAGAGAAGGAGACACATCCGAGCTGCTACCTGCTGGCTATTTAGAAGAAAAGAGGGGGAAACGTAGAAAATAATCATGAAATTGAATTATGATAGAAATTGCTTCTCTCTTTTTTTCATAAATGCTATAGGTACCTGTACTACCAATATAGCGGGCAACTCAGCAAACATTCAACAAACTAAGAAAACTCATGACAAATCTTCGTTAATCGTACGATATTTTTTATCGTGGTGAGATTGAACCCACAAAATTCAACGTAGCGCTAAGCCACTACGAATTAGTAATCAGGTTTGCTTTCTTATTTGCGGACGTACGCTACTATATTGAATTATCGTTCGTTTCAAGTTTCTTTTACAATTTTAATTTATTAGTAGGCAGGTACTTGCTTGACATAATGACACTATGTTAATTAAAGTGTAATACAAGATAAAATGAATGTGCTTCTGCCATTTATCAAAGAGATGAATGAATATTCGAGACTAATTATTTATGTCACGAGTTGCTGAGGTGATTCAATTAAATTCTATTTAGAACTCACAATAGGTATATTGCTTTATGTCTTTATACGATTATTTACGATTTCTTGACATGCGAATGACATATTTTCAGAAAATCATAATATTTTGACGACCGGTTGGCGCAGCGGGAGTGTAAGCGACTGCTACGCCGAAGGTCAAGGGTTCGATCCCCGCTCAAGTCAAACATTTGTGTGCATGAACATGGATGTTTGTCTTGGTCTGGGTGTTCCTATGTATAATATACATACATACATAGACTCACGCCTGTTTCCCCGAAGGATTAGGCAGAGGCATATTAAACGCCCACTTTTCGCCATAGCCTATTGCCGCTTATCGGGATATTTTGTTTGCCAGAGCCTCGTCCGTTGATCAGCAGGTGCACCACTTGCAGGTGAGGTTGGCTTGGGACCTTAAGTTCTTGGTGGGAACCCTATGCACCCCATGTATAATATCTAGATATGTATTTACAAAAAAAGTATATATGTATGTTTATCCATTATCTAGTACCCATAACACAAGCTCTGCTTAGCTTGGGACAAGATGGTGATGTGTGTATGTGGTCGAATATTATATTATATATTATTATATTTTGCTGAAAAGTATGTGAGGTTTGGCAATGAATAGCATTTGTCTTACCTACTTCATGGATAGTAGTTGAAAAAATATAAAGAGGGCTCAGAAAAAAAAATGGTTTATTATTTTCAAAAGATAATTTTATTATATTAAAAGTTAGTTTCTTTGTTTTAAGTAGGTACTTGATTGTGAATAAAAAGACATCTACATAATCACATTATTCAAGAGAGAGTACCTAGTATTTTATCCAGTAACGGAGATAAACATGTTCTTTGGCATTGACACAGTTCACCGTCACGTCTTCCAAATATTTAACATCTTTTCATTCCAACATTAAATAACAATATTTTATTTTATATGTTCACGCAAAACATTTATAAAACGGATATGAATAATTTTAAAACCTATCCGTTTATATTCCAAACTTATCAATAGTGTATTGATTATATAGTAAACTATCGAAGTATTTTATTAGCTTTTATGACTAAGCCTCTCTATATTTGAAGGCATTATTAATTTTTCGCGGAATAGACAGGTCAACGATCGTTTTAATATAACTATTTTTGGCTATAACAATAATGCTACACAGAATTTTAAAGTGGATGTAAATATTTTTTTGAGTTCTGCTATGATGTTCTGTCGAGGGTTTGAACAACAGCGTTGTTGAATACCTACTTATATTTTAACATTCGCCCGGGATTAGCCTGCCGTTGGCGTTGGCGGGCCCCGGCTTGTTACGCTACTTGGGAGGCGGCGCGGACACTACGCCGCCTCCTTGCCTTTTGGCGGACGGGGAGCAGCCCCAGCGCTCGTCCTCCACAGGCACTAAAACCTAGCAGCCGCAGAGGATAGGGAGGACGGCAACCGGACAACACCGCATCTCTTCCTCTACGGCCCACCGCAACGCATGAAATTGGCAATTGGCTTGTTAATTAAAAGCTTGTTAATTAAAATTGCATGTAAATAGAAAGTTGCGTAGTGTATGGGTAATATACATATAGCACAACGATACGCGGAAATTATTATTTTGCCCTAGCGTTCTGTAAGTTGTTAGCACTGTCCAAATGCTTAAATAGACGACGAAATAGAAATGATGACCCAAGCGATGCATCTGATCCAATCACACTTGAAGCTTAAACTAGCGACATCATTCTACACAATTACAGGGCTTTTTAAAAACATTTCTTTATCCTAATAATGTGCACTTGTGCGCATGTCATGACCATGACCATGTCGTCATCTTTAAAAGGAAACGAATCTGAAACATCGTAATTGATGCCATATGCACTTACACACATTCCACTGGTACAATTTGTCATTTTAAATCGCTATATTAACATAACTCATAACCACATTCTAAGAATAACCTTATAAGGAAGTATCGGGTGTCAACTAAGCCATATTTGCCCAGAGACAAGTTATAAAATACCCTCGTAGATATTTTATATATTTTACTTTTATGCTGAGATAATTCGCGGCACACATCAATGTTAGTGAGTAGGAGGACCACGTGGACACTGATATTATAAACTACTAATAAAATATTTAAGTTAAGAGCCTTTAAATGTTTCGTTTGATCACGCTTTTACGATCTGAAACCTATCTAAGTTTATTACTTACTAGACTCTGCCAGTGGCTTCGCTTTTTATATCTGTTAACCTTCTTCAGACTATATCTTTTGGGGAAAACTGCTAACTAATCTAACTACAAAAATCCATTCGGTAGTTTTTGAGTTTATCGCGTTCATTCAGATAGACAGAACGAAAAGAGGACTTTATTTTATAATAATTATGCATAATATATATTAACTAGAGGACGCCAGCAGCTACGCTTGCATTTTTTTTAAATTTACCTGTTTTGGCCGATCCCGTGGGAATTTCGAGAAATCCCTTCTTAGTGCACCCCTACGGGCCTCAAGGAACATACATGCCAAATTTCAGCTTCCTGCAGCCAATAGTTTCGGCTGTAGCGTGTCTGTCAGTCAGTCAGTCACGCAAGGATTTTATATATTAAGATTATTACTTACCTACCTTCAGTTTTTGACTTTTAGAAAGGATATAATATTGTTAATGTTTGTTTACCATCCCAGTAGTACCTACAAAAATCTACAGCCATGTCATGCCATGTCAACCACTCTCAAAGAGACTTGGTTGTCATCACATCTTAAACACAGCAAATCTTATTCCATTTATATGTAGATCGGGCATAGTTTGTTTTTGCCTAATTTATGAAAATGGAGACATTATACAATGTACTATGGATAGCTTTATGTTACTGAATATTTTAATTATCATGAATTATATTTATTTAACACTATGTTATCAAGTGTACAGACACAACTATCTTATACTAATATATGAAGCTGAAGAGTTTGTTTGTTTTGTTGAACGCGTTAATCTCAGGAACTACTAGTTCGATTTCAAAAATTCTTTCAGTATCTATAGGCTATATAACATCGCGCTATGAGCGACGGGAGCGGAGCAGTAGTCTTAAATAACGCGGGTATAACCGCGGTTATCCTCTAGTGATATTTATACGGATATTTTCAACTACTTCCTAATACAATTTAGCATTATTTTTTCAGGATTTCGTCCGAATAATACTCAAAACTTAGCACTCGTTTAGTCCCACTATTACAGCGATTTTACTCCAAAACTACTCGACCAAATCTGTCGTAGTTTGTTCTTGTCTCACTGCTGGACACCAGCCTCTTCTCATTAGGAGCGATTAGGTCATAGTCTAGTTCCTCATTGTGAGAAATCCATATGTTTTATGAGCCATTATTTTTTTGGGCATATGGCCAAATATAATTCTTGAATTTAAACCTTGTGTGATGTGTAATAACCTTTTAGCCAACCAACAAATTAATCCGATTAACTACGGAATTCAATATTCGAATTAAAGATAGATCTGTAGATTTTAGATTAGTTTTTGACAGTTTTTGACATAAGCTCCATACAAAATATGTCAAACACGAATATAAAATCTACAGATCTATCTATAGTTCGAATATTGAAAATGGCCGTAAGTCACTGATTAGGTTTTATTATAGATTATTTTAATAAGTAAATAACAAAATATTGAGGATAGTAAACATTTATAGGCGCAAATTATAAAAAAAAAAAATGAAATATGACATCTAATCCAATAAACGTTGAATGAAAAATAATAAATCTCGTCGAGTGTAAATATTGGCGAATCGTTTTATCTATCAAGTTGGCGAAATCGTTTTATCTACTTACTTAAATTACTAACGATTTTTATTCGGCAACAATTTCTCGATACATTTACTTACCCTTATTTTTCTTTTTTATTACAAACGATATTCTATCGGTAAGCGTATCTGTAATGGACAAAACAGATTTATTGAACAGTCCGGGTAAATTGTTTCGTTTCATAGTAGATAATTCCTAATTTTATCATTTGGTCTCGTGTAGTGCCTGTATGTGCTATAATCGTGACCAATCGGTACGATTCTGAAATGTAGGCTACTTCTATATATGAATGCTTATCGATATGTCTATAAAAATCATCAATGGCTTCTTATAGCCCACGATGCAGAATTGGGATTTGCTCGAGCGTCATAAAGACCTATTGGGTTGCAAAGCTTAGATGATAAAAATGTAAATAATGTATAATTTGTCATTGGTGGGAGCGGCTATAGGCTTTCAAAATTTTTAAAAGAGTTGTTGCCTTTATCCATCCATATAATCGTCAAATTATAAGTAAGCACGTCTAGGACGTTAGAATAAAGCATATATATCTTAATCTGACGCGCTTGAATATTTCAAAACGGCGAATTTAGTCATTCACATTTGCAGCTTTCTAATAATGGCCACGAGCTTGCGCGAAACCTAAATTATCTGATCATTCAATGAGAGCCTTTTTTTAGGTTCACTGTAACATCCCCTTAAAAATCTGACACGGTTTTTTTTATTTTACATTTTGAAATCTCACCTCCACTATACAAACGATCATATTAAAATTCCTACTTTATTAAAAAATAATAGTCCATGCTATTAATATTAGACACGCTCGAGTAAATCCCGAAATCCCTTCATGGGCTCCCCTACTACTAAGGCAACTTTATATTAATATATAAAATCCTTGCGTTACTGACTGACTGACAGACACGCTACAGGAGAAACTACTGGTCATAAGAAGATGAAATTTATCATGTATGTTCCTTGGGCACCGTAGGGGTGCACTGAGACGGGATTTCCCGAAATTCCCACGGGATCAGGCAAAACGGCAAATTCGAAAATATGTGCGTGCGAAGCCGCTGGTGTCGACTAGTCTTTAATAATAAATAAATGAAAGGTAAGAGCGGTTTCAAATAGCGTTTTATACACGAGTTTGTTTTTAGAAGCACATTTAGGCGCGTTCAATTTATAGAAACACAATACAACAATAACAATGGCCTGTCCTGTAGGTAATTTGAAGCACGTAATGTGTATGCGCAGAAAAATACGTTAGTTTGAAATCGCCCAATATGTTTGTAAAATGGCTACTTTATGTTATCTCAAAATAATATTTTACTATTATCGGCATAATAGATTATTTAAAGATGTCTTAAATATAAATGGTATTAATATACATATTGCGTGGACTTATCCGAGCGTTAAGAGATAGCAAATCTAAAAGCATGATCGAAAATTTGTATGGATACACATAGGTATAATTCTTGATCATATATTTATACTAGCTGTTTCCTGTAATTAATAGCCTAAGTTACTCCTTGGTACATCAACTATCCGCCAGTGAAAGACCCGTCAAAATCGGTCCAGCCGTTCCAGAGATTAGCAAGAACAAACAGACACACAGACAAATTGACAGACTGACAAAAATTAAAAAAAAATGTCAATTCGGTATATGTACAGTAATACATCTATTAATGCATAATAATATGCATTTCGTAAAAAGCGGTTATCTTAATATTACAAACAGACACTCCAATTTTATTTATGTGTATAGATATGTATATTAGACAATAAAATATTTATTTTCTCGCGGTAGATAATCCATAATTTTTATCATACAAAATATTATTATGTTTCAAAACACTATTGTAAAAACATTAAGATAATCGGCATCAATAACCATAAATATCGCATAGGTGAAATAATGTCATTACTGTTCAATATATTAGATTCTATTTTATGAGGTTAATTTCGACGTCCCCAGGGAATAAACCCGTAATCGCAAAACTCAAATTTTACAGGAAAAATTATTTAGTGTTTTTGGGGTATATCTCTTCAACAAAATGTAACTATGACAAAATTGTAATATGACGGAAAAGCTAATTTTTACCCGAAAAGTTTACAGTATTTAGTGTAACTATTAAAAATGCACATAATTAGTTATTCACCAAAATACATATTACCGAAAATAGTTTCATACAATTTTTGGTGTATTGATATCTTACGATCCCGACTAATTAATATTCTTCCAGTTTTGTTTACTTACCAAATTATTCTTGTAAATCATGGGCATAATATTGCTTTACTGGATTATTAAACGTGTTTTTTATTACAGGTGAGAGATTGTAATGTTCAGTTACCGACTTGTTATCGTTCATTTTAAATAACCATAAATGGGTAACGTAGCGTAACCCGTATATTATACAAAAAAATTGTTAGTCATATTATCGTAATCATTGAAAACCGATTATGTAAAATAAATTTGTCTTCGCTATCTTCGAGGGAATAATTAAAGAAAGCTTACAAAATTTATGAAAATTGTAACTTTTATTGGAAACAAAGTTTTCAAAGGGATCACAAATTACAATCAGTGAAAATATAAAAAATAGCCAAGTTAAAACATTAGTTACTAATCGGTATTATCATTTGCATCATCATTGTCATCGCGATCATCACTAGTTTCTGCAGAAATTAAAGATTCATAAAATGCGTGGTAATACCGTGAACTCGCTCCACTATTGCACAAGGACAGTAAATCTGTATGCAACGCCTTGCTTATAGAAAGAGGTTGATGATAAGCCTGTGCCAATACAGTATCTTCTATCGAAGCATCTGTCTTAGGTTTTCACCCACGTCGTTTGGTTTGGAATGAACTTAAAATATTTAATTCAGAATATGCATCATTATAATCATATTTAAAGAAAACTTTGTCCTGTTGGGATGATGATACATGAATTTCCATTACATCAGAACATCGTATCGTTTTTCCATCAATATCGCGACGCCAACTCAAAGGATTTACCAAGTGTTTAATGTCTAAAATATCTGTTTGCTCTAATTCTTACAAAGTATATTTTTCTCCCGAGACTTTGGAGTTTAGAATTATTATACCTGATCAAATATCAGGTGTGTAGACTTATTTCACATGTTCCTTTCAATACAGGCATGAACTGAGTCGCCCTCGTTTTGGCTATGTCCAGTCTAAAAAAATCTGTGGGTTTAAACAAATTTAAAGATTATAAATTTAAATATAACGGAACCACGACAGCAAATTGGACTGCTAGTAACCTACAGGTAGCTGCTGTTGAATTTTCACGCCTATTTTGAAGTAACATAACATGTTTAATGGCTTAACAATCCTTCAACACAAAAATATCGCATTTCAGATTGGCAATAGGCTCGCCTGCTATTAATAATAATTATTATAATAGTACCCCTCTGGGGCCGTCGTTATCTCACCATGAGACTAACGCAAACTCGGAGGGCAGAGTAATAGCTTTCAAACATCACCTTCATCTTGTGATATAAACAAAAAATGTATTAAAAGAAGAAAAGAAAGCTTACAAACCGCAGGGCAGCTTTGTGGCGAGCTGAATGTGTGTGGCGACACTGCGGTCCTGAATGCTTCAGAGGGTTGGTCAGGACCTCGTCTCCAGCTTGCTTTTGTTGGCTGGTTGGAGTGGATTTCCAAGAGCGCCCGCAGGACTCTCAACTCTGGCTTGCCTTGGTCGGCCGGCCTGAGGGAACCCGCAAGAGCTATTAGCTCGGGGGTGGAAGTGTCATAGTCAAGGGCGTAACTACGGGGAAACCCACTCCGGGTCTCCGTTGTCACAAGACCCGCAATGGCGAAACCAGTGCCGCACCGCTCGACACCCTTAGCCACTCGCACCGGTGTTGCCCTCTGGCTGCCTCATGGCAGAATTTGTTTGCTTTGGGCGGCTGTTTAGAGAGGGCTAATCCAGTGAGTTAGCGAGTCACCACCTGCCACCGGACGAATGCTATAGGAGTATTACTGGCAGATGCCGTTTGTTATCCGTAGTACCATTATTTTCAGTTCATTAAACATCCAACCCCATAACCCATTTAAATTAGGCTCCACATCATCACAATAGTCCTACATGTTCTGCGGCTAGTCTGTAGCTGTGCTCAGTAGTGTAGTTGTGTAGGCTCTGCGGCATGTGGCCCATCCCATTTTAGATTAAAAATCTCTACGGGCCTCTGCACGTTGGATCCATATGCCCGTGTAAGCCTCCCAAAGTACCGGTTATTCTTCTGACACCAAAAATAGAAGAATAACCGTGATAAGAGAGAAACATAATAGGAGAGTAACTGCCCTATGTAAAACTCAACTAATGGGCAAGCACCTAATAAAGGCATTGAATACTTACGCAATTCCTATTTTAACATATTCTTTTGGTTTAATAAAATGGACGAAAACTGATAGACAGCAAATAGAGAGAATGACTCGTACTACACTCACCAAACATAATAATCTGCACCCTAAATCTGCTATAAAGAGGCTATCCATCAAACGCCAAAACGGAGGGAGAGGCCTGATAGACATCAGCGAACTTTGGCAAAAACAAATAAGAAGTTTAAAAACATTTTTCCACGCAAAGTCTAATACGAGTGAAATTCACAACGCCATAGTTACAAATGATATCAAGTACTCACCACTTAACTTGCACGATCAAACAGAGACACAACACACTAACATCCGTGATACACAAAAGCAAAAACTAGAAGATTGGAAAAAGAAAGTACTTCATGGTCGGCACCTTCATGATTTAGAGCAACCCCACATAGATACAATAGCATCAAATAAATGGCTTAGGATAGGCAATTTATTTCTTGAAACAAAAGGCTTTATTATTGCAATTCAAGATCAGATTATAAACACAAAAAACTACAGAAAGTATATAATTAAAGATCCCAAAATCACTAATAACAAATGTCGTAAATGCCATAACCAATCAGAAACCATACAACACATAACTGGAGCATGCACACAACTCACACAGACAGATTACACTCATAGACACAACCAGGTAGCAAACATCATACATCAACAACTAGCATTCAAACATAAACGCATACAAGACACAAAAACTCCTTATTATAACAATTATTGTGTGCGCAATAATCTGTCGCAGTTTATTTCCGTGTTTAGAAAGAGATGCACTGACTATCACCGACGCCGCATATTAGTATTAGTGTGCGTAATGTGTATTATATGTAGAAACGCGTTCTTGAGCCGCCGAGCGCGAGCAAGTTACCGCCAATATGTATAGTAGGTATAAATTTATGTCCCGGATGATAACTGTAATAATG
Organism: Euclidia mi; assembly: GCA_944739405.2. NCBI lineage: Eukaryota > Metazoa > Arthropoda > Insecta > Lepidoptera > Erebidae > Euclidia > Euclidia mi. The sequence continues at coordinate 49,720,665 of OX123193.2, read as the reverse complement.
AATTACCGAAAATGTTTACCACAAAATTTACGATAGTAAACCTGTAATGGTGTTAACCAGCAATTTTGCTGAAATATTTTCCAGTACTATTACTTTACCGAAATGTAGCCGCAAAACTTAATTTGTAAAAATGTATTACGTTATTTTTCCAGTAAAAAAAATAAAATTTAAAAATTCCAAAGAACAAAAGTGTTATAAGGATAAGCGTTGAAAATTACAGCAGAAAAAAAATGAAAAAAAAATCATAGGTGTATCCCGACCCCTAGATACCGTAAATGGTATAACAATAAAAAGTAAGTATTAGTATAATACAGGTTTATTCCTTGGGGGCATCGATTTATTGGATACCGAGTCCGCACTCGATTGTCACGGTGACTACATAGTTACTTGTCTACGCTGTTACTGCACTTTAGGTTTGGGAAGGCAGCATGTTCTAAATGCGCCCCCTGGCGGTCCCTAATGACCGTAACCATCCACCAGGATCGTTTTTTTTAAAGTATGATAATTGCTCCAATCGTCTAATCACTAGTCATAGTATTAATCGAGTGCAGAACTCGTACCCCTATGATACGTGTGCAAGGATGAATGTTTGGAGATTCGATTCCTAAACGGACAACACATTGTGTTATAGACATTTTTCGTTTAGTATTCTTTTCGCCGCAGTGGGATACTTTGTTGGGCTGATAATAAAGTCTTTGCGGTCGTTGGTTAAAGCTTTTCAAATCCTCCTCATCACAGGATATTCCGAGTATGAGCGTGTTTTATAAAGAAAATCCAACATGCGCTCGCTTGTCGCTGTCAAAATATTCTTTGCATTCTTATGTTCTAACAATGTGAATTTTTGATATTTTCTGGTACAACCAAATTTGGCGTCACTTAAATTTAAATATTCTTGAGTTTTCTTCAAATTGGCACCCTGGCCACGTCGTCGTAGCGATTCATAAATTTAAATTCAAGAGAATACTGGCATTTCGAAAATACTTGGAGATCATCCAGCTTAACGGTAGTTTAATAAGGAAACGTTATGTACGTTTATGCTGAATCTATTTATTTTATTATTTAAAATGACGAACAATATAATTTTCTATATTTGTTCTTTCTATCAAGGGAAGAAAATGCCGATTTTCCGTGCGCTTATGCGATGGTTCATGATGGGCACGTCACCACCGTGATGCTAAATCGTCGAGAAAACTGAGGGACTTAATGCTCCTCATCTTCCGAAAGGCTTTCAGAGTGACCAGCCATGGTTGTTTTGGCCGGTTAAGGTTTAATTTGGCCCGGATGCCATCTCTCGAACCATCCGTCCTCTCATCGCTTGAATACACTTGCACTCATTTGTCAAGCTCCTAATTTATATTCCGTCTTACTTATAAAAATCTCGTTAAGTGTGACTTAGCCACCTCCCAGCTGAAAAGCTGTCAAGCATTTAAACAACGCTTAAATTTTCCTTACTTATAAACGTTGATTAGCTGTTGTTTAGCTGAGTAACTGATAAAGAACGATACACATACGAGGGCCACAGATTAAAGCCAAAATAGTCGACTAAATAACGCAATTGAACGAACACGCTTGGCTATTTTGTATCTATGAGTCATAGATACATGGCAACGATATATCTCCATGGCAACGATATTCTGACAAATAACAAAATAAAATTTGGATATTTTTTTGAAACATGAGAAATATTGATAAATTTTGAAATTTACGAATGGTTTTTTTTCTATTATTGCACTTTATTTGAGATTCAATATAGCTTCAGTGTATTATACTAATTACGGATGTATTTTCGTTTTTCATAAAAAGATCTAATAAATGTTCTTTTTCGAATATTGTTATTATTTAGGATGGAATTATATATTTACTCCGAAAATATTATTGAAAGACCACATGAGTGCCGTTTGTCGTGCTTTCGCGAGAGCCAACCGCATCGCAATTCGCAGGAACATGAGCAAGAGATACAGCCAATATAAGTTCTCCATATAAAAATAGTAGGTCATCTAGAATGACTCAATTTTTTTTTGCCTGTACAAAGATTCAAGTGCTTGTAGGGAGCCGCTACACTTCAACTAGACCTCGACTACCAAATTTTGGTTCATTTAAGGACAATCACAGAATTTCCTGTAATCTTAATATATAAAATCCTTGCGTTACTGACTGACTGACAGACACGCTACAGTCGAAACTATTGGGCGCAGGAAGCTGAAATTTGGCACGTATGTTTCTTGGAGAGCGTAGGGGTGCACTAAGAAGGGATTTCCCGAAATTCCCACGGGATCGGCCAAAACGGGTAAATTTAAAAAAAAATGCAGGCGTAGCTGCTGGCGTCCTCTAGTGCCTCAATATTGGGTATGTTACCAAAAATTGTTTACCAGCTCTCCTACTTATTATGTTGTTCTAAAAATATCGGCAAGAAATAATTTATAACTAGACAGGTTAAATCTTCTATATAATTTTGGAAATCTGCTAGATCGTTAAAATTTATGTTTAATTATAAGTAAACAACATTAAAATTGAAAGAAATGCAAATATATAATTTTTACAATGTATAATATGTCATTGATCGAACAGCTGTTTCAAGTAAAAGCCGCCATTGTGCCTCTCAGCAACATCTAAACAAGGTCCCGGTGTTGTTTAAATTTGACAGCTATTTAAGCGTCACTTAGTGGCTGCTAAACGCTAAGCAGGGTTTATAGGTAAGGTTTGTGCTAATCAGCCTCTCAGCAGTCGTTTAAAATGTTGACTAACGTTTATAAGTAAGAGGGTTTAAGATCAAAAAAATTCAAGCGTTATATTTTTAGTAGGTTCACTTAGTAGAAAACATACTTAATGTACCGATAATCCAAATATCAACACTGTTTAAAAAAAAAATACCTTGCTGGCAAGTTGCCAATTGGGTAACTCACACTTGCCGCAATATTATGGGATAGTGTCCGCCATTTGAATTTCCTTGCTTTTATATTCTTTAACGGTTGAACGAGTAAAAATGGAAATATAATGTCTTTACAAGCGAAAAAGTTCGTGGTAAGTATTTTGACAGTGCTCTTTTATTTTTCCGTCATGAGAATTTTGGCTATTAATATAACTATAGGCACGCAAAATAAATAAATAAATGCTTAAAAGAGCTCCCTTTATTGTAGCTGTCATATAATTCCTATATCGGACAGACCAAACGAACGATCGCTGAAAGGGTCAAGGAACATATCACAGCTGTCAAAAATCGACAAATTGATAAATCTGCCATAGCGCAATTGAGCATTTGCTGGAATCTGGACCAAACCACTGGATAGAATTACATCAACCACAAGTCTTATCCACCAATCGCCACTATTACTCCAGGATAGTACGTGAAGCGGTTGAAATAAATAAAACAGAAATTTCAACCGGGAGGACGGATACAGACTATCGACCACCTAGAACCCAGTTATCAACAAATGCAAACAACGCCGCAGTAACACTCATCAGTGTGTAGACGTCATAAGTGTAGTTTGTCGAAGTACCGACAGTGCGGATAGAACTAAAAATATCAAAAATACAAAACAAGTGAGGGTCGCTGCCGAAACCCGCGCTTCACAAGGACAGCGCTGAGCTGATGTCAGTCCCTCCGCGACCACAACCGTTGCAAGCCGGTAGAAACGTAGGAGAATAACAGAGGTATTTATGCCTTGAAATAAACAAATGATCGCGACTAAGACCCGCTAAATAATATTGTATGATGTATACAAATTGTGAAAGTTTAAAATCGATTATTGCAAACCGCTACGGGCCGGAAAGTGTACTAAAAATAATACATCTAGAATGCCTTTGGATTAAGCGGGTATGTCTTGAAACATCACTGAGTTTTTTGACGAGATGTCGAGATAGTGAAGTGGTACCCATGGCAGTGCTTATTTAAGCCACGCAGGGACATCCAGAACTCCGAAAGCATTCTACATAATGCCAGTGTTAGTCTTTTGAGACCATTAAATCGCAACTGTCGGCACGAGTTAAAATGTGTGCAGTGTGACCTATACAAAGTTCAAACATTGTTATGTCATATAAAGTTTTTCTAGATAGGACTACCCTTATCACCAAGGGTATAAATAATGCCAACGACCTATTTTTAGACTTCAAATATAGGCAAAACATCGTAAAAATCGATAAAGGCGTTTCAAGCGTGTTCGTTATCTCCTTGATATGTTTTTTTTTTTCAATAGATATAACAGGTGATAGTTGAGTTAGAGTTATCCGTGTGGTGACGGATTAAGAATACAGAATGTCACCACCCGACAGACGACAGAGGGAGCATATTATACAGAGAACAGCACTGTAAAAGAAGGAAAACTTGATACAAACCCTATACCAACCCGTTTGGCCAGCGTGGTATATTAGGCCAATTCCTCCTTTCAAAGGAGAGGCCTAGTCCAGCATTGGACTGGTAAAGGCTGATGATGATGATAACAAGTGAAATTTGTGAATGAATTACTAAAGTTTGTATATTTTCATATAGACCAAAACATAGAAAAGGACAGATCGAAATTACCAGAAGCTAGTTTACAGTAATCTAATGTCATGTCACCACGTTAAAATCTGCATTAAAAATTTTTGTTGTAGTAAAAAATTAGTAATGTGCAAATATGGTATATCGATTAGCGAGGTGAAGAACGGCCCTTGCCGTCTGGTTTATAGATAGCTCTCGGGCCACAATTAGGCATATCGTTCCGTGCCTAGGAGACCATATAGAACCGTTAATGCCGACCCTCATGAAGTTTTATTAAAGTTGTTATATGGAGTCAGAAGTACCTAATATCCCGACAATGGTTTTAAATCACAGAATATAGCCTTCCCCTTTGCATTGCAGAGATCATATGAAAGTAACGATACAGTTGCTGTGTGAGAAAGCTATTAGCTTTCCGTCAAATCTGATATCTAATCTAGCCGGATAAAAATGCGAATTTTGGCTCTAGCGCAAAAGTCCCGCATTCTGTTGGGATTCGGGACGGTAAAAGTAGAACAATTCTGTAAACCAAGAACATATATATAAGAGCAATAAGATTGATAAACTTTTTTTTAATTGCCGTATTATCATCCCAGTTTATAAAAAACAAAATGGATCAAAGTTCTTTTACAATTCTATTGACTTAATACGAGTTACAACTCGTATTAAGTCAAGAGATGCACATCACTAATAACTTTACATATAATAGGGTGATGATTATACACCCGTTACAGTAGGTTCGAAGCTACGCTACGGCAGCTAGAAAAAACGTATAATTATATCGGTTACTGCGGATATAATAGTCTTATAAATATAAATGAATCAGGGACGGCCGATGTTCATTGAAATTAAACACAAAAGGGGCCTTTGTTGCAGGCAAGGTTGGTAATAGCCTTCACCAAAACTTTTGCATACACAAGAAAATCGAACCACAATAAAACGGAGGTAAACCATTCAATGAGAGTCCATCCATTAAGTACACAATGTATGAAGGAGTAACACAACTCCTAATAGACTATAGAGTTCACACAACTGTCAGCAAATAATTTTAGATCTAACATCTTTTAATATGAGTCAGCAATAGTGACTGATCCTGTAAGATATAAAGAAAATAATATTGTCTGAAACAGCTAGAAAAGCCTGACTCAGGTATAAGGTATTAATACTTTGACTCCCATTCAACATTTATTACTCGATGATTAATAAATTATCACATTTTGGACATTTTATTAGCGCCGCTCGGCAATTATTAGTTGTTTTGATTAAGTTACTGAAGATTTGTGCAGATCCAAATGTACTAATAGATTAATTACGACGATTAGAGGGCCGGTTGGCGTAGTGGGACTGTAAGCGCCTGCTACGTTGAAGGTTGCGGGTTCAATTCCCGCTCAAGTCAAACATTTGTGTTGATACATGTTCATACCTGGATGTTTGTCTTGGTCTGGGTGTTTCTATGTATAATATGCATGTATTTATAAACAAAAAAGTATATATGTGTGTTTATCCATTATCTAGTACCCATAGTACAAGCTCTGCTTAGTTTGGGACTAGATGGTGTTGTGTGAATGTGGTAGAATATAAAAAATTAAAAAAAATAAAAGAATATTAATTGGTGAGGCAGATTAGATATGAGGCTAAAAATGTTTATACGGAAGTCGGCGATGGAGTTGTTGATAGTATAAAATTAATAAATATACTTATATACATAGTTATGTCATAATAAACAAAACCCATGAGGCTGAAATAATGCCGAACTACGTTTTGTATTTCAATAAATATTTTTAGGATCGAAAACATAATATGGCTGCTGATGGTAAAACCATATCGCCCCAATATCGTCTATACCGAAAAGCTCAACAAAAGACTTCAATAACACATTGCTAGGCCCGGTAATCGGAGCCGCTTCAAACTTATTCTACTGGCATCGAAGATCAGATCTATTATTAACAGACCGCACGTAATTTATCTCGGAAAGGCTACCGTAGTCTAGTTTACAGATGGCCAGAAAGTCTTGGGTTCAAAGTCACGGCGCGGACTACTGACTTTTTAAAATATGTATCTCGCAGACATACAGTGATATTTTAGCCTAATTATTCACTTACTAATGGAGGAATTTCATTTATTTATGATTACTAAGGACTCTTCCCAACAAGACATACAAAATATGGTTCATGAAGAATAAATGCACATTATTATACAGCCGTAAGGCATTACAGTTGCAAAAACCCAATGTTACAAGTACCATAATTATGTCTTAGAATGAGTACCTACATACAAACCTCTATGTATACATATATATTTTTAATTTAATCTACGATCACGAAGGGTGACGTTATGTGTTAAGCAAGAATCAACAATCAGTTTGTTAGCAAGAAACATATGTGCAAAAACAAAAACACCACTCGTATATTGTGTGTCTTCTGATAGCACACCGCGAGTTTCTTAGCTCTTTAGATAATAAATGCGACCTTGTAAAAGACTTGGCCACATCTTTTTCACTTACTTGTGATTGTACCACTCTTCTGTTTAACGAAGATATTAGGAAACGGTTGACATAAATGTGCCTATACCTATCAGTTCTGCGGCAGATATTTAAGCGTCAAAGATTTATTTATTGGTACCTAGTAGGCTGGGTACGTCCGGTTTATCTTTAACATCATCTTCAATCTGCCATAGTCCTTTGCTGCTCATTTTGCTTTGGGCTCATTGGCGTGCTCTTGGAGAGGCTAATCCTCTCCAAGAGCACGCCAATGAGCCCGATTTTCGGTCTTCGAGTCCAACCGCTTCTAGATTCGGTTGAGAAGCGTTTATATTACCCACCTCCAAATATTTCGAAAAACTTCTTTAAAGATATTACAATTAGATACGTTATAAGCAGTACCTATTTTTAAAGTTTTCTTTTTATTATCGATATATAGGTAACAATAGTAAATAGAAGAAAGAATATAAAAAGTCTTATTGGTTTCAGTCAATGTTTGTCTCAAATATACATATATAAGTTTTCTTATTTTTTTATGCAGATGACAGCCACAAGGTTTTTTTACGAAGATGTTACGTTTTATTTTTATTCTATGTTGTGTTCCCCTCATGAATCCATCTCCTTGCTTGTATATTACTCGACTTTCGTACGTGTTTCTCATAACGATGATTACAACTCGAAGGTCAAATTTAAGAAATTCTCCTGCTTGTTCAAAATGCAGTTTTGATCTAATGTCAGTATCATTTTTTTTATAGACTCACGCCTGTATCCCCGAAGGGGTAGGCAGAGGTGTAATATTACACCCACATTTCGCCGTGAATTTTTAGGTCCCACGTAATAGGGGGCGAGCCTATTGCCGTACCGGGCACATTACCAGACTCCGTGCTGTTACTGAGAATTTCCTAATGGAAAAACCCAATAACACTTTGCCCGACCTGGGAATCGAACTAAATTAACTGTTATTTGAATGATATCGCGACTACATCATTAATTGATGAACGTATCAAACTATGTGTCATCGCCGAACTATTTGAGTCAAATGAGACGATAACATTATAAGATAGCAGAATACCGATTGTAGGTCAATTCAAAATCGAATCGCATTTCGTTCAAAATACAGTGTCGATGTCAACTAAAATACGAGAATTGGCCTTCTGTTTACACTAGCTATACCTGATACCTGGCTTAGATCTAATTTAATTCCACATAATTTTTTTGTTTCTGATGTTACCGAACAGCTCATTGGCACCGTGATACAAATGTCTACATTATATGTTGGTTTGCTAGCCCAGCTTGTGGTAAGTTTGTGGGTTCAAATGTCCAAAGATTTTGCCTAGGACTGATCTACGTGTGATGTACATGAGTATTTGTTCCGTGGTTGGGTGCTATTTGTCGGTTAACTAGTTGCCGAAGTATGGCTGCCCAGTTTGGGATCACCTGTTTCTATACATGTATCAAATAATATATCAGTATTTGACCAATAGTTTGAACAACTCATACAAACATTAAACTTAGTAGGCAACGAAACAGCGAAATCCGAGCACACGTTTTAGATTGATCGTTCGCGTTCGTTACGTTACACGTTTCGTATAGACTGAACCAACGAAACAACTGGGGCAAAAATTGTTTGTTGCTGTCAAACAAATAAGTAAGAGGGCAGAGCTTCGTTCTCTCCATTTATGTACTGAAGACAAACAAACAGAACAGCCCCCATATATATCGTATACATATCGTACACATAATACATTCATAACAACACCTGTGTTTCACGTAAAATATAAAAGTTTCATGCAATAACCTGATCTAAATAATTGAGAGAAACTGAAAAACATGGTTGTGTGAACAGCAGGAAAATTACGTTTATATATCTACGTTTCGCGATGTTTGCCTTGTTGGAGCCCCACGCTTATCGGATGATAAGATACACAGAAACGAGTTAAAACTATACTACTATATATACAGCTTTTTTACTATACAGCTTTTTTTTTCGGTATTTCTATACAATGTTACGAGCTCAAATACATCCCTGGCCGATATATCAATTTTGCTGTAACAAACTTTGAAAAGGGGTATTGAGCAACAACCCCGCTGCGAAACTTATATTAGATCAAAGAATCCAGGGACGTATTTGGCCAGTAGCCGCGAGTAATCCTCTTAACCCCTAAGCTGTAACCACTTTGATGAACTTGCCAAAGTACTTCAATGACTGTCTCAAGAATTTTTCCCCCAAGTTTATTTTGAAGCAGTTTGCTTTTCAAAATTTGTGTCTCATATACTTCGTTTGGATTATTTTATGATGAATAAACGTTGATTATTGCTATAGAATAAACAAGCTGAGAACCTCTGACCCTTCGGATATTCATATGAAATCAATACACGTAATTTTAATTCTTAACAAGTACATCAAAACTTCGTGTTTATAGAGTTATATTTCATTATTATGTATGTCTTACAAGTTATACGCACTTCGTGCAGCTTTAAGAGGGTCTTAAGCATACCTGCTTACTCTTATGAGGCAAGTAGGCAAGCATAAAACGTCATCATCTGGTATAATGTCAATGATGTATATAAAAATTACTTATTTTATAGTACTACCTTGTTGAGGTATCGAAATTCAAAGTACCAGTCTTAAGTCCAGCACTCAAATAAAAAAGTGGTATAGTATTATTTGCACGTTACGCCACTTAAAACATGAAAATAATAAAATTAAATATTTATTTTGCCACACATGGCACATACTAAAAATATTTGACAAAAAATAGGTTCAAAACACAATATTTAAAAAACCGTAGAAAAAGAGTCTAAATAATAAACATGCGACTACAACTTTCTGTTACGTGCTGTACCTATACTAACATAGCTATATAATATAGCGGCCACCTTCACGCTATAGAAAACAAAGTGCCCACAAGTAAGATGTAATTTACCTTGAAAAACTAAGATTTTTTTTTTTTACTTATTATCAAGCACATCGGCGTAATATTGTGCGAAAAACGGCTGATACTTTTTTAATAACGTCCTTAAGAGTGCGCCAAAAGAATATTAATTTCCTCAGGAAGTAAGTTGGAGCGGGCAAGTTGTTTCTTATCAGTTTATTTATACAAACCATTCCTTATGTACGCAGTTGATGAAGCAAAGTCGACTGTTTGGGCGTGCAAATTGTACCCGTGATTTTTGGAACTTTGTTGACTCAGTTTCTTTCGGATAGATGGCATGTTTTTACTGATGTATTTTACTTGTCTAGATCAGCGTTTCCGTATCAGTGGTTTTGGGCTCGCGGAGGGAGCGGTCCGCGAAGTTTGGATTGCATAACACGTTTATTTGTACTAGTAATTACTGGGTCTTTAGTTTTTAGGGTTATTTCTGCCGTTTGTCGGTATCGGTTCCTTTATAAATAAAAATAGTACCCACGCTCGAATAAACTATTAAGGACAATACAAATTATTGTAACGTGTGGGTCAAATTCATAGAAGACCACTTAAGTCAGATTAAGTTATTATTTAAGCGATATAATATGGGTAATATTGGTGGCGCTGCCTATTTATTTTACATATTTTTAAATAGTCTTTCAAGGCAGAGAACCGAAATGATCGACATAGCTCAAAGAATTACTAAAGGCAAGCTGAGTGATCACATTAGTCGTAGAACCGACAGCCGTTACAGTAGCCGTGTTCTAGAGTACACTGTGGCAAACGCGACGCAGGATACCTTTTTTATTTTATTTTTTTATTAAAACCGCCTATCAAATTGACTTCACGCTGCCTGATGGTAAGCTGACAGTGAAGTCCTATTGTGAAGGCCACCATCCCAAATTGCTGGTTAAGCAATGTGACATGGCGGCCCTCACTTTGACGGCCTTGAGAGATGCTTTTTCACGCCCCGCTTAAAGGACCCAGGATCAAGGGAGGAAGGAAACACGTGAGCTGGCAGTGAGTTTCACATCTTTATGGTACGGCAAAGATAAGATGTACCGAACCTTTTCGTACGTGATGGTATCTGTTCTACGGTGTATGCGTGGCACCTTAACCCGGCACGTGTTGTTCGGGATAGGAAAGGAGAGGGTGGGATGAGGTGAAAGAATTCTTCTGAGCACTCGCCGTGATAAAATTGGTAAAAGACAGCCATTGAGGCTACGTCCCTGCGTAATTGCAGAGATTCAAGGGTCTTAGTAGCCTCAAGGTCACCTATGATACGGACAGCACGCCGCTGCAACCTATCAAGGGCATCTAGCAGGTACTGAGCGGAGCCGATTCCACGCAGGAGCGAACCTGAGTCTTGTATAATAGACACAGCTGCTCCGGCGTGAAAAACCTCCTCATTCTGTTCAGGACTCCGAGTTTTCGAGATGCCGATTTAATGACACCCTCGATGTAGTTTCTCTGGTTGAGATTGCGGCGTATGTCCATACCAATTATATTTAGACTGTCCTGTATCGGTAGTGGAGTGCCCAGAAGAGAAGGTTGGGGAAGGAATGGAGATAACTTAGCTGAAAATGCGCACACCTGTGTCTTCTTGGCGTTGAACTTGACCATGTTTTCAGCACCCCAATTCGAGATGCTGTTCAAAACCTGGTCAAGCTCAGCGACAATTCGCCTATTTTCTTCAACGTCGGCCTGCTTAGCAGCAGGATGGCCGAGATACCGCCCATGCACTGTACTGTCATCTGCATAGCAAAGTATGCTCTCAAAAGTGAGCATATCATTGATATGCAGAAGAAAAAGTGTGGGCGATAAGACGGATCCCTGGGGCACACCAGCATTTACCGGCAAAAACTTTGAATTTAGACCTTCGCAAATAACTCAAACACGTCGCTCATGCAGGAAGCTAGCAACCCAGTTGCACAATCGAGGTGGCAAGCCGTAAGCCGGAAGTTTTTAAAGAAGCGCACGATGCCAGACTCTATTGAAAGCTTTGGAGATGTCGAGGCTGATAGCCAACGACTCCCCGTGTCTGTTCATAGCCTCACCCCAAAGGTGAGTGACATACGCTAGAAGATCGCCCGTTGATCGTTTCAGTCTGAAGCCATATTGTCGATCATTGATAAGAGAGCGATCTTCTAGGTAGCGAACGAGTTGGGTGTTGATTACCCGTTCAAATACCTTACAGAGATAGTTAGCTGGATCAGAACGATCCCCTTTTTTGGGAATCGGTTGTATGTTCGTCTGCTTCCAAGCCTGCAGCACGACGCCAGAGGAATAAGACAGGCGATAAGGGCGTGTGAGCGTTAAAGACAACTCGGCTGCACATTTCTTAAGAACAACCGCTGAGATACCGTCAGTACCACTGGCTTGCCGGACATCGAGAGACCGCAGTATCGCGCGAACATCGCATTGCCTGATGCGAACATCACGCATGGAGTGGCCGCAGTGGTTTATAGATGGCGGCTGCGAACCACGGTCATCGATTCGGGAGTTGGCCGCAAAGAGATTGACAAGCAAGTCAGCATTCTCTTGCGACCCATGAGCCAGTGATCCATCAGAGCATCGTAACGGTGGCAGCGAAGACTGGCAGAAATTGGATTGCACGGCTTTGGCCAGCCGCCAATATCCACGGCTTCCCGTAGGGTGCGAAAGAAGTTCTTGGCCAAACCGTGCTACGCGCTGTGCATCCACTCTGGTGTATGCCCTCTTGCAGACCTTAGTGGCTCTGTTATAGGCCGCCTTGATTCGGATCGTGACGAGACCGAGCCCTGATCTGACTGTTTTTGTTTAACAGCATCGGCGCACTCGCGATTGATCAGCAGCGGCTGAAGACAAAGAGCCGAAAGACGAGATCAGTGGTGAATGAAGACACGTACATCCAAAAGTAGACTAAAGAAGGCTGATAATAATGATGATGATGGCTATTTTTTTTTTAATTTATCCCAGTTCGCTATGACATCAGCTAGTATAAAGAACCGACTTAAAAAACTACAACATTATTTCAAGCTTGCAGTGTAAGAGTATAAATTACCGCTCCGTTTTCTACAAAATAAATGTTGCCTTAGCTGCATTCTTTGTTGTGGCTACTTTAAAACCATGTTGCGAAATATTCGGACGTTTAGAAAAATAATACATACAAAATAAAGTTTAGGATAGTACGTTACGTACAAACCGTTTTTCTTTGTACTAATTCAATTCTACCTATTAAAGAGTTTGGTCTTGATATTCTTTGATTTTTTGTTTTCACTTTAGTTGTTGGGTGGGTAAACATCACGCCTAACGAACGTTGGGCGTCAAACACAATATGATTAAAAGACAAGTTCACACTATAAATAAAAAGAAAACAATACACAACGATGTAATTGCAGCCATATAATGTTGTAACATTACATTAAAAGTTCAAATTAAAAAGCGCTTACCCAAATTTACCCATCCCAGCCACTAAGGTGATATTGGCGTCCCAACCTAGGGCGTTAGTGTCTCGTTGCTCGTCGGGAGTAATAACCCCTAGCCTACCCCAACTTATAACGACACAATATTCACGCATCACTTGACGTATATAATCTGAGATCATCCATAGACGAATGTTTGTTTTGCTTTTAACTACTGAACGCACTTACTAGTCTCAGATAAATACGACAAGGATAATGTTCCTAAACTTGATTTAATCAGGCGTTACTTGGCGGCAGATAAATTCTTTCCATTAGTTTACTCCATTGTAAACTAATGGAAATAATTTATCTTTCTTTCCATTGGTGGTAGGTACTGTCTCTTTATACTATGTATTGATTTTGCTGAAGGGTTGTACTAAGTACTGCTTGCAGTAGGTAATTATTCGAGTTGAAACCGCGATAGCTCTTCGGCAGGTCTTCGTAACGCTGACAGTGATGCAAGGCCTTTTTGTAGCTTCGGCTGTGTTGCATAATACATCTTTCGGGCCTTATATTTGGTGATCATAACGCGAAAAAAGTTCCTGTGTTTGCTCTATGTGTTACCGTTTTTGTTGTTATTGTAAAATGAGGTGACGGGTTAATAGAAGCAAATCGTATGTCGTAATTTCTGCATGCAATTTATAGCTGAATTAGTTACATATTTATTTCTCTCTTTCTGAAGTTTAACTAAAACTACAATAATGAGCGTTGGCGAGAACCCGAAGTACATACTAATGGACACTGCGTGATGGCTAAATAACACAAGAATCATCGTGTAAAGTTTCTAGCTGAAAATGAAGACTTTCGACAGACCCTCTTCTTCACACATAACGCACCATGAAATAAATGAACACATTCGAAAAAAATCCAAGTCGTGGTAACGGAATGTCTAAAACATCAAAGCTCTAACTTAAGAATACCTACAAACGTTGTAATTTCTCAAGTACAAGACGTTCAAACTTGTGCTCGAGAATACGTACATTCGATCTTCACCTTCAACTACTAACGTGAATCTATTCCTATCACGAGCTTTAGCTTGGTTGAAAAAAAAACAAGGTACTAGGAATTTGTAAACTAGTAAATGTACTACGAATAAGCTTTTAGTCTGCTGCTAACTGTAGTGGAGTTTCTTGTTCTGGAACTGATCATTGATATAGAATTAGGTATTGTTTATCATCAAAATGCACCATCATTGAAACTGGACTTACATGCAAACTATAGTAATTTCATATTTATTGGTCATGAAAATTAGGTTTATATCATTTGCCACTTACATTTGTTAAGCGTATCTGATATATCGGCAGTTTATGTTCTCAGTAGCAGCACGGAGTCTGGTGATGTGCCCGGTAACGGCAATAGGCTTGCCTCCTATTACGTGGGACCTAAAAATTAATGACGAAATGTGGGTGTAATATTACACCTCTGCCTACCCCTTCGGGGATACTGGCGTGAGTCTATAGGTGTGGTAACATTAGAAGTAATATTTGAGTAAGGTAATCAATCAATTAAGACAACAGCTTCCATTACCTCTCGAGCCGACATTGCCAAAGACGCAGCGTTAACGTTCTATTATTTAGTTAATTATCTACATTATTCTCTTTTCAATGCTATTAACAAGTTTTAGATATAAATTATTACGTTCGTATTAAATATCAGAAGATAAATCTTTAGTTATTTTTTAAGATTGTTGTAATGACAGATGTTAATTACTTAACATTATCTTGAAGCAAGTCTTATGACAAGAGTATGTCATATTGCAAGAACTGATTAATTTTAGTCTATTTTAGTATTCATTTATTCCAGACTATTTATAATTAGTCATGCAAGCTGGACTCCCTCAACTTAGCTTAACGTACTAATTAGACACCAATATACTTTATACTAATCAATGTCGAAATTGCCACAAGTTATCAGATCACTACTTTGCCTTCACCGCATTTCGAATACAGCGCGTTGTGGAATGGACAACGCCCTTTGTAAAAAACGGAGTCATACAAATTGTCAGCAGCATCAAGGCTTTGCCAAGTATTGCAGTTTGGTGACGTATCTCTACATGAAACATGAATCAATATTAGAAAACTAAAATACTATTCTGATCGGTTTTACAGACAGCATTTTTTATGAAGAGAATTTTAAATGGCTTTCAATCGATTTCTTGCAAGTGGTCACTTATGTCTTCCTTCTGAACCTTAGTAGTGTATTTAATTTAGGTTTCATGGTTCTTTGAGTCCAATGGGAATAATCAGCGATAATAAGATAACCTTGAAGTTTAGTTTTCTCTCAAATTTGTTACAAAGAAATGAAAAAGAGTTTAGATCTCGCATTTATAGAAAATGTCGTTAGTATCTTCTATAAAAGGGAAAGACTTGCTGTTATTATACCCACTTCTTATTGAGTTTGGTTGAAAACAAATTCGTGATAGGTTATTATTATTTTTCTTTTATAAAAGACAACTCCCGCATTAGGACTAAATCCTGTGTCGCGGGGGACTTAACAAACATGGAACTAACGGACACATTGAACACCTAGACTCGAAACAACAATATGTGCCTTGTGTGGGGATCGATCCTTGAGGGTTCGTCGATCCCCACACGAGGCACATACCTCGACGCTCGACGCAGTGTCAAGCGGCGAGGAGGCCGCTTAAACCACTACGTCAACCGTGTAGTCGAAACCTAATTTGTGATTGTTTCAGTCATTATACTGAATTATGATGAATAATAATTAATAGATAGTCATGAGTAGTAAACGAGTCAAGATAGTCATGTAGATTAAATTCATGATATGGTGGCGAATTATTTAATTTATCTCATAGATTATACATATTAGTGTAAAACTCTAAACTAATATAAAGGATTTTAATGAGAGTTTTAACAGACCACATTTTATATCTTGTTCTGCATTTAAAAAGAAACATGGAAATGGTGTACCCCTTTCTTATCTTAATCTGCTGGCGCTTACACGAAACATAAAACAAGTATACTGGCACTTTGAATCGCGGTCTCTGAGAAGGTGCTACCGCAGTCAAACTTGCCCATTGTAACTAGCGAGTTGCCCACTTACATTCTCTAAGACTACTTCTCAGTTAAACACATCGTTGGGCCATTTGATCAAACTTTGCAGGAATCTCTGAACATAAACTGTTCCACCTTCAAAATCATACTGAACGATATTGCAGCTCAATTAGAAATTAATTTAAAACACCAGAGAGAGTTCAATATTGGTTCGTGTATGGTTTCAGTTACATTGCACCTGTGTAATACTCCATTATAGTAAGTAAACCTTTACACATGTTTCTTATTTTCATCACTACCGCGCCGATGCTTCGCAAAAAACCTAAAAGAAATATTACAACCGGCTTGTTTTGTTTTATACAGATACTTAAACCTTGTGCATCCATTACGTATTTTAAGGTCGCTACACACTGGTATTGAAAACAATGACATCACAAAAACGCTAACACTGTATGCAAAGCATAATATTATGGGTAACATACATACATACATACATAGACTCACGCCTGGTTCCCGGAGGGGTAAGCAGAGACTACGGAACGCCATTTGCAACGATCCTGACATATCTCTCTTGCTTCATTCACTCCCATCAGATTCCTCATGCATGGTCTTCTGTTCAGGGTACTTCTAACCTGTCCTGTTTTTAGAATGTCTCCAATCTGGTCAGAGAACGTCCGCCTAGGTCTTCCCCTCCATCCCGTCCCTTCCACATTTGTCTTATATATCTGCTTGGTCAGTCTTTCGTCATCCATCCTCTCCACGTGCCCAAACCATTTTAGCATACCTTTCTCGATGCTTGTCACTACATCTTCTTTTACCCCACAACACTCTCTTATCACACAATTCTTTACTCTGTCAGGCAAAGAAACCCACACATACTTCTCAGTGCTCTCATTTTTACAGCATTTATTCTACTTTCATGACTCTTCTGCCATACCCAAGTATCACAACCATACATAAGAGTACGTACTAACACCCCTCTATGCACAGCCAAACGTGCCTTTTTGGACACGTTTTGTCTATTCATAAACGCCTTCAGAGCTCCATTCATTATCTATTACCTGCATTAACTCTTTTTTCAATATCTTCTGCATACTCATCATCTCTTGTAAACAGCGTACCTAAATATACAAACTCATTCACTTGCTCCACTCGCTGTCCATCGATCATAACAATACAAGCCGTAACGCATTCCTCCTTTTCAAAAACCATAACTTTCGTTTTACTTACATTCACTTTCATTCCTTTCCTCTCTAACGCACCATGCATGATTGTTACCATCTCCTGTAACACCTCCGCTGAAGACGTAAGAATAACTTGATCATCAGCATAAAGGAGGTATTTGACAAGTAACTCATTCATCCTTAATCCATAGTCACTATTTTTCAAATCTTGCAAACAACTGTCCATAAA
This sequence comes from Euclidia mi, assembly GCA_944739405.2. Lineage (NCBI taxonomy): Eukaryota > Metazoa > Arthropoda > Insecta > Lepidoptera > Erebidae > Euclidia > Euclidia mi. The sequence goes on along the minus strand of OX123193.2, from coordinate 49,702,933 downwards.
GAGGTTGAACAGCCACGGCGACGCTACAAATCTCTGTCTAACACCTGTCTCGATGGTAAACCAATCGATGGAGTTGTTGATAGTATAAAATTAATAAATATACTTATATACATAGTTATGTCATAATAAACAAAACCCATGAGGCTGAAATAATGCCGAACTACGTTTTGTATTTCAATAAATATTTTTAGGATCGAAAACATAATATGGCTGCTGATGGTAAAACCATATCGCCCCAATATCGTCTATACCGAAAAGCTCAACAAAAGACTTCAATAACACATTGCTAGGCCCGGTAATCGGAGCCGCTTCAAACTTATTCTACTGGCATCGAAGATCAGATCTATTATTAACAGACCGCACGTAATTTATCTCGGAAAGGCTACCGTAGTCTAGTTTACAGATGGCCAGAAAGTCTTGGGTTCAAAGTCACGGCGCGGACTACTGACTTTTTAAAATATGTATCTCGCAGACATACAGTGATATTTTAGCCTAATTATTCACTTACTAATGGAGGAATTTCATTTATTTATGATTACTAAGGACTCTTCCCAACAAGACATACAAAATATGGTTCATGAAGAATAAATGCACATTATTATACAGCCGTAAGGCATTACAGTTGCAAAAACCCAATGTTACAAGTACCATAATTATGTCTTAGAATGAGTACCTACATACAAACCTCTATGTATACATATATATTTTTAATTTAATCTACGATCACGAAGGGTGACGTTATGTGTTAAGCAAGAATCAACAATCAGTTTGTTAGCAAGAAACATATGTGCAAAAACAAAAACACCACTCGTATATTGTGTGTCTTCTGATAGCACACCGCGAGTTTCTTAGCTCTTTAGATAATAAATGCGACCTTGTAAAAGACTTGGCCACATCTTTTTCACTTACTTGTGATTGTACCACTCTTCTGTTTAACGAAGATATTAGGAAACGGTTGACATAAATGTGCCTATACCTATCAGTTCTGCGGCAGATATTTAAGCGTCAAAGATGTATTTATTGGTACCTAGTAGGCTGGGTACGTCCGGTTTATCTTTAACATCATCTTCAATCTGCCATAGTCCTTTGCTGCTCATTTTGCTTTGGGCTCATTGGCGTGCTCTTGGAGAGGCTAATCCTCTCCAAGAGCACGCCAATGAGCCCGATTTTCGGTCTTCGAGTCCAACCGCTTCTAGATTCGGTTGAGAAGCGTTTATATTACCCACCTCCAAATAATATTACAATTAGATACGTTATAAGCAGTACCTATTTTTAAAGTTTTCTTTTTATTATCGATATATAGGTAACAATAGTAAATAGAAGAAAGAATATAAAAAGTCTTATTGGTTTCAGTCAATGTTTGTCTCAAATATACATATATAAGTTTTCTTATTTTTTTATGCAGATGACAGCCACAAGGTTTTTTTACGAAGATGTTACGTTTTATTTTTATTCTATGTTGTGTTCCCCTCATGAATCCATCTCCTTGCTTGTATATTACTCGACTTTCGTACGTGTTTCTCATAACGATGATTACAACTCGAAGGTCAAATTTAAGAAATTCTCCTGCTTGTTCAAAATGCAGTTTTGATCTAATGTCAGTATCATTTTTTTTATAGACTCACGCCTGTATCCCCGAAGGGGTAGGCAGAGGTGTAATATTACACCCACATTTCGCCGTGAATTTTTAGGTCCCACGTAATAGGGGGCGAGCCTATTGCCGTACCGGGCACATTACCAGACTCCGTGCTGTTACTGAGAATTTCCTAATGGAAAAACCCAATAACACTTTGCCCGACCTGGGAATCGAACTAAATTAACTGTTATTTGAATGATATCGCGACTACATCATTAATTGATGAACGTATCAAACTATGTGTCATCGCCGAACTATTTGAGTCAAATGAGACGATAACATTATAAGATAGCAGAATACCGATTGTAGGTCAATTCAAAATCGAATCGCATTTCGTTCAAAATACAGTGTCGATGTCAACTAAAATACGAGAATTGGCCTTCTGTTTACACTAGCTATACCTGATACCTGGCTTAGATCTAATTTAATTCCACATAATTTTTTTGTTTCTGATGTTACCGAACAGCTCATTGGCACCGTGATACAAATGTCTACATTATATGTTGGTTTGCTAGCCCAGCTTGTGGTAAGTTTGTGGGTTCAAATGTCCAAAGATTTTGCCTAGGACTGATCTACGTGTGATGTACATGAGTATTTGTTCCGTGGTTGGGTGCTATTTGTCGGTTAACTAGTTGCCGAAGTATGGCTGCCCAGTTTGGGATCACCTGTTTCTATACATGTATCAAATAATATATCAGTATTTGACCAATAGTTTGAACAACTCATACAAACATTAAACTTAGTAGGCAACGAAACAGCGAAATCCGAGCACACGTTTTAGATTGATCGTTCGCGTTCGTTACGTTACACGTTTCGTATAGACTGAACCAACGAAACAACTGGGGCAAAAATTGTTTGTTGCTGTCAAACAAATAAGTAAGAGGGCAGAGCTTCGTTCTCTCCATTTATGTACTGAAGACAAACAAACAGAACAGCCCCCATATATATCGTATACATATCGTACACATAATACATTCATAACAACACCTGTGTTTCACGTAAAATATAAAAGTTTCATGCAATAACCTGATCTAAATAATTGAGAGAAACTGAAAAACATGGTTGTGTGAACAGCAGGAAAATTACGTTTATATATCTACGTTTCGCGATGTTTGCCTTGTTGGAGCCCCACGCTTATCGGATGATAAGATACACAGAAACGAGTTAAAACTATACTACTATATATACAGCTTTTTTACTATACAGCTTTTTTTTTCGGTATTTCTATACAATGTTACGAGCTCAAATACATCCCTGGCCGATATATCAATTTTGCTGTAACAAACTTTGAAAAGGGGTATTGAGCAACAACCCCGCTGCGAAACTTATATTAGATCAAAGAATCCAGGGACGTATTTGGCCAGTAGCCGCGAGTAATCCTCTTAACCCCTAAGCTGTAACCACTTTGATGAACTTGCCAAAGTACTTCAATGACTGTCTCAAGAATTTTTCCCCCAAGTTTATTTTGAAGCAGTTTGCTTTTCAAAATTTGTGTCTCATATACTTCGTTTGGATTATTTTATGATGAATAAACGTTGATTATTGCTATAGAATAAACAAGCTGAGAACCTCTGACCCTTCGGATATTCATATGAAATCAATACACGTAATTTTAATTCTTAACAAGTACATCAAAACTTCGTGTTTATAGAGTTATATTTCATTATTATGTATGTCTTACAAGTTATACGCACTTCGTGCAGCTTTAAGAGGGTCTTAAGCATACCTGCTTACTCTTATGAGGCAAGTAGGCAAGCATAAAACGTCATCATCTGGTATAATGTCAATGATGTATATAAAAATTACTTATTTTATAGTACTACCTTGTTGAGGTATCGAAATTCAAAGTACCAGTCTTAAGTCCAGCACTCAAATAAAAAAGTGGTATAGTATTATTTGCACGTTACGCCACTTAAAACATGAAAATAATAAAATTAAATATTTATTTTGCCACACATGGCACATACTAAAAATATTTGACAAAAAATAGGTTCAAAACACAATATTTAAAAAACCGTAGAAAAAGAGTCTAAATAATAAACATGCGACTACAACTTTCTGTTACGTGCTGTACCTATACTAACATAGCTATATAATATAGCGGCCACCTTCACGCTATAGAAAACAAAGTGCCCACAAGTAAGATGTAATTTACCTTGAAAAACTAAGATTTTTTTTTTTTACTTATTATCAAGCACATCGGCGTAATATTGTGCGAAAAACGGCTGATACTTTTTTAATAACGTCCTTAAGAGTGCGCCAAAAGAATATTAATTTCCTCAGGAAGTAAGTTGGAGCGGGCAAGTTGTTTCTTATCAGTTTATTTATACAAACCATTCCTTATGTACGCAGTTGATGAAGCAAAGTCGACTGTTTGGGCGTGCAAATTGTACCCGTGATTTTTGGAACTTTGTTGACTCAGTTTCTTTCGGATAGATGGCATGTTTTTACTGATGTATTTTACTTGTCTAGATCAGCGTTTCCGTATCAGTGGTTTTGGGCTCGCGGAGGGAGCGGTCCGCGAAGTTTGGATTGCATAACACGTTTATTTGTACTAGTAATTACTGGGTCTTTAGTTTTTAGGGTTATTTCTGCCGTTTGTCGGTATCGGTTCCTTTATAAATAAAAATAGTACCCACGCTCGAATAAACTATTAAGGACAATACAAATTATTGTAACGTGTGGGTCAAATTCATAGAAGACCACTTAAGTCAGATTAAGTTATTATTTAAGCGATATAATATGGGTAATATTGGTGGCGCTGCCTATTTATTTTACATATTTTTAAATAGTCTTTCAAGGCAGAGAACCGAAATGATCGACATAGCTCAAAGAATTACTAAAGGCAAGCTGAGTGATCACATTAGTCGTAGAACCGACAGCCGTTACAGTAGCCGTGTTCTAGAGTACACTGTGGCAAACGCGACGCAGGATACCTTTTTTATTTTATTTTTTTATTAAAACCGCCTATCAAATTGACTTCACGCTGCCTGATGGTAAGCTGACAGTGAAGTCCTATTGTGAAGGCCACCATCCCAAATTGCTGGTTAAGCAATGTGACATGGCGGCCCTCACTTTGACGGCCTTGAGAGATGCTTTTTCACGCCCCGCTTAAAGGACCCAGGATCAAGGGAGGAAGGAAACACGTGAGCTGGCAGTGAGTTTCACATCTTTATGGTACGGCAAAGATAAGATGTACCGAACCTTTTCGTACGTGATGGTATCTGTTCTACGGTGTATGCGTGGCACCTTAACCCGGCACGTGTTGTTCGGGATAGGAAAGGAGAGGGTGGGATGAGGTGAAAGAATTCTTCTGAGCACTCGCCGTGATAAAATTGGTAAAAGACAGCCATTGAGGCTACGTCCCTGCGTAATTGCAGAGATTCAAGGGTCTTAGTAGCCTCAAGGTCACCTATGATACGGACAGCACGCCGCTGCAACCTATCAAGGGCATCTAGCAGGTACTGAGCGGAGCCGATTCCACGCAGGAGCGAACCTGAGTCTTGTATAATAGACACAGCTGCTCCGGCGTGAAAAACCTCCTCATTCTGTTCAGGACTCCGAGTTTTCGAGATGCCGATTTAATGACACCCTCGATGTAGTTTCTCTGGTTGAGATTGCGGCGTATGTCCATACCAATTATATTTAGACTGTCCTGTATCGGTAGTGGAGTGCCCAGAAGAGAAGGTTGGGGAAGGAATGGAGATAACTTAGCTGAAAATGCGCACACCTGTGTCTTCTTGGCGTTGAACTTGACCATGTTTTCAGCACCCCAATTCGAGATGCTGTTCAAAACCTGGTCAAGCTCAGCGACAATTCGCCTATTTTCTTCAACGTCGGCCTGCTTAGCAGCAGGATGGCCGAGATACCGCCCATGCACTGTACTGTCATCTGCATAGCAAAGTATGCTCTCAAAAGTGAGCATATCATTGATATGCAGAAGAAAAAGTGTGGGCGATAAGACGGATCCCTGGGGCACACCAGCATTTACCGGCAAAAACTTTGAATTTAGACCTTCGCAAATAACTCAAACACGTCGCTCATGCAGGAAGCTAGCAACCCAGTTGCACAATCGAGGTGGCAAGCCGTAAGCCGGAAGTTTTTAAAGAAGCGCACGATGCCAGACTCTATTGAAAGCTTTGGAGATGTCGAGGCTGATAGCCAACGACTCCCCGTGTCTGTTCATAGCCTCACCCCAAAGGTGAGTGACATACGCTAGAAGATCGCCCGTTGATCGTTTCAGTCTGAAGCCATATTGTCGATCATTGATAAGAGAGCGATCTTCTAGGTAGCGAACGAGTTGGGTGTTGATTACCCGTTCAAATACCTTACAGAGATAGTTAGCTGGATCAGAACGATCCCCTTTTTTGGGAATCGGTTGTATGTTCGTCTGCTTCCAAGCCTGCAGCACGACGCCAGAGGAATAAGACAGGCGATAAGGGCGTGTGAGCGTTAAAGACAACTCGGCTGCACATTTCTTAAGAACAACCGCTGAGATACCGTCAGTACCACTGGCTTGCCGGACATCGAGAGACCGCAGTATCGCGCGAACATCGCATTGCCTGATGCGAACATCACGCATGGAGTGGCCGCAGTGGTTTATAGATGGCGGCTGCGAACCACGGTCATCGATTCGGGAGTTGGCCGCAAAGAGATTGACAAGCAAGTCAGCATTCTCTTGCGACCCATGAGCCAGTGATCCATCAGAGCATCGTAACGGTGGCAGCGAAGACTGGCAGAAATTGGATTGCACGGCTTTGGCCAGCCGCCAATATCCACGGCTTCCCGTAGGGTGCGAAAGAAGTTCTTGGCCAAACCGTGCTACGCGCTGTGCATCCACTCTGGTGTATGCCCTCTTGCAGACCTTAGTGGCTCTGTTATAGGCCGCCTTGATTCGGATCGTGACGAGACCGAGCCCTGATCTGACTGTTTTTGTTTAACAGCATCGGCGCACTCGCGATTGATCAGCAGCGGCTGAAGACAAAGAGCCGAAAGACGAGATCAGTGGTGAATGAAGACACGTACATCCAAAAGTAGACTAAAGAAGGCTGATAATAATGATGATGATGGCTATATTTTTTTTAATTTATCCCAGTTCGCTATGACATCAGCTAGTATAAAGAACCGACTTAAAAAACTACAACATTATTTCAAGCTTGCAGTGTAAGAGTATAAATTACCGCTCCGTTTTCTACAAAATAAATGTTGCCTTAGCTGCATTCTTTGTTGTGGCTACTTTAAAACCATGTTGCGAAATATTCGGACGTTTAGAAAAATAATACATACAAAATAAAGTTTAGGATAGTACGTTACGTACAAACCGTTTTTCTTTGTACTAATTCAATTCTACCTATTAAAGAGTTTGGTCTTGATATTCTTTGATTTTTTGTTTTCACTTTAGTTGTTGGGTGGGTAAACATCACGCCTAACGAACGTTGGGCGTCAAACACAATATGATTAAAAGACAAGTTCACACTATAAATAAAAAGAAAACAATACACAACGATGTAATTGCAGCCATATAATGTTGTAACATTACATTAAAAGTTCAAATTAAAAAGCGCTTACCCAAATTTACCCATCCCAGCCACTAAGGTGATATTGGCGTCCCAACCTAGGGCGTTAGTGTCTCGTTGCTCGTCGGGAGTAATAACCCCTAGCCTACCCCAACTTATAACGACACAATATTCACGCATCACTTGACGTATATAATCTGAGATCATCCATAGACGAATGTTTGTTTTGCTTTTAACTACTGAACGCACTTACTAGTCTCAGATAAATACGACAAGGATAATGTTCCTAAACTTGATTTAATCAGGCGTTACTTGGCGGCAGATAAATTCTTTCCATTAGTTTACTCCATTGTAAACTAATGGAAATAATTTATCTTTCTTTCCATTGGTGGTAGGTACTGTCTCTTTATACTATGTATTGATTTTGCTGAAGGGTTGTACTAAGTACTGCTTGCAGTAGGTAATTATTCGAGTTGAAACCGCGATAGCTCTTCGGCAGGTCTTCGTAACGCTGACAGTGATGCAAGGCCTTTTTGTAGCTTCGGCTGTGTTGCATAATACATCTTTCGGGCCTTATATTTGGTGATCATAACGCGAAAAAAGTTCCTGTGTTTGCTCTATGTGTTACCGTTTTTGTTGTTATTGTAAAATGAGGTGACGGGTTAATAGAAGCAAATCGTATGTCGTAATTTCTGCATGCAATTTATAGCTGAATTAGTTACATATTTATTTCTCTCTTTCTGAAGTTTAACTAAAACTACAATAATGAGCGTTGGCGAGAACCCGAAGTACATACTAATGGACACTGCGTGATGGCTAAATAGCACAAGAATCATCGTGTAAAGTTTCTAGCTGAAAATGAAGACTTTCGACAGACCCTCTTCTTCACACATAACGCACCATGAAATAAATGAACACATTCGAAAAAAATCCAAGTCGTGGTAACGGAATGTCTAAAACATCAAAGCTCTAACTTAAGAATACCTACAAACGTTGTAATTTCTCAAGTACAAGACGTTCAAACTTGTGCTCGAGAATACGTACATTCGATCTTCACCTTCAACTACTAACGTGAATCTATTCCTATCACGAGCTTTAGCTTGGTTGAAAAAAAAACAAGGTACTAGGAATTTGTAAACTAGTAAATGTACTACGAATAAGCTTTTAGTCTGCTGCTAACTGTAGTGGAGTTTCTTGTTCTGGAACTGATCATTGATATAGAATTAGGTATTGTTTATCATCAAAATGCACCATCATTGAAACTGGACTTACATGCAAACTATAGTAATTTCATATTTATTGGTCATGAAAATTAGGTTTATATCATTTGCCACTTACATTTGTTAAGCGTATCTGATATATCGGCAGTTTATGTTCTCAGTAGCAGCACGGAGTCTGGTGATGTGCCCGGTAACGGCAATAGGCTTGCCCCCTATTACGTGGGACCTAAAAATTAATGACGAAATGTGGGTGTAATATTACACCTCTGCCTACCCCTTCGGGGATACTGGCGTGAGTCTATAGGTGTGGTAACATTAGAAGTAATATTTGAGTAAGGTAATCAATCAATTAAGACAACAGCTTCCATTACCTCTCGAGCCGACATTGCCAAAGACGCAGCGTTAACGTTCTATTATTTAGTTAATTATCTACATTATTCTCTTTTCAATGCTATTAACAAGTTTTAGATATAAATTATTACGTTCGTATTAAATATCAGAAGATAAATCTTTAGTTATTTTTTAAGATTGTTGTAATGACAGATGTTAATTACTTAACATTATCTTGAAGCAAGTCTTATGACAAGAGTATGTCATATTGCAAGAACTGATTAATTTTAGTCTATTTTAGTATTCATTTATTCCAGACTATTTATAATTAGTCATGCAAGCTGGACTCCCTCAACTTAGCTTAACGTACTAATTAGACACCAATATACTTTATACTAATCAATGTCGAAATTGCCACAAGTTATCAGATCACTACTTTGCCTTCACCGCATTTCGAATACAGCGCGTTGTGGAATGGACAACGCCCTTTGTAAAAAACGGAGTCATACAAATTGTCAGCAGCATCAAGGCTTTGCCAAGTATTGCAGTTTGGTGACGTATCTCTACATGAAACATGAATCAATATTAGAAAACTAAAATACTATTCTGATCGGTTTTACAGACAGCATTTTTTATGAAGAGAATTTTAAATGGCTTTCAATCGATTTCTTGCAAGTGGTCACTTATGTCTTCCTTCTGAACCTTAGTAGTGTATTTAATTTAGGTTTCATGGTTCTTTGAGTCCAATGGGAATAATCAGCGATAATAAGATAACCTTGAAGTTTAGTTTTCTCTCAAATTTGTTACAAAGAAATGAAAAAGAGTTTAGATCTCGCATTTATAGAAAATGTCGTTAGTATCTTCTATAAAAGGGAAAGACTTGCTGTTATTATACCCACTTCTTATTGAGTTTGGTTGAAAACAAATTCGTGATAGGTTATTATTATTTTTCTTTTATAAAAGACAACTCCCGCATTAGGACTAAATCCTGTGTCGCGGGGGACTTAACAAACATGGAACTAACGGACACATTGAACACCTAGACTCGAAACAACAATATGTGCCTTGTGTGGGGATCGATCCTTGAGGGTTCGTCGATCCCCACACGAGGCACATACCTCGACGCTCGACGCAGTGTTAAGCGGCGAGGAGGCCGCTTAAACCACTACGTCAACCGTGTAGTCGAAACCTAATTTGTGATTGTTTCAGTCATTATACTGAATTATGATGAATAATAATTAATAGATAGTCATGAGTAGTAAACGAGTCAAGATAGTCATGTAGATTAAATGCATGATATGGTGGCGAATTATTTAATTTATCTCATAGATTATACATATTAGTGTAAAACTCTAAACTAATATAAAGGATTTTAATGAGAGTTTTAACAGACCACATTTTATATCTTGTTCTGCATTTAAAAAGAAACATGGAAATGGTGTACCCCTTTCTTATCTTAATCTGCTGGCGCTTACACGAAACATAAAACAAGTATACTGGCACTTTGAATCGCGGTCTCTGAGAAGGTGCTACCGCAGTCAAACTTGCCCATTGTAACTAGCGAGTTGCCCACTTACATTCTCTAAGACTACTTCTCAGTTAAACACATCGTTGGGCCATTTGATCAAACTTTGCAGGAATATCTGAACATAAACTGTTCCACCTTCAAAATCATACTGAACGATATTGCAGCTCAATTAGAAATTAATTTAAAACACCAGAGAGAGTTCAATATTGGTTCGTGTATGGTTTCAGTTACATTGCACCTGTGTAATACTCCATTATAGTAAGTAAACCTTTACACTTGTTTCTTATTTTCATCACTACCGCGCCGATGCTTCGCAAAAAACCTAAAAGAAATATTACAACCGGCTTGTTTTGTTTTATACAGATACTTAAACCTTGTGCATCCATTACGTATTTTAAGGTCGCTACACACTGGTATTGAAAACAATGACATCACAAAAACGCTAACACTGTATGCAAAGCATAATATTATGGGTAACATACATACATACATACATAGACTCACGCCTGGTTCCCGGAGGGGTAAGCAGAGACTACGGAACGCCATTTGCAACGATCCTGACATATCTCTCTTGCTTCATTCACTCCCATCAGATTCCTCATGCATGGTCTTCTGTTCAGGATACTTCTAACCTGTCCTGTTTTTAGAATGTCTCCAATCTGGTCAGAGAACGTCCGCCTAGGTCTTCCCCTCCATCCCGTCCCTTCCACATTTGTCTTATATATCTGCTTGGTCAGTCTTTCGTCATCCATCCTCTCCACGTGCCCAAACCATTTTAGCATACCTTTCTCGATGCTTGTCACTACATCTTCTTTTACCCCACAACACTCTCTTATCACACAATTCTTTACTCTGTCAGGCAAAGAAACCCACACATACTTCTCAGTGCTCTCATTTTTACAGCATTTATTCTACTTTCATGACTCTTCTGCCATACCCAAGTATCACAACCATACATAAGAGTAGGTACTAACACCCCTCTATGCACAGCCAAACGTGCCTTTTTGGACACGTTTTGTCTATTCATAAACGCCTTCAGAGCTCCATTCATTATCTATTACCTGCATTAACTCTTTTTTCAATATCTTCTGCATACTCATCATCTCTTGTAAACAGCGTACCTAAATATACAAACTCATTCACTTGCTCCACTCGCTGTCCATCGATCATAACAATACAAGCCGTAACGCATTCCTCCTTTTCAAAAACCATAACTTTCGTTTTACTTACATTCACTTTCATTCCTTTCCTCTCTAACGCACCATGCATGATTGTTACCATCTCCTGTAACACCTCCGCTGAAGACGTAAGAATAACTTGATCATCAGCATAAAGGAGGTATTTGACAAGTAACTCATTCATCCTTAATCCATAGTCACTATTTTTCAAATCTTGCAAACAACTGTCCATAAAGAGGTTGAACAGCCACGGCGACGCTACAAATCTCTGTCTAACACCTGTCTCGATGGTAAACCAATCCGTATACGACCCATTTATCCTCACACAAGCTCTAGAATCTTCATAAAGGGATTTCAGAGCTCGTATGAGGCTGCTGTTCACCTCATACATCGACAGTACCGACCACATTTCATTCCTCACCACTTAATCGTAAGCCTTTTCCAAATCCACGAATGCGCAATAGACCTTTTGAACTTTGGCAAAGAATTTTTCGGCTATGCACCGCAAGGAAAAGACTTGATCCGTGCACCCCATACCCTATCGGATTCCTGCTTGTTCATCCCATATTTTCTTATCGGTTACTTCCATAACTCTTTCAATCAGTACCTTCGCATACAATTTGCCAACAATGCTGAGAAGGCTAATGCCTCCATAGTTCTTGCAGTCTTGTTGCGAGCCTTTTCCCTTATAAAGAGGCACAACCACCGCTGTGGCCCAGTCATCAGGTACTCGGCTGGTGCTTCAGCACAAGTTAAATAAGCGCTGCAGCTGACCAACTATGATGCCCTGTCCAGCCTTCAGCATTTCGACTGTAATCCTATCATATCCTGCAGCCTTACCTAATTTCATATTTCCCAACGCCTGATGAAAGCGATATTGGTGTGGATGAGAACAATCTCATTCACAAGATGAATGAGATTCACACCAATATCGCTTTCATCATTGCTATTATTACCATTCACTTCGTTGATCGATGTCTCTATCGCCGTTCTTTCAAATGAACCTTCAAAATACTCCTTCCATCTCTTCAGCACGCATGATTCACCATTCAGAATCTTTCCATTCTTGTCTCTGTGTATTTTGAGGATTGAGTTCTTCCTCGAACTGCACGAACGGATTTCCATAATTTTTTTATGTTTCTCCAGAAATTTTCAGATAGTCTATCAAACTCATCTTTCTTTTCCTCTCTTTTCCTTTTAACAATTCCTTTCTCAATTCTTTTTGACCTAACAAACTCCTTTCTTGCTTCATCTATGTCATCATTCGTTGCCTTTCCCATTCTTTCATTTGCTCTGGCAGCCAACCAATCTAACCAAGCTTTCTTTTTCTCTGACACTGCTGATTGTACATCCTTGTCCCACCATGTATTCTTAACCTTTCGTATTTTCCTTCTCTTGATCACACCACATACTTCAGATGCTACACATACTATTTCTTCTTTAAAAGATTGCCATTATTCTTCCATATCATTTATGCGATCGAACCTCTCAAATCTTGCTATCAATCTTCGTTTATACTCATCTTTCACATCTTTCTCTTGTAGATTTTCTACTTTTATTCTTTCCAAGACTCTATTTTTATTATGTTCTCGGTGTCGCCATCCTTTAAAGAGCCCACTTATCCGGCTCATTACCAAGAAGTGGTCTGTGTGGATGCCGATCCCTTGATACACCCTTGTATCTAACACATTCTTTCTCAAACGTTCATCTACAATTACAAAATCAATCATACTTCTTCTAACATTCTTAGCCTCACGCGTATACATGTGTATCCTTTTGTGATCAAACATGTTGTTTGTCACACAAAGGCTCCACTCTAAACAAACCTCAAGCAATACTTTTCCATTTTCATTCACACTCTGATCACTAAAGTCAACTAAAACCCTTTCAAATTCATCTCGTTTTACTCCCACCCATCCATTGAAATCACTTAACAAGATCAATCTTTCGTTATCCTTACATTTCCTCAAAATCGCTCTTAAATTCTCCCAGAATTCCTGCTTTTCATCTTGTTCTCGCTGTGACATATCCGCTACTATATTGACCGGGGCGTAAACCTCTACAATAAAGAGACGAGTAAGTCCTACTTTCATTCTCATCCACAATAGCCTAGCATTTACACATTCAAATTCCTTAACGCACTCATTCATTCGCGCAGACAGTATAAACCAACTCCCTTGCAGGCTCTGGTGGTAATGTCTACCCCAGACCAATATGCCGTGTAGCTGTCATGCTTGGTGGGGCCATAACCTTTCCTTTTTGTCTCATTCACACATAGAACATCAATTTTTCTATTATCCATCATCTGGCACACTTCATTCAATTTACCATCCATTCCTCTTCCAACATTTAACGTTGCAAACCGGCTTTCCGTAGGCCGCTTTTCGCCCTCGCGGGAAACAAGACGTGATGGGTTGCGAACCGCGTCGCCACCGTCTGGAGAAATATAATTTTCAGTTCCCATAGCGTTCCCACGAGCATTAGGGATTTAAAATGTCCGTCCCCGCAGAGCCCTTCACGGGGATAAGGTGGAATCCCAGTTGTGCCCTGTGACCACCAACACATGCACCCTCCGTTTGCGACCAGCTTGCCCTCTGGCCACGAATCCCTCGGTGCGGATCGGTTGACACCTTGGATTGGGGTTTGTTTTCGGGTGTGCTCCCTGAATGTTGCTTTAATTTTGGAGTGTGCCTTCTTCTAGACGGGTTGCCATCCAATGCTGACGAGGCCCATCCCCCCAAAGATGGGTAACAAAACATAATAATTTTTTTCATGATTCATAAATAATTGTATTTTGTGTCTATGTATTTTATTCTCAGTCCCATCTTGATGGCTTTATAAAATCCTCTGGGGCAAAATTGTAATGTCCTGCAACGTAATCAAAATTAAAATAATAATCACAAAGTATCATGAAGACTTCGATAAACAAACGACGAAGGCCGGTGGCAGCTATTTAAGTTTAAAAAACAAAATGTACCTACCAAAAAGAACAAGAACAAAAAAATCCATTGTTTAAAGTTTCTCCTTAATTAATTCAAAACAGAAAGAAAAGAAGTTGTTTGCATAATGCAGAGGCACCCTTAAATAAACAGAATGAATGATCAGATAAGCATCGAACAAGATTGAGGTAATTGAACGGAAATGCCAAGGTGAAGGGTCACTGGTGGTTCCAGTTTGTCTTGCGGTTCCACGGCATTACTAATACTGGGGCCACTAAACACACTGACACTCACGATCATACATCTCATAAGATTTACCCCTGTGTTGATATTTGTAAGTTTTTGTCATCTATGTAGCGCAACGTGGATTTTAATGGGGTTCACTATTGGTGATTATTTTTCTCGAGCATTGCAGAATCTGAGGATATTAGCTGCAACTATTAGTAAAGTGATATAATATAGCAAATGCGTTACGTTTGTACACTTACAAACGTAACGCAGGGTACGGGTAGTCGATGCAGCGTACTATCGATTTGCTTTACTGTCGATGTAGCATACCGAAGTTTTAGTGTACTAACGATACAGCGTACTAACGATTTGGGGTACTGTCGATGTAGCATACCATCGATTTGGCGTACTGTCGATACATTAGCCCGTCGATGGAACGTTTTCGATACAGCGACCATCGATGTAGTGACTGTCGATATTATGAATTAGACCCCAAAATAATATGTACGTATATTATGTAGGTAACTACTATATTAATTTGTGTTATATGAGATTGAACTCGTAAAATGAACGTCCGTATCAACATGTTCATTTAAACTTCAAGAACATTAAAGCCAACATCATTCAAATCCGTCTAATAGCCTAGAACACTTAATATGTGTGTGGGCACCATCCTCTAACATCGAACCGACAAGGCTCGTAAATGATATAATTTGCTAAACCACACTACAATACACTATTACAATGTAGATTGTACAACTGTTAATGTGCAATTATTCCACGTTTTCAGAGCGACAAGTATCAAAATCATTGTATTGAAATACATTTGCGAGATTCAGAGCAAATTTTATTAATATTTATTGAAAGCAAAGCCGATCAAGTGGGAGTTAGATTCAAACGAAGTCCAAAAAAGACGTTCTATATATAGCACGCTAAAATTATTTTTGCTCAATCGTTAAAAAGAGCTATATTATATTGATAAATGTGGTTAAAATATCCTTGAGACATTCTTTACTTCCATTAAAGTAAAGATAATTGAATTACTATATTACATTTTTCTTTATCAAAAGCGAGTCAAGGGCTGAGTTAGCATTACTTTCTTATAAGGCTTTACGCATAAGTAAAGCAAAGGCGACGATATACATTCAGTCAAAAAAGTATCGGGAATGATTTTTTTGTTTATGGTTCCAAATTCAATGTTCTTTTTTTTGTTTTTCGATTGGCACAACTGTTTTCCATTTTGGCGCGGAATTTGAGTTTCAGCTGTTATATACATTAAATTCAGTGCTGTTTTAGTTACCTATATCATATCCATTGAGAATTTCATAATGGACAAAAACATCGAACAAAGAGTTGTCTTAAATTTTGCATCACAAATGGAATTTCGTGATCGGAGATAATGAAAATGCTACAGAAGGCTTACGGTGAATCGATTTTATCAAAAACTCGTGCTTATGTGTGGTAAAAAGCGTTCAAAAGCAGTCGAGATGTGATGGATGATTTGCCTCGCTCTGGTAGGCCATCAATGTCTGCAACTGAAGTTAACATCGCAAAAGTGTAGAAAACAATGACTGAAAATCCTCATTCAACTTTGAGAGACATAGCCGCCGAACTTTCTGTATCTCACGAGTTGATCCGTCCCATTTTAACTAATCATTTGGGTATGAAACATGTTGTCGCTCGGCTAGTCCCAAAAGAATTTTGCACCACGATAATGCGCCTTCGCACAAGGCCATCATTGTGAACGAATTTTTTACCAAACACTTAACAAATACCTTCGAGCAACCACCATATTCACCAGATATTGCTCCAGCCGACTTCTTTCTTTTTCCTAAACTCAAATTACCACTTCGTGGCACCAATATTCAATCAGTAGAAGACATAAAGGAGAATTCGCTGCGAGAACTGAACTCAATTCCAGAAACAGCGTTTTAAAAATGTTTTGATGATTGGATTATTCGTTGGCGTAAGTGAATCGTTTCTGAAGGAGCATACTTTGAAGGTGATAAAATAAATTTGGATAAATAACAAACAGTTTGTGTATTATTGATCTTTTCCCGGTACTTTCTTGTCAGTGCCCAGAATAGATTAACAACAGTAGACACAGATGTGTGATAAAATGGAACAAGTGTAAGGAAGTACTTCCAGTATACACTGAATATTTGAAAGGCCACAACACGTGAGGTTCCTTGTGCTAAGAATAGGCTTCGTTTATTCCCTATCGTGGTGTCTTCCCTCGAATAAAATATTAATGGTCAGGTTAAGGACTAGACATTTTTAAATAGAAAGTATTGTGAGCGATCAAAGAGGGATCGGCGATTTGCTGTGGTAATTATTATTAACTATTTTATTTAATTATCATATAGGACTTACGCTTCACCAGGTTCATCTAAAATATTTACTTGTCTTTTCAAATTGAGATAAAATAAATGCTATTATCGCATTTGGGTCTATAGGTTTTTTTGTTTTAGTTAAGTGTCACTTACCAGTATTCCCACTGGGTGGTTCACTGAATTCTCTTAGTAGAGATTTGCTGCGTTTCCTATCGAGACAATGATCCCAATATACCTGTAATTAAAGAAGGTCATAATGAATACATGACTTAGATAGGCAGATAGATATATTACACTTTATTGCACACCAAAATAAAATTTTACAGTACAAGTGGCCTAAAACTACAAGTAGCAAGTGACTTAAAACGATATATGTTATAAGCATATATACGAGGGTCAAACTGAAAGTTCTTAGAAAATCAAAAACTGATTACATTAGCCAGTTATTAGTTTTATTATATCTTTTCAAAATATTGTCCATTGACGTCAATACACCGCTGCATGCGATGGAACCACTGGGAAAAGCACTTTGCCCACTCGTCCTTAGGGGTCTCTTCAATGGCATCGCGATACGCAGCCACCGCTTCTTCAGCATTCATAAACCGCTTTCCTTTAAGTTTTTCTTTAATTTTTGGAAATAAATAAAAATTACAAGGCGCGAGGTCGGGGCTATACGGCGGATTCAACGTTTGATGTCGCCAAATAGTCGATCGTTCGCTTGGCGGTGTGCGACGAGGCGTTGTCGTGGTGAAGGAGGATCCTACTGCGAGGTCGTTTCTCTCGAACTTTTTCCAAGACAAGTGGCAAACAATTGGTAGTGTACCATTCTGCAGAAACTGTTTTTTGATCCTCTAACACAATTGTTGCGAAATGACCTATCCTTCCAAAGAACGAGGCCACCATTTTTTTTCACGCACTTCGATCTCTCTTCACTTTAGTTGGCAACTCCTCGAAAGGAAACACCCACTGAGCAGATTGTCTTTTGGTTTCAGGATCATAACAGTAAATCCAGCTTTCGTCACCTGTTAGTATGTCGAACACAGCATTTGAGTCACCTCCGTTAAATCTTTCAATCATTTTACGGCACCAATCCACACGATGGAGTTTTTGAGCCTTAGTCAAATTATGAGGTATCCACCGGGCGCAAAGCTTCCTGACCGCTAAATGTTCGTGGAGGATTTTGTGCACTTGACTCATACCGATGCCTAAGCTTGTCCGAATCTGCTGATAGGTCACTCTTTTGTCAGTCTCTATCATACGCCGCACAACACAGATGTTATTTTCAGTCGTCGCCGTAGAAGGCCGTCCCTCACGTACATCATCAGTGAGATTAGTGCGACCTCGTTTAAACTCATTAAACCAGTTGTAAACAGTCGCACGAGATGCGGCTTCATCGTGAAAGGCCAATCGTAGTCTATCATAACTTTCTTGTTGACTTAAATGACATCGAAAGTCATAAAAAATCATTGCACGAAAATTTTCTCGTGTTAAATTCATGTTGACGTGACACAGACAATTTTCAATTTGCCGCCAAACCGTAAAACAAATGACAAATGAATGAAATATATACTCAGTAATATTGGCAAAGAGTTCTATTTTCAAATTTTAGAATTTTTTTTTTATTATATTGTTTATAAGTGGCCAGTTCTAAGAACTTTCAGTTTGACCCTCGTATTCTAATACCATATGCTTATACTATATATTTTTAGAATAGTAGTCATTTTTTCAGTAGTCAAACCTGAGAAGCAATTTAAAAATAATCTAGATCGAAATATATACCACTAGAACATAATAAAATTTCTAGGATACCTATATCTAAGTAAAAAAATGTTTTATGATGTTATGACTTAGGTAGGCTATTCAAAAGAAGGAAAATATATTACACTTAGATGTAAATGTGAGTGAAAGCGACCTATGCTTTTACGCCTATACTACTCAAACAATCATGATTGTCGAATAAAACTTGTCAAATTTCAGGTGGTCGAAGCCGCGAGCATGGCTAGTATATACGTTATGACGTTTAAATTAACAAATTAAAGTCATATTAGGCTTATAAGTAAATCAGTTATATTTAAGTTAATAAATGGTTGAATAAAATAAAAAATAATAATCTTAAGTAATGTTAAAGGCCAGCGTTATTTCTAAAACAAATTGTTTTACCTTCAAAGTTTGATGTTTATACTGGTTTTTAAGTGGCTTTCAAATCCTTAAATACAGTGGTACCATATTTCTACCTTGTATAGTATAATTGATGGCATTAATTATACTTATAATCGTACTTTTTGTTTCAAGCGTTCCTACTAACATTATAAATGTCGAAATTGAAAACCGTATGTTTGTTAATCACGCAAAAAACGGCTGAACGGATTTGTATGAAATTTTACAGGTATTGTATTATAAAAACACATCAGCTGTACTATTTTGCATAACTGGAAGGACATATTTTTTAAACTGTCTTCTTAACACCTAATAGATAAGACACCAATAGGACAGTCTTTCATTCCTAATATTATTATTCGACTGTATATCGTGTTTGAAACACATAGAAACGCTAATTTCATGGCCCGTGTTTGTACGTGATCTACCAAATTCTGCTGGACAAACAGTATTAATTTACGTTTCATATTTTCCTACACAGCTATGCACTATAAAATTCATTACTTATCTGTGACGATTCATACAATATCAATTTACATCTATGACTTTATTGGACTTGTTAAAATATTTTCTTTCTGCAAGTTACTGCTTAATTAACTTTAACTGATATTAAAAGTAAAAGTTTTACTTCAAGTCATACTTGTTTTATAATAGTTTTAGTTGAAAGGCATTGAGTTTATTTCAAGTTAATTGTGAAAGCTTGTTCAGAGCTTGTAACTTTAATAAGTAAAGACGAAGTATCTTGTCAATAATTGGAACATAACACTTATCATTACACCTAGACATTCAATGGTAACTATCCTTCCTGTTCCAATAATTGACAAGACAATTGATATTAATAATGTAGTATGAGTTTAAATAACGATGTTGAACAGGTAAGTAGAAAATGCCAGGAGTCCCTGGGCACTGAATAGTCATTCAATAGCCACGATGCCACGATGGAGCTGTTCCAGTGCGTGAACATGATTTGAGGGAACGATAGGAATGAAAATGCTGCGTTCCTTTGGAGTCCTTATTGACCCGTGTTTGATACTCAACGCAGACCCAAGTGTAAATATGATTGGCAAATGAGTATGACATTATAATTTACCTACAGATATAAATTATAGAGTGCTTGAAAGCATTGCAGGTGTTCAAGTTTAGTGCTGCAGATAAATGAATCATCATCGTCCTCCTAGCGTTATCCCAGTTTTAACCTGAGGTCCGCTTACTAGTCTAACCGGATTTGGCTAAATATTACCTTTATAACTGACGACTGCCTGTCTGACCTCAGCAACCCGAAGGGATAGCGATATAAGACTGTAGATATATGAATGTCTCAGGAATGATATGACTGATTTTATTTTGAGAATGATCTAAATTGAAATCACTATGAGCTTGATTTGAATACAGGGTAAAGAATTGTGTGTCCTGCAAATATTTGTCTTAGCACAAACTAAATAACTCCTGCGCTAATTAAATGTTTTCAAGTCCACATAAACACAGTAAGTATAACATATCATTTGCCTAATTTTGCTTTACAACAAAAGCAGTAAGTAAATAAATATTTTAAAAACAGTAATTAATATAATATTAAAGGCTAAATATCTTTTAATTAACTTGTGCCTAAATAAATTAATACCTAATTAATGTTCTGTTAATTTAAACATTAATAATAATGAAAGTTAAGTAGGTATAATACAATATACAATATCAAGATTTTCCGTAGGTACGGTCTTTCATAACCGATAAATGCGTTGTAAAAGAACCAACAGAGAAATCAAAAAGCATCAATATTGCCGATTCATTTCCAATGGCCTACGAAAATGATGGTTCAGCTCAAATAACTGAGCTACGGGTGCGCTTATTAATAAATTGATCGTGGCGAAGATTGTCTCACACTGATGGATTTCCAATCAATCAATGCAATTGGCTATAAGTTGCCATAGCAACGAACGGAGACTCAATACTTTACTTAAAAAAAAATCTGCGCTAGTGAATGTCGGCTACTGAAAAATGTTCAATATTATCATCTGAGTAAAAAATATATTTCTTTCAGTGATGCCGCGATAAGAAATCTATATATACTATTAAATTAAGTCCCCTTTCCGTTATGTCAGTCTGTAGGAATGAACTACCGTACATAATTTTGTATGGTTTTCACCAGTAGATAGTCTTGATTCTTGAGGAAGGCGCCCGCGGCTCCACCTGCGTGAATTAAACAACTGAGTTTAATTCACACCGGTGGAGCCACGGGCGCAGTTTAGTAGGTAAGCTGTAAAAATATCCCTTTTAATATGAATTTATTTATAATTCTTATTTTCACCACAACAGCTCAAACATGCCGCTTTTGCTGCGAGACAACAGTGAACAAAACGCGATTTTGATTCGAGCGTGAGTAAAAGTAGCTTTTTAATTTTTCAATCTTCAGTGTCACGAATTAACATTGTTCAACCATAAATTTGAAACATTCGAATTTTACTGTGCTCTGTCTCTTTCACATGCATATAAAAAGTGAGTGAAAAACAAACCCCTTCGTATTCGAAATTCGATTTTGGAATTCGACCTCAAAGAAAACACCTACGGCAACGCAAAAAAAAAAAAAAATTTGTAATAAAGAAATTACTTTTTTTATATTTTCTTGTTTACATGTTTAATTTATTATTGGATTTTAATAAAAAAAAAGTCTAATTAATAGTATAAAATTAGTATTTAACCTATACATTTTTATTTAGAATTACAACAATGATACATTTGAAAAATAAATATCAGGGACGCGGTATTAAAACGCGATTTAAAAAAGTAGCGGGAATAAAAATTTCGCTGATGCTGATACAGTAGGTATAACATAACGTGTTAAATTATATTAATATATAAAATAATCTAAAAAGATGAGTTAAATCAACAAGTGATTATGCAGAATTCAATCTATTCCTGTTCATTTCTATGTGTCCTAAGTAATATGTGTTCTCACTGCTGTGGTGAAAAGTTATGTGTGCTACACGAGAGCAAAGTTTTTTGTATCTCGTGCTGTTGAGTCCCTCACCACGCTCAGGATTCTAACTTTGATTCACTCGCTACGCTCGTGAATCAATCATAGAATCCTTCGCTTGCTCGGGACTCAAAATCAGCACTCGAAACAAAAAACAACTTTGCTCTCTTATTGCACAAATAACTATTAGGTAATATTACATTATTGTACATCATATTTGAAAGTATACCAAAAAATAAACCAATGTGTATCTAGTAATAAAGTCAATTTGGCTCCATAATATAGTTTGTGGAACAACTAATTCATGTATCCCGGAGTTAAACAAGGACTTTGATTGGTCAAAAATTGACAACCGTAAACAAAACTCGAGAATTATCTGACGTTCGATCACGAACTCATTTTGAGAGAGATCTACATAACTAAGTCTACTGTCATATGAAGTACCTTGGAGCATTAATACAGATTAAAATGGTTTTAGGAGATTTCGGAAAACAGAGTAGCAACTTTCTCAAAGGAGAACCTTAATACGAGTGTGCTAAGAAAGTGCTGACTTTTGATGATGACCGTTGTGGTGAAATTTAATGTGGCGTCTAACGCCTTATATATATAAAGAGTTTTATATTTTCTAAAAGACGAACGCTATAGGTACTAGTTAATCGTACCTTGCTGGGATCTTTATAAACTTTACCACTATCATAAACGGACACAAAAAACGCCCAGAGTCAAAACAACAATTTGAGAATCGGTCAAACTTATCCCACGAGGAGATTGAACCCACAACATCACTCCCTGCAATATCAAAATCAAAATATCGAGGCGGCCGCTTAAGTATACTCCAAACATGAGCTCCAACTTTGGGGACACCCAAACCCTAAACACGTGCATAGCGACCTTATAAAATAGGAAAATCTCTTAAATAAACAAGAACATCTCAACAATATACTATGTGGTGATCCCTTCTAGCAAACAAGCGTAATGGCACGTAACTGTCTACACAATACAAAGTACGTGTTGAAATATAAGTTTAAATTGTGTTCCGAAGTAATCGAAGTTAGCAAGTTTGAACAAAAGTTGTTCTCGATAATTGATGAAAAATGTAATGACCGGCCGATAGGATTTATTGTTACAGTGCTAAGGGCGTGTGCAGAAGTAAAGCTTGCGAATATAGGTAATGGTGGAGAAGCTGGCTGTGTCCAATACAGATGTCAAATGTGCATACGACTCTGGACTGACGCAAAAGGTTGAATATGCGTATCTCACTATCGAATGCCTAGTTGCGGTCTGCTAGTGCTTTTTCACTCTATATTGGGAGGTATATCAGGTCAAAGAAAAGGTTAAAAGCATGATATTGCAAGGCATAATTAAAAAAATACGAAATATATTCAAAGACGGCTTTACGAAGTTTAAATTATTCTTAAATCATTTGGCATAATATCTATATTTTGTAAGGCCGGTAGAACTCCGTATTATTACATCTTGATACTAATTTGAATATATTAACGGTAACTAGGTACCAGCAAATCTACCAATCAGCACCGGTTATTACATACCAGGTACATGCCCTTACCAGAGTCCCCTAAACAGCTCAGACAAACCCTAATAAACAATTATTATTGATAGAAACTAATGGGCCACCAGCTGTTTTCAACCGAATACGCATTAGCTCTCCACTAACTTACTTACTAGTCATTTCTGGTACTGGAATTAGGTGCTCTGGATTCAGGATCATCATTCTCCTAGCGTTCTATCCCAGTTTCAACCTGGGGTCCGCTTACTAGTCTAACCTGATTTGGCTGAATATTAGCTTTTCCACAGAGTGACTGCCTGTCTAACCTCCGCAACCCGAAGGGATAGCCATATTCCATGGTTTAGACTAGTGTCAGTTTATTTAGAAGGTACTGACGCCCTATAACGACTGTCAAAGATCTTCATGACAATTGGGACCGACGGCTCAACGTGCTCGCCGAGGCACGGGGCAAGCGATAATTTATAATTCAATACGCACATAACTGCGAAAATTCATTGGTGCGCGCCGTGGATTCGAACCCGATACCCTCTGCCTGACAGTCTGTTGGTATCTCCACTAGGCTATCGCTACCTCTAGATTCAGGATAAAGTATTGATAAACATCTTAAGGGTAGTAATTACGTTTATATCAACGGTTGAAAGGTAATAGGCTATAAGCAATAAAAACTAAATTGTCCAGGAGAGCAATTTAAAGTTTGAAATTGAAGAAAAATGGACATAACTTTTTTATTTATTTTCATATCGAGAAAATGGCAAAACCGCTGGAATCAAGAATAAATAGAGCATTTATTGGCACTTTTATTTATTTGATGAGACATTGATTTATTTGATTTTATGTCGCTTAGATCAATTGACCTTATTTGCAACATGCGGTAATTCAGCATAAATTACATAAACGCAGAAAAAAACATAGAGAATAGAAGACTTAGCTACATTTCATCTCCTCATACCAAAAGGTAATATGGCATAAGTCACATGTCTGTAGAATTACTAAAATGGGTAAAGGAGGATAAGTGACGATTCGCCTCATTATGCCGGAAGGTAACGGAGCATAAGATACACTGCTTAGCAAAACATCGTAAGGATATTGAGATTAGCGACAATGTATGTGGGTTAAAAAAAGGTAACGTGGCACTTCCACAGATCAAGCTTTATCTATCAAGAAGAAAACGAGAACATCCAACACACAGTTGACACAGTATTATCTGGACAAATGGTAACGTGCATTAAATGTCATGACTTTAAAATAATAATAATAACAACCAACGTGGTTCTCCTTTAAAGTAAGACTTAAGGGCGGTTTCAAATTAGCGTATTTTTCTGCGCGTATACGGTCGTTTCTGCATACGCGCTTACACGCGCGCTACATTACGCGCGTCAAAATACCGGTCTCTCGTAAATGGACATATATCGGCGTGTTCGCTCGAAACTGTAGTGACATCTTGTCAGTGTCAACATAGATTTTGACGGCTCGCACTTATACGAGCTTAGACGCGCGTCAACGCTCGTACGAGTTGTGCGTGTGTCAAAAGGCGAGCCTATACGCGCCTACAGGCGCTTCCAAAAACGAGCTTATACGCGCGTATAAAACGCTAATCTGAAACCGCTCTAAGGAATTGCATACATATAATACAGCGTAAGCGACAGAGTTGTATTATAATAGTACCTAACTGGTAGTAGGGAATAAACGACATTTCAGTTGCAAATTAGATTTTAGTAGTTGCTTATAAGCAACAACTGCATTGTAATCTTATAAACAGTAGTAAGGTATAACCGACGCTTAATATTTTTGATGACAAAGTTAAAAAGACATAAATTCAACCTTACAAAACAGATGCTAATGGTAAAGAGGCATTACCGCCTGAAATCGCTACGCCAATAAGAAGTAAAAGTATATTACCGACAATAAACCAATAAGGATGCCAGCTTTCCAGGGGTATAAGCGCCTGTATGGTAATAAAGGCCTAAAATTCGGTTGGTTATACCGAAATGATACTTCTAAAACGCAGTTTTTTACTAGGGCATAAGTGACAAAAAAGTCATCGTAGAGCCATGGGAGTTAGCGCATTCGAAAAAGCGATTTTTTTTTAATAGGATGGCATTTAAAAGTCATTTTCGGTAAAATTGTCGCTTATTTTTATTAATATTATAATTAGTATAGTAAAATTGTCGCTTATTACCTTTTAACCGTCGATATGTACTTAGGCAGAGAGACGCTTTAGTCGGTAAACTATATAAAGTTGTTAATCGCTTAACTTTCGAAAGGATGTTGTACTTAGATATTATAAAAGCTACACAGTGTTATAAATTAATCAAAATTAATTTTATGTTGGACTAAGTTACCTATTCAAATGAAATTCCAACTTTCGCTGTATCTAGAGCAGTTCAACTGGGAGAACCCTTCAACGTCTAAATAGATCGCTGCCAATTTCGTGCTGTATTTCTGCGGTGAGTAACTTGTCTTCTTTTGCTGTAAGTCACTCTTTTTAGGGTTCCGTACCTAAAAGGTAAAAAACGGAACCCTATTACTAAGCCTCCGCGGTCTGTCTGTCTGTCTGTCCGTCTGTCCGTCTGTCTGTCTGTCACCAGGCTGTATCTCATAAACCATGATAGCTAGAACGCTGAAATTTTCACAAATTATGTATTTCGGTTGCCACTATAACAACAAATACTAAAAATAAAAATAAAAAAATATTGGGGGGGGGTCCCATACAAAAAACGTGTTTTTTTCGTATGTTTTTAACTTTCCACACCGCAGTTACACCACACAATGTTATTTCAGTGCAATCTTCTGAGGGTGGAATTAATATTCAAAATGTTTTACCTACTTCATACATTGTTTTCCCGCATTCATTCGGAGGATTTGTTACATAGGTTAACACACAGCGTTTTGTGCAATAGTTAACTGAAATAACTCGACAAAAGTTTTGCCTTTATTTCTCTATACCGAATTGTTTGAGAATAATACGTTTAGAAATGTGACATGTTAAGTTTTAATATATTCCAACGAAGTTGTGGTATCTACTCAATTCTATGCGTGTGACACGCATGCTGTGCACGTAACAGGTAATTTTATTTACATGTGTGCGAATTTCTGTGTATTGTGCCCCACCTTTTGCGACATATTGTAGCTATTGTTATGACTGCTCTTTTACTTGTATCGTATAACTTGGCGCTATTTGGACTAGGTTGTGAGATACTGGCTTTCTGGAGCGGGTAGAGTAGTAAGCAGTGTTTTTTCATTGGTGCAGAAATAAGCTAACATATCACAATAAAAGTCACAGCTCATTATAGCCACCCAGCACCCACTCCGCATCGCCTCGCCTCGTGCGGTTAGTATTCTTTATATGGATTTGTATGGGTATGCGCTCACTACATCAACTCCGTAGCGTCACCGGATCGCCTCTGTCGTAAGCCGTCCACGCGCGGACGGCGGGTGGTCCACCCGCCGTCCGCACGTGGACGGCTCGGTGACAACTCGCTGCTCGCATGCTTGCCTTGCGTTGACTGCGCTGCCCGCGAATGATTCATCGACGTCCACTCGTTGAACACGCGGCGTTCACTCGTTGACCGCGCGGGGTCCGCTGGTTGACCGCGCGACGTCCACCCGTGGACCACCTGTCGATAACGAGTGTTCGCCGTGCGGAGTGGGTGCCGGGTGGCTCTAATGAGCTGTGACCTTTAGACTCACGGGAGTTTGAGAAGCCTCCAAGGAGACCAAAGAGCCTTGTATTTACCAGGTTTAAATAAGCTGAATCGCGTTCGTGGACTGTCTGTGTTCGGTCTCTGAATTTTAAATTGACATTGATCGTTCTAAAACTGACTAACTACGGCTGTGACGAGTTTTTGTAGATACGTGGATCACTGCACCATCTGCCAAATATACTTTACTGACAAAATTGTTCAAACATGTAGGTACAACACTCGTCTCCTTAAATGAGAAAATAGTTACACATAGTTGTGGTTCCATTTAACCAACAAAATGGATAATTTTAAATGTCTTTGAATTCAATCCACTCTTTGCAGAGAGGTCGTGGTCAATATAATTAAAATAGAAACAAACATATTTGTGATTACGGAATATTTTGTGTAAGAACCAATTATACAGTACAGGTTTTGAGTTAAACATACACAACAAGTTGGTATGTACTTGTTCTTGTTTTAAGTCTATGCAAGAGCAGCTCATAGTCTAAGACACGTATTTGACAAAATATGGGGGCCTCTAAAGCCATGTATTCACTAGAGGACAAAGTCGCTCGACTTATCGCGAACAGTCGCAGGACATTTACGTGCGACTGTCCCGCGACAATGTCGACCGACATTTCGCTCGTCCACATACCGGCATTGTGATCAAGATGTCGCCTAAGTGTTAACACAGTTTCGTTGGTAGTGTGGACCAACGAAGTGTGCTATAATCGCGGGTGGTCACGGAACAAATAGCAACACACGTCCTCACAAGTCAAATGCCGTCGGAAACTGTCGAGGGACACGAAGTCGCACAAGGTCGACGCTATCGGACCGTCGACAAGCGACTTGTTCCCCGACAAGTAGATGTCGCCTGCGATGTCGGGCGATGTCCCCCGCGACGTCGCTCAACACGTAGAATTCGTGTCGGGCGACAAGGTCGCGGGACAAATGTCCCCTAATGAATACGAGGCTTAAGCCATGTATTCACTAGGGGACAAAGTCGCTCGACTTATCGCAAACAGTCGCAGGACATTTACGTGCAACTGTCCCGCGACAATGTCGACCGACATTTCGCTCGTCCACATACCAGCATTGTGATCCAGATGTCGCCTAAGTGTTAACACAGTTTCGTTGGTAGTGTGGACCAACGAAGTGTTCTATAATCGCGGGTAGTCGCGGAACAAATAGCAACACACGTCCTCACAAGTCAAATGCCGTCGGAAACTGTCGAGGGACACGAAGTCGCGCACGGTCGACGCTATCGGAGCGTCGACAAGCGACTTGTTCCCCGACACGTAGAGGTCGCCTGCGATGTCGGGCGATGTCCCCCGCGACGTCGCTCAACACGTAGAATTCATGTCGGGCGACAAGGTCGCGGGACAAATGTCCTCTAATGAATACGAGGCTTTAAAGAAGCTCATGACTGTATGTCAATCATTTTTTTGCTGTTGGTTTTGTTGAACTTTAAATAAAACTTTGCAGCTGGGTACATAACATAGTATGGTATGCTATTGTATGGTATGGTATTAACCACTAGGTTGATATGGCAAGCAGCCGCCTCGCTGCTTGAAACTCCGTTGAGTGTCGTGGGTTCGATACTCACACGAAACATATGACTCAAAGTGATCCATAAATTGTTGTTTTGAGTCTAGCAGTAATTTGTGTCTCTTGGTTGAATGTTTGTAAAATTCCTCGCGACACAGATTTTATTTCTAGTATAGAAGTTGCCTTTATAAAAGCAACAGCATGGACTCTTTGGTCTTAAAAAGAGTTATTTAAATTGGGCTAACTGCTTATGGCTTCATCTTAAAGGAATTTCTCAGTAGTTTTGCTGGATGAAAATGTTAGGCGCTGCCAAAACTGCTAAGTGTTTTAGCGTAAGCATTTACTTTGGACGGAGTGTGGAAGTTTCAACTTTAACCCTCCACGCGCCAACGGCACGCACGGTGCAGGAATTCTGGGGTATAGATCGGCAATAGTATGTATGTGGTACGTGTGTGTAAAATAATAATACTTTATAAGTTATATTATTATATCTGTATGACCCCACATTTTTTATCAACACTGGTAAAAATAATAAGCCAGACACCAAGATGAAGTCTCGAATGCAACCGCGATGAAACGACGACGATGATAACCCAACAGACATCTCGACCACAGGAGACACAATTTTGTTATAATTATAAGGAGAAAATTAAGTATTTAGCTATCGATTTTTCAGCTGTTTCTTTGGATTATATTGATTTAAAGATTCTTTGGCCGTTCTTTTGGGTTTCTGCTGATATACTTATTTTTAAGTCTGTGTCAGTAATTAGTTTCTTCTTATTATTCAGTAATAATAAGAAGAAACTAATTATTCTATTTGGTGCAGATATTTTTGAAATATTGCGAGGCTTTCGAACAACAATATTTTTATTACATTTTTAGATAAGTAAACAAGGACTCAAAGGACACCCACACACAAATGTGTGTCAATTACGTAAATTGTGGCAACAATAAGTTGTAACATGTGTGGGATCGAACCCACAATGGTCGGTGTGCCGTAAGGGCGAGCAGCGAGCACCATAACAACGGCACATTATAATATTTCTTTTGAGTTTAATATGTTTTCAAAGAAATATAAACATGAGTAAGTACGTATATCTATGTGTTTTTTCGATGCCTTATCATATCCACGATCGATATAAGCCGATCGTGAAGCGAGACAGGAATAGATGAATAAAACTTTAAGATGATTTGATAAGTAGGGAATCGCGATATTTATATTTTTTGCTATTATATATTGTTTTTAATATAAAGGTTACCCAAACACACGCCATATCTTCGACGTCAAAAACTCAAACAATACCCCATACTGCTTTCACCTCCAGTGAATTACAACCGTGACGTTATGTTTCACTACCAAATATAGATTCTATAAACAATGCCATATGTGTTTGTAGCAACAAACGCATGATGTATTCAAAAGTAAACAGGTTTGAGTCAATATTAATTTTGATTCAACAAAGAAGACGGCTCATGTCAAATATTCGGGAAGGAACTCAAAGGGAGATAATGTGTTTGATTCTCTGTTCACACCTTAACGAAGCTTGGAATTTATATAGCCGAAGGACCCCGGCCTGTGAAGCGAAACGTCTTGTATGCAATTGGTATAACACAATATGGTAATGATGATGTTAGTGATTTAGAATAAGTTTTAGGGCGGCTTTTTCAATTGTATAAGTACAGTACGACAGTTAACTGCAACTTGACTGAATTTAAATTTAAGGCAATGGATCAACTTTATCCAAGCAACCACTTTGAATAACTTTAATTATACAACTTTTAACCCCCTTAGAGTGGACTAAACACCACAAGGAACATGTACATGCCAAATTTCAGCTTCTTACGACCAGTAGTTTCGGCTGTGACTTGTCTGTCTGTCAGTCAGTAACGCAAGGTTTATTTTTATATACAAATTAAAAGTCACTTTAGCTTTGTATAAACTATAAATACACTCTAATATGCTCTGGGAATATTATTAACGTTTGATTCTATTAACTAATTTGTGAACGAATTGCTTTATTAGATAGATTGAAATGAAAATATTGCCAAAATTATATGAACCAAAAATTATAATAATTTATAGAGATGTGTAGCAGAATGGACATTATAGGCAATATCAAATATTAATTTAATTTTACTATCGCGTGAATAAAGCATTTACTACGGCGTAAGACGTTTTTAGACTACGCCGTGCTTTATAACCGGACGTTTTACCACTGTGTGTGTTTAATGATAACTTTTCGTCAGAACTGCCAGCTTGGCAAGCCCTTGCAAGTGACTTACAACGTGGCAAGCCTATAATTTTTGGAATTGTTGTGTTTGCTATAAATATTCTAGTGTACCAAACATAGTTAAGTAACCTAACTATGACATACATAGTTTAGGTAACCTAACGCTTACCAGTTTCACCTGCGTTACAAGTCTTTAGCTCACAGCTAACGGCATTGAAAATCACCAAGGATATTTATTTATCCAATCATTGAAAACGGGTATGATAAATAAATGGAAAGCTGAGCATTTTATTTGACTAATTAGATATCAGTCGCCTTCTGTGTCTGTATCTTATGAATAATTTATTTTGTACAAAAAGAAAAATTTAATACGTTTTGAATCATTTGGTAACCTGATTAGACATATTACATTCATAAACACATGTTACAATAAAGTTACCGAAGATAAAGGCTTATATCATGAGCTTCGATTTAAAGGACAATGGCAGATCTCCATACATCAAAATGTCTGAAATGAAATTGAAGCGAACAGTAATAAAAAATATATCAAAAAATTTGGCGTAAGTAACAGAGTCTATAAATGATTCTATTTTCACACAGGAAAGGCGGAAAAAGAAGATATCGGTGTTTGAATTTTTGGTTAAGGATGAACAATGTAGGTAAAAGAAAAGTTAAAGTATGAAAGTTAATCAATGTAGGTAGGTAAGTTTGAATTATCAAATGACTTATGAGAGATCAGATTGACATCAAAACGCAGAAGTATTTTGTAGCATCTAACTTTGCTCCTTGCATCTAACCAACTAACCAAGGAGCTATATATATTTGCTCCTTGCATCTAACTGCCAAAGACAAAAGCAGAGCTGCACATTTTAAATCGGTTTTATGTGAAATCGATTCAACATCAAAACGATGCTGTGACGTTTTTATTTGATTTAAACGTTGTTTTGCTTCAAAAATATTAGCTTATTGATATAATGTTGATTAAATATTAAATAAGTGCATTTTGAACCAAACCAACTCTATAAAGGTCGATCCTATCGATTACTTATTTAATAATCGATACGGATATAGCAATCACGTCTTTTCCCGTCACACCATTGTCTATGGCAACAATCAAATAATAAAGTATTCGTAATCAATTGGAATGCTTTTTATCATCATAAAATACTCCAGCTTTAACGAGACAAAGTGAAAATATTATTATATTACATTATTATATAAGGTTCTATTCAATCCTTGTACCTACTCCCTCTTATCTGACGACCGGTTGGCGCAGCGGGAGTGTAAGCGACTGCTACGCCGAAGGTCGCGGGTTCGATTCCCGCTCAAGTCAAACATTTGTGTGCGTGAACATGGATGTTCGTCTTGGTCTGGGTGTTTCTATGTATAATATGTATGTATTTACAAAAAAAAGTATATACGTATGTTTATCCATTATCTAGTACCCATAACACAAGCTCTGCTTAGCTTGGGACTAGATGGTGATGTGTGAATGTGGTAGAATATTATTATTATTATCTCAAAGAACGTTTTAAGTTCCTTCATGACACACATGTAAGGTCTTTGAGGTCGTCTGAGGATCTGACGCTGGAGGTGCCGAAGCATTTAACAAATTACTTCGCCAAATCCTTTAATGTTCAGGCTGTCCGCCTGTGGAATGGTTTACCATTCGTAGGGCTAATTCTGTAGTAACGTTTAAAAACCTTGTTAAAAAGCACTACTTAACTAACATATTATGCTGATTTAACGGTTATTTGATTTTTCTTTTCCTTTCTCACTGTATCTGTTTGTTCTGAGTATAGTAATATCTATCATATTTATTTATGTATATATGTATTGTCTATGTATATATCTATATGATAATATATTGAAATATTACGTATGTATTTTATCCTTAAATCATCTTGCTATCCAAATCAGCCAGTGCTACACCATTGCTACAATTAATTGCTAACATCATTCCTGTCCATCCAAAGGTTGCCTGTAAGAGATGGCACTTAGCGATAAGGCCGCCGATTGTACATAATCGTAGTTTAAGATACTTTAATTTAATGTACTGTTCATTTATATATTGCTGTGCAATAAAGAATATAATAAATAAAATAAATATAAAAAATCGTAGAAAAAAAACCAATTTGTTTTGTTCATATGAAGTTTAAGTTCGCCACAACAAACCCAGACCAAATTCTGCCATTGTTCTTTAAATATACAACAAATTATTCTGTCTAACATAATATACGTAATCGCAGAAACTTAACTACTGAGCTAGAGAAAGAAAATTTGACCATTTGAACCCCTAGACCCAACTAGAAGCGCTCTTCTAGGGATAGGAGGCACATATAAATATCAATAAACATAAAACTCTCGCGACTGACAGACTGAAAAGGCACAGCCAAAAACTATTGAGCGCAAGAAAAATTTTCCTTGCGGGACCGTGCTGCACAATGAAGAAAAAATTTGCCCGAAATTTCTTCGGGATTCAGAACATACGTTTAAATAAAGAAAAAGTATGTGTAGGCGTAGCAACAGGCATGCTCTAGTATATGTACTTATAAGGAGCCAATACACTTACAAGCTAACGATCATTTATCCATTAAAGCTTTTTCGGAGGAAGCTGAGGCTTGCATTGTAACGTGAGACGGTCATTCGCTGAACATACCGACGGACGGTCAATATTCCTATACACACGTTACTGGAGACGAAAGCAAATATTGTTGGGTGCCATGAGACAAAGTGCGCGTGATAATATTTTAAACTAGCCATGTGGCATTACTTGCTTGTCTAGTTATTCTTATTTTTTATACAAAAGTCTACTTTCTACTAGGATTTAAGACTGTAATTATGTACTGTATCGAGTAGAACTTTAAAAACAATTAAACGGTCATTAAGAACACTTAGAGTCGAAATGACAATTCGTTAATCACACAAAGTGTTGCCTCGTGTGGTAACCCGCAAAACTCGGCGAACTTCTGATATGTGGACAGCATAAAGCTTGGGCCTAAAATCGAACCCACAACCACAACTTGAACTACTACGTCATACGTGCAGTTGGTAGAACCTCCCAACGAAAGCTTATTGCATGCTGGTTTTAAAATACGTTTCTTACAAGCTTAAAGGTTCTGTCAGGTATAGTGTTTTAAACTGCTCATGCTGTTTTAAAATCTTAATAGGAACAGGCAAGCCTGCAGGCAAGGCATCGACATGTAATCAAGTTGATAGGTAGTTATGTCCTTATTTTTTGTAGATCTTTCCATACTTTATGAGGATGATAACAAGTTGATATAATTATTATTTATCAAATGTTATTAATACTTCCACTGGTCTGTTTTCAAAGGCCAAATCATTTCACTTTGTCATTTCATCGATATTCAGCTAGCTAATTTTAGATCTTAAATTAAGAGTACTTTTATCAATGTATAGGGTTGTTTATCAGACAGACGGTCTTAAAGAAGAAGTCTAAATATAGGGAATCAGGACCATGACGTCGTTATTGACTTCAAATACAAACTGTTCGGACATCGACAGCGGTCTCAAAAAGGGTTGTATTATAGATTTTATGCAATTTCGCACTTAAATTCAGAGCCATCAGGATCGACTTTATTTAAACTGGCATTTTTCCACTTTCTCATAAAAGCCTACACATTAGCGCATCTCATGAAAACACCACTTCATTTAATAAAAAGCCTTAATCAATAAACCAGGAACTTCATCATCATCAGCCTTTAACAGTCCACTGCTGGACTAGGCCTCTCCTTTAAAAGGAGGAATTGGCCTACTGTACCACGCTGGCCAAACGGGTTGGTATAGGATTTGTATCAAGTTTTCCCTCTCTTACAGTGCTGTTCTCTGCATAATATGCTCCCTCTGTCGGCTCTTACGACACCGATGGGATGATATGGGGTGGTGACAATCCGTATTCTTAACCCGTCACCACACGGACACCTACCCCACCTTAATTAATGGAAATATCGTGATGAGTCATGTAATCATTAAAACCACTTTTGTAAACGTGGAAAAACTTCAAGCCAAAAATACTTCAATAGAATATGGACAAATGGAAGCCGACTTCTCGGTATCAAAATGTGGACAGTAACCATAGCAACCATACCTTTGATTCTCGATTAACTTGAAGGATGGTTATGCGTGATTTCTAATTTGGATGTTTTGTGTTTGACCTTAATATTTAAGTGACGATACGATCGACGCTAGATAATAATTTCCCAGAAGTATTCATTTGCTACTTATACATAGGTAGATTGGTATTTGAAATAACTGATACAAGCAAAAAGCTTTCCACTCTATTGTAAAAGTAGAAGCAGAGTGCTTCGTGTGTTTGGGTAAAACTTTCCAAATATAGGTCCTGGCCGGTGACGCTAACTTGTTCAAAAAGGAAGGAAAAAATCAATCACTCCAGCTCGATTTCCAGATTTTTAAACATAGTTTCTGAAAACTGGTAAATCTAGGTTTCTTACGAAAGTGAATAACTTTCAATACTTTGCTCATATCCTGCTTTGTGTGACAACCAGTCCTAACTGCCTTCGTATTTATTATTTTATCTATTCAATATCTACGAATCAAGCTGTGAAGCGAAACAAAACATTTAAATACCTTTTAGTATTTAATTCTATTTATGGGAATTTCAATTATGCTTTGAGGGCAGACTTTCTAATACGAATGGATATTAGAATTTAAATATTTAGGACCTAAGTGCTATTTGGAACAATATAACCACGAATTTGGGATGACTCCCTAAGGAATATCTATTTTAGTAAGCTTTTGGGGAGTTGGTAAAGACCGTCCCGATTTTATTAGCTTAGTACTTTACTAGTATGTGGGTATAATATTATGTGTGCCTACACTTTTGGGGATACAGGTGTGAGACTATAAAAAATAGTACTTTATGGAATCTGCTAGCTTTATAGCTAGATGGACGATTGCCGAATTGCCGTGTAGAAGGCTGGAGAGCGCAAGCTAATATATTTGGCGACGAGCTTACGAAATGAAACGCTTATTCAAATCTTACTTGAACGGAATTCCTGTATTTCTCTGACGCCTTTATTGTATTCATGAATAGTATATACGTAATTTCGTTGTATATTTTGCTAGTAAGTTATGTAAATTATGCGTCAGTATCGATTGACCATTTTGTTGTCTATCGGAATGCTATTATTTATAACTCACTCTTTGTTCTTCTGCAATTATGTTCCCCACGTTACCGCTCTTATTAAGCGACCATCGCATAGTAAACGATGGTCCTTCAACAATTTATTGTAGCTACGGTCTATCTTCCTTTCTTTTTGCACTTTGCAGTTTAATTACGTGCGCTCTCTGAAGCACTTTTCTATTATGATTGTTCATATCGGCTTCTAATGACCTAAATACTAAATAAACTGTTTTCTTTATCGACCTGTGTGTAAGGGCACTTCGAACCTACATAATTTATCACTAAATTGAAGTGCATGTTTGTACTACTGCTTTAATTACAACGTTTAATCGTCAAGCGTTTTCGGTGTACGTTTATAGATAAATATTTTGACAGGCGGCGTAGCGTGAATAATTATAATTATTTATTGTATATACGAACAATCCATAACTAAACAAATCTTTTTAGGGTAACGTGTGGGGAACAGGTCCCTTTTACTAAATATTCGCTGTCTGTTCAGCTGTCTGTCTGTCCGTCAGCGGACTGTCTCTGACTCTGACTCTCATTAACTGTAATTCGTAGATGACTTAGTCAGTTACCTCCTAAGACCCTACCTATATTATGGTTATAACAGACTTTATCACATGGGGATAAGCTGAATATGCAACTATAATATAAGTGGTAATTTGTTGGCGTGCTACAAATTGCATTGCTTCACTATTTTAATCACTATGAGGTTGCGCCGCACTCTGGGGTGTGCATAACTACATGCCCTCTTTGGGTTGCTGAGTTGCTAGTCTTTAAGATCGTCTTCTAGGTAGTGCTTATCGTCATTGGTCCTAAAACTGTGAAGTGTGAATCCTGCCGCTGGTAAGCTCACGGAATCTGTTAGTAGACCGACCTTTTTATTTCTTTACATTTCATTATTTTTACTGAAAATTTGTATAAATATATCTTTTTCGATGATAAATCCCTTTATGTGCAAGTTAGAATCGCACTTCACCAGCTTTTTGTCATTTCACGAGACGCTCAGTAAATGACTTTTTATATTCCACTGGCCTCAGTGTGTTTGGGTAGCTGTCAACGGTGAGATATAGGTTCGCTTATATAGGTAATGGTAATGTTTGTTCAAATGCTACTTGCTTTATTGAGGAGAGTTCGAAGATAGTACGTTATAGCTTGCACAATAAAAAATGTCCTTGCCTTTCTGTGTAAATGGAAATCAGGGCTAGATAACCTACAAGTTGTCAATAATATCTGTATAGAACTTTTACTGTTGATTGTTTTTCGTGGGTTATAAAGATAACCCAGTTTGTTAACGAAATAGGAGTTGGTGGAGGTGCATTTTCCTCCAATATGCTTTTCATTAATATTCGCTATTTTGCTTAAGTATCAATCGTGGTAGAGGAGTTGCACTAAGAGAAGGATGAGCGGGATTTCTTGCACATCAAGATAATACAAGCTCAAAATAGAGAGAAACTAAGCCTCAAATTATCTATTGCCTTAAACTGTCTATATTGGTAGTATCCGGGTATAAATATTTTCTATCGATTGCTTGAATTAGAGGACAAAGTTTGACAGATTTTCTTCCACTTATTTAATATTATATGACGATAATATAACAAGTTTTAAAAGCGTAGGTGGTGTAGGTACTTATATTAAAGTAACATAATTATGCTCTATTTGTACGGCTTTCTCGACATTTAAACCGTAAAATTAATTAATTAATATTGTACAGCGAATACAAGTTGCGAAAGTTTCATATCATTATATACTAACTGTCAGTGTCACATTATGCAACGTTTCCTACTTGTAATACTTTTTGCGAAAGTCACTGAACTGAGAGATAAATTGACTAACTTACTTAAGAGCTTTGATTTCTAGAAGGTATTTCCCAGATATGATTTTTTGCACTTAGGTAATAAGTTATAATGTTATAATGGGTGAAACTTCTGCCTTCTTAATGCTGATTTATTATATTTTTCATGCTCAGTTACGTGAAAGGAGGACAAAATAATAAACATTCCTGTATCCCTAACATTTTTGTTCTGATAGTATTATACAGTTATATTCCGGGTCTGTTTCATTAAAATTTGTGGCTAGCTCTGAAAGTTGTTACTATATTTATGCACAAACTAACAAGTGCCGGTAGAGTTATATTTTATTAAATTTTACGTGTTCCTCTGAGAAAACAACATAGCATATATCAACAGCCTTTAACAGTCCACTGCTGGACCAGGCCTCTCCTTTGGAAGGAGGAATTGGCCTACTATACCACGCTGGCCAAACGGGTTGGTATCGGGTTTGTATCAAGTTTTCCTTCTTGTACAGTGCTGTTCTCTGCATAATATGCTCCCTCTGTCGGCTCTTACGACACCCATGGGATGATATGGAGTGGTTACATTCCGTATTCTTAATCCGTCACCACACGGACTAACAACATAGAATACTAATTCATATTTTTAATAAGCTTAATTATTTTTTGGTAGTGAAGTTGTTGCATTAACAAACATTATGTACACGTGTATTCGGAGCATAACTGAGAAGATAAAAAAAATGGAAATGTTCTGTTGACTTTTATGTCTTTCGCTTTATTTTTATGGACGATGGGTTAATAAACAGCCTTGTTTGCCGTAAAAGTTGTGAGATATGACTGAAGGGTTATGATTTAGAGGAGCATATCTGGTGCGGCTACGGCTATAATATCTTAGTGAATTGTTCAATAGGTACACCTGGTCGGAAAGGAAAATTGTCTTACAAGCAGTGTAACGGAAATATTTCCATAATTAGATGTAGGTATGCGTTCAGTATAAAAATACATTATGCAGTGTAATGATGTTATTGTAAATGTTACGATACTGGAGAATGTAGACCTGAGAATAAGCAGAACCAAGACAGAGTATATGTTCTGTGACTTTGGCGGTCTCTCCAGTCCTATACCCATTACACTTGGTGGTACACCTCTACCAGTATGCTCCGATTTCACTACCTAGATTCACTCCTGCAAGATGACGGCGAAATTGATCGGGATGTTAGGCAACGAATTAACGCAGGATGGATGAAATGGCGACAGGTCTCAGGCACAATATGCGATCACAAAATGCCTGTGAAAGCCGCATGTATAAGGCGTATGCTAGGTTAATTTTCTTGCCTCGAAGATCAGAAATAGGAGCCCTCGATGGGTATCGTGTACAGAGTTACTTAACGGCAGATGTACAGAGGGGCTAAAATTAGCTAATGCATTATTTTCATCGCGCAGTGTATACTAGTTTAGTGTCCATATAGAGAAAATGATTTGATTCAGAGTTTGGTTATTACTTACTATTGACATTAATTAGTTAATTATTCACAAATCTGTTTGTTGCAGCGCGAGCATCAGTTATATAAGTTATCTGTTTAAATATTAAAAGCCTTTCGATAACTGACTGCAATTATTTAGTATGGTATCAATACAGACAGACAAAGCACAGCCGAAACTACTGAGCGCAAGAAGTTGTTTAGCGTGTAGAGGTGCGGGTGGACTAAGAAGCGATTTCCCGAAATAATGACAGGACCTGACACTTGATTAAATAAAAAAATATGTATGAGCGGTCGTAGCCACGAGTTATCCTTTTGTATAGTTATATTAATCATTTTATATAGGTATTGTACGGGTAGTATAGTGAAGACCTGCAATCTTCACCATATTATCAAAAGTTGGCTGAACCTAGGAACCTAGCTAGATGGCAGCATTTGTGGCATAGCGCAAATTGGCAGATTCCTATATGATCGCCCAGTTTTTGTTCTTCTTATTACGAACCAATTGATTGTTG
This sequence comes from Euclidia mi, assembly GCA_944739405.2. NCBI lineage: Eukaryota > Metazoa > Arthropoda > Insecta > Lepidoptera > Erebidae > Euclidia > Euclidia mi. The sequence continues at coordinate 49,662,952 of OX123193.2, read as the reverse complement.
TCTAATTGAAGAATAATTATAAGGATTGTAACTGCCGTTGTTCTTAAAATCATTGATTACCGGTACCTACATTGTTTTAAGTATCTGAAGTTACCCGCTATGAATGTGATATTAAAAAGTGGGGCGGGTTAATTAACTTTTTAATTTCGAGATGAACCATTATTAATGAACCAGATTTCATATATACAGGGTATTTTTTTAAGTAGTTCGGATATTTTAGTATGTTATACATTTACGAAAATTAATAACGCATAAAACACGTATTTTTTATTTTTTTTATTTACCAAAAAATAACAAATTTATCGCTTATTAAAGAATATCTACTTGAAACAGATGTTCATGGTCACCCGATGGCTTATCAGCTGTGAGGTCAACGCACGCGACACAATAAAGCGTTCGGGCGCGCTACCTACCTACTATGCTACCTACACCGATCTGATACTGTGTTCTAGCTTCAAAATTATTGTTATTCACGTACCTACCGTGCTTCATCAGTCCATAGGATGTTCGCTTTGGCATTATTAATAAGCCATTCACACAAGACTCGTCGTGGTAGGTACTTGGTCTACTTCCTGAAGATGTTGTACCGGCTGGTAATCGTACGGATGGAGACCGGCTACGTTTAGCAGTCTCCACACTGCGGGCTGGCTCACACCGAAGCGACGTGTTGCATCGTATGTGCTCGTGGATCCCTTTCGAAGAATTCGAAGATCAAGTCTTCGACGTCAGTAGCCAGGCGAGGTCTGCCCTACCCTAGTACATGGCTAGGGGTTGTGAACTGACCATGATCCAAAAGCCTTTGGTTGGCCGCTAAAATAATCCGTTCACTTGGAACTACTGGGTTGTTAACTCCTTGAGCTTGCATACGAGGTACACTTTCTTGTTCGTACATTGTTCTAGCTGCACGAAGGCTTTCACCACTGAGTAAATAAATTAGTACGATTTCGTAGTACTCGCGATTTGAAAATCGTTGGGACGTCATTCTAACGACTTACGATACGACCGCCGCGTGCGTCGGCGCTTGCGCGATAGTGCGACACGTGCCACTTTCTCGATGCGCCGGAGTTGATTGGCGCGCGGCCGCACGCCGCGCGGCCATCACGGCACCACGCCCCGCACCCCGCGTCCTGCATCCCGCGCCCCTACACCTGTCGCATCGCGTAATAACGAATAACGTTGTGTCTATGATTTCCTTGTTTCTCGGATATTTTTACTCGGATTTGGTGGGATAAAAAAGTAAAAAGTTATTTATGGAAATGTGTTCTATTATTGATATAGAACCACAGAAAAAAATATCCGAACTACGTAAAAAATTACCCTGTATATTTAAAACGGTCAACGACTGTTAGAAAATTAAATAAGTTCTTTAAACTCTTTAGGTAATGGTAGCCTACGTGGTCACAATGTAAATATTTAAACGTCACACGGGTGTTGTTCCAGTGGACTTAGATGCTAGCTTATTAATTAACTTTTTTATTCTATAGGGTGCGATAGCCAAGTGGATATACCAACAGACTGCCATGCAGGTATCGGGTTCGAATCCACGGCGCGCACCAATGACTTTTCGGAGTTATGTGCGTATTGAATTGTTAATTATCGCTTGTCCCGTGCCTCGGAGAGCACGTTAAGCCGTCGGTCCCGGTTGTCATGAAGATCTTTGACAATCGTTACAGGGCGTCAGTACCTTCTAATATAAACTGACACTAGTCTAAACCATGGAATATCGCTATCCCTTCGGGTTGCGGAGGTCAGACAGGCAGTCGCTCTGTGGAAAAGCTAATATTCAGCCAAATCCGGTTAGACTAGTAAGCGGACCCCAGATTGAAACTGGAATAACGCTAAGAGGAAGAAGATTCTATAGGGTTATGCAAATATTCAGCAAATAGGTGTGCTTGTGAGCTATAATATCGGGTAAAAAATAGTTCTTTTTAAATATGAGTCACATAAAAATAACGTGTGGCATAAACCAAAATATGTAAACCAATATATAAAACTGAGTGACTGACAGACAACGCTCAGCTGAAACTACCGGGCACAAGAAGCTTAAACTTGACGTCTATGCTCGTTGGGGAGTGTAGGGTATCACCAAGGGAGAATTTTAGGAAAATCCTATAAAGTTTGAGTTTGAGTTTGTTTAAACTTTTTATTACAGTGACTTTATTTATAGCACGTGGATGAAATAAATAGCGTGAAAAAGCTAGTTCAAAATAAACATTAAAATTACACCTTAATATTCTTACTTACCAAATGAAGTAATTGTGGCTTCTACCTGAAAGAAAAATATTTATTAGATCGTATACGTTTTATAATTATTACAAGGAAGCTGGTAGCTCACCAATATTTTATCGGTACAGCCAAATGCTGCGATGATGACCACAGTAAAAAAACGGAACTTTAACTTTAAACTTGGGCAATCCCATCTGAACTCGAATAAACCTAATTTACGGTGGTTTAATAATTATTGGAAAAGCTAGGAGAAAAGTTTTTCTATGATGTAACTGAAATTCAGATTTCTACAGAATTACTCTACCTATATTTATTAAGATTCAATTTAAACGATTATGTTGCAAAAATTCAATTTATATATTTTATTTTCTGGTGTATATTTTTGCTAGCTTTACTTTTTCTGTGGTTGGTACATTTTAGATTTTACAATTTATTTTGAACATACCTATTTCAAACTTCACGCTATCGTAAATTGTTCATTACCGATACAAAATTAGATTGCCAAAAATAGTTGCATAAAATTCTCAATGTTGCCAAAATTTTTTTTTGCTTTATGCTTGCATCCGTCCGTTACCTTTAAGTGATTTTAGTTTCAGATTGTTATACGACACAATTGACTGCTTGACTGTATATAATTATTGTCAAACCCTAGACAATGATAGAACGCAAGTGTCTGGAGACAAGATACATCTGTTGAAAAATAAGTTGCCGACATCGCTTTCGACCAAGTGAGGATACTTGGTCCTCAATCTTGTGTATTGTTTTACTCAGAACTATCCATATTCACACATGGCAAATAACAACTTCATAATGCCGTGTTTATCACTTATCACTTAGTTTGTCTCTACACTTGTTGGTGACAGATTTTGATCATGTAAGTTTGATAGTACTCATCCTCAGTCGTGCTTTGTGGTGTAAAATGTCAATATAATTATATCTGGAATGATTAAAATAATTACTCGTAGTACGATACATTGATTACTTTAATAAATTAGAATGAAAACTACACCAATGATTGTTGACAACAGCATCGAATATAGAATCAGAATCAGAATCAGAATCTTTATTGGCAAAAAACTGTGACAATTGGTGTTAAACAGAAATACATATAAGATACAAGAATTTTGACCACAATATAGCAGCATGCCAATATTAATTGAATAAAATGTAAATTTACAATTATGTCAAATAAAATTAATCAAAATTAAGTAAATCAATATAAATAAATAACTAGATTGGATGTCAGTAAGATAGAATAAATTAAGAAAAAAGAAAATTAAGTTCTAATTAAATTAAATTGAATTAATTACATCACAAAAATATTGATACAAGTTAAAAATGTCACTTACAGCTAGAAAATAGACACAATAAAATAGATAAATTAAATAGCTACTGTGTAATTAAGTAAATTGTCATTTACATAATCTGCCAGAGTGTAGTAACATTTACTTATTAACAATTCGTTAAGCTTTTTCTTAAAAATATTAAACTCTGCTTCTTTGACTGTTCTGGGCAATTTATTCTATATCACAGATGCCTTATGAAAAATGCTTTTATACATCAGTGCAGTATTAGTTTTACGCACACAAAGTCTATGTACGTCTCGTTGTCTTCTATTATATAGATGTGAAGCCAGCATGAATAAATCAGGATTGCGTTTAACTAATACAGCAACTTCAAATATATATAAGCATGGCAAAGTTAACAATTTATGCTTAATAAAGTATGGACGACAGGTACATTTTAATGCAAACATGGCTCTAAAACATCTCTTCTGCATTTTGAAAACTATATCCCTATTCGTTGAGTTTCCCCAGAAAATTATTCCGTACCTTAGTACAGAAACGACTAGACCATGGTAAGCAGTTATAACGGAATTTACATCAGTTATTTGTACAAGTTCATGTAGGGCGTAAACGGAACTACTGACTCTTTTACAGAGCGCATCAATATGTGGCTTCCATGTGAGTTTGCTGTCAATAGTTAGCCCAAGGAATTTTGTTTTTTGGGTTTCACGTACCGGTTGACTTCCATGGTGAATATTTAGATTACTCAGTGGTCCAGCCCGTTGACTAAAGGACATAAACGTGGTTTTATCAATATTGATACGTAAATTATTTGCATCTAACCATGTTATGACATCTTGTAATGAGTTGTTTACTTCTTGCTCGTAAGTATTACTATTACAGCATTTAATTGCAACTGTGCTATCATCTGCATAGAGAGTCATTGGGTGTGATGTGGCTTTCGGCAGATCGTTAATGTAAAGAAGGAATAGGAGTGGTTCCAGGATGCTTCCCTGTGGCACACCATACATTATTTGCCGTTGTTTGGAGACGTATACAATTTCCTTTTTTGTTTTTACATCAACTTTAGTTATCTTAGTATATTGTACGCGGTTCTTGAAATACGTTTCGAGCAGTTTTAGAACATTACCTCTTATACCGTACCTTTCAAGCTTGGTTAGCAATATTTCATGGTCCACATAGTCAAACGCTTGCGTCATATCCATGAATATTGCGCATACCGGTGTGCGTTTATCCATATTAGTCATTACAAATTCCAAAAAATCGTAAATTGCCATATTTATTGACTTATTTCGCCTAAATCCCTTTTGTATCCCTATACTTAATTGAAACATCAATTTGCCTCTGTCCCAGCCTCAAATAATTATAATTATTGCTATTGGGCACTGATACAGTATAATTATATCGATTATTTATATGTATTAAGTAAATTAGCAATAATATTAATGTATGATTACATTACGTGTTTTAAATATAGAAACAATCACTGTGAGAGTTCATAGAATCATACAATACATCATATAAATAAATAAATAAAAAATAAAAAAGCCTTTTATTTCCTGCAAAAAAATAGTACTTAACAGAGTTTTTGTTTAGTTTGCTTATTTTCTAACTTATTATATAGTACACGCTTATTTTTATAATAACTTAATCTACAAGAACCCCTCCTCGGGTGAAGGCCTCCTCCAAAGAAGCCCAGATTTCTCTGTCTTGTGCTGTTTGTATCCAGACGGACTTGCCGTTTTGATGATGTCGTCTGCCCATCTCGTAAGCGGTCTTCCTCTCTGACGTTTTCCCCGTGGGCCTTTCCACAAAGTCACTCTTTTTGTCCATCTATCGTCTGTCAGCCTAGCTATATGTTCCGCCCACTTCCATTTCAATTTTTGCGTGAAGTTGAGCGCATCTGTGGCTTTGGTTATGCCCCTTATTTTTGTATGTCGTATTTTCTGGATTCTTTTGATCTTTAGCATGCTTCTTAAAGAAAAGCATCACATGTCAAAGAGGTCTAGCTCTTTGACATGTGATGATTTTCTTTTTTACTTTGCTCGTGTGTTTCCAGGTCTGGCAAGCGTAGGTTAGGCATGGTAGTAGGCAGCTGGGCATCACTTTTGTTTTTATCTTTACTGGCATATTGCTTTTAAAAATTTCTCTTAGGCTCTCTTTCTCTCTAGGCCAGGTGAGTTGCATTCGTCTCTCGATTTCTAAGCAGTTCTCCTTGTCGAAATTTATTTGTTTGCCTAGATAGATATATTTATTTGTGTATTTCAGTATTTCATTGTCCACAGTAATTGTCTTTTCAAAACTATTTGTCATCAGCATAGTTTTACTGAGGTTTATCTCTAAACCTATCTCCTTACTTGCTGCATTTAGGGAGTGTATCATAGTTTGTAATCGTGAGCTGGATTCTGATAGGAGTACTAAATCATCTGCATATATTAATAAAATATATTAATGCCGCAGGTTTTCCAGTCCAGCTTCCTTATTATCACTTCTAGGACGGCTATAAACAGTTTCGAGGAGATTGGGTCTTCCTGTCTTACTCCTTTTTATTGGATAACGATAATATTTCAAAGAGTAAGAAGAGTTAGAATTCTTGATCACTTTATTTCTTCGGAGGAGACACATAAAAATATTACAAGTCTGGTTTTGCGCACTTGACATAAGAAAAAGATACAGCGCCACATATGGCCAACTATGTTAACTAAAAATTTGTTTAGAAATACAATATACATTGTTTGAACACCTTTAAATTAATCTTTATTCAACACTCCCACTTTAATTTACTAGGTGTTATTTAGTATCTACTATAAAACCTTAAAACTTACTTTTATTCTTTATATGCCTTAACATTTCGTACGTTATGTACATATATAAACCAGAAACTTTTAATATTATATTTTTATATGTATAAACTATACAATATACATCTTATGTATTTTTCATTATCTTATCTCATTGTTATTAAACTTACTTACAGGCAATGCTTTAGTGAGAAAATCTGCCAGTTGGCATGTACTTTCTACATAATTAATATTAACAATTTTATTACTAACACTCTCTCTTATGAAATAGTACCTTATATCTATGTGTTTGCTTCTTTTATGAAATACAGGATTATTAATTTATTTAATTGTGCTCTGATTATCTATATTTAAAACAACAGAGTTCTGTGACTCCCCAATATCAAACAAAAATTGTCTGAGCCATAATATCTCTTTAGTGGCTTCACTAGCAGCCATATATTCTGCCTCGGTTGTAGATAATGCTACAGTATTTTGCTTGCGACTCGACCAAGTAACTGGACCCCCATTCATTAGAAAAATATAACCAGTATTAGATTTCCTAGAATCCAAATTACCAGCAAAATCGGAATCAGAGTAGCCAACTAATTCTGAATTACCTTTATAAACAATAGACATTTCTCTTGTATTTATCAAGTAACGCAAGATTCTTTTCACAGCAGTCACATGTGTAGGCCCTGGATTATTGACATATCTACTAACAATATTCACAGCATATGCTATATCAGGTCTAGATACAGATGTCAAAAATAACAATGCTCCCACTGCTTCTCGGTATGGGAAGTTTATGGACACACTACTTGCATTCTTAGACAAATGGACATTAACATCTGCAGGAGTACTGCTACATTTGGCATCTGACAAATTAAATTTACCTATTAATGCCTTAATATACTGTTTTTTACTTACACTTATATATCTCTCTGTTTTATTTATTTCCATTCCTATAAATGAATTAAAGTTTAAAATCTTTATAGCAAATTTTTGTTTCAAATCATTTAAGATGGCAGACAAAATAATGTTACATTTCAATAATAGCAAACCGTCGTCAACATAAAGAATTAATATAACTCTGACATTATTAAAATATCCAACAAATACACAATTATCAGATGGACATGGATTGAAACCATAAGTAGTTGAAATGAACAAAATTTCTTATTCCAACACCTAGAAGATTGTTTGAGTCCATATATAGATTTAATTAACTTACATACTTGTGATGGTTTGGCCTGGACACCCTCTGGCACCTCCATATATATGTCTTCAGCTAGCTCACCATATAAGAATGCTGTTTTGACATCAAATTGTTTTATCTAAAGATCTTCTCTCGCAGCAATGCTAAGTAACAATCTTATGGAGTCATACCTGCTAGTGGGGGAAAAAGTCTCATTAGAATCCAAACCTTTTACTTGAGTAAAACCTCGAGCACATAGTCTCGCTTTATATCTTTCAATTTCTCCATCTCTGTTCTTCTTTATGCTAAACACCCATTTACAAGTAACAGGTTTCTTATCAGTTCTCTCTGTAATTAACCAAGTATTATTATTTTCATGTGACTGAAGTTCTTCTGTTATGGCTTTCTTCCATTGAAGGCAATTTACACTTTTCAATGCCTCTTCATAAGTGCTTGGTATTTCAAACTCAGTCAAGTTTACTTCCATCCTGTTTTGCCGTCGAGAACGCAATGTAATATTTCTCTGTTGTTCATCTTCTAGATTGATATGTCTTGGGTGATAATAGGTATCATCTGTGTCTTCAAGACTCTTCATACTGTCATCTGAAGAAACTTCTAGAAACTCACTATGTTGATTCTGATCCTCGCTTTGTAAGGATGGCATTGACTGTTCTTTTTCTTCTACATTTAATTTCATTTCTATGTAATTCTGCCTTTGTTGTGGTATGCCAGATTCATGAAATTTTACATCCCGAGACACTGTAATCCTTTTTGTACTCTGGTCGTACATCCGGTAATTATCATTTTCATATCCAATTAACAACATTTTTTTACTTTTCTTATCTAGTTTCTTTCTTTTCTCTTAAGGTAGATGTACATATCCTATGGAACCAAAAATCCTTATATGTTGAAGGTTAGGTTTAACACCATGCCAGAGTTCAAATGGTGTGACATTTCCTGTTTGACTTGATGTATTCCTATTCAACAAATAAACTGCACAATTGACAGCTTCTGCCCACAAGTTTAAAGGAATGTCCTTCGCATATAACATACTTCTAGCACTCTCCATGATTGTGCGCATCTCTCTTTCTGCCCTTCCATTTTGCTGTGGGGTGTATGGGGCAGTACGCTCGTGGGTTATACCATGACTATCTGATACAGAAGGTTCCTCAATCGGGCCACATACATCACTGTATACAATTTGACCAGGCTTTGATGGGCATCTGTTAGATTTCAAAAAGGGGAATCTTGCTTGCTTCCCATATTGGCATGCCTCACATATGAAATTCTCTTTTCCTGTCAGTGTAACGGGAATAACACCACATTGACTCATGTTTTTAATTTCTTTTACATTTAAATGACCCATCCTCTCATGCTAAATTTTTATATCTGTCTGCACAACATTACAATTTTCTTGTATAATTGTTTTGACTTGTAATTCATTTACATTGTTTCCTGTCAGTTGTGCACTCATAACAACTGTTTTGTTCTTTATTATCATTGATTTTTCATTATTCTTTACTATGACATAGCCCTTCCGAGTGGCAGCTCCTTCTGAAAATAAATTTCTACGAAGGTCAGGCACATAGAGCACATTCTCAAGTACACGTTGCTCCCATTTTCCATTCACAAGTTTGTTTATCATAATAGTGCCGACACCACATACTTTAATGCTCTGCCTATTTCCTAGTTTAACTTCCTTGTCTATATCATAGCCTTGAGAATTATTAAATTCTGAAAAATAGTCGCGTCTAAATGACATATGCATCAACGCTCCACTGTCTAAAATCCATGCTTCTTCATTATTTTCAGATAAACTATATATTTCCGCACTAAATGCTAACATATCATGTGATTTCTGGTTCTTATTGTATGTTTTCTTTGGTTTCCTGCAGTCTCTTGCAAAGTGGTCTCTTTTATTACAATTGTAGCATGTAAATCTGTGACTTGAATTTCTTTGAATATCAAAATTACTCTTATTATCTTCCTTTCTCGTTTTAGAACTTCCTTTTGTTGCTACCAATGCAGTCTCATTTTTATTTGTGTCATGGGCAAGGCTTGTTTCCTCATCTATTAACCTAGATGTGAGATTTTGTATTGTTTGGCAATCTTTGTCGAGTGACAACCATGCTTGTCTAAGTGAACGAGATGTTGGTGGCAAAGTGCTTAAAATTTTTGTCATGACCGCTGTGTCACTAAGTTTCTTACCAGATTTTCTTAATTGTTTGGCCAGACTCTCAACCTTAGAGACATGTTGTGCCATTGTGTCGCTGGCACAATAGGCACAACACTATTGGTAAAACTTCTCATGAATAATCATTTTATTATATTCAGACTTCTGCTCATAAATAGCTTCTAGCTTATCCATGATCTCCTTTGCAGTCTCGCAGTTTTCTATCAGGGATATTTGGTTCAAATCCATTGACGATGTCAAAATAAACATGGCCATGCCATCGTCCTTTTTCCACTGCACTTGCGAGCCAGTTTCTTTAGGTTTTTCGAAATCAATTTTTAGTCCTTTTGCCCTCAATGCGCATTTTACCTGAAACCTCCATTGCTTAAAGTTTCTACCATCGAACTTTTCAATCTTCATGGAATTGGTAACCTCCATTTTGTAAGATTGCTACACCACAAGTTATGTGAAAATTACGTCCGTAAAAATCTTGTTCTTGACTCAACTTTTCGTCTAAATAATTATGCGCCGCAATGCCTGGGCCCATAACCTATTGGATGACGATAATATTTCAAAGAATAAGAAGAGTTAGAATTCTTGATCATTTTATTTCTTCGAAGGAGACACATAAAAATATTACAAGTCTGGTTTTGCGCACTTGACATAAGAAAAAGATACAGCGCCACATGCGGCCAACTATGTTAACTAAAAATTCGTTTAGAAATACAATATACATTGTTTGAACACCTTTAAATTAATCTTTATTCAACACTCTTTTTATGGGAAAACTTGGGCCCGCAATTTCCAATTTGACTCTACCTCTATTGTTTTCATATATATTCTTTATTATTTGAATGTACACACTGTCTACCCCTTGCTGTATTAGCGCCTTCCATATACTCAGATGTGATACCGTGTCGAACGCTTTTTTGTAGTCGATGAAAACGATGTATAAGTCTCTTCGATTTTCTTGGTATTTCTCAATCAGTAGTTCAAGAGTGTGAATATGGTCTATGGTCGAGTAATTCTTCCTAAATCCTGCTGCTATGGGTTGTTGGGCTTCTAGTTTGATGCTCATTCTTTCGTCTATGAGAGAAGAGAAAAGTTTGCAACCACTTGGCAGCAAGCTAATTGGCCTGTAGTTTCCTACATCTTTTGGATCCCCCTTTTTATAAATTAATATTATATCTAACTCGGACCATTGTGTAAGTGTTTTTGAAGATTCCAAGATACGGTTTAAAAGTTGAGTTAGCGGTTCAGCCAGAAGCGATACTGCCGATTTCATGGCTTCATTAGTGATATTGTCTGAGCAGGGGCTTTTATTTTCTTTTAATCTATTTATTGCTTGTACTACTTCTGTTATAGTGAACGGTATGTATTTTGTTGTATTTTCATCCAGTCGATTTTTATTTATCAGGATGAGGATTTTCCTCGCAGTTTCCGCTTTCTTGGACGCTATACAGTGATTTGTAGAAATTCGTGGCAATTTCTAAAACTTATTGTCGTCTCTTTAGGGTTTTTCCGTCACTCTTTAAACCCTAGATCCATGTCTTATTTCTGCGTAGTTCTTGAAAAGCTCTTTTTGAGCTGCCTGTTTGAACTAAGTATTTCTCAATGGTGTTAGATCTGTATCGTGTATAGTCGAGGTTTATGCGCTTGCTTATAATTTTGTATAACGCTGAGAGCTCGTTTTTTATAGTAGGTCTATAAAAAACGACGTTTTGTTTTTTTGTATTTTGTAGTAGCTTCCTTCTTTCCAAAAGATAATATTTTATGTCTTTTATTTGTGTTTTTACTAGGTATTTGGGCTTTTTGCAGACTGTGAGTGATTGTATTTATTATGTTGTTATAATAGGATTGTACTGTAGTATTTTCTTGAGGGTTTAGTAAATTTGGTAAGCTTGCTGAGATATACTCGTTATATCGAATTATTTCCTCCTCGCTCTTCAGACTAGAGTATTGGTTTTTCTGTAAGAAACCAGCCCGGCTTCTTTTTGTTTTTGATAGTTTTATTGTGGCTCTGATAGGTTTATGATCTGAAGAAAAGTTGAAATTTAGCACTTCGATATTTTCTACCATGCTAGGTCTGTTTGACAGAATGTAGTCTATTTCATTCTTATATACACCGTTAGGTGAGCGCCATGTCCATCTTCGATTGCATTTCTTTGAAAAATAAGTATTTAAAATTGCTGTTCTGTTCTCTAGAGCAAAGTCGATAAGTCTTTGTCCTCTTGCGTTTCTTGTACCGTAGCCGTATGGTTTTGTAATCAAGTATTCGTCAGTTCTAGGTTGGCCTATTTCAGCATTGAAATCACCCATGATTATATATGTATCGTGTGCAAGATCTATGGCTTTATACAAGTCCGCATAAAAGTTTTCAATTTCTTCTTCTTTTGCTGCCTCAGTAGGCATACGATTGTATAATTGTCATTTTTTATCCTGTAATTTTAAGTTTAGTAGTGCAACTCTTTCTGATATTCCGATGAAGCTTGCTATGGTTCTCTTGAGTTCTAATTTAATTAGGAAGCCGACCCTGTACTGTCCCTGTGTCTGTCCTGTGTAGCAGAGTATGCAGTTTTTATATTCTTCGATGTTTGTACCCAAGCGTCGGATTTCCGATAGTCCAATTATATCAAAATGTATGTTTATAAGTGCTTCTATGAGTTCTAGTAGTCACCCATACGACGACAACCTTCTGACATTGTATGTTAGTACATGGAGTTTATTGCTTGATCTGGTTGTATGGTGTTGTATTATTTTATTCGTTTTCTTCTTTGGAGGGTTATTTTACATCATATATGTAAATAAAATTACTTTTACTGACTTACATTATCATCGCAGTGCCTAAACTACTGAAGCTAGAGACATGATATTTACATGATAGGACACTGGGTTCCTTTTATAATGTGAGCACCTTCTTAAGAAGGATTATTTAAAATATTCCATTTTTAGGTGGACAAAAACCAGTTGAGAGTTTGCTTGAAACTCTACATATAAGGAACTCCATTTTAGGGAACAGCTGCTAAAATATATTACTCACAGATATATCTTACATCAAACATTGATTATGTGCGAGAATGAACACAGCAAACCTAAAGATAAAAAGCAGATTTGTTTTTGTGATTATTATGGTGAGGAAGAGTTAATTGTAAAAGTGTGTACTGAAATCGCTTTTTTTAAATTTATTTATTATTAATAATCATAAACATTTGTCACAGAATATTAACAGTTATAACTCTCAAAACAAAACGTAAATTACCAGTATTTTGGCTGAAGGTCACAAATGCTAGATCATTATCTTTCATGGGGAGGAGGTAGACAATTAAAAAAAAGTATTATTATATTTATCTTGTCACAAATCCGGTTTGCCTGTAAGAGCTGAAAATATTTTTTTAGCCGACAATTGGAACAAAGGTTTTCTCATCACCGTGCCTAAGAAAGGACACCTAAGTGAATGTGGAAATTGGAGAGGCTTAATTTGGCATTACCTAACCTTAGATCCCGTTTAAGATACTATACAAAATCATCCTCGACAGATCATCTAGGGCCATTGAACCTCTCCTTTGCAAAGAGCAGGCTGGTTTCACACGAACAGATTGTACACGGACCAGATACTGAGCTGGCCGCGAACGGGCGTGTACCAGTTAAGTGCGAAATTTGCCGAACGATGCACGAAAATTCACGAACACAGGAGATTTGGTGAGGCCGAAAGTTTCGGCCACTTTTTGGCCGAAACCGAAACTACAGCCGAAACTAGATTTATGGGCCGAAACTGGCCGAATCCGGCCGAAACCGAAACTTTCGGTCGGTCACTATAAATTACATTAATGTTAACTGTACTAGTAGTTACTTCTACCGACCGATTAACTATAATCGTATAATAATTTAGTCCATAATGTATTGTGTCGAGTACTAGAATAACCTAATCAGCCGAATGATTTATTATTCATAAAAAAATATACTTAGATTGTTGGTTCTGCTGTACCTTAATGTAATACATTACCATAATATAACCGAGACATTAAAAATATGACAGCCTGTAAGTAATCCTATTTATATTTAAGCACCAATATTTAATTAGGTTTCAAAGACACATTTACAAAAAGAAAACAAACAAAATGATTAAATTCTCTGCAAATAATCCCGTCAGAATGATACCATTACGTCATAAATACGTCTTGGGAGAGCGCGTAGCAAGAAATACTTTATTCAAAGATTTGGAAGGCACAAACAATCTCTAAGGCGAAATTTGCTTACGGCAAATCATATTTATAAATATTACCTTGTCACGGCTGGGGATAAAGTACAAGATCAGCGTCTGTATAAAACAATATCATCAATCCATGTGAGCGTTATGCTAACGTCGGCGACGCGTACGCAATATGTCTGCGTCTTTGGAGTTCCCTCGCTCTGATTTTTTTACTACTGAGGGGCCACAAGTATGTAAGTTGGATTTATCAATGAAATTACTTATTGCCTTTTATTTTTTGTAATATTATAAAGCTGAAAAGTTTCCTTGTTTACTTGAACGCGCAAAAAATAATCGGAAATCCAAATCGGACCAGTAGTTCCTGAGATTACTCAGGAGCTACTGGTCCGATTTGGATAATTATTTTTGTGCTGGATAACCCATTTATTGGGGAAGACTCATATATAGGTTATGTATAATAACATGCTATGAGCCACGAGTGCGGAGCAGTAGCCATAAATAATGCGAGTGTAACCGCGGACTCATCTAGTTTATCATAAGAGCATAGTTGGATCCGGGGCTTCAAGATGCATTTGAGTCTTGAATGCAACTGGAAGAACGCCAGGACCATAGTTATAATGTCTGGTGCTGCGTTGAAGCTTAGGCCCGAAAGGGATAGAGCTGGGTTTTCTCATTAAAAAAACCTTGCTACTAAAGTACGGAACACATACATACGATTCACACTTCACTTATTTCATACAAATGTCATGCTCTTGATCCATATCGTGCACGGTGGTAATAATAAGTATTGTGTTCTAGATGTTTTTTTTTAGACTCACGCTTATCATCCCCGAGGCAGAGGTGTAATATTACACCCACATTTCGCCATGAATTTTAATGGTCCTACGTAATAGAGGGCGTGCCTATTGCCGTTACCGGGCACATCAGCAGACTCCGCGCTGCTACTGAGAATTCAGAAAAACCCAGTAACAATTTTGCCCGACCCGGGAATCGAACCCGGGACCTCCGATCAGCAGTCGCATACGCTATCCACCGGACCACGGAGACAGATCTAGATGTAACATTGTTATATTATTATTTAATTCAATTTTTAAAGACATTCGGTTACTACTCAAAACAAATATTATTCGGCCATGTTTATATTAAATTGGTTTACTAACAGATTTCTATAATAAATTCATTTCTAGCGTAAAAATCCAACGCGTGTTTTCTCACAAACAACAAAATAACATGAATTTCTCAATACAACTTGAATAATATTATTATGTATTTATGACGATCTCTGCGATATTTGTAAACCAATTTATGTGATGATATTATATGAAGGAAGCATTTGAATTGTTTTACAAGTTTAATGAACCGTAGGCTTAAATTATGTGGTCATGTGTCACAAGTTGTAATGTTATTTCGAGTGCTTGCTCTTTGTTTATCTTGTTATGATAGGTGAGGTGAGTTGAACCTTATTTAATCAAATTAAACCTTAATAATAAATAAAGAAACAAAAATAGCTACGAAAATTTCACTGGCAAAAGACATCATCAGCATCGTCGGAGCGTTCTTCCGGTTGCATCCAAGCCTTTGTCTTGGAGGCCGAGGAGCGCTATCCTATCTCCAAATAAATAAAATTTCCATTATATCTACAAAGAGGTAAATATATAATATAATGTCATAAGGTATAATGTGAACATTAATTATAACAGAGGTAGTTGTAGGTCTTAGTTCGATTGCGACAAAGTACGCTAACCACGATTCGTTCGCCGAGATGGGGCGTCGAGGACTCCGCAAAGGTTTTATTAAGAAGGTGTCGGATGATCTTAGAAACCTCCTCCAGCACTCACAAAATCAACTTATAACTGGCGAAGCGGATGTCCCGCTGTAGCGTGTCCACCGCGAAATCAGAAAATAAATATATAAAAATAAAGCAGCATGGGTAGGCTCGTAGCTAGATTCTATATACAGTTTCAGCGGTGGTCATTATGTATTACCAACGATACAATGTAAATATGCCGTACTAGATTCTCAACTAAATTGCACAATAATTACGGCCAAGATTATACCACGGAGAACGTACGTCGATTCCAATGTTTTTATCGCTACTTATTACTAAGTTATTTGGCTAATAATACAAATTGTTTGTATAATTTTTAGGCAAGACTGAGAATTAGGTTGTGTATCATCTTAAAAGTTTAATTTGAGTACGATTCTGAAACTTATTCTTTACTCGCTTTCTTAACAAAGTTCTACTACTACTACGGGAAAGTTTGTGGAGATGCATGAATGAATGGACGTGTACCTACTCTTTCATACAATTAAGACCCGAAAATTATTTTGTTTAATTTGTAAATTGTTTAATTATTATTTATTTGGTTAATCTTTCAAATATAGAACTTACATAATATTTGATACCTCTACATTTCTGGGTATATTTTAGTTAAAACGCAAATTCGCATTTTTGTGGGATACAACAACTGACGTGGGAGGTATCACTCTATAAGCTCATCGCATGTCAAAACATAGAAAATAGAAAAGCACAAAATATATGCGTATAAATGCTCACGTTTGCCCCTACGGCGTTATATAAAAAGAAAAATAACATTTTTATTTTGTAAGCAGATAGCGTAGCTTATACTCTACAAATGTGTCATTGATATGATATAAATGATGTAGTAGGATTAAGTTTTAATACGGCGCAAGGGCGGTGTCGCCGGTGGCAGTTTTCTTCGGTCTTCATTATGTCGAAAAGGAGATTAATAAATGGTGTTCTCTCAAATAGAAATAACTGAAAGAATAGAGTAATATCTTACTTTTATCTCAAGGGTGATGTTTATAACCCGTTTTTATATTGGGTAAATATAAAATTGTATAAATGTGAAGAGAATGTTGCATTAAATACTTTTTTCGGTTGACTGTTTGGCTACTAACAGAGCTGGCATTATAATAATTTTATTATAATGTGGTAGTATATAGAATAACTATTGAATGTAACTGTAGTTGAGTTTAGTCGAATATTTCGATCTTCAGTCATGGATGTATAAAATAACACTCACTGCTTTTAATTGTAGTACCTAATTAGTATTTTAACTTGATTGTTTTTGTTTTACAAGTCTATTCCGGTATTTAGACTATTTAGCAACATATGAATCTGATTCTACTAACAAAATCGAAATATTATTTTCGAAAGACTAGCTATACATTACCTAACGAGAGCGTAGTAAGGAGCTGCCTTTTTCAATAATTTAGGGGCAGTAGATTCCAGAATCGTTTAAAATCTAAAAGCAGCCTAATATTTCTATAAATTACTATATACTTTGTTATATAACATTTTAATCAGTTTTTATTACCACCAACTAAGCACATTGCCAGCATTCACGGCATCAACAAGAATAAAGTTAAAAAATATTTTTATGTAATGTTGGTCGCAGGTTGTGAAATTTCTTAAATTATCAACAGGAGAGTCATAAAAAATAAAGACGAAAGTGATTTGTGTACTAAATGTCAGTGGCTAATGCTCAAAAGTTAAATAGTGACTTGAATCTGTATAAAGAAGCTTATAAAGTATTAAATAAAATAGTCTAATTCGAGGCGTAATAAACATAAATTATTATATTTGTTTTGAGTGTAACATTAAGTTGTTGGTGGCAAAGTTGACGAAGAAAAATGGAAGGTATCTCAAAGTAGGAAGATATATTATTGAAAGACACTATTTTCTCTTCCACAGATCCTGTGCAAAATGAGCTGTAGACGGGTGCCAGCTTGCCATGTTAGCATATGGAAGGGCATCTAATCTGACAAGATTGGCTACAGTACGAAGCGAGCTTCATTCAACATTCACAAGCTACCACGACGATAACTCAATTATTACCGTATACCTATAAAGTACAAACTACCTTTACTAATCAAACGCAGTGAAAAAGATTGTGAGTGAAATAGAGGCTTGATGACCCTGACATAGTTTAGATTAGATAACTTTCCCTGCTTTTTGATGTGCCTATGTATATGATTTTAATTAAAAATATTTCAATTTGTTATGCATCATTATACGCGATTGCCTTTAAAATTAATAAAATTCGTAGCGGTCCTTAGGCACCTATACGATTTTCGCTTACGGTCGAATGACCCGTAGTCCATTCAGTTTGGACCGTTCAGACTAAACACTCGTTCAAGCGATATCTAGTTATAAACGATCGTTACAAAACTTGTTTGTCCGAAAGTTTGCTTCAAATAGTCGCCGAAATGGCGCAAAGGTTTTCAGTGCCAAATTTAGAAATTAAACAGTTTACCAGTTGGGTGGATATGAATAAATATGCATAATGCTATTCATTCAAAGTCGCGATATATAATATAATATAATAATTTATTTATTTTCTCTCAAAAAACTACATATTATATATAGAAACAATAAAATTTGTTGTCAATACGGCTGTTGAACAAGACCTTTGTGAGAGAACTGGAGTCTGTAGTAGGTTCGAAACCTGTATGACAAATCTCCAGGCCCCTCTCTAACAAATTTACATCATAATCTGCTGATGTTTACATTAATTTGAAAATAGATATAACTGTCTCATAAAATAAGGGTTGCAAGAGAACATGGTACAAGATATTATGATAAATTATATATATTTTTTAAAACTAAAAGCATGCATACAGTATATTTGTGTGTATGTGTTGGAGTGTGTGTGTATGTGTTGGAGTGTGTGTGTATGTGAGTGTGTGTGTATGTGTGTGTGTATGTTTGTTTGTACTTGTGTGTGTATGTTTGTACATGTGGGTGGGATTTTATGTGAAAACATGCGTGTCGGGTGTATTTGTGCGTATCTATGTGTGTAAGTGTGTGTGTATGTGGGAGATAGATATCATTATTGTAGGGCAACAAGAATCTGTTCTAAGTCATCATACTTAAGACCACGCAACCAGTTTGAGACAGTTTTTTTACATTTAGTTCTGCACATCGGGTAGATATTTAAGATTTTATTTACCTTATTATAAATAAAGCTGCTAATATAACAAAAGTGATGCTGCGCTAATCTAGTCCGTAACGATTGCGTTTGGCATACGGTATGTTTACGACGATTTGTTGCGAATTTTGATGGTTCGTAAGGAATCCGTGAATGAGTAGTTAAAATGGTATTTAAGATAAATAATTGCCGAACTGAGAGGACATCACAAGTTTCGTATAGTTTGGTAGTAGGAAAATGAAAAGGCAATTTCCATCCAACTTTAAGAAGTGCCCTCTGAGCACGTTCTAACTTCAACAAATGGGTTTTATCCGTTCCACCCCAAGTAACTATACAGTATTGAGTAAGTGATTGGCACAGAGCCAAGTACACTTGTCTAAGAATCCCTGTATCGGCAACATTTCGGAGTCCCTTAAAGACATACATTAATTTACGCAATCTAGAGGCAAGTGTGTCAATGTGGCAATGGTATGAAAGAACATCATCTAGCTGTACACCTAAGTATTTTATACATTCAGTTCTGTGTAGTTTGGGACAACTGCAATGCATATGTGATAGTGAACTGTAGGAATGTGCAATCAAGGTGTGGGAACCATTCATGCATTTACCTTGGGATGAGAGTGAGAATGCAAGGTTGTTTTGTCCACGTTCAATGTTAACAAGTTATTAGTTAGCCAAGTTACCACTGCGTTGAGTCCTAACTGAGCGTGACTGAAAGCCAACTCCCATGAAGATGCATGAAATATTAGAGCAGTATCATCGGCGTAGGTAAAAATTGAACCATTTTGGAGATTGAGCTGACAGAGGTCGTTGATGTAAATTAAAAATAATGTTGGACCGATGATACTACCCTGAGGCACTCCATAGGATATAGGTAGTTCCTCACTAATCCAATCTCCAATTTTCAGATATTGGCGCCCACCAGTTAGGTAGCTCTTGAAAAGAGAGAGTTGTTCGCCGCGTATACCAATGTTTTCAAGTTTAGTAATGAGCATGATAACAGACAGACACAGCTAGTTCTAAATAAAATAGTTCAAATGCTAATAAATGTTTTATAACTGGGATCGCTGAACATTGAAGATTTGGTAAGTTATTCAAAAGTACTTAGCATGGACAATATTAGAGGAATATTAGTTTTCAGATATATGGAGTATTGAAGCTCGGCTGCAAGCAAATGAATGAACGTTTTGAATATTGAATCTGTATGATAGGAGATAAAGGATTTCTGTTTTCGATGTGGTTCGCTTTATTGACCCCGTGAAATATTGTGGCATTTTAGTTTGCCAAACGCTATTCATGTAGCACCACTGCTACAAGATATTTGCAGATACTTCGGTGGTTTTATTAGGTAGGTCTCGAACGCCCTGTGGAGGAGAGACACATAGAGGGTATGTTACTTTTCACTATAGGCGTTCGAGGCACAAATCAACTTAAAAAGTACTTAATACCTGTACTAGACAAATATTTTTATAATCAAACAATCAAGATACCTACGCAAATATGTAAAAGAGGTAAGTTTTAATGTCTCCTCAGTAGTAAAGCGTAGATCACAAAGGTATGGAATATCACACTAGTTTGTTACAATATTGTTAGATATCATTCATTGAGCGTGAATTTGCTTTTATTGCCACAATAATCGCTAAATCCACGCCCCACTCGCCGACACTCCCGTGAAAACTTCAGATATTTTATTTGTTTTTCCTGTTCAGCTGTCTAGTGAATTTCGTCATGAGGGATGATGACATGAACAATTATTACGCGATCCTCTGATCGATCTGTTAACACGTCAAGTTTGTTGGCTACTACTGTCCTGTTTGTGACAAAAGGTCGATCACAGTACAATGTGTTGTGACAATTTTTGGGACAACAACAACTAACACCTTCTATCGTGGAATAAAAAAGACAACCGACACTGGCGTCATGTAACGGATACGGCGGCACTACATCCTACATCATGCAATTAAAGTTCTCGCACGCGATGACTATAATTATGAGTTTTTGAGTGCTTCCGTCAGGCTACAGTCCAACAGGCATTATCGTCTAGCCTGGCCAGAGGATCATCCCTCTAGTTAGAAGAAGCAACCAAACCTTATTCCTCCAAAATGCTATTTCATGCTGGTATTTTATATTTTGCACAAAATCCAAAACGGATAGCAAGATCCAGACACCAGACAGTCTTATCTTAAAGGTTTTAATTTGTAACCCCTCAAAAAGTCACGGCCTTTGTAAGAAATTTTGAGCTCAGCGATTAAATTTAATTTTTATGCTTGCTAAACAACTAAGCTTGTTTTAGTCTAGACAATGTATATCTACAAAATACCCCACAAAGCAGCGCGTCTTTAATTATTATAATATACTTTTATCTTCGCTATTGAGCTACATGTACACTAAAGAGGACATTGCTGACAAAACGTAAGTCAGTTCTTACAAGAAACATGAGAAAAATAAATGATAATTTATATTTGTTTTTCATATTTTTTTCTTGGTCATCGTCGATATCTGATTCAGGCGTGAAAACATGTAATGTCGTGCATCGCATCGCAATTCGATGATTGATGATTTGATGTTCCCGATGTCTTTCTAATTAATTGTAACTTGTATCTCGATGATCTACGGTAATGAAATAAGCGCAAAGTAACTTTGTTTGTTTGTAACGTTTCTTTTTTATGAAAGGGGTAAGGCACCTGCTTCTTTTACTTTTTTAATGACTTGAAATTTATTTGAGTTATAATTTAAAAGTATTCTTCTTTATCATTTCTGTTAAGGTCCATGTTTGTTTTGGGTGTGATTGCTTGTCAGACTGGAGATCGAATCAGTTTTTCTTTTCATTGTTGGTGCACAAGACGAGTGTGCTTTCATAGTAATGCTGCTGTGTACGACCTAAAGGTACATGTTCAAAATAACACAGACTACAATACATTATAATGTTGAGATGCCAAATCAGCGAATAAGCAATGTATGCACAAGGAGTATAGTGATTATCCTAAATTGGGGAAATTAATTAACAATACAAAAGTAAGATAATAGTGTCACCTTTCGATTTCACTTCCAGATAATCCCTAAGTACTTACTTGGATAAAACTCGTAGTTACCTATACCATAGTAGCTTATTCAGCTCTTCCATTATTTTGTTTTGTGTTTCAGTACCACCCTTTGAGTGGCTAGAGGCGCCACAACTAGTTAAACTCATTGTTAAGTAATAAATCAACAAGGTTAGTTAATGGAAGGTCAGCCATTTTGGCGTTTTTAGTTTAATTGTCCTCTTGTTTTCTGAGAGAACTTTAAAAAACCGGTAGCTATAGGTTTTCAGGCCTGTGCGCTTTCTATCAGATTGGTGAGTATTATAGAATTTCTTGACAATTATTTTAAGCCTTCGGAGGTAAAAAAATTATAAGTGGACGCTACTTAAAGATAAGCTGTAATCCTACAGAAAATATGATTGTATTCTTTCATCTATCTGTATCTGATGTTAAAATTTTTGTAAAGTTACTCCGATTTATACCGCTATAATTTATTTATGAGATGTGAATGTCACTTATCGGAAAACTAAATGAAGTATTGGAAAACGATGCTCACATAAATAAGAAATATCTCAGATTCTTACCACAAGGCAGTTCTAGCAATCTATAACAAAATCTCATTTCTGTCTAACGCCAAAATTGAATTACGTGAATCAGCAAATCGAGACACGGTGTCGATTTGTTGGTCAGTCAATCAGGCGTATTTTCCTCTCTATCTACATATAATATATACATATTAGAAGGAAGGGTACATCCGGAGAGTAATATATTTTCTGGACGGAAGAGAGAATAAAGAAAATATCAACAGCTTATCATTCCGCGCAAGTTGGAGGAGTTAACGGAGCGAACGCTGGCTGGGAGGAGGGTCAGCAAATATCTAACAATTTAATAGATACCCCGGCTTTGATATCTATATATTTAATATGAAAGGTATATTATTACCTGAGTAAAACAGATTCTGTATTATTTTTTCTGTCTATTTGGTGTTTTTGTAATCAGATAGACTCATGCGTTTGGGATATTGATTTAATATGTATTATTTCTTTATTTTTAGAGTTCGATGATTAACTAATCAGTATATTTCACGGTAATAGCTTTGTCACCATTTATATTAATGGAAGCCATTACTTAAATAAGAAGTTATTTCTAATAGAAAATTACAAACGGCGGAACACGAAGATTGGCAATAAGATTAGTGATATTCACGTGCTCTAAATGCTCTAGTTCGCTTTTTAATCAATCCAAACTTGATGGATGTTCTGCAGCAGAGCAATTGCCGTATAACTTTGGAACCCAAGAGTTTGAACTCATTCTTTGCTTTAGTCCTGATTCAGGATATTTGAGTGTACTGACTTGCGATAAGGACTTCCCTAGATCTCCATGACAGCCGTGAACATCAGCTTAATGTGCTATTTGAAGCACGGTAAAGGCGTGACTTTTTGTGACCGGTTACCCATACATAAACTAGATGGTGATGAACGTTCTTGCCTACGTGAATTTATTGATTCGCGCGGTCGACACTTTTATTAAATTACTGCACATAATAATATGGTCTAGTGGCTTAAGCGCTCGCCTCAGTGTGACTAGAACTACGCTTAGTGTTGTGGGTTCGATTCCCTCACGAGATAACTGTACACCTTCAAAGTCATGTAGCGCTACCTACTTTGTGTGATTCACGAATAGTACTGGGTATACTTTGTTTGCATTGATTGAATTCTGTGAAAAGTACCCCGCGACACCGAATTCATTCCTAGTGCAAGACTTGTCATAAAATAAGTGACTATAAAATGTATTCGGCCGTCGTGACGTATCACGACTTCTGAATAAATAAATCACTATGCCACCGTAACAAGCGCACTAATTTTGCGTAAAAATATGACAGTGAACTATGCGTGCTGTTTTATTTCAATTGTACCTATTATATCACTGTCAAGTACTTTACTCGCCTGAACGATGAGGATGTTAAGCCGCGTACAGATTTGTGAAACGTAGCATGCAATGTAACATGAAAGGAGCATTTCATAAGTGTGGACGCAGGGCTCGCACATGGCGCGCACGAACCGAGCATGACGTGGTCGCATTTGTTTCCAGCATGCACGTGGCGAACATAGCTCAGTCTGTCGAGAACACGCGAAGAGAATGGATTGTGATGACCAGTTGGCTACATTGATTGTTGACCCTTCATTGATTGTCATCAATCACGTGATAAAAAGACGCCGAAGACCTCGACGTTGGTGGCGCACATACTTTTACAGTCAGAGAGCTGGTGCACAATTGATGGCCGACATGAGATTAACCAGACAATATCAAAATTTCACAAGGATGACTCCAACGACATTCGAAACTCTACTCCAATTAGTCAGTTAGCTGTGTTTTCTTCCATGGTTCACGCGCGTTCCGCAGTACAAACACACGCAACCCGTCCACACTGGCCTCCGTGCACACTGCGCGCCCCTTTGTGTTCGGCGAAAAAACTGACAAATGGCGGATCGCGGCGCGCACGAGTTGTAATGCTCTGTTCGCGCGCGTAGTGTGCGCGGTTCGTGCGCGCAAGGCGTCCACACTATGGGAATTCTGTTACATTGCATGATACGTTGCGACAATGTGGACGGCAAATTCTTTCATTGCGTGTTACATTGCATGTTACATTTCGTAAGTCTGTACCCGGCTTTAAGGGTCGTATTTTATCACGCCATGATATATGACTGGAAACAGATGGGACAGGCAAACCGAGTACTATCGGCCACCTAGTGTCGTATGTTATGTATGATCAAAATGGCAGAATAAGCTTTATGGAGGTATTCAGAACACGTCAAACTATGGAATAAATAGCCATGTTTTAATGCATGTGATAAAATCACCTTGTCATTCACAATTCGCGAACTAGTTTTGACTTACTCAAGATAGCTCGTTTGATATTTTACATGTTTGTAGACTTACGAAGACGTGAAGTTATTTTAGTTTGAGAGTACGGATCGCAAGAGAGAAAACGGTAAGATGATGATGATCACGCCTTGTTTTACTAAGAATTCTAACAAAATGTTTAGAGCAGACTATCTATAGGACTGGACGCCAAGTGGAAAGACCGACAGACTGCTACGCAGAGGGTCTCGGGTTCGAATCCACGGCGCACACCAATGACTTTTCGAAGTTAAGTCTGTATTAAACTGTTAATTATTGCTTTATTATCGGTGAAGGAAAACATCTTTAGGAACCTGCATGTCTGAGAGTTCTCCATAATATTCTCGAAAGACATATGAAGTCTGCCAAACCGCACTAGGCCAGCGAGGTGGACTATGGCCTTACCCGTCTCATAGAGAGAAGAGGCCCTGTGCCCAGCAGTGGGACAGTATATATACAGGGCTGATGGTGATGATGCTCTATAGGACTGCCACAGTTATCAATGCTTGCATACTAATGAGCATTACTTCATGCAAAAGGCCTTGGAGATTTTCTTACAAATGTAGCGAAAGGTAAAGAAAATAAAAAGTAAACTTAAGAATACTTCAAGTAACTTCTTGATGTGAGGGCCTTTTTCCATCCTGGAATTCCTTGTTTGATGAATATCCAACGCTGATTTTCAGTATGCAAATACCCTCAGGCAACTCATTAATATAGTCTCGTAACCTTGTACTTAATTGCATAATTTTACAAACACCTTATCTAAAAAACACAAAAGCCTACACTTGAAAAAATACGGTAGATAATCTGTTTATCTTTGGGTTCGCTGCTCTCTAGAGAGCTTTTAGTCATTATAACTTGCGCTTAAAAAGGCCATGCCAGAGGCTGTATATTTCTTATTTGTACGCATTTGTATATAAAAAATAATCATACTACTAGAGACTCGTGTCGACATAACTAGATGAACAAAAATATGTATAGCTAGCGACGTAATTTAATATACATTCCCACGATTTTGGATGGTTTTATCATGCCAAATAATAAAATAGTTTTTTTAATATATTAGGTACAGATTTTCTAGTCAAATAAAAACTACCTTATTCAAAATGTATAAAATTAAGACTAAATATCAAAGAGTTTTAATTCATCAAAGACGGCAATGACTTTGAAGTGTGCAGTGACTTTTGTTGTTGACTATACCTACTTAGCTAATAATAATATGTTTTTGTATTCAGTTGCTCTTGTTCTTTGAGTATGTATGCGAACAGATTTTATTTGCTAAATAGGCATTTTTATTATTTTATTGTAACCATCTTAGGATTGTAGATTATATTTTGTACTTTCTACACGATATCGCGAATATTAAGTACAAATTTGATTAAGTAAATACATACTTTGTAGGCACACAGTATTTGAAGTGCTACGATTTAGAAGAGCGTGTTCAGCCATAAACTCTTAATAAGATTAAAGAAAATAATTACAGCAGACAAAAGTAAGCACAGCATTCGTTGAATTGACTTGATTTAATGTTCTAGATTAGACAGTTATAGGTACGTGTAGAGAATCAGTAATTTAACTTTCAAGGTGTGGTTTGTCTACACAAAAATAATGCAAGATTCAGGTAGTAAGAGGCAGTTTAACTGGCCAGCTGCTGAGTCCCGAGAGATTCTCATCAGCCGCGTCATCATCGTCTCCTAAAAACGTCTACTGCGAAATATTCCTATTCCTCAACGGGAGCAATCCCGCAATGGACGCGTGGACCGACGATCAAACGCGTGCGTTGGCTTAAATACCCGTGACGCTTACATGTAGTAACATAAAGTGTAGGTAGTAAATAAATAAATAAATATGTCATTTCGTGACCAGAGTTCTAACAGTATTTTTTTGAGGACCAAATGATTTGTTAAAGTTTATCCACGCACTTCAGCCATTCGCGGGACGTGAAAAGGTCGTGTCCTGACGGGGCCCTGATGTGTGTAGATAGACCAGTATAATTACCCCACAGTAGCTACAAGGTTAATTTAATTCCAAACTCGGTTATGCGAATATAAAATTTTACGGCTCTTGAACGGCTTCCATATTGAAAGAGCCAACGCAGCCTCTTATATTCCTACATACGCGTTGCAAAGTTTCCTGTTTTAACAGATGAATTAATATTTCACTACGAGTACTCAAATCTGTATAGTAACAATATTTACACGAGTAACAAGAGAAATAACTGATGGAAATATTCTTATAAGCTTTATCTACATGATTTTATTGAGTGTGTGTAAACAGAAAAATTTATTTCTTTCATAAAGCTGTGGTTGGTCAACTCGAAGATATATTTGATGTAGAGGGGCAACCCTAGTAACTAATGCATTTTGTTTTCTTGTATTATTCGCTATGTGCGAAGTACATGGTGGGGGTATAGTAAAGCGATCGCAGCGCTTGCCGTGGCAGAAAAAAGCAAAAATCCGGGAAAGTAAAGTCAATTTGGACGGAGTTCGTAAAAAGAAAATTCTTAATAATAGATGGTGTTGTGTTGTGAACTGCAAAAATAACGGCAAAAATAGTAATAAGTTCTATATAATATGTATTTCCCACATCGGACTGGAAATTAAATAAAAGAAATAAATGGATAGATGCTATAAAAAGGAAAAGGTAAGCGAAATAATTTGTAATTATTATCAATTTTACTAGCGCTATATTTTATGTAATATTTATTATTGTCTTTATTATTTTAGTGTTGATGGGTCGCCATGGTATCCCAAACCTGACGACATAATTTGTAGTGAACATTTTATGGAAAACAAAAAATCACACGAGGAAGAAAGTCCGAAGTTATGCCCCCACGATATTCCCTGAAATATATTGAAAGAGGAAGGTTAATGATTCATATGTCCTAACTAGATATACTCGCTTGACAAAACGAAGGACCACACCAGTCCCTGATACCACATCAAGTCAAATAATAATTGAAGAAGGAAGTGAATTAAATCAAACTCAACTTCTTGTGGTCGATCAACGATTTCAAGTCAATATGTTTTCTGAATTGAAATTAAGAGATACAACCTTTATTTGTCATACAAAATAATTAAGCAGGTCTTAATCGCATAAACTTAACTTATTTAATAAGTTATGAAAACCTATTTGTATAATAATAACCGCTACTATACCGCTAAATTATTTTGTATGATGTATACAAATCGCGAAAGCTTAAAACCTTTATTTGTCTTAGATTCATTTACAGTGATCACTGTGATGCTGAAATCCAAGTGGATATAGCAACAACATCAAGAAATGTAATGAAAAAGAATTCAAGAAACATAAAAGCTGTTGCACTGACAAAAATCGTATGACGATCAATCTGCCGAAACAAAAAGCCAATAATTTGTTGATATTTCATCAATAAAAAAATATCAAGAACTCCTAGATCTAGCTGGTGTGTCATTTAGCAATTTTAAGTTTTAATTAACAAGATTAACTACATACATATGTAAAAATGTACAGTTTTCATTATAGACGGAACTTCTTATTTTTTTGATAAAAATGAAAACTGGCCTGACATTTTCAGCATTGAGTGTATTATTTGGTGTACACAGAACCACAATGTCACGAATATTTCATTTGATCTTACAAAATCTAGTTTGTGCACTTCTACTACTTATTTAATCTTTTGGCCAAATAGAGCCACCGTACAAGCAACAATTACCGAGTGTTTCAGACCAGATTACATCAATACAAGAGATATTATTGACTGTAATGAATTCCTTATTGAAATACCGACAGCAGTGGATTATCGTTGATGGTAAAAATACCACTTGTCGTCTTTTTATTTATCTTTCATTTACTATAATTTCTAGAAAGCAATAAAATACTGATATGTCATTATTTGGCATAATCCCGGCTAGTTGCGCATGCTAGGTGGCGCTACTGTCGTGCACATAGCTAATAGCAGCAATTAATGCTCCCAGGTTTCACAAGTAGAAAAGATTGGAGAGAAAGGTAGTGATCATGGCCATCGGAGAGCAAAGTCTTTACTACATAATATCTTTATATATGACCATCGCCACCTATCATGGCGTACTTATTGATATAGCGACAGATTCAGTTGCTGGGAAACTTTATGAAGAAAGTGGAAACTACTCCAAGTGTCATAGCTAATTAGGCACATTTTCCGATATACGTTTTTTGACATTCTTATCTAAAATTCAAAAGGTTTGATCAAAGAACTCATACATCTGTACTAATCTGCTTCTTATAAACACTTTACTGATTCTGAAACCGATTCCATTATCCGTCACTGCGAGTGACAGAAAACGGGATCAAAAGAGATCGGGATTAATATTTATTTATAGTTTCCTACATTGAAAATATGGCTCGTGCGTTGACGATGGAACAAAGGAAAAACGACTGTGTCATGACAGACGAAATTATGACATTAAATAATTTTTTAATTTTGCTTTTTAGTGTACAAAGCCATATACGTTGGGCCCGATATTTTGATCAATCTGTGGATAGCTACTAGAGATGCATACATATTTGACGTATTTTGTGCAGCTCACATATAGTGATTCAAATCACCCTCGTCAATAATAATACATACCTAAATCTGAGTTACCAATAGAAAACATGGACGAAATTGTACCAAACATTTTCGGACTGGTTATTTTACCAACTGCAAAAGAAAACTGCTTGTTATACTGAGTAACTTGTCATCCAGTATTTCGTTGCGACAAAATGCTATGCTTAAACATGTATTTTGCTTCGTCAAGCGAGTTAAATGTCTGAACGAAAATGTCTTAAAAATATACCATCACTTTCAGCAAATCGATATTCCAATTTTGAGTGGCCATTACGTAATTTTTCTACAGTACATTCAGCTACATAAGTCCATGTACAATTGCATAATTATGGACGGTTATATCGTCCCAACTAATTATCGTACTCAATCTTATAGGAATTTCAGGCAAAGTAAACAAAACTAAAACATCTGTATATATGAAATTGTTGCATTACTGTCAAACAAGGCACAGCCGAAACTATTGAGGACGCAAGAAGCTGAGAATTGGGATGTATGCTCCTTAGGGACCGTAGTGGTGCACTAAGAAATTCCTGAAATTCCCACGGGATCGGGTAAAACTATTAAATTAAAATAGTACATACATACATATCGTCACGCCTTTTATCCCCGAAGGGGTAGGCAGAGGTTTATTTCTACACCCACTTTTGGCCAGATATACTTTAGTCCCACGTAATAAGGGGCGAGCCTATTGCCGTACCGGGCACATTTCCAGACTCCGTGCTGCTACTGAGAATTTCGTGACAGAAAAACCCAATAACACTGCCCGACCCAGGAATCGAATCCGGGACCTCCCGATCCTACGCGCGCATTTATGCCGCGAGACCAACGAGGCAGTCGTATAGGGTTTTGATGTCGAGTTTTCCGTCTCTACGCATAGATGGTATTTGCATCGTGTTATCCCTTAGTCGCCTCTTACGACACCCACGGGAAGATAGGGGGTGGTGACACTTGTATTCTATGCCGTCAACCACACGGCAATTAAAATAGTAATCATAAAAATAATAATAATCGAGGAGTTTTCATTCATAAAAGACTCGGCAAAGATTTTGAGGTGTGTACTTAACTGTGTAGTGACTTTTGTAAATGACTGTACATATCACAAGCCACTTTTAGATTCCCGATTAGCACCAGTGGCTATCCTTGTTACTCGTAAATAACGCATAATAACATTCAAATAACAAGCACACAATTGAAGTCGTAGATTGCTCGAAAACGCCAATTAAAATGAATTTGTTGAACTTTTTTGTCCATGTTTGTCTACATAGGCAACATAGGTCTGAATTCAACCGGATACCTATTTAAATGTTTTTTACCGAATTAACACGCTTGATTAGGACGTTTGGCGTATTGTTAACTGTAATTGCAGAAACTGTGGGTGATGTTATAATTTTTGTACAATTAATGACAAGTGTGTCTTTAAATAGAAAGGGTTTTTTTTATCAGACAGGCATATGACTTGCTTGATGGTAAGACGCTATTTTAGGATAAAATATTTCATACAGATCGTTTATTTTGTCGATGAACAAAAAGGATACTTGAGCGACGAGAGATTGGATCAATGGATCGCGATAGAAGCCAATATTATTATACAAACACTAGATACATTCCGTAAAAGTATGAGGAGATAGGATATGCCTTCAGATCCACTACACACAGATAAAACGTAACGTAAAACAAAAGTGATTATTTATGTCCTATGATTACTGAACTGAGCAAAACTTTACCATTCACAGAACCGTAATACATCTGTCCCTACATCGGCTTATTCTCAACACACGTCATCAAAATATCTCACACAACATTTCAAAAAAGAAATCTCTTCGCTGAATGAATTCCTGTACGTCAGATCGTCTGTCGGTACGCCAGATGAACGAATATTCCCGTCTTGGCAAAAGTGTGAAGCAGTTTCAGTTTGCATTACACATGTAGGAGCACGGAGTTTGAAAACTTGTGCAGTAGGGGACAATAGTGTTCTGTTACTCCTGCAAAATATGGACGTTAGACCTGTGTCAAAGTGTCACCGCCTTCGATCGAGTGTTGATGAAGTTCCCACACGAGACAAAAACGTGTGATCGACGGGCAATTGTACAGAGATTTTGTGCTCTTTATGTCTGTTGCTTCGTGTCTGTAATTACCTTAGTAACAAGTGCGTCCATTAAAAAAATAAACCACTTATTTTATAGAAAAACAATCACCCAAAATACTCGATGGTATCGGATTTATTGTAATGGATAACGTACAGCAGCTAATTACACCCCCTCGTGGGATCTGCACCTTGTCGTGGTGGGGGGGCTAGTAACCGTTGGTTTGAGGTACGCCCACGGTGAAGCTAAGCGGGATCCCGGGAGGGGACGCTCCACGTGGGCTTGGGTGAGGCCTGCGTAGGATGCGTCCCAAGGTGCGGGTGCGGGGGACAGTTCTGTCTGTCCCTCGCAGTCGGATGCGGTCGCGGGAGGAGAGGCGTGTCGGTGTTGTGTTGCCGCGCGCCCTATCTCCCGCGACCAAATGGCGGCGCACCATCGTTGCGTCGCGGTGGAGCCGCAGAGGAAAAGGAGGCTCCCTATCCTCTGCGGCATCTGGGTGTTTTGGCGGCGGAGCCCAACACCTTCATCCGCCGCCAAAAGGGTTTCGTTCGGGGCCCGCCTGACCATCTGGCGGGCCAATACCCGTCTGGGGTAGCGAGGAATGCTTCGGTGAAACCCTACCCTCCGACACATGGGTGCATGAGGAGCTTTAAATAAAAAAAAAACAGCTAATTACACGAGTTGCCTAACGATAATAGTCATTTACCGAAATTATACCTGTCGCTTGTGAATAATTAATAGCATAGCATTTGCTATAAAATAACCAGCGTAAGGCTTTAGTGATCAACAGATAGAGCGTTACGGAATTGAAAGTATTGATACTTTAAGCCTTAAAATGTAAAAGACATGGTTAACTTGGACGCAATAGGTCTCAAAGGTTAATCTCCTCTTGACATAGCAACTGTGACATACATTAATTCGTCAGTCATTTATAATTCACTAGACTTCGCCTGCGACTCCGCTCACTTAAACCTTCTCCAGGAATCACACTATCTGTTGGAGACATACTTCAATTAAGGACTTTATTTTATAATATGTATCGATATTATCCTATACCTATCCTATACCAATCCGTTTGGCCAGCGTGGTATAGTAGGCTAATTCCTCCTTTCAAAGGAGAGGCCTAGTCCAGCAGTGGATTGTTAAAGGCTGATGATGATGATGTATCGATATTGCAATGATATAAATGAATAGATTCATACAAATTTTATTACCAAACGTTACAGCCGAAGGTTAGACGTTATTTTGATTGCAGCAAAGAGTCATAATTATTTAAGAAACGTAATTATAGATGATAAATAATCATTCATGATTGACAAAAAAGAAAAATAATTATGATAGTCATTATTATCAAATAACAAAAAAATATTATCATGGAGCATTAATTACTTTCTTTCAGAACTACTAATCTAATCTGATAGACTTAAAGATACTTGAAACGCAAACTTACGATTTCAAGCTAGCCAATTATCTCTCTATCAGAACTTTTAAATTGCGTTCTTTTATGATTTTACTAGTAGAGTAGTTGCGCGGATTTTCAAATAAACTTACAACCCAGATTTTCCCTCCTAAAGGCCCAGCCACGAGATTTGTGTCCAATCATTTGGTAAGACGATTGAGTTGTATTCCTAAGATGGAATAAAGAAGTGAGATCTCATCGTTCACTATGTGTTTTTATAAATAAACTTTATGATTTAAACTGTCAACTTGAAATTGTAAACCTACTTTGCCTTTGAATGTTTCAATGACTTTGACGAGATTTATTTGATTTACTTTATTTTAGAACACATTGTTTTAGTTTTTTTTTACCTTTACAACACAATATTTGTACTTACATAACTCTGCGTGCTCAACAAAGTAATGTTCCTACTCTAGGTGTTCCTTTATCTGTTTTGGTTTACTGATTATAAGGTTTCCTAGTTAGAGGTTATATACATTGGGAGAGAAATTTAAAAAAAGCAAAAGAGGCATAGGTAATTTGTAAACAAACAAACAAATCTTGATGTAGAGAAAGTTCAAATTATTAAAGAAGCGATCAATTTTGGATATAGATAATAATAGTTTAGTTAAATATAATAATTACCCATTATAATATTGTAATTCAGTGTATGATTTGCTGTCACAATTACAAATACATTTTCCTTTGAAATACATTCAGAATTATGCCACTATTCATAAATTCAACTGACAAACCGAAATGAAACGAATTCTAGTAAGGTAAGTTATTAAAATATGTGAGCTTACTGCATTTTAATATAAATGTTTAATAATTAAGTTCTCAGCTTTCAACAATGCAGCGCTCATTAATTACAATTTCAATATGATAATTAAATTTACAGCATCATTAAATCGTAGGTAGAATTTATTTGTATTAATATTATTTATGAAAGCATTCATTAAGACGTATCTTCTCATAAGAACACAAATGCACTGAGTGAGATTTGGACATCTTATTAATCAACGACAACAGTCGTTTTACAATGAAAAATATTTTTAAGGCTTTTTATCAGGAGCAATATTATAGAACTACTAGATTATGCAGCTTCACACGACCTCTGGGGATTTTTTGAAAATCCCTTCTTAGTAGTCCTCAAGGAACATTCCTGCCGAATTTCAGATTCCTGCGCCCAATAGTTTTGGTTGTCCGTTGTCTGTCAATCAGTAACGCAAGAATTTACTATATACAGATCGGTTTCTTGTAGCGGGTAAAAATTGTAATATTTTACTTATACCGATGGACCTGTGACAAAGTAAGCTATCCGCAATTCACGAGGGCTCATCGCTACAGGACTTCGATGGACACCACGGTGGTTTTAGTAGGTTGGTCCCGAACACACCCTTCTGCCTGTTCCAAGAGGCAGAGGATAAGCCTATGATTTGCGTTTCTAGTATGAAGAGTAGAAAAATTTAGGATATAATTGCATTCCAAAAGACTTAAGAAATATTCAATCAAAGATAAAGTGATACCATTCTAAATTGATGGGCATCACTTTTTGTTTTTTGTATAGTATATATAGGCCGCAGGTCTCTTCGCTTTTTAAGGGTGACTATATAAATTACAACAACGTCCGTGGAACTGAATTTATTGCCGCTTCGCTCACAGCAACAATATCTATTCGCATGTGTTCGCACTGATCGAATAAACCACCTCTACGGAGAGTTTTTTTTTTAAAGAACACCTTGTTCTCAAACACCCGTGTGTTCGGGCGGCACTCGGGAGTCAAACCTAACTGTTTTTAAGAAACTTCTATAAACTGCTTGCATGGTTTCATGAAAGTCACGCAAAATAATTGTAAAATTAGTAATTATCTGATAAAATCGGCTGATTTGCAGAAATACAGCACCTTAATAAAAATACACAAGACTTAATTATTTGTTAGCGTATTAACAGTAAAAGCTAGTAACAGCACTGAGACACTGTAGTATACTTTAAAGAAAATAAATGTATAACGTTAAATAAAACATAAAACAATTTTAGTACCGAAGGGATTAAAATATTTTGAACAACGCACATCAAAAATAATGACCCAATCAGACAAATTCAATCGGTCACTTCTAATAAAAAAAAAACACTCTAAAGCACGTGAACAGCAGAACAATGGTATAATTGAATAATTGTTTCAATAGAAATGAATAAATTCAAATCATTGTATCGTAAATAAACAATACCTTTGACTATTAACAATTTGGGAACAATTGACATGACTGTATCGAAAAGTTTCCTCGGCTATTGACGGAGCCTTGAAGTTGACCGGACGATATTTTAAGGCTTGAAGGACACGTGACGAGGGCACTGTTTCGGTTGACATGCACCCTTATTGTTAAGATTGATGCTTCGTATGTACAATGGACGGGCTTTGGTTTTCAATTTCCCATTCATTGATCATGCGAAGCTGTATTCATTTTGTTTGTAAGATAATCTATTTCGTTATTCAAATTCTAAGCACCTTTATACTTGCAATTGTCAACGAAGTATATAGACCTGGGACAAATGAATATTTAGATCAACTTTGAGAAAGACGTCAATCATCCATTCCAACTCGGTTGGGCTGCGCTCAGCAAAGTATCTTCACGTTCAATAACCCGCAGTTTCTCCAGACGAAAATTTTTGACCAGTATGTGTTGTCATACGGTTTCAACTACGTGGCAGCTAACTAAGGGCCTTATCAGAAGGCTTAGGGTCGCTCAGAAGGCGATGGAGGGAGCTATGCTTGGAGTTTCTCTGTCTGATCTCACACAGAGATCGGATTTGAGATGAAGAGATCAGCAGGTAAACCAAAGTCACCGACATAGCTCTCCGTATAGTCAAGCTGAAGAGGTAGTGTGCAGAGCACATAATTAAAAGAACCGATGGCCTATGGCGCAGAAAGCTTCTGGAATGGTGGACACGCACCGGACTTATGTCGCAGCAGAGATGAGCCTGCCCCAAGGTGGAGTTATTAGGATAGCAGGCAGCGAATAGATGCGGTCGGCTCAATAGATCGGTGTATGTGGATGTCCTTGGTGAGGCCTAAGTCCAGCTTTCATACTAGCATTCTCTGCAGTCTCTTTAACAACATACATACTCGTAGGTATAAACTAATTGACGGCAAACAGCT
This sequence comes from Euclidia mi, assembly GCA_944739405.2. Classification (NCBI taxonomy): domain Eukaryota; kingdom Metazoa; phylum Arthropoda; class Insecta; order Lepidoptera; family Erebidae; genus Euclidia; species Euclidia mi. Next base: position 49,626,933 of record OX123193.2, on the reverse strand, counting down.
CAAAAACTTAATATCTAATTAAACTTTGGTATTCGCGCCGCCTAGGTCAACGCAGTTGCAACTGCAGCGCAAGCACCGTTCGGTGCTCATAGTTTATTAATGTTTACTTACTTTTATATATTACTAAGATTTTTGCCATCACAAAGCTAATTAAAATAAATTAATTTAATAAGATACAGATCTAGAAACTTCTTGTTTAGTAACCATTGATTCTAGTATTTAAACTATATAGTTTAAATGGGCTCGGTTCAAACTTCTTTCAATAAGAATATTCTTATTGAAAGAAGTGGGCACCGAGCCCTATAAAACTGAGTAATGACTGGTCCTAATATTTCGATTATAAGTTCAATTAAGATGAAGAGATGGAATATCAAACCCTATACCCAATGCATCTAACTAAGCGTGGTATAGTGAGCTTAATCCTTCTATTGACTCAAAATGCTATTGTGACGTAAGGCTGTAGGAAGAATTTGAATGGTTTTAACTGCACTAGCGCTCTATGTTTCATTCATCCATACCACAATAATATTTGTTATATCGATTCAGTAAGAAGTTAGTTTAGTGTGAGTTCCAGTTACTGCCGCATTCAATTATCGCTTAGTGCAAACTGTTATTGTTGGTTTTTCTGCCACTAAACTTCCGGCAGATTTTCTACTGGCAAGTGCTTTACTTTATTTAATCTCACTGAATAGGTTAGCTGACTATTATTTAAAGCCCGCTGCCCACGGTGCGTGGTTTTGCTGACGGGCTCGCGCGGCATGTTTGAAGTTGCACTGCCAATAGAGTACCTTCAAAGCTGCCGCGCACGTCTGTCGGCAAACCACGCACTGTGGGAAACTGGCTGTAAATATATGTATTATACTACTATCTAGCAATGAACGTTTTAATGAATAAGGATGCAAGGTACTTGCATAATGTAAAGGAAGTAGTTACGAACGTTTTATTGAACTGTTTATTTATTCAACATAATTATAATAATTATGTTCAATGAACTCGAGCGCTAGACAAATTCTCAAGTACGCAATGACTGACTACTGCAAAAACAACGTTTACTAATTTGCCAATTATAGAAATACTAAATTTTGCCCGCGGCTGCGGCCGCGTTGGAGTCAGTTATGGCGGTAAAAGGTAGCCTATGTCACTCTCTAGGCTCCTAACTATATCCACACTCAACTAAATCATAAGTATCATAACAGAACATCGCTCCGTTGCGATGTGAAAGAAGAACAAGCAAACAAACAATTAACAAACAGGTAAAAAACCCACTTTCACATTTATTATAAAATATATAATTATTATTAGTGTGGATACATTCATCAAGGTACAGGGTCGTCAATAATTCATTCAGGACCCTTGAGCAGCACGTTTCTCAACTTTGGCTTTACGCTAATTACCTGTGCCACAATCTATAATATTAAAAAGATCATGTTTTTTTTTAAAGTTTCCTGCTAAGAGAAATGTCGCTGAGCCACTTGTTATATACTATAAAATATGCCAATATTATGGGCAATTTTAAATCTGTAATCTGTGCTGCTAAGCGTAGTTTAAGTAGCTACCATCCATTTAGGATTCAGAACGGAAACACTCTAGACTCTAGATTATAGGTTCAATCCCATGAGGGCCAAAACTTGACTACTTAATCAATAGTTGCCCAAAGCCCATTGCAGAACAAGGACTAGGTAATACACTACACCGAGTTCTAAAATATAACCTTTCAAGAAACTTTTTCAAGAAGGTTGTATTTATTTCAACTTGACATTAGTGCCAACCACAGACCACTTGGTAGTGCTGATTAATTTGACGAACATTAGTGACAGGTGCTTTACAAAAAAGCTTTCTAGTGTATTTACTAGGTACAACACAGTAAACAGCAAGTAGGTACTAAATTTCGAATTATATTTAGACAATTTCTAAAATATATTTAGACAATTTCTAAAAAGGTCCAATATGTTATATGCTTCCAAACATTTAGTGTTATATCAGACGTATTTCAAATAATGTATTTATGTTTATAAAGGTACCTAGGTACGTAAACGTAAACAACTGTGCAGAAAAGATTGAAAAAGGAAAATTGTATAGTTTCTTTTTTAAATGGACCACATTATTTACTTTTCTTGAATCATAAAATATTCCTAATACTTCGTAGCCCAAAATAAGAAACTACTGCAGAAAACTCAGCAAGTTTACTCATCATCATCAGCCTTTGATAGTCCACTGCTGGACTAGGCCTCTCCTTTGAAAGGAGGAATTGGCCTACTATACCACGCTGGCCAAGCGGGTTGGTATAGGGTTTGTATCAAGTTTTCCTTCTCTTGCAGTGCTCTTCTCTGCATACTATGCTCCCTCTGTCGGTTCTTACGACACGCATGGGATGATATGGGGTGGTGACAATTCGTATTCTTAATCCGTCACCACACGGACAAGTTTACTAAAGTGCAATAAAACACTGTAATTTATTTGTTTACGTAGTGGAATCGACATAGCATACAGAGCTTGAAATGTGTAGGTGAGCCACAAATACGCAAGCTATTTGGAATGCGGGTAAGTTTTCTAGATTTCGCCGGCTCCGAATGTCTACTGGCATCATAATATTTTAGGAGTTTAGGTTACCCGATATACAGCTTTCTGGGTCAAAAATAAATGTGCATTGTCTAACGTGGTTTGTGTTCTATGAATGCTACTTTTAGATAAGTCAGTCTATACAGCTGGATTTTTTCATTTTTGATAAGACACATTTCTACATCTCTATATAATACTGACTGAGTAGGTACTATTTTCGTCATTACTTTACTATATTATAAGCAAGTTTAGGTAACGCCAAGAGTTATTCTCGATCTATAATTGAAAGAAAATCATCCATCCCTATCTTTTCATTTTAATCAAGTAATTACATCAGTGATTGTCTAGAATAATAAATAGGTACTTCTTCGAAGAGACGTTTACATTGATACTGCGCATAGCTTTTAGCATTATTTTTTTAAACGAAAATGAAAAATATAGGTACATTGAATACTTACCACTTATAAACCTAATCCTTAACTAGCACTAAGCATGCATGAATACGCCAACCATAGCTTAATAGGGACTCACACTCCTATACATAATTCTGACGCACTCAAACACCTCAATCAACTAAAACAAAACAAATAAACCTACATAATGAACACTGAAATAACATTATAATCCGCTATGGGAATTGTAATGACGCATGGAAAAATCATCTAAACGATTAAAGATGACATAATCATAAGCAAGTATTTGAGAAGTAATCACGACTATCATATGTGGCCTCATATCCGTGTCTGTTTGACCGCGGCGATGATTTTTTGTTACCATTCTTAGTAAGAACATCGACTGCTTAAATAAGTTTTTTACTTAACGGTAATAACCACCTATGTGGGATTAGACTTGTATTAATAAAGAACATTAACCTCCAATAATAGGGTTTTAATAGTCGTTTTAATATTAATCTGTGTTTATTATTTTCTATGACAGTTAATTAGAAATTCAGTCGAATAAAATGTTGTGTCGGATAGATAAGATAAATCTTCACGTTTAAAATGATAATAAAAGCCAATAATGGGATATTATGTCAGCAGGTAACAGGATAATACGCCGATCATTCATTTCATAAGATGGTGGCAAAAGCAAACTTTCGATTCGTTTCACGTCTACTCTAATGATCGGATCCAACATACATATATCCATAACACAAATATATATCGCTGTATAAGTTCAGAAAGACTTCGAAAAGTTATATTGTATTTTTCTTAACTTTACGGGATGGAACGTTTCAATGACAAGAAGTTCAGTTGTAATCATGCGAAACTTGAAAACGTCCTTGACTGGTGAAGTGTAAATGAATAATAAAATAAAATATGTACCTACTTATTTGTTACATGCTCTTTTTATGAATTACAAGAGTTAGTCCATATTCGCAACATTAAATTTTTTTGTACAATTTTTTTATGAGGCAAACGAACACATAGGTCTCGTGATCCTAAGCGATTACCGCCGCCCATCTAATAATATATCCACTACCACCAGACGAGTTACAAGAGCGATGCCAACCTGGATGACAGAAGGAATATGAGGAGGAGTGCAATGAGTGAGAAGGAAAAGGAAATCGGTTCTCCAGCACTCTCACTCACCGAACAAAACGCAACAGTACATATAAATACTGCTACTCCCGGTGGAGCCGACTCAATCGTGTTTATTGGACTATTTAAAAACACGTACCATGTGGCCTTTTAAATGTTACAGCAAGTTATGCTTCATGCTTCCGCAAGCTTTAATCTGAAACGACATTGGCTTTAATCCGTAATGATCGCCGACAGAATTTCGGATTGCTCAATCAAAGATTGACCTGTCCTACATTATTCTGAGTGTCCCACCATACAACTGGATATAAACCACCATCTATTTGGAAATAAATGTTAAGTTAAGCATAATTTGTTTTCCAAACTATTATAGTTATAACTTTTATATTGCCCCAAGCAAACTTCCGATGCAAGCTGTTAGTGCAGTTTCATCTTTTGCGTCAAGTAGGAACAGACAGTCTTCTTTCTATCTGTATATTCTATACATTCTCACAAATTTGCCGTTTATAATGGATTGTAGTAGAAATAGGAGTTTACGCGCGTTATCTTCATAGCTTATCATGAAGCTCTAGGTATACAAAAATCATTACCATCACAATCAGTGCTTACTACTAGGCGTTCATAAATAAGTTAGAGATAGATATGCGGAGGTGCTCCCTATATGTTACATGCGACTAAGTTTAGATTATATATTGTATCATTTGTATTGCAGTTCGGGACGTGAGTGCGATGAGCGGAATACACAATACACTGCGCTGTTAGGGTAGCGCTCCACTATATTTTGTTTACATGGGTAATCAACGCAACATGGCTAAATTGTTTAACGTTGTACCTATGGCCTTGTATATAATAGACATGTGTAGTATATAATTGTTGAAATGGATGCCGAGGTGTGTAATTATACTTAGATTAGCTTCTACGTCAGCAATTATAGACCTAGTTTAGGGTCCTAAGTAATAAAACTTTAGTTGTTATTTTAATGTAATGTCAATTGTCAGGGACATCTGCTTAGCGGACCTCTATCTCAAAGCCGCGTCCTGTGTCAATAGGACAAAACACAGAAACACAGAATAGAAACACTTTTCTGCTAGTAGTTTAGAGGTATTTTCTGTGTCAAATCCAAATCAATTCAATGAATGATTGCCGTTTATGTTCGAAAAGAATAAATGTTATACGATCAAACACTTCTTGGATCGTATAACATATTCTTTTCGTAACCAGCCAACCAACCCACTAACGATAAGCTTAAACAATAATAGGTATCGTTCGCTTTATCACGAGACATTTGGGAGGTATTCCCCAAAGGACACCCAAACGAAGCACACCCAGACGAAGCACACCTAAAGTATTCCACTTTGCACACCCGTAGGTGGGCTTCAAATAAAAAGAAATAAATAATTAATTTCCTATTCCACGCAGCACACCTACAAATTTAATATCACTCGCATAGTGCGGGGACTAAGAAATAAAAATGTCGATAGAAGAAAAATTTTGTATATTTAAATTACTAACTTAAATTTCTAACATCTTTCAGTTTCATTACAATAATGTGACACAATATTTTTGTCAGTTTTGTAATCTTACTATAAAAAATCACAGATGGTTTCATAATTGCAATAAAACGTTGGAAAAATATCAAAAACATTGTAAATATTGTTTTACATAGAAATCTATGTTGATGTTTCCTTATAGCTATCTATTTAGTCACTTAATGAATAATAAAAACACCCTACTTTAACATAAAAAATCACAGATTGTTTCATAATTACAATAAAAACATTGTAAATATTGTTTTACATAGAGAACTATGTTGAAGTTTTCTAATAGCTATCTGTTTAGTGAATAATAAAATACTGTACTTACTGTAATATAAAAAATCACAGATTGTTTCATAAATGCAATAAAAACTTGGACAAATATCAAAAACATTGTGAATATTTTTTTAAATAGAGATCTATGTTGAAGTGTTTTTATAGCTACTTGTTTAGTGAATAACAAAAATACTCTACTTGAACATAAAAAAAATCACAGATTGTTTCATAATTGCAATAAAAACTTGGACAAATATCAAAAACATTGTAAATATTGTTTTACATAGAGATCTATGTTGATGTTTTCTTATAACTATCTAATTAGTCACTTAATGAATAATAAAAATACTGTACTTTAAAAAAATAATCACAGATTGTTTCATAATTACAATAAAAACTTGAACAAAAATCAAAAACATTGTAAATATAGTTTTCTATTGAGAACAATGTTTTCTTATAGCTGCTCTACCTTTTAACTAATAATTATACACTCCAGTTTTATGTAAAATCGCAGACTGTTTAAAATCACAAATCACAATCTTTCTAAACTCTTTTCTATTAAATTGCCCATTTCTCAAAGAATATTGATTCTTAAATAATCTTTAAAAAATGGGCAATTTAGTAAGTATCTAGACTTATCAATTGAATAAATTATTATTAATCAGAATCTTAATTTCTCTAGACAAGGTCCAACTGAAATTAACCCATTTTTATAACACTTTTATTGTGTTTTCGATTATATTATTTTTAATTTCAGCATATTTTTGATGATTTGAATAACACATTTTTACTCTAATTTCGGCATAATTATTGCAATTTTTTTGGAAGCAATCTAAAAGTTTTGCTAGATTTATGGCTCTGTTTTTTTGAATTTTTTATTTATTTCAGAGTAATGAGACTCTGTATAATTATTAGTTTTATTTTTTACGTTATAACACGACCATTTGTCGTGACATAACTTATGTTCGAGCCACTGAGTTACAAGGTAATCGTTAAATTTAGAAATACTTTCTCCTTGAGGACACTCGCTCATGATGTAGAGCCAGGCCTCATCCAAGTCTTCCAGTGGTCAATGTGGCAAAACCGTACATAAGGCAACATATTTTCTATGTATCCTGTTCTTATCTAAACCTAAATCCTTTCTTAAAAGGAAAATAGCATCCCTTTATCTGTGCGTTAGGAAATACTGCTGTAACACTCCTGATGGCAGCTTCCTCAAAATGAAAGATGTTAGATATTTAAGTTAGTCTTTTAAATAATAAATATTTTCTTCTATCGACATTTTTATTTCTTAGTCCCCGCACTATGCGAGTGATATTCGTAGGTGTGCTTCGTGGAATAGGAAATTAATTATTATTTTTTATTTATTTGAAGCCCACCTACAGGTGTGCAAAGTGGAATACTTTAGGTGTGCTTCGTCTGGGTGTGCTTCGTTTGGGTGTGCTTCGGGGAATACCTCACATTTGGAACGGATGGATGAAACAAGAAGTACGAAAGAAGTTTATCGTATAAGAATGAATGGAGATATCCGAAGGGGACGCTTAAAACGGACGTACGCCAATCAGATAAGTGACGTACTGAAAGAGCCAAATTAAAAGTACACATAACTGACGACGTGCATGATGAGGTTAATGAATTGCGAGGAAGCAAAAGAGGGCTATTTGAACCGGAGCATTTGGCGTTCCATAGTCTATGCCTATCCCAATGGGGGACAATAGAAAGATAGATTACCACGAATCGTAATCGTACTAGTCTAGCTACAGAACTAAAAGTACGTCACGCTAGTCAAACTTTAAGTGAATATCTATACCACAGGTAGTATAATACTATACAAGTCTATAATAATCTGTTGTAAACTTGTTTATTATTCAACAATATTGCAGAGACGTGACAAGGACATCGCCGACATTAGAACTTTAATTTTCTATTTCCGTTTGCATATGGATTTGATCTAAACCAGTTGTACTAAAAGATAACATATTATTAGTTTCCATTTGTGCCTGAATTTGCTTGTATAACCGGGCTTCAACTTTCATACGTAGGTACTTAATGCATAGAACAAAATTTTGTTTCACAAAATCTATTATTTAATGGGGACACAGGTTAGCCGAGAGTTTGATTGATTAATTTTTATTTAGGGAAACAGTACCTACTAGGGTTTTATAAGACGTATTTTCCTCCATCATTATTTTACAACAAAAATCCAATCCAATGAATATTTAGGAACTGGTTGGATATTTTAATTAGGTAAGTAAATAAAGAAAAGGAAAAATGTCGGTTATTTTCGATTTTTCTGCTTTGGGCGACCACTCGGGCAAAGCGGTTTTTGGACAAGTTTTCGTAATTTACATATGACATAGTCATTACTAAATTTTTACGAATTTGAATTTCGCATCATAAAACTTTAATAAATTTTCTGGATATTAGTATTAAATTATCTTCAAAAGTCTATCGTTTGATAGATATTTTTTAAACTTAAAGTTAAGGTGGCCGCTTTGAGCTGACCTCCCCTAATGTATCATGACAATATACCTTATTTACACCCCGTAGCAGTCCACTGCTGGACTTAAGCATCAGTCAGTAGAAGAATTCAGACTACTATGACACGTGATGTCAAATTTGGCATCTCTTCGTTAAAGATACTTGCTTCATGTATTTCCTTCGCCTCTTACGACACCATGGAATGATACTGCATGGTTGGCGTAGTTGTTTAAGCGGTCGTCTTGATACAGCGCCGAGTGTTGTGGGTTCGATTCCCACACGAGACAACACTTTTGTGTGATCCATAAATTGTTGTTTTGAGTCTGGGTGTTCATTGTGTCCGTTGGTATGTTTGTAAAGTCCCCCGCGACACAGGATTTATTCCTAGTGCGGGAGTTGTTGTTAAAAAAAGAAAAGAAAGAATGAAATAGCGTAGTTACATTTTGTATTTTTAATCATTCACCATATTATAAATTTTGAGCTAGTCTACAAAATAGTATCTACTATCTACTGCGAATTGATCTCTTGAGTAGACATGTGCCGTAGTTATTTTATCTCAATGGTGCCGGATGACACAGCATCAAACTTTGCCACAGATTAATCTAAGTCGACGGAGCACTTAGCTACTCTGGATGACTATACCCATCCTTGTCTAATCTCGCTCTAGCACTCGTAAAAGCGGTATCAGTTGTATTCATGTATCGATAATTATAGTATATTTTTATTGGATGACTAGCTTTGACGCTCGACTTCTTGTTGCATTGGGCTTAGGCCTTAGTTACTTAAGAGGAAACACAACGGCCGTTTTTCCATACAAACGTAGTCTCCTGTTTTCTCCCTGGATAATGCCAGCAGAGCAATTATTTTTTTCCAAAAGATGTATGGCGCCGAGTGGCATGTCCCTGTGTTTTCCTTTTTCTCATAAATTAAATATTTAAAAATAACCGGCCAAGTGCGTGTCGGGCCACGCGCAATGTAGGGTTCCGTAGTTGCCCATAATGGCCATTATTGATAATAACTACTGTTTCACATGGGACTAAAAACGGGCCCACATTGTACGTCGTAGTACATTACATACCAAAGTACGTATATCTTTAAGATTAAGCCAGCGCTCCCAAAGTAAACTCACAGAAATAGGTATTTATAAGTTAAACGACGATTGCTCGTAAACTAGTGATGTCTACTTAGCCGTGATAGTTTTCCTTTTAAATTCGTTATATGTCCTACATTTGTGATTTTTTCACCTCATCCAAATTAATAGTTAAGCCGGCAGAGGGGGGGACACTTGAGTATAATTTTTTTTTTAACTTCAAAGCTTGATATTTGACAAATCAATCACTTGATCGAAAAATGATTTGAGCAAGCTAATAATATTTTTTTAAAACCTATGCAATGATACCCCACATAATGGGGTACTCACCAAAAATAAATTCAACCCACTATTATGTAGGGGAGATACCCGTAAAAAAAATATTTTCCTAAATTTTATTCTACAGTTTTGTTGCAATATCTTACGTCTATATTCATGTCAAATATTAGCTTTCTAGCACCAGGCGTCTTTGAGCTAGGCTGCGGACGGACAGACGGACGGACATGACGAAACTATAAGGGTTTCTTGTGGACTACGGAACCCTTAAAGGATATGAACCTTCAAATACCTCAAAATTTGGCCAGATTTCCCGCTGTGTTCAAACATCCAAAAAACGAATTTGGCTAGATTATTTAAAAAAAGGAAAACATAGGAACACGGCCAAAGCCTTTCTTTAATTTAATATGACAAAACTAGTTAAATCGATGAAGTTTTGGAGAAGGAATCAAGGGAATACAAAACCTTGATTTTTTGTACATTTTTGGTCCAAGCTGTAGTTGTCTCTATCGCGCTCTGCGGGGGGAGGCTTGAGGCTGCGCGACAGCAATAGATTTTACAAATACTTATTTTTCAATTCTCTCGCCCGTAGTGTTTCCTCTTAATCGAACATCATGAACCCTGCAAAAGAGATAGAACAGCTTCTACGTTGTACTTGGTGGTTTACAGTAAAGAAATGAGAGATAAAGAGAAAACATAGCATTGGATTTAGAAAAATATCAAGGAAAACATCAGATTGCAATATGTTTGTTATAAGATTATTTTCCGCACGCCGGTAATAAAATTATATCAAAGGGCTACTTTGTGTAACTTTGTACCAATAAATAAAATTCTATCAATCTATTTACGCTCATACAAAAAGGGTCGTCGGTTGTTCTGTATAACACGCACGTTCTTCAAACGTTGTTTTACAAAACGTTATCAAAGGTGAGTATCATGAATCAAATTTAACACTCCCTTGACAAAAGATCGATATTCCCACATTTCAATCACTCATACACATTAAACAATATGTTTTATAACAAAAGCAAAGATCTGGTCTAGAAAATTGCCTTATTTGTAGAAAACAGACTTCTTATTTCATGTCAACGGTAAGGGAATGGTACAATTTGACAAATCAGCGAGTTCCTTGGGAATTTCCCTATAATACGGTCAGAAAACAAAGGAATTCTTTTTCAATTTAAATTACATTAGGTAGACCTATAATTGTATAGGCCGAATCAAATCAGTTTGTTCATTCAGATAATTGCGGACACTTTTAATCTTCTTTTTAGCGCATTGGTCCAGTTTATATATTTCCTGGTATTCGCTTGCCACAGCCTTTATAACCGTCTACACGTGTTACTGAATGGTGGTAAACACGCCATGTTGCCTCAAAGTTAGCGTCAAGAGAAATAAAACTAGAGTCGTTCGTAAATATGTACATGGCTTATAAATTAAAACCTAGCGTATATTGAAATAAGTAACTTAAAATTCTACAGTAAACCCAAAACCCTTCCAGCATTTAACTTTATTCGCCAAATATTTCACAATGAGAAAATTGTTTTCACAGCAACGGCAAATTGTATCCCCGAATTTTCTTTGGTACTTTATTCTCAGAATTTTTCATTGATCACAGACGGGATGCGAGTAAACCTTGGAACATGAATAACTCAAAATTAGGAGTCAAATCCGACTTGAACACAAGATTTTCAAGACCCTCAAGGGGAGCGTTCAAAACCAGAAAAGTTTTTGCGCCTCAAGAGCTTTGTTTCTGTGCCTTAGTTACCAATTCAAATATTTTTTTCAAATGTACCAATAATAAAACAAAGGTAGACAGAGTAACGCCCACAAACCCGTGGCCAAAATATAAAAAAGTATTGCTAGCAATTTCTCTCGGAATTTATGCATGCACAGAAATGAAGACGGTTCATAAACTATTTGAGCGAAAGCTTTTCTAGAGCATACACGAGATGCGCAAGGCGTTTAACATATCTTATTTTAATAGAAGAAACCCTGGCGGCAAAATAATATTTACCCTAGTTTGAAACCTTTTAACAAGTTGAGGAAAATTTAGCGAACTAGGGGAGCATTTCGGCATGGATGTGGCTTACAGCTTCGCAAAATAATTACTCACAACTGGCTTGCGATGTCGTTGACATGAAACAATTAGTTGCAGAACTGCTCTGACAAATAGAAAATTTTCGGCTTAGGGAGAAGGAAAATGTCTTGAATCATATCTAAGGAGTCTGTTGGAGATTAAAGTGCGCATTGTTTCAACTTGTGCGAATGTAGTGAAGTTACAAAATCATCATCCCCCTAGCGTAATCCCAGTTTCAACCTGGGGTCCACTTTCTAGTCTAACCGGATTTGGCGGAATATTAGCTTTTCCACGGTGACTGCCTGTCTGACCTCCGCAACCCAAAGGTAAAAATATATTATGGAATTACTGTTTACTTGAATAGTAACTACGGGGGTTTTTATTAACCAAGCTTTGCCCAACGCATATTATTAGACGAGATCCTCATATATAATATAGGCATTGTTTACCTGTTTACTTGTCGCTTCCACCAGATTGTACAGGTCGTGGGCATTAGCTTGCAATTAACTTGTTACAAGCATGGAGGTTAAGAGTATGTGATTATACATAATTAATAAAGCAATATAAGCTACATCATAGCATTGAATTTCAGGAGAATTTATACCATTAATCAAGAACTTTAAATCTTAAATTTTCAATTGACCAAAAATTTGCTGCAGTGCGTGCGTGCAGTCTGACCACTTGTTACATCCAAACTTTGTATACTTACCATGAACATCCGGATCATGGTTGTATTTTATAGCTACGAATGCGGCCACAGCCATGACCGCGACCGCATAGTGAACAAGATTCCTAAATTCTACCAGTTTTATCAATCGTCTGGAAGTATTAACACTGTTTGAAATTCCGTACATTTACTGAAGTTGCCTTGCAGTAAACAATCAATATCTGTTAGGATTAATGTAGCGCTTACTGTACAACTAATCTAGTATTCTTTATGCGTGCACTGAGAGTATCTGGAAACTAGCGTGTATTGCAAAGTACATTTTGCAGTACACGTAAATTTAACTAAAGTGGTATTATCGACTCCGAACTAGTACATTGCCAAGTACATGCTGCAGTTAAGTAATTCTAATGGATTAATTCTCTCCTATAACTTGCCGAAGTCCAATATTTAATTACATTAATCAAGACGAGAACATTGATTGATAGCATATCATTGCACACAAGAACGCTGGTTTGATGTTGTAATAAAATGAAAAAGTGGAAACTTTGAAGGGCTTTCTTTGATGTTTGTTTCTTAACTGATTGCACACCAGAGTAGGAATAAATAAATCGCGAAAGTTTCTTGTTTTTTTTCTTTAAATAACTTTATCTTTGATTATATATACTACTATATGAGCAAAGATAAGATAAGATAAGAGGCTGTTCATTTATTACGGAAGACGATTTGGGAGGAAGAGGCAATCTTATATTTTGTTTAGATACGAGTTCACATAGTTTAGCTACAGTATACTTTGTTCTTTACTTGTATTATCTTTATTAATTGTTACATATTCGTCTGATTGGTTAAAATTTTTTGATACCCATGACTCGTAAGCTTTAAATTTAGGTACTCAATGGTTGGTACCTTTGCCATTCATCGAAAACTTCAATAAAGTACTTACTCCCAGCCGAATATTCAAACAACAATCAGTTGCCAGACTCTAGAATGAAAACTGAATTTTATTAAATACCAAAAACTCAACTCATTTAGTTTTAAACATCAGATTAAAACTTAGGTTGTGTGTTTTAGTATTAGTACACATATCTAACATACAGCACCTGTAGCAAAATAAATGTCCAACCACTGTTCTTTTTCATTTCACCACTAGACATAACATGCAAATATTTATAGCAACATAATTTGAAATAGAAAACCTCTATTTGCTTAACTCCATAGTATTTTCTCGACATAATTATTCAATTATTTTTAATGGTCCCAGTCGCATCTAGTATATAAACAAGAATGGGACTGTGTCTATTTATCGTTTTAATGAAAAATACAGTGCTAAGGTATTTATTATTGTTGAAATTTTGCGTGGAAATTGTCGGAGAAACGTCTAACGAGGGATTATAAGTATATATTTCGTTTACCAAATGGTTCCTGGCGCGCATATTAATTAGAATCAGCTGCCTTATCGATATAAGTTAATTACCTTTAAGTAATAGCTGAAACTGCCGTTGGTCTCAAAACATGAATTTAGGAGTATTTTCAAAGGTTTTAGGTTTGATTTTGAGCAAAGCATTTTCATTATTTTTGTTACATACAAGTATGCTCTAGTAGCAATAAGGTACGCCAATTGTCCTAAATAAATAAAAAAGCTATACAAAAGGTAGTTTTTGATTAATATAAAAGTTACAAGCGCTCAAAGTTTTGTAGGGGAAACTTGTGTCCCTTTTCTTTTAAGAGGCCTCGCCGTTGGCAAGTAATATGTTGTCAGTTTGTCACTAAGTTAGTCAGTCCGGTCGTCATGGTCATATTATAAGCCTTTATACATTATTTACCTTACCTTGTGGTAAGCGATTGCCGTAATCAGCGACTACGTACGTACCTACATAGTTTGCTATAGAACTCGAAAAGTAGATAGCAAGAATTAAAAAGAAAAGATCTGATATTCATCAAACTAAATTGAGCCAAAGACATGAAGTATTAAATTAATTGTATTTTTGTTAGTGAGTGGTACCTACTTTAAACCATCAAGTAAAACGTGCTGCCTTATCTATGTTAAAATCAGTCATAAGTACATAATTTGCTATTCCTGACTTATATGAATACTAGACGTCGCTGGCGGCTCCGCCCGCATATATTATGCACCTAAACCTTCCTCAGATATTACACTACGTATAGGCGAAAACCGTACAAAAAGCCGTTTGGTAGTTTTTGAGTTTATCACGTTCATAGAGACTGACAGGACGAAACCGAGACTTAATTTTATAATATGTATAGACTAGCATAAATGTAATAATATATGATAATAATAATGTGTTCCCTAGGTACTTATAATTTAAAAAGCTGTGTATTAATAACAGCTTTATAGTCCAAACAGTGATTCAATTTACTTGATCATAATAACGACTCCGATATTGACTTAGCTTTCTGAACAAAGTTACGTCTAACAACTAGTTTTATATTAAAGCATAAAGTTATTGTATAATGTAATCAATAGCCTTGGGTAATTTAATATTAAACAATATTTTGTGAGCTAGGTAAGGCTAAGCCCTGGAATTCTCAGCTGAAATGTTGTAATGTTTTTGAAGTTACAACTAACCTCTAAATAGGTCCTTTGTAGTTTTGCTAATTTATTTTTATTTTCATTCTAAAACTGGTTAAATTTCCGAGAGGTTAAATATTTGTTCAATTACTCTTCGTTTTAATGTGTAACATTCGCGTAAACCCAAGAAAATACTATACTTATCGTAAGTTAAGATTTAAACTATTGATCTTAAAACATAGTTTTATTGTCTTTGAAGAACATCTACCCCCCGGTAGTAATCTGCAGTGACCCTTAAGGAGATCCCTGAATCGTTTACGAAGCCATGTCGGCCGTTGCAGATACAGCCTTGCGAAATGGGGTATGATTGACTTGGCCTACACACAGTGTGACTGTGAGCCAACAGACCATGAGCCACCTGCTGGAGTGTCCTCAGTGTCCACACAGATGTTTGTCCGATCTATGTCGACACGTTGCTGTGGCCACATAACGGGCTGGTGCCATTTGATATCTGTACCATCGATTCGAAAAGAAGAAAAATTATTGACTTTGAAAGTGCTTTGGAACAGCAATGATGTTGAAACTTAATTTGGTTGATATATCGACAAAAACATTACCCTTCCTTTTCCTTTTCGCTGTAGTCGGGTAAAAATAGTCTTGTAACACATAGCGGCAGACCAAACTTCAGCACAAATCTTGATACGAAGTTTCTTTAGGTCCTTCACCAAAAGAGTCAAAAAAGGCCAAATCACCTTACAGCCCACATCGTCACCGTATTAACACAGGCGACTGAAATCCTATACGAGACGTCTTAGATATCGCCTGCGACTGGCTTTTAAACTAGAGCTTCTAATTCAAGTCACCCGGTATGAGCACAAGGCGCAAAGCTAATCACCCACTACCTCGGTGCTTGTGATTCTTGTCACCTGTGGCTTAATAACACCATTGATTCGCTGTGTGGCGTAGCCTTGGAGTGGAAATTGTTGTGTACAACCCTATAAAACACAGTTGACCACATAAAACACAGTTGACCGCCAGTTGGTAGCCTGTCAGACAATTTGACAGGCGAAAATACGAAAAATACGCTAATCTGAAACCGCCCTCATACAGGACTATAAGGCCGGTATCAGATTAGCGTATTTTATGACGGTCGTTCAAAAAACCGGACTCGCGTAAACAGGCATATTTCGGCGTGTTCGTTCGAAACGGTAGTGACATCTTGTCAGTGTCAACATGGATTCTGACGGCTCGCGCTTATACGAGCTTAGAAGCGCGTCAACGCTCGTATGAGTTGCGCGTGTGCCAAAGGGCGCGCCTGTACATACAGTGAGCTTATACGCTCGTATGGAACGCTAATCTGAAACCGTCCGAACAACCTGAACACAAGCTAGTGTATAGCCACCAAAGTTCAATAGCACATTTTAATTTTAATGTTTTGTTACAGCCTTGAACCCATTTCAAGTTGCCAAGTTTCTGAATACCTAGGGGTCGCTCGCCAAACAATCAAAGGCCTAACCCGAATCTAATAAATTAGCTACTCAATTGTATAGAATATAATTATTCCGAGGCAATAGGTGTAATTATTTCTATTGTAAATATGGTTCTATATGTTAATTACGTTTAATCTTATTGAGAGGACTGCTTTGTAGTGTTTTTATGGCCATGAAACGGGTTATTATTTGAGCAAAAACCGGCCATTAGTTATAAAATTATCTATGTGTTTCAAATTGATATTTTACCATCTTATGTTGCAGACAGCAGTAACGGTAGTGTATTATTATGTAGCATATCAAAAGCGTATTAATTACGAGCCACATAAAAATGACAAAGGTGTCGGTAATTTTTGTAGGTCGTTTTATTTTTAATGATTATCTTCAGTTCCACTTTAAGAATGATTCTGGTCTACGCCTTGCCTATGAAATAGGTATCTCAAAGTGAAATATGTATATGGCATTGTTACTTCACAGTCGCATAGAGGAACAATGTTATTCTATCAGGATGACTACCGACATAAATCAAAACAAAAGTATAAATTGTAAGAATTCCCACAGTACCTACTTTATGAGGTGTCAAATGACAAGTAAGTACTTTCGACCCGGATAGAGTGCTACCGACACAATAAATCAAAATAAGAGTGTTAAAATACACACAATGTACTTTATATGATGTGAAATAATAAGTAATGTACTATTAAATATTTTTAAAATATAATATCTAGTACCAGAACATATTATCTGTAAACAAACTAACAACTTATTCAAGTGTGATCAGGAAGACAATCGACATACTTACTGTACTATCGCTTATTGCATCTGTATGCAGAGTCGCAACATTTACTCTCTGTTACTATTGTCACCCAAAGTATAATTAATTTACATCTCACAGTAAATTGGAAGAAATGCTTGCACAAATTACGATTGTCATTAGATAGATGCTAGGTTCAGAATTTGGTTCATCAGCTCTTTATTTTGTTTTGCTCAATTGCACGCTTTAAAATTATTATATTAAGCATATATTATTAATTTATGGATTATACAGTAGTTCTGCGTAATTTATCCAATGATGCACTCCTTCAACGAAAGCTAGGAACTGAGGCGTTTGCAAGCTTTTGTTTTTGTGCTAATTCAAAGAGGTTTAGCCTATTAGTGTTCTATAGGAAGTTCTGCGCTTAATATCTTTATCTGCTTATGCAATAAACAGCTTTACTGAGAATTGTGCATCTGTAAGATTTCCTTGAATCAAAGTAATAATTCTATTCTATTCTAATATTCTATTCTACCACATACACACATCACCGTCTAGTCCCAAACTAAGCAGAGCTTGTACTATGGGTGCTAGATAATGGATAAACATACATATTTATGTCCTTTTCTTTTTGTAAATATTATAAACTTAGAAACACCCAGATCAAGACACACATCCATGTTCATGCACACAAATGTTTGACTTGAGCGGGAATCGAACCCGCGACCTTCGTCGTAGCAGTCGCTTACACTCCCGCTGAGCCAACCGGTCGTCGAATGTTTTTAACCTAAGTAATAATGCAAATTAATTGATGCACCGATCTTTGCTACCGCCCTGAACCTTAGAATCTGGTAAAAATCATCACTGACAACACAAAATGCAAAAATAATTCAAGTTTGTTTAAAAATAATTGATTTCCACTTACTTACGGCCGGTCCAATATTTTGTCTTTCGAAGGGTCAACTAGAGAATGACAAAAGCTTTATTAAAATATTATGTCAAACATATATCTCAAGTAAACATGGGTATATAAAGTATTGGTACCGGCCTTTACTGCGTCTTCCATACAAGAAGCACGTAACATTTTAAGCTCTAGAAATACTTCAATACATTAGCTTTAAATGTATAGCTCCAATAAATTAAGCTACTACAAATAAAACTAACCGGTTGGCCTGCAGCAGTAAATATCAACTAAGAGAGCAAAGTATAGTGGCGCACTAGTACACGTGAACGTTTCTTGAGGTAAATACTTTAAAAGTTTCAAGAACACATACTTAGTACACCGGAGGTTTTCCCGCTCTGGACCGTTCCTGCAACAAATTAATGACCACATTATTACTTATTACTGTTTATTAGAGGAGAACACGTATGTAGCTAGATAATAGTAATACTGGTACATATTTCAAGCGTTTTCTAAGAGAGCGTACTGATGTAATAGAAAATGTCTTGTGCTACGGGAAATTGTGCCGGTCAATGGAAACCCAACTGACTTTTATATTATTTATTTAAATGCACCGCTCACACTAGTTTTAATTCCACAATGGGGCTTGACACACATTTTGTGGCTTGAAACAAGAATCTTAAAAGAAGTCTGTTAAAACAGAAAACAATAATTTTATGTCTTGCATGAGATTCGAACCCTCGATACGCGAAACATAGGCGTTACAACAAACCACTACACCACACATATTTCACTACTACATGCTTTATTCATGAATGCTTTTGAATACCTCACTCGATTTATTTAAGCACTCATCTGTATTTCCATGTGCGTCGTGTATTTGCTTTTCCATCGGACTTTGTATTAAACTGCTGCCATACGTGAGTATTTTTTGCACACATTGATTTATTAATTACTCTGCCAGTACTTGTAGCTTACGATAATTAACATATTTTATTAGAATTCATTACAATATTTATACGGGCGATTTTCTTAGGTTTGCTTCTAAGAAATACCTTTACAGTAAAATGTTTACCACATGCGATTTTCACATGCGTGTTTTATTGTTCAAAGGTTATAGGCTCATGACCACACGTGCTAGATCAGAAAGTTCAAAAACTTCTGCGAAATATAACACAGATATCAAAATATTTTATCATACAAATATTTATTTAAACATAAAATGAATGAAATACGTTCTACCTCTAGCCAAAGTGTAATTAATGGGATCCTGCCGTTTGGCCGAATTTTAGCAAATTTTTTTTTATACCATTGCAATATTTCGAATAATTTTAGTACGCATATTTTTATTTGGTCAAATTTTTACTTGGCAAAATATTACCCAGTATAATGTCATTATAGCATTTGGTCTTTATTCAAATGATTTATCATGGCAAACAATCTTCAGACAATAAACGTTTGGTGATACCTATTAGTTTATTTATGTAAGTAGTTAGAGTAGGTTAATTATTAATAAAATGGTAAGGTTAGGTTAGGCTAGAACTGTGACCTCCTACGCACGAGCCGAGCGAGCGAAGCGAGTGGTGCCGCGGTAGCGGCCGGAGACTGCCAGAAACAACTTGCATTAAAAAAGAGATCGTTTTTAGTAGGTTAACCGGAACTGAACTATTTAGATTAGGATAATTATTGATTTTGCGTAAAAACTGTTATTCCAACTGAAATATTTGACTAAATAAAAAATGTTAAAAGTACTAGTTGGTAAACAAGTTATAGTTTAAACGTTCATTTTCCAAACATTAGGTTTGCGTGAAATTTTTTTGTGAATAGATTTTTTGCCAAGTAATAATTTAGCAAATGAATGAATTTTTTGGGAAGTGAATGAATTTTTTGGGAAGTGAAAATTTGCCAATTTCTTTCGGTCAAACAAGGGAGACCCGTAATTAATATGTGACTTGCCCAATGGTTCAGTAACTATAGTAGATAAAAATACCGGCCTGATTTTTTTTATTTTATTTATTTTTCTTCAAATAAAACGGCATTCGCCAATTACATTAAATGAACACAGACATAAAAACTTAAGGTTAACACATACAAAATACATAAAACTTAAAATATTAACATAAAAATATAAAATTTGGAAAAAGACAAAAAATAACAAAAATTTAACTTATTTTAATAAATTCGTTCATACACTCGTCTCACAGTACTCCAGACACACTGACATAATTTCCTTCCATTCGTCCGCAAACACATCACATTCAGGTTTGGTGACCAACAGAGCATTGAGAGCAGAAAGTGTACGAGGCACAGGTGATTGCGCTCGTGCTACAGTGCGGGACATGGGCACCGCAAATGTCCTATGTCTTCTGGTTCGGCTATAGTTTACCGGAGCAAAAAGTTGACACAGTTCCTCATGTAACTTTGCCGCGTCTGTTTTTCCACGTATAACTTTACACATGGTTATTATCTGGTCGTGATTTCGTCTGACCTCAAGCGAATTATATCCTAGGCAGCCCAGTAAAAATTTTGTAGGGTACATAAATGGGTAGTAACCATGTGACCGTTTATATAAATACCTTAGAAAGGCTTTCTGAACCTTTTCCATCATCAAGATGTACTTTTTTTCGTATGGATTCCAGACACAGGAACTGGACTCCAACTTGCTACGTACAAGCGCCCCAAAGACTAATTTCATAACATTAGTGCTACTGAAATCGTTCATGTTACGAAGAATAAAGCCTAAACGCTTATATGAGTCCCTTGCAACCGTCACCATATGATCATGGAACGTGAGTCCTCGATCGAACATGACACCCAGATCTTTTATACAGTCTTTTCTGGTTACGATTGCATTATTTATTTTATAGCGAAATGAAATGGGCTGTCGTGCTCGTCCAAAACTCATAACATAACATTTGCTAGGATTAAATGACATTTTGTTTTTTACGCTCCATTCGAGTACGGCATCAATGTCTCTCTGCAATGCTAAACAATCTGCTTCAGAGTCTACTGCACGAAAGATCTTCAGATCGTCAGCATAGAGAAGACTTTTAGCATGTTTTATAACTGTTGGCAGATCATTTACCATTATGAGAAACAGTAGTGGACCCAATATAGATCCTTGACTAACTCCAGAACGCGTGTGATAAGGGTGAGATTCATATAAACCTAGTCTAACAAACTGCTGACGATCGCGTAGGTAGTCAGCAAGAAGGCGAAGGAGACCTGGTGTAACACCGATGCTACATAGTTTCTCCAGCAGTATGTCATTGTTCACCCTATCAAACGCTTTCTGGAAGTCAAAGTATAAGACATCTACTTGCCTACCTTGGTCTAAGAACTTGGATATGTGATCTACAAGAATCAAAAGGTTAGTGTCTACTGATCTCTTCGTTCTGAAGCCATGCTGCGCATCACTCAAATGCTTATTGACTTGCGAGTAGATATATTTGTGCATTATATTTTCGAAAACCTTTGCAGATGAAGACAGTATGGCTATGGGACGGTGTTCTTCAACAGATATTTTGTTCGGCCCTTTGGGTATAGGTGTAACCCGAGAAATTTTCCATTGCGGCGGATATGTTCCAGTTTTCAAAGATAAATTAAATATATGATATAAGGGCAGGCAGAGGTACTTCTTACAACGTTTAAGAATACTGGCTGGTATGTTATCCGGTCCAACCGAAGCATTGAGTTTTAACTTATCTATTGCAAATATTATGTCATTAGGCGTGATGTTAAAAATATTTATGTAATTACTACTAACATTGTTGTCGTGAGCTGAAATTTCGTTAGCATTGAGTGCTGGGACGTCGGGAAGAAAAGAGGTTGTAAAGAAATCAGCGAAGGCCTCAGCCGCATTTACCCCTGTATATTTGGTTCCTTTATATGTTGCGTTAGGTTCAAAACCACCTTTAGAGCGTAAGCTTGAGATATGTTTCCAAAAGTCACACGGTCTGTTTCTGAGGTTGTTTTCTATCATGCTAGTGTATGATGAATATGCTGTTTTAACACGACTTCTAAGGTTAGCTCTTAGGTCTGAGAAGGTTTTGTGATCCGCGTCAGTTTTAGTTTGTTTCCAAGTAGCATGCAGCTTAATCTTGAGCCTGACATCCCTAATAATGTCGTTTGTGAACCATACCGGGTAACGTCTGTTTAAACAATTTTTACGACATTTTTTTGGTATACATTCGTCAAATATTGAGTAAATTATTTCATTATAATACTGTGTCGCTAAATACACGTCTTGGCACTGAGTTACTTTATCCCAAGAAATTTGGGAGAATAAATAAATAAGCTTAGCCAGGTCACATTTAGTAAAGTTCCAATCTTTTCCTCTATCAATGTTAGTTGGTTTAATCACATCGGAATAGTAAATTGATTTGATATAAATGTCAATGTCCAATGGTGGGTGATAATTGTCAGGCTTTACAAGTCCATCAGTCGTAGTGACAGTTGTATCTACCGCGTCACTGCTCTCTTGGATCAATACCACATCTAATTTACCTCCATACATATTATGCACATCGTTCTTCTCAACCAAACCACAATAAGACAAAAAATAACAATAATAATTATTAACAGACAATGAGGCGCTATTTAAATTTAAATCACCTAAGATAAGCACAGTTCCTTTTAGATTAGTAATAAAACTTTCAACTTTACAAAACCATTGCATGTAGTTATCATCTTTGGCACTAGGTTTAATATAAACTACACAAATGTAAATAGACCTACCGCGCCATATAAAACTAGCCCATAAATCCTCACCACAGTCCGTTTCGAACTCACGTAGTCGCCGCAGAGCAATAGGAGAACGCGCAGCAAGCATCACACCTCCACACGGCGTCCCTCTATCACGACGTAGAATAGTCCAGTCGCCCGTTGTCACTTCAGCATCAGCAATTGTATCGTCAAGGAAAGTTTCAGTTACAGCAAGTATATTATGCTCTAACAAGAGTAAGTTGTTTCGCCACGTAGATAGTTTGGTTTTGATACCCCTTACGTTCTGGTAGAGACAATGAAGACCTGAAGGTTTACATGTTACGAAAGGGCCGGTGGCTTGATATGTTGTTTGTACCAGTTGTATTCGCAGATATTGTAGACTTTTTAAAATTTACCCATGGTCTAATTCTAGCATTCACGGGCCAGACATCCGCTGTGTGAAATATATCAAAAGATGCGACTGGTACACCGATCTTATATGACTTATAGTCACCTCTCGCCTTCAGTACTTCGATACTGCATGTGCCCTCTGGACATAATCGTTGTAGGTAAGTACGTATCTCATCCACATCCGATTCCATATTCCACAAATGTAGGTACTTACGTGGCTCAACTGCCTTCAGAGATGTTACTGTCGGCCCGGCAGTACCGCTGAGCGGTTTAGACACTTGGGGTTTACTAGTTTCCACTGTGCAATTATTATTGGCCTGTGGTGCCTTCAATTCTGCAACGACATCTATCCCAGTAGATATTTGAGATGTGGTGTAACACTGGCTGGTGGAAACAATGTTGGTTTCGGGTTCCGGGTATTGGGTGAGTTTGGCTATTTGCAGCCCTTGCTTACGTTTCTTCTGTTTCCCTTGTTTGGGCTTTTGACTGGGGTCTATGTTTTTGTTAGGACATGGCCTATTGTCGGGTGATTTAGGAGACTTAGATGGCGTCGATGCATCATTGCTTTCAGTCCTTAATCTCTCATTAGTTAGGTAATCAACTTTCTCCATTAACAAGCTCATAAGAGATACATGGCTGTCAAATTTTGATTCGTAACTAGCAATCAACGATACTGCACTGGTTAATTGGTCTTTTAGAGTCTGGATTTCACTTTTTAACTCGTGCATTTCTGAATACAATTCTGCCATTTCTTTGTTCTGTGGTTGATCAACCTGCGTAAGAGCTGTCTTCCGTCTTAGTGTGATATTTGGATTAAACAGCTTTGTTGAGCCAACTGGTGTACGACTATTGTCTCCACCTCTTTTCAAAGAACAAGAACATTCCGGACAAACCCATGTTTCAATATCAAAAAGTGCGTTTGTTTTACCCGTACATAATAAGTGATACGTTTTATTACATACATCCAGGCTACAACATAGGAATTTTTCCTCGTCAACAATAATAGCGTAACAAGCAGCACAATTCATATTTTAGGGTCAGAAACATAAACAAACGACTCAAAAAGATGTGCGTGCGTAGTGATGCAAAATGAAGTGTACGTATAAGTTTGTCGTTTATTACAGCGGTGAAAGCACAGTTTTATTCGGCCGGATAGCGCATGATGCACTTGTGCAGCGAAGTTTTCAAGTAGCGCTTGCAGTGACGTGGTCGTCTAGCGCCTTTTTAGAATCAAGCGATGGAAGCGCGACGTATGACGGCGAAGCGGGCGATTTGCGGGTTGACCTAGGTCAGGGACGCGAACGTCGTTTAAAAATTTTTAAAATGTTTTTGTTAATATCTCGGTTATTTGTACTTCGATTTGGATGAAATAAACGTCACAATACACACACAGTTTCAGTTCACACGAATGTACAAGTCTCACTGTATGTATGTTACTTTAAAACACTTTATTATTATTAAAATCACGGAGCAAACAAATCGAGCTGTTGCTTTTGTCTAGGCACGCGACGACTAATAAAAGAGATAAGCCGGAGATCGTGGGTTCGCATCCCACCCAGAACAAATCTTTGCGTAATGAGCACGATCACATGTTCTGTGTCTAATTATGTATGTGTTTAAACGTATACCTATGCAAGTGTGTTTACCAGTTATCTGGATGCCATAGTACAAGCTCTGATATGGAAGATATTTATTATATTACTATCCTGGCCTACCTACTATTTGTTCCGACGTCGGTCACGGAATGGCTTAATAATTTCCTAAAGTATGCATCGCCTTTACCTTGAATGATTGAGAGGTGCCAATGCAAAGGCGAGTAAAGCACAAAGTATAATTGTGAAGTCCTTGGAAAGCCCCCTCATCGCAGCAAAACTCTAAGTTATTTGTTTGTGCACCGTAGATATGCCCCAATCGAGGCGCTCCGAAATTGAACGGAGGAACCGCTGATCTCAACCTCAATCCCTCTCATTAAAACACAAGGTTGAAAATGTATTTGATTTACTAACTAACATAGTTATTAGTCTCTTTACAAAGTAGAGCCTGATTGACATTTTCAAAATGTGTATTTGAGTTTATAATATTTGTATTGTAAACTTTTGACAGAGTATTGCGCAATAAGACTCAGCTATTTTGAGACAACATTACCTATGATTGACAAATAAATAATTCTATTATCGGCGTCGTTCTACTTTTATAAAAGGTTTTTGACGAAATAAACCATAAATGAATAAAAAGAAACCATACACATAGGCTACTACTCAAATCTCTTGATTTTCGTTGCTTCTATATCAAATCAAATCGTTTATTGCAAACTAAGTGTACATTTTAGATGGTATACATTAATAAGTGCATTAGACTTAGCGCCTTTTTCAAGCGTATCAATACATAACTGAGTAGCATATAAGACAATTAGGAAATTTTAGATACATACATGCATTAGGAAAATATAACAACACAAAATTATATTTATAGAAGTAATTTTATAAGTAAGACGTAAGCATTTGAAAGCAGGAATTATATAAAATTAACGGAATTATTACATTTGAAATTTGAAAATTATATGAGAAAAATATACTATTAAAATTCAAGATACGGATAAAAGATAACATTTTAAATTACAACATTATGAATTACAAATATATTATGTCACGTGGAAATCTTATAAGCTTAAGAATAACTAAATACCTTAATTGTTTGCTTTTTATAGATTAAAGTGTATAACTAAATAATAGAGGATGCTCGCGGTTACACCCACGTTATTTAAGGTTACTGCTCTGCTCCCGGCGCTCATAGCGGGATGTATGTGATAATTATAGCTTATAGCCTTCCTCATAAATGGGCTATCTAACACTGAAATAATTTTTCAAATCGGACTAGTAGTTCCTGAGATTAGCGCGTTCAACCAAATAAACAAACAAACTCTTCAGCTTACAAGTTGCAAGAAGGTGAAATTTGACATCTACATACATGTTCTTTAGGGTGCACTAAGAAGGGATTGCCCGAAACTTCGAAGGGATCTGGAGGAAACGGGCATCCTCTTCAAGATGAAAAACTACCTGTTGCTCGGGTCTTTGTATGTGGATGAAATAAAACCAAATATAAAAAACACATATATCTATAAACCGTAATTTCAGTACAGGTTTTAAATTTGAAATAAAAAGAAGGTGGTGTTCTTTTCCAAAGTATACTTATTTTTTATTTAGTATGCTGCTGAATCAAATTCTGTTAAGCTGTTTTACATTAACACACTCAACGTATTGGTATCGTATTATCATTTATTTTATTAGAAGGGATAAAAGGGTGTCTTTAAACTTGTCCAATATCTTGAATCACCGATTTCTTTGAAATTTCGTCAGTATGGTGCAAAAGTATTGTGTACAAGAAGAGTTCTGTTCGTTGATTGACAGAGTGCCACTCGACTTCGTGGACAATAGTCCCTATACCAGACGTTCTCAAGTATCTGAATGTTCTTTGGGTTCTGACAAAACTTGTCAAGTACACCTAGTTGTAAACAAGTTCGTATTGAACACCAATGGGCATCGAGTAACCTATTAAAGTCTGTGGATCGACTTACGAAAAAAAATTAACGGCATGATATTTCATAAATTTGTATGTACAGTAAAGTTGTGATAAACTGTCGATCTACGTTCATTCTAATACATATGATATTTGACTTTGTTTCGGGACGGCAATAGTGTATTTCTTATTATCGTGTATTGCTTTTCGTGTGTATTTTGGATTCCATTTTCTTTATTCAAATTTATTTCTTATTATTTTCTATTTCATTTTAATGTATTTGTATGTATAGAGTTGCAAATAAAGTTATTTCTATTTCACAGAACAACTCTAGATTTATCATCTCGTTGCGTAACCAAAGGTTGGGTTTGTTACGTCTCTTGGGACTCTGTAGATAGAAATAGCGCCCCTTCGACGTGTTTAAGATAAGTACATAGGTAAGTACCTCATATAACATGCATTTCTCTCTTTCAATGTTGGTAAAATAACGAGGAAATAAACGTGAAATAAAGTCTTATTTCTCATCTTCAGTCTTTTCTATACAATTTCTAGATCATACAAAATAATTTAGCGGGTCTTAATCGCGTTAACTTGACTTATTTAAGGTATAAATACCTATTTGTTTCCGACGTTTCGCTCGTCTTGCACCGAGCTTGGTCGCGGAGAGACTGATGAGAGCTCAGTGCCGTCTTGTGGAAGTGCGGGTTTCGGCACCTACCCTCACTTGGTCTTTATTTAAGTTCGCAATGTCGGTACTCCGACACACTACACTAATGACGTCTACACACTGTTGAGATTTATCACTGCGGCGGTGTTTACATTTGCTGATGACTGGATTCCAAGTAGCCGATAATCTATATCCATCCTCCCGATTGAAATTGTTATATTTCTTGATTTCTACCGCTTCACGTACTATCCTGGAGTAATAGTGACGATCGGTGGATAAGACTTGTGGTTGATGCAATTCTATCCAGTGGTTTGGTCCAGACTCCAACAAATGCTCAGCTATCGCCGACTTATTAATATGTCGGTTTTTTACAGCTGCGATATGTTCTTTTACTCTTTCAGCGATTGTACGCTTAGTCTGCCCGATATATGAACTACCACAACTGCAATCGACTTTGTAGACGCCAGGTGTTTGGAGAGGAATGACATCCTTTGGGGTACGCAGATTATGTGCTATCTTAGAGAGCGGACTGTATACAGTCTTGATGGAGTATTTCTTGAGTACTGTTCAAACTTTGTCCGTCACTCCCTTTAGATACGGCATGTAAGCGGGCACTCGGCTTACTTCAGGTTTACGCTCGTTCCTCTTCCGACGGAGTATGTTTTTCTCGTATCCGTTGCGCCTAAGTACCTCCCGAACATGTGACAGCTCACTATTTAATTGTTCAGGGTCACATAGGTCATACGCTCTGTTCACTAATGAGGACACAACGGAATCCAAGTGCCGCGGATGGTGGTGCGAGTTCGCGTTGAGATACCTGTCGGTGTGTGTCGGTTTCCTATACACAGTGTGTCCAAGGGTACCATTATCTCTCACTGTCACTTTAACGTCGAGAAAGGGTAACAATCCGTCTACCTCCATTTCGAAAGTGAATCGGATGTTCGGATGTATGGAGTTCAATTTGTCTGCGAATTGTTCTACGTCCTGCTTGTTGCCCTTCATGATGCAGAAGATATCGTCGACATACCTTTTCCATAGTTTCACATTTGACGCCTGCATGTCTATGGATTCCTCAAAGTGCTCCATCCAGATGTTGGCCATTACCGGTGCTATAGGGCTACCCATAGCCACTCCATCGATCTGGAGGTAATGTTGTCCACGATATAGGAAGTAGTTTCCATCCAAGCAATTCCTAAGTAGAACGATGTATTCGTTAGACAGACCGTTTTCCCTTAATTTTCTCTCTACGACGTCCAGGCAATCTTGAATAGGATCATTGGTGAATAGTGACTCGACATCAAAACTCACCATCATCTCATCCGGTTCCCTTTTCATGCTCTTGATGATTTCAATAAAGTGGCGAGAGTCCTTTACGAAAGAGTGCGTCTTGCCTACTAACGGTTGTAGTACCTTGCTTATGTGTTTCGCCAAACCATATGTAGGTGAATTTATTTGACTCACAATCGGTCGCAAAGGTACGTTAGTCTTATGTACTTTAGGTAATCCGTACATCTTAGGCGGCTGCTCAATGTGAGGTTTATGTAACCGTTCAAATACCTCTTCCGTAAATAAGCTTTTATGGTCCCTAATTAAGGCTCGAATGCGTTTTGTCACTCTGGCGGTCGGGTTATATGACACAGCCTTATATACTAAAGTGTCACTTAACAGATTCCTTATCTTACTGTCATAATCACAAGTATTCATTACCACAGTGGCGTTTCCCTTGTCGGTCTTTAGCACTAAAATATTAGTGTTATCACGCAGCGTTTTCAGTGCTTGACGCTCTTCTGCAGTAGTATTGGGTTTAGGTGGCTTAGACTTACGTAAAATAACGGCAACATCCTGTCTAAGTGTATCCGCATCGTTAGACGGTAACTTGTTGCGCGTTATAACCTCTTCTATGCTACTTATGACGTTTTCATATGGAATCCGTTTAGGTGTCAAAGCATAATTTAATCCCTTCGCGAACACGCTTTGTGTAGCGCTATCAATAACTTGATCTGATAAATTGATAACCGTTTGCTGTTGGGTGGGGTATCCATTTCTGCCGGTTACCCTCTCACGATGGTTTATCAATTTATCAAACTTTTTCTTGTGCCGTTTTGTACGCAGATCATAAATGCGGCTCGATTGGTTATACGTTATACGGTCGCACAAGTTAAAGTCACTGTTTGAAAGCACTTCACTACACTCTGTATGCACTTTAAATAGGTCACACTGTACAACACCTAGCTCGTACCGACAATTGCGTATTAATTGTTCCAATTCCAAACACCTGGCGTCTACAAAGTCGATTGCAGCTGTGGTAGTTCATATATCGGGCAGACTAAGCGTACAATCGCTGAAAGAGTAAAA
Source organism: Euclidia mi (assembly GCA_944739405.2). NCBI lineage: Eukaryota > Metazoa > Arthropoda > Insecta > Lepidoptera > Erebidae > Euclidia > Euclidia mi. Next base: position 49,597,103 of record OX123193.2, on the reverse strand, counting down.
GAACATATCGCAGCTGTAAAAAACCGACATATTAATAAGTCGGCGATAGCTGAGCATTTGTTGGAGTCTGGACCAAACCACTGGATAGAATTGCATCAATCACAAGTCTTATCCACCGATCGTCACTATTACTCCAGGATAGTACGTGAAGCGGTAGAAATCAAGAAATATAACAATTTCAATCGGGAGGATGGATATAGATTATCGGCTACTTGGAATCCAGTCATCAGCAAATGTAAACACCGCCGCAGTGATAAATCTCAACAGTGTGTAGACGTCATTAGTGTAGTGTGTCGGAGTACCGACATTGCGAACTTAAATAAAGACCAAGTGAGGGTAGGTGCCGAAACCCGCACTTCCACAAGACGGCACTGAGCTCTCATCAGTCTCTCCGCGACCAAGCTCGGTGCAAGACGAGCGAAACGTCGGAAACAAATAGGTATTTATACCTTAAATAAGTCAAGTTAACGCGATTAAGACCCGCTAAATTATTTTGTATGATGTATACAAATCGCGAAAGTTTAAAATCGACAATTTCTAGATGTCCTGTAACAGTGTCGACTCCGTTTCCTTTTTTAAGTTTTACAAAACCCTAACCTTATGAAAAGACAGCGTAATTTCGGATTTTTACCAATATTTGTTTCCATCTTATGTTTTATTCGTATAACATAATAATATACACTCCTACGTTATTAAATAATCCCCGCGTCGCAAGGGGATTTACGAAACATAAATGACAGGCACGACATTTACTTAATCGTTTGTTACGAACAAGTTACAATACACTGCGACGCTTTTTCACGTAAACTCGCACTCTAAACAACTTGTGTTTTATGTTGAGAATTTTAAGACGTTCCGCTGAGTTCTCACGGTGCTTGGTTTGCAGACGGCCGCGCGCCGTACCTATGACGATTCTTGACTCGCGGTGTAACTTCAAAAGCGCGGGGAGTCTTCGAGCTACGCGCCATGGCAAGCTAGTTTTCTAGAGAAAACCAGGTCTTAGATATCGAACGCATTGCCTTTTGCCAAAACATCTCTTTTGTAAAATGTCTTATAGTCGTAAAATGTATGTTTCTCATATTGCCGCTCTTAATGGTACGCCTTTTTGAGACGATCATGTATTTAATTTTGAGCTGACATTTATGTTAATATGAAAGTCAAGTCCAGAAGTTGCTAATTTCGAAACCTTGATAATTAAAAACCTATTTTTAATGTAGTACTAGCTTGTGTATTACTAGCTTTAACGTATTGTAAAACAAAAAAATATACAAAGTCTTTTCAAATACAAATAAAAATATATTTGTATGTAAAGTGATGACTAAAATTAATGAATTACAAATAAGTTAACGTACTCGTAAAGCTGACGTTAATATTTTATTTACTTCGAAATATGAGTGAAATGAAAGAATTAATCATTCATAATGACTGAAAAATATGTAATTCAATACTTCTGCATAAGTTAGTGGCAGATCTTGAAGTGCCGGTTTCGATTCTTGGGTCAAGTGGTGACAGAGTCTTGAACATCAAAGTCAAAGGGCATCAACAATACTTCTACGACCCTTGTCTTAAAAAGACAACTGTATGAAAAATAAGGTTTTGAATTCAGACTCAGCTATGTGATATACATAGCTGAGTCTCAATATGAATGATTGTCAGAGAGACTTCGCTTGTCTTTTAGAATATTTTGAACTCTCAGACGTGCAGGTTTCCTCGTGCTGTTCCTATGCCCGTAAAGCAAGCTATACTTACTTAACTTTAAGTCAGTGCGCGCCGTAGCTTTGAATATAAGACCCTCTGCATGGCAGTGGTTTGTTTTGCTGTAGGCTATCGCTGCTCCTGAGTCAAGTAAAAGTATTATGAGCATTACATAATTTACATCGCTGTCTAAATCTTCGTCAAAATGAAAGAGCTTATATACACGAATGAATACGACATGAACGCAAAGATATTGTAGTCAGGCATAATGTTAGCGAAATTTTGAAACATTCATTCGTATTAGCATGTTTTACACGACAACGACACACGGCCTTGGCATAAGGACAAGAGCTTTGTGTTACGTAGCTTACATAAGTAATGATCTGATAAGCGTACTTCCAAATGTCGAGAATGTGCGCAAGAATTTTGATAGCGACGCAAAACATAGCGCCTCGGCAGCCCATCAGTGGAATTTATTGTGAGTAACCTTTTCACGTTCGGAATGGAATGACGCAAGTTCCATCTGAGTTTTTTATAATACAATGTCTCTGCGGTATTGCCCTTTATATCTGGTAAACCGTATCACCTACTGTATCCCAATTATTGGTATCTAAGCTTAACCATTCATTCTCTTAAATAATAAAAATAAGTTAATATCGATCTCTGTTCTATCATTTATGAGCAGTTTGACGACATACCGACAAAAAAGTTTATGTAGACTTTTCACCATCGCTTTGTCACACTTTATGGAAAGTTATGTAAGTGTTTACTTTTATAAACTGTGCTTATTTTCGGTTGTATCATGTAACCTGTTGACCTTTAAAGTTCTTGTTTACTTTGAGTGAAGGGTCGCTTCTTTTGTACCAGTGAGTAGTTAGACGCCACTGATGGTGTAATAGTTTGAGTGATAAGTGTATAACAATTTTGTCGTATAATTGGTAGGTTCAAATATTCGAATGGCAAAAAATGTGTTACAGTATACGAAGATATTTTGAATTTGTGTGGTGCCACATTCGAATCCCTGATTACCAATTTTTTTTTCTAAATTTGTTTATTATTTTAATATATTTAAACTATTTCAGCTGATGTTGACTATAGAAGGAAGTCAATATCGTTTTAAAAGACATACATTATCAATAATTGTATAACTAAGCTCGCTGATATTCTGTAGATTACACTAGTGAACGGGTACATATTTCACATTTATTATCTAGCTGAACCTAAGTAACACACAATTTTCAATATTCACGCATTGGCGCATTAAGCGTATACAATAGCTAAGCGCGGTGACCTATAATTGACCGTCTATTACATATATAGTTGGCATGTTACTATCTGTTACCTACTCATCATCGTCCTAGCGTTATCCCGTTTGCATCCAAGACTTACGCGTTGGAGCTCGGGGTCCGCTTACTGGTCTAACCAGATATGACAGAATATCAACTGTTATCTGTTACCTACTGTTCTTCCTAAGATACCTTTACAGCCTTCCGCAGTCCACAGCTGCATTTAAGCGTCTTCTAATTTGCTTCACAGTAGAACTGTGAGGTAATAGGAGGATTTGGCCAATTTTATAGTAATGTCATCCGGATGGATTGGTATTGGGTTAAACAAAAGGATTTCAGTCTCTTCACAAATAAATTCGTCTATTTTCCTTAATCGCCTCTTAAGACATCCATTGAAAGAAATGGGCTAGTGTCATTTTATATTCTTAATATTATACTACTCCTCGGTAAGATTATGTAAAATAATATTGCAAATTTGATCACATTGGAGCTGGGTACTAACGCAAACAGTAGATGGATTTTTAACAAGCTTTTGATACAATAAATTACATTTAAAAGCGCGCGTCGAGAATGTCAAGGTAGTTTCGTAGCGATATGTGTTTGACATGTTTTTGACAGATTCTGTAGTTATTAATACTTTCGCTTGTTGCACATTCTGTAATGAGCTTTGCGTTTCGCATTGAAGATAATATTAATGAATTAAATATATCTAGTGTTTCTTATAGTAGAGTACGCTTTAGTTTCATAGTAGGTATAGCTCTATTTTATAATTCTTGCAATTTACTTCAGATTATATTCGTTGCGTGTGCCAAGACAAGTTAACTTTCACCGGGATTTCAGATATGTCAAAAATTGTCTTAGTGGTCTTTGCTGTTGTACCTGTCTATACATTTGACACAGTAGATAGTATGGTACTGGTATTATGCACATCACAAAAAACCATTCACTATCCCAATAGCTTCTTACGGTGTAAAACTCGTAAGAGTATTTGAGAGTTCCGGCACTTAAACGTAACCACGATCATGAGATCACTGCTGCCTAACATACGACGCGGTTTTTCTGAGAAATCGTTTGTTTGTAAGAATTTTGCGGTTAAATAATCTCTGCAACATCAAATAAAATAAAATTTGCTATCGTTGAACACTTGTTCAAAATAAATAGTGACCTAATGCCTTTATGAATATCCTAGATTTAGATATAAGTGTTTTCTACAAAGATTTAAATCCGCTATTCTTGCGAAACTAAATGATAGGGAAGTGCCTAAGCATAAGAATAAAGACGGTGAGTACCCGGTACAAAATTCCAGGATATTTGAAGATACTCATTATACCTATATAATTCATATTATATCCATTATTTAAGACCGTTATTTTCTTAAAGCAAATTTAGGTAAATAAAATTGACTTAGATCAATATCTATATTCATAATTAAATGAAATCTCCCTTTCCCACCTATAAAATAAAAAGCCTCCATTGTTTCACTCATATTATGCTCATTTAAAACTGCCGACAATGTGTATGTATCTCACGTTATTGTTTGCGACTGTATTTTCAACCAAGTGAAAGATTTTTTCTGGAATAAACCCATGGGTATGCATAAAGAATGCGATGAGAGTGAATAAAACCAAAGAGGAATGTGTGGCTCGTAGTAGAGGACAAACTCAGTCTTTGCGTGTCCTCGGGTGAATTAATGTGATTTTGCGTAAGTTATACAGTCGACTTTAGGTTTAAAATCACTTTACTTGATGTTTTTTTACGTATCTTTTTATCAGGTGTTAAAATGCAAAGTTGATGAAAATTGCCTGTTCTCATAAGTCCCGGTTAAATAAATTTGTAAGACAAGTCATACAAAATTTCATTAAATTTTTTATGTATGTATATGGAAGATAAGGCCAGATCCTGGGTTGGTGTAACAGGGTTTTAATCAGTTATCCAGTTAGCTCGACTGGATGTATTTTCGCCAGATATTTCAGCTTAATTTCAGAATAGACAGACTTTCCATCTCTACACCATTCTAAGAAAAACTAGCTGAAAATAAATGAATATAAAGCTTTAAAGTAAATACAAGTAAGTAATTTGGCATTGAGACCTGCTTCATAACAATTCGAAGATACATCAAAAATAAAGTTTCAAAGCATTAACTTAAATCTATTTACGTTGTCAAGGCAAATAATAATAAATAATTCAATTTCAACGTAATATTTGCACGAGGCTTTGACAATATCATAAATTATTATCTTGGTCCGAAGACGTAGCGAGGTCTTTGGCGCCCGACGTCCGTTTTCTAGTCATAGAGTAGTAGTAGAGTTGACAGAATATTAGCTTTTCCAATAAGTGACTGCCGCCAGACTTTGGATAGGTACTACTATAAGTTTGCCAGTTTAATTACTTCCGGGAGATAGTGAGCTAGTAAGAGTCGTATGTATTCCAAAGTCTGTTGTTAGACAGTTAATCAACTGAACGTCTGATTTGAAATGAACATGATTTATGCAGAATTAGATTTGATGGCAAATAAAAATCCAGATAAATATATGGCGTAAGTTTTTTTTTTAACTAGTGAATAAACTAAGATTTCTAAAACGATGAATTTACAAAAAAGTATTTATTTATACATAGAAAACTTACAGTTAAAACATGTCGTGTTTACAATCAGTAAACACGACATGTCAATTATAAAGTTTTGACATATAGCTGGTATGTAGTATATTATGTAGTATATTTACTTTAGCAGATTAGCCTCCTGTTATTGAAATAGTTTACTATGCCAGATAAGCTCTCGTTAAATGAGATTTCTTAGAATCATAGTCGTAACTTGCTATTGTGAGAGGTGGACGTATTTAACTATTCCTAAAAATCTTAAAACCAGTGTATGTGAAATTGACTGTTATTGTTTATTTGTTAACTGTGTATTTCGCGTAAACCGAATCGGAAACTGCCTGATTAAAAGAGCACAGTCTGTGTGCGATCTGGGAGTTAAGCTGGACTCAAAGATGCTACTCGCACAACATATTGAAGCCATAACACAAAAGGCAATGCGTAATTTAGGATTTGTCATACGCACATGCGCACCGTTTAAAAAAACTAGTTCATTGAAAACTGTTTTCTTCGCCTATTATATCCCTTCGCACCTTAGAGTACGGCAGTCAGGTCTGGTCCCCTCAGTATAATGTCTATATTGAACAAATTGAACGCATTCAAAAGCATTTCATAAAGCATCTTAACTTCAAATCACGTAAGCGCCATAACGGTTAACATAGACGACTGCAGGCATTATCGAATTTTGCCACTTGTTGACAGACGCGTCATGCTAGATATGTGCTTTTTGTATGATGTATTGCGTGGTGGATTTGATAGTCCTCAGCTCTTATCTACCGTTCGTTTCGGTACCTCATCATCGCACTAATTATGGCAGCAATTCAATTGTACCGCGATTACTTCGAACTTACAACAATAAATTCAGTGATATCGATATATTCCTTCTATCTAAAAACAGTTTTAAAAGTAGAATTGTCCTTGAACTCACCGCAGATTCCTGTTACTATGTTACTGTTACCACGTAACGTTCCTGTTACTGTTGCTGCGTGGCGTGGTGTTGTCTGTCACTGATAACGTTACGTTACGTAACGTAACGCCAGTATTGTTAATTTTCTTCCCTTTTTATATGTACCCATACCGCTGTTTCGCCGGGTGAAGCAGCGTGATTGGTGTATGTATATGTGTTCGAATTAGCTTTGCAATTATAATGTACCCATACCACTGTTTCGCCAGGTGAAGCAGCGTGATTGGTGAATGTATATGTGTTTGAATTACTTTTGTAATTATAATGTAGCATTAAAAGCATTAAAAGTAGAATTGTTTTTGAACTCACCGCAGGTTCCTGTTACGGATTCCTGTTACTATGTTACTGTTACTACGTACCGTTCCTGTTACTGTTGCTGCGTGGCGTGGTGTTGTCAGTGACAGATTCTTGTCACTGATAACGTTACGTTACGTAACGTAACGCCAGTTTTGCTCATTTTCTTTCCTATTTATTTCCTTTTTATTTGTACCCATACCGCTGTTTCGCCGGGTGTAGCAGCGTGATTGGTGTATGTATATATATGTTTAAATTAGCCTTGTAATTGTAATTATAATATACCCATACCACTGTTTCACCTGGTGAAGCAGCGTGATTGGTGTATGTATATGTGTCTGCATTAGCTTTGCAATTATAATTGTAGCATTAAAAGTAGAATTGTTCTTGAACTCACCGCAGGTTCCTGTTACTGATTCCTGTTACTATGCTACTATGCTGCTGTTACTATGTAACGTTCATGTTACTGTTGCTGCGTAGTGTAACGTTAGCAGTGACAGATTCCTGTCACTGATAACGTTACGTTGCGTAGCGTAACGCCAGTTTCTGTTAATTTTCTTTCCTTTTTATATGTACCCATACCGCTGTTTCGCCGGGTGTAGCAGCGTGATTGGTGTATGTATATTGTGTTTGAATTAGCTTTATAATTATAATGAACCCATACCAATGTATCGCCAGGTGAAGCAGCGTGATTGATGTATGTATATGTTTTGAATTAGATTTGTAATTATAATGTACCCATACTACTGTTTCGCCAGTTAAAGCAGCGTGATTGGTGTATGTATATGTGTTTAAATTAGCTTTGTTATTATAATGTAGCATTAACAACACAACTTTCTACCTCCTATTGAAATGTCGTGGAGCTCTGTAATTGGCTTAGAGTTAGTGTAAGGCAACTTCTAATGTATTTGTCTAAAGGCTGTTGAGTTTCCTTAAAAAAAAAATTGAAATATGTGTCTCTGCCAGGAAAACTTAAATTATGTAATTGTTTCTTTCGACACTGTATGTACTCATTGTATTCATCAGATATCACGAAGAAATAGGCAAATGATTACCTTATTAGAATGAAATTCCTTACACGTTAAAGGTGGAACTTCTTGACTTACATGACTAGTAGTAGAGTCCCTCCTCGACATCAAGCGTTGCAAGCCGGTAGAAACGTAGGAGAATAACAGAGGTATTTATGCCTTTAAATAAGTCAATTATCGCGACTAAGACCCGCTAAATAATATTGTAAGATGTATACAAATCGCGAAAGTTTAAAATCGATTAACCTAACTAAGCATCGCTGGTTTGCTACTGATCAATAAGTTTAGCAGTGAGGTGGTAAAAAAAGGAAGCTGAAATTATATCCGACGATTTCAAATCCTTAAACATAAAATCGACATTATTATCATGTCCTACATAAGTCCTCTGACTATATTATTTAAAATTAAATCACATATTAATGTTAATATAATGTGCAGTCGTCATAAACATGTTTAATCGTTAGATTAGTACATATATATCGATGTGTTTAATTGTTTGAGCCTTACGTTAGTCGCCTTCTATTTGCCCTCTCACAATGAAACTAAATTACACGTTGCGCTTGTGAAGGAGTTCAGTGAGAGGCCGACTAATGACGTGAGAAACAGTATAAATATATATATTATATTCATAGGGTATATTCACGTGTTTACTAACACACCATATCGTATTTACGGGTTGTAGTTTCTATGAATGTTCAAATAAAAGCCTTTTGTAGCTTTGTTGCTCGTTAGTAAGTTTGGGCAATATGGTTTTGATAAAATCTGTATAAGTTCTTGAACGACAAATATTTGAAGACCGCTATTCTTTAATACCGTTTTGGGATTGAATCTGCTACAATCTGGGTGAGCGTGGTGGTGAGATAGTTACTCTAAAATTTTCCAGCTTTTCCCCCATAGATTGTAGTGTTGGATAGAATACGCATACACTTATTATTTGCTTTGTTACAAATAACTTGAAGCATTTGCGATATCAATTTATAATCAAGCCTGTTGACCATAGTTATTGATGAGCCGAAGGTCGCAGGTTATATTGCTACCCAAGACAAATCCTTAAGTGATGAACACGATTATTTGTTCTATGACAAATAATTATACACGTATCTGGTTAAAGTTTGTAATTATATGATCATGTGTGTGAGTCGTACCAGGACATAATAGTAAAATAAATATTTTAATCATATACAATTACTGACTGTTTCATGTGCCCGTTCGGTACTGAATTACACGTTTGAGAAATGGGTTCTCTCCAGTAGGACATTGAGCGTGAACTAATTTACGACCATTATTATCCTCCCAACCCCCAACACTAATTAATAGCTTAACCACTGGAGTTTTTAAATCATTGATTAATCAAATCTTTGTGATTGAGAACAATGAATTCATTTGACAGAAACTTTTAATGTCGTTCAATATATATAACTATCAGAAGTTTTTGTGACAAAATTTATGCATTAGCTCGGTTTGTTACGGAAAAGTTTCATCAAAATTCATCAACAGACAATCCATCCATCCTTCCTCTTCGCATATACGATAGTACTCGTAGTAGCATAGTACACGTATAGGATAGTACATACTATTGAAGTGTTTTTTTACATCGATTTCTAAGTGACACGATGTCTAATATAACCTGTCCTGTGTATGACAAGCTTTAACTAAAAAATAATGCATGGAATTCAAAAAACCAACATTGCCGTTCTAGTTCAGTGACCCAATAACTTACCTAATTTAGATCTGCCTCGATAAGCGACAGTCACCACAAAAAGTTGCGAGCCGACTCAAGTTCAAGGACTATTAGTAGACTAAATGTATAGAGGTTGTATTTTGTTTACATAATTCGAAACCAAGGCCTAAACGAGCCTCAATTTGGTTACAAATCACAGCAGATGTTACTCAACGATGCACAGATCTTAGGTATTTTACCACCGCTGAGAAAAGTAATCTAATATCGTTGATATATGAGTTAAAAACGAGGAACAAAATCAGTTCCCCGTTCTCAAAGCAATGCTTATCGATTACCGGCCACATTAAGTTTAGTTAAGACATTTTAGTCAAAAAAAAAAATGTGCAACAGTTCAAGGTGATTATAACGCGGAAACTTATCCTACGGCACTTTAATATAAATTTTATTAAACTAAGTATTTCGTATATTTTTAAGCATACACGAAAATCCGGCTCAGTGGCATGTCATTGGAGAGGCCTATATCCAGCAGTGGTCTATGGCAGGCTAATACAAATAATACTCCCTTTGTGCGCCCTAACACTGTCTCAAGAACATACATACCAAGTTTCAGCTTTTCAAGACCAGTAGTTTTAGGCTGTGCGTTGTTAGTCAGACAGTCAGTAACGCAGTATTTTTTATAAATATTGGCTTATAATGATATTAGAAGAGTCTAAATACTATCGTCCATATAACTTGTTTTAAAACAGTAAAAGGTTCAGTTCTGGTCCTATCTTAATAAAAGTTAGCAGTGTAACTGTGTATTAGTCCGTCCACTAAGCTATCGATGCATATATCTATGGTTCACTTGATTCAAAAGGTATTTACATTAAGGAGCTCTATTTTGCTACCATTCGCTTTTTAGTAATGACCTTGATGTTGCTACCGGTATTGTCGTCTCATCAACATTCATAAATAGTGCTGTTATGTTGATTTGTACGCTAAAAGTTCAAGGCATGAAATTGTAGTAATATCGTAAGTTTATTTTGGTTTAGTAATTTCAAACTCTGATCCACAGCAGCTTGTTGTTCTAAAATTTGTTCTTGCATTAGTGGCGAGTGAAACAATGATATATACAAGATATACATTATAATTATTATTATCTCAATACAAGCTTTTTCCGGACAATTCGTTTCGTCCGGTATCGTGTAAACGTGTATCTCGGTGTGTATCTCGAAAACAGGTAAAAGGATTTGGATGAAAAATAAAATTATTAAGAAGATTTGTTAAACGAAGAACCCCGAGCAGTGCTTTGATAAAAAGCTCATATCTTTTTGGCAGAGGCAAACTCTCTTCCGATAATCTAAATGTACTACTAAACTTGCAACAGACTGTCGTACTGGTGACTTGCAATATACAGGAGAGGCTGGGAAACGTGTCAAGCAAGTAATGCCGCATTCAACCGGTAGTATATAACGATCTAGTTCACAGCCTCACGGCCGATCTTAGATGGAGAGCTTTATGGCTTATTGACGTAGTAGCGTGACAACAAACTGTTGGCTCGTTAGAACTCTAACGATCTCAACAGTGAAAGTGAAATAAAACCTACCTAATATCGGCTCATGTTTAATTTAAATCGATCACTTTGTATACGATTATTGGATTTTCGATGATTTTGTCAACATTTATGAAAAATTACGATGGAATTGAGATATTCCAATAGATGAAAATGGTTAGTATAATAATTTTGAGTACTTTGTTTGATTATTAGAAGAATTTTAGAGATTTTTAAACTGTCAGTCTAATATGAAGAAATGAGTCAAAAATGTCTTTGATAACCTTTTTGAGGAACTCTATTTAATACTATGATACATTAGAACGGAGCAGTTTAAAATGATAACGCCGGTGAAACTGCAATAGAAAGTGGATACCGGCTGGTCCTACAACCACGTCTGAATTGTTTCGGTAAGTATATTAATATTATTTTATCAGCAATGACAAAAGGGCGTGTCAAGCAGAGTTAAATAAAAAACCAGTAGCGATGGACTATTGGGCAAGATCATTAGGTCTACCTGCACGAATAATATTTTACATAGGCAGTATCCATCTGTTGATCCGTTCTACTTGAAAATCTTTCGATCAGTACTTAAATACTACATCTCGCCTCTGAAAATTGTGAATAAACTTACTGTCATGATCACGAGCGGTATTTTATTTTATTCTGGGTTAAGATGTTTAAATGAGAAATAACAAAATTTTCCGTGTATGACTGTGTATGCACTTGGCATGTTGAAATCTTAAAGCAACGGTTAAAACTTACTACTTACATAATTAGGCGGGTGCTATTACTGCAAAGTCATCAATTTCTATCTACAAGATAAAATGCTTTTTTTACGAGGTTGAAAATCCCTTCGGAACTACCTCGACTTTCTCATGTACCCATGTGTCGGAGGGTCGGGTATCGACAGACAGAACTGCCCCCGCACCCGCACTTTGGACGCATCCTACGCAGGCCTCACCCAAGCCCACGTGGAGCGTCCCTCCCGGGATCCCGCTTAGCTTCACCGTGGGTGTACCTGAAACCCACGGTTACTGAGCCCCCCCACTACGACAAAGGTGGAGATCCCACGGGGGGGACAAAATAAAATGCTGGAGCTTTTTGTCAAAGCTCCAGTGAGGGATGAAAAATGAATAATCTCACACTGTATGGGCCTACAGGATTTTATTTATATTTTTCACAGATCGCTTTCTAGTATTCATTTGTTTACCTGCGCATGTTTGATAACATTGGTTAACACATAAAATATTCAACACAAAATAGACACCCTACTTGTTTTATTACTAAATTTATTTAAAAACTCTTTTCAACGAGAAAAGCTATTTGGAGATAGCTGATAGCAGCATTTACGGGTAGGTATACAAAAGGCGATTGAGAACTATTTTTGTCGTGATATTAATTCAAAAGCTATCTTTAAAGAGATTTAAAAGTTAAATTCGTTTCAAAGAGTGTCATACAAAGTCTGTTTAAAACTTTTAAGCCAGATTTTAATAAGTGAATACTTTGAATAAAATTTAGACACTTTATTTCTTGGCCGGAATATCAAATTTAACTTAAAAGTTAACACTTTCAACATTATTTTTTGCTGCTGTAGTTGTAATCTTAAACTTTAACTTAAAGGCAGCGATAGCCGAGTGGATATACCAACAGACTGCCATGCAGAGGGTATCGGGTTCGAATCCACGGCGCGCACCAATGACTTTTCGGAGTTATGTGCGTATTGAATTATTAATTATCGCTTGTCCCGTGCCTCGGAGAGCACGTTAAGCCGTCGGTCCCGGTTGTCATAAAGATCTTTGACAGTCGTTACAGGGCGTCAGTACCTTCTAAATAAACTGACACTAGTCTAAACCATGGAATATCGCTATCCCTTCGAGTTGCAGAGGTCAGACAGGCAGTCGCTCTGTGGAAAAGCTAATATTCAGCCAAATCCGGTTAGACTAGTAAGCGGACCCCAGATTTAAACTGGGATAACGCTAAGAGAAAGAAGTTGTAATCTTAAACAAGTTTTTCATTAACTTATGTTTTTAATCAATGATAGATTTTGGGGTATCATTTTATATTTTTATTTAGGTGCTAATAATAATTATTTAAATTCAGCCACGCTTTTCTATTAGCCTAAATCATATTGTTTTGTACAACCATATATCAATAGTTGGTTGACAATATGAAATATTAAATGGAGGCTGTATTTTATGTTAATTCATACGCGCAGAATTGGCGATGCTAAGATTCTAACTAGCGACTCTAGCGGTGATTTTGAAATGTTCAATACATGCTTGCTTCGAGGTTATAGTGGTAATTGTATTGAGCTGTCTAAAGTGTCGTACCCGGACAGCTTCCAAATTTGCCGCTAGAGCCGCTAGCTTTCGCGCTGATAATCTTTGCATTGCCAATAGAATCTTTGCGTATTTTTTTTTTTCGACGTCAGATGAAAACTTGATACGCAAAACCCCTATATGTTATTATTTTATTTTAGTTGATTGATTAATACTGTCTTGCATTTCTAATATTTTGTCAATAGCAATACTACAATTTATTATTTTAGTAACTTCAAGATATTGTTCAAGAGTAGTTGAACTATATAACTTAGAGTCCCAAAACTTCCCCTCCGTGGGATCTCCACCTTGTCCTTGCCCCGCGCCCTATCTCCCGCGACCAAATGGGGGCGCACCATCGTTGCGTCGCGGTGGGGCTGCAGAGGAAGAGGAGATGCGATGTTGCGTTGCCGTCCTCCCTATCCTCTGCGGCCGCTGGGTGTTTTGGTGGCGGAGCCCAACACCTTCATCCGCCGCCAAGGGGGTTTCGTTCGGGGCCCGCCTGACCATCTGGCGGGCCAATACCCGTCGGGGGGTAGCGAGGAATGCTTTGGTGAAACCATACCCTCCGACACATGGGTACATGAGGAGCACGGGTTGGTTTTTAGTCAGTAAGAGTCTGACAGTCCCCTTCGTCCTTCCCCCCCGGGGCGGAGGGACTCCATGAGGATTTTCCAACCCGATACCAAAAAAAAAAAAAGAGTCCCAAAACTTTAAGGATAAGCTCGCTACATCTGAGTATCTTTAGACATTCAGCTCATTTAATACTTCGAGTCTTTAAAGACTATAGGAGAACTTTAAGTCTCGGCCGTAGTAAATATTTATTACTAAAAGAAGAAACTATTGGAACGTTTAAAAGAATGTAAGTGCTTTACCGCTTAGCGACCATATCAGCTGCTTCGTGATTTTAAAGTTGTTTATTATTGTTTTTATTTGTGCATTTATGATGGCCTTGACATCGAGACGGATGTGGTCTAATGTCATTAGTAAAACACTAGTTGTAGGCATGAGACCGATATATCAAAACGAAACTGAAATCCGATTGCAGTCAGAAATCGTATCGTATCGATATTCCAATATGAGAAAACCGATTTTAGAAAACGTAAAACAATACCACGATAACGCAAACAATCTAATCCAAACCAAACGGAAACTGTGCAAGCGCAACCAAACTACAAAGTAAATCTAAAGCTTACGTTTTCGATAGTTTTCATATTCATTCGTTCTCTTTCACTCTATTTCTGTCACGAGTGAGTCTTTATAATGGTTAGTACAGGTCAGCGTACATTAAGCTAGTTTGTCAGTTGACTAACGAATTCAAAGAGCGGATGCACATAAATGTTTAACAGACATAGTTTCAGTAAATTGTTACCCAGCTTTTGTCCTTAATTAGTTAATTAGGTGCACAGAGCGATTTGTTGTGAGTAATTGATGCGAGCGGTAAGAAGGTACCTTATCAAACTGACGAAGTATTGATGTACATTGGATCATATGTTGCCGTTGTAATTATAAGCTTTCTTTGAACGTCACAAAGGCTTCTATAATATGGCTTGTCAATTTACTAGGTCTTTCGATGATCGGAAAATAAGTCGGCAGTCTATAAAAAAAAACTTTTTTTTTAATTCTGCATGTATCCCCGAAGGAGTAAGCAGAGGTGAAATCACCCACATTTCGCCAAGTTATGAATATTTAAGGTCCCACGTAAGAGTCTATTGTCGTTATCGGACACCTTGCATGACTCCGTGATGCTACTAAGAATTTGACAAAACTCAGTAACACTTTTACCGACGGTAATAAGACTCTAATAACGATTTTCTCTCTACCTCCAATTATGCAAGTTAGTTGTAATAAATCTTCAGTCTCAAGATTTGGATTGGATAATACTGTGTATTTCGTATTAGATAAGCCTTTTGCGGCTTACCTTGTCTGGGGTGACCCTTAGGCTATTGTCTAATAATACGACGAGACAGGGGACTTAACATGTTGTGCAAAGCACTGAATACGTTAGGTTTTGCGTGACAATGGGTAAAAGCCCTCATGCCGGTAGCTGGTGCTAAGAGTTAGAATAGACTGACTGTCACTAGAACATGTCCTTTGGTTGAATCATATAGCTATTATAACTAAATCATTCATTTCATTTTAAATTTCGTAACTATTATATTTTTTCACTTAAAAATATGTAGCTACTGTATTGGTTTCTGCTTTTAAACGATTTTCCCTGCTAATATTAAACATGAGAAAATGTCTATAGAGATATATTGAACATGTATTAGATCATGGCATTGACATTTGACTGTATGCAAGGTGATTTTATTATGTATCTTTTGGTAGATAACGGTAGAAAATGTCATGAATACTGACCGAGCTACTTTGTACCCTATAGGGTTTCTGAAGTCTTTAGAATAATCAGGAGTGTCTTCACACAACTTGAGACTGAAAGAAGATTTGTGTTACCTCGAATTTAACGCGCGCGAAGCTGCGGGCAAAAACTAGTAAGTTATTTAACAAAATTCTCCAGCTTAACTGATTTCACCATAATAAAAGACATAAACAGACTTTCGCATTCGAAATATAATAGTGTAGATATTGTGACTACATCATCAGAGGCGTGTTCCATATCAGCTCTTATATCACATGTGACCTTTTTAGATGTATTGTGCCAAAACAATTTGTGTAGTTCACATAACATCGCCTGTTTTTAGGATAATTGTAGCTATGTTGTTGTAAATTTTTCGACGGGCATGTGTGAGATTTGGCAGTGTGAAATATGAAACTGGATGGACAGAGACTAGCAGTCTACAGATTATAATTCGCTTATAATCCCTATTATATTGCCAGGTTCTATTATTCGTATATATTTGCCATTATTAGTAAATTAAACAGATTTTAAAAGCGACACGAAATATGATATAGTATAAGAGCAATATGACCGTAACTTTACCGCACGCATGAATCTATCGTCGAGTTTATCTATGCGTTAGTCACTATTCGATTTTATCGATAAACGACTGACAAGCCACGAAAACACTAAAAGTCATCGGTCCCAGTTGTCATGTAGATGTACGACAGACGTTACGGCGACTTGGCGACATATAGTAGAGCCTTGCTGATTCCAGCATGAATGGGCTCGACCGGGGAAGTACTACCCTTTCACAGAAAATCGACGTAAAGTAGCAGTATTTAAACTGTTTCGTTTCTTTCGGTGAGTGAGAGTGCCGGAGGCCCTATCCCCTATTCCTTCTCCCTCATCCCACTGCTCATCCTATCTCTTTTCCCGACCCCAAGGGACGGCAACGCACTTGTGACTCCTGTGGTGTTGATTGTGTCTATGGGCGGTGGTAATTGCTTACCATCAGGCGATCCGTCTGCTCGTTTGCCACCTATTACTATAAAAAATAAGCCATTTATTGTAGATGAGTATGCAGTCACTTTACAGAAATGCATCTTTTCTGTCGAACCGAAAATCTGAATCGTACTCTAAAATGTCTTGGATTCAACTGGGAGGACATAAGGAGTACAATAATGACGACGAAATCTCCTACCTCACTTCCAACTTTCACTATGATGGATTAAAATCCTACTCCATGTGATGTAAAAGTATATTTGCCTACAAAGTTTGTGTTATAAAGAAGCGTGTGTGTACCCCAAGAACGTTACACACATTCAAAGCCTACATTCGCTGATTGATTAAAATAAAATCTTCTTTGTGAGCCTCTACGATCTTGAAGGTTGGACGTCAGCCTTTTATATTTTTATTAATGTTAAGAGTAAAAAGAAACTCCGTTTGACGAAGGTAATACCAACAAAATGACATATTTGTAGTAATCATTTGGAAAACCAACTTATTAGCTTCGTAGAAATATAAATATAGAATAGAAGTATTAATATCGTTGTAACGTAATCCCGTTCATTTCTGCCCTGTTTTCTCGTATTCTCTAAGGAGAAAGTCGGCTTATTTTCGATTAATTAAATGACGTATAAGGAATCGATAAGTACCGAACCCCAGATGCCAAGATGAGATATGAAAGGATTCAAGGAATGGTGACAATTTATTGTAGTGCACTGAGTCACAAAAATAAAATAGTCATTGTAATGTGAAAATAATCACATTATAGGTAATGACTATAATGTGATTATTATTATTTAGTTATACACCTAAAAAGTTTAAAGGTCTAATGTACAGTGACGAATAATCGAAAATTTCAGCCAACAAAAGAAACTCTCTGCAATACCTAATTGAAGATTAAGTAGTTCTATTTATTTTCATGTTAAGTTATTTATCACTTGTCACTTCTTCTAAATCGAGAAGAATAGATTAATTTAGGGAATTGGTCGTTGTCGTTAGGGGCGATGGTAACTATCTTATAACGCCTCCCATACCGCACTATAAGACATCTTCTTGGCGTAAACTATTATGTGTACAGTTTTGACTTAGTCAACCCAACGCATCGGTGACGCAAGCCTTTTTTGTCGTCAACTCATTAATTTATGTAAAAAAAACTTATTCAGAACCAAATATAGACATTTCTACCAGAATCTTATGCTTTGCGGTGGCTATTGGAGGCAAAACAATCAGGAACTGCAACTGTGCACAGCCAAGACGGATAAAACGATGCTTTCGGACAGTAGGCAAGTAAGTAGGTAAGTAACCCAAATTCAGCGAGTTTTACGATATGGGAGGAAACATCTGTCACCAGTGGCTTTTTGCTGAACCAACTAAGTAATACGGTCTGTCTTTGTATCTGAATACTGAGCCATTTGTGTAATGCGAGCTCTCAGTTATAGCGGCTTTTAGTTGATACTACCATATACTTATACTTTGTTAGTTCATTTTACTGTAGCGTCAGTGACCTTGTCTATTATATAGAGAAAAGTGTTGTTATAAAGGTAGCGCTTTTAATGGAAAATATTACTTGTCAGTGATCGATGTTTTATGAGAAAGCATTTTGACAGATAACGCGTTGCTACTGCAGTTAAAAAGTAATGCTGAAAATTTAAAACAGCTTATTTTTCATACTTACGCGTCGCATAAAGATCGTTATTAGATTTTTACCCGATTACGGCGAAGCCAAAAGGAAGGGTTATGTTTTATGGCAGTCTATGTATGTATGTATGTTTGTATGTTCCACCGTAGCGCCTAAATTACTGAACCGATTTTAATAAATGGGGTGGCAATAGATTCGTTATAATAACCCGGGTGACATAGGCTTTATCCGATATAAATTTTATCAAAATTTTCTATTACGGAATTAATAGATTCCAACCTCAAAAAAATTAAATTGTGATAGTCATTACGTGTTTGATATCAAAAGAAAGGTATTGGTGAGCACATTACAAATATGTTCATACATTATACTGTTTCAGTCAAAATATAACTTTAAAACGCGGTTGTACTTACAATTCACGCGGTTCAGACGCTTTGCGTTACCTTTTTTTCTTTCTTTCTTCTTATAAATATGACAAAGTAAATATTCCACGGTGAGTCTGTTTACATGCCCCATTGGGATACGGAAATAATTTCGTTCTTTTTAGACCCCATTTTGACGTAGTCGGGTTTTAGTTTTTGAACTTATTTTTTTTATTACTGTGACTACTAGAGGTTGTCAATAGCTTTTTCAAAATGGGTTTACGAATGCGTTTAAAAAGCGTTCCCAAAACCTGGTTTCAGTTAAGCGGCGATAGCCCAGTGGTGTACGTAACGAACTGCCGAGACGATGGTCTTGGATTCGATCCATAACGGTATATTAATAATAATAATAATACATCGTTACCGGTACCGGTGGGTCTCCGTGGTCCCATTTTATATATTTAAATTTATATATCGTATCTATTGTGTATATTGTATTGTAATATTTAGTATGTAAAATGTGGCTATGAGAAAAAGGTTAAATAAAAGGAATAATAATAATAACATAACTTCACGCCTTTTATCTCCGAAGGGGTAGGCAGAGGTGTATTACACACCCACTTTTCGCCAGTTATGTTTCGGTCCCAATGTAATAGGGGACGAGCCTATTGCCATCTATTGGGCACATTATTAAGCGAGCGATAATTAACATTATTACTTATTAATTATAAATGGATGTATTATAAATGTTAATTATCGCTGCTTGATCGGCGTCTCGCGAGCAGAGGGCTGGTTTATTCTTTGCCTTTTTCTTTTAGCTTGACAATGCTGCCAGCCTTCTGGGCACGTTACCAGATGACAGTGATGCGGAGGAATACTACGACGCCTAAATGCCTCCTGCTTTATTTTATTTGCTTTATAAATATTTATTGATGGGTAGATCAGGCGCGAGCGCTCCTCCAGCCAGGTCAAAGGCCGTCCCTCTGGTTAGGTACTAAATGCAAGCTTACCCGGGTACAGGGGGCACCACTCAAGCGGACCATCTATACCCCCACTCTCGTGGGAACCAAATGAATATTTCGCACGCCACACATTCGAGCGAGGAGCTACGCTCACTAAACTCTGGCTCCACTCTTCGCGCCAATAATGACGCTGATAATGAGGTGGAGGATCCGTCACTACCAAGGGTAGCTTTACCTGGTGTTGTAGCCTGTGACTGGGGCCACTCTCGGTCCTTGGGCAGTTCGCGGGGGCGTTCGGGTCCTTATCGTTCAGCCACCATATCCGCGGCGGTCTCCAAGACCACCACCGCCATCCCATTGGGAGTCGAAGGCTCTGGGTTGATTAGGCAGGCATCGCCAGACGTTTCTGATGGCGAAGGCCACGTAACCCGCTCGGGGAAGAAGAAGGCTTCGGGTGACCCGGCTGCATCTACCCCGGAGTGGTCAGTTGAGCGGGCTGCGGACAGTACGCGCGGCGGGCTTGGGAACTGCGTGGTCCGCTGCCCGCTCACAGCTGCCCGTGAGTTGGTGGCCGCGGGAAAGCTCCGAGTAGGTTGGGTCATCGCCCGTGTCGAGGCCCTGGCGGCTCAACCTCTACAGTGCTTCAGGTGCTGCACATGTGACAGGAACCGAAGCGCTCTCTGCTTTGTCTGCGGCCAGGTGGGCCACAAGGCAAGCGGTTGTGAGGAGAGTGCTCCTCGGTGCCCTGTGTGCACAGATGCGGGGCGCCCGGAAAACCACCGGGTGGGCACCAAAGCCTGCACCCCTTCTGGGACTCTTCTCAGAGTGGGTGGTAGAGGTCGGACTGCAGTTACCGCCGCTCCTGCCACGGCGGTTACCGAAACCACCAATGGTTTTGGGTTGCTGGAGTCGGTTACCGGCTCTGGGGAGGCTATGGAGGCTTAAAATTCTTTTCCCCTTTAGTCGTTCTTCAGGGCAACCTAAACCACTGCCGTGACCATTGCAGAGCATTCGGTTGCCCTGGCAATAATGGCGATGCCGTATTTCGTCCCGGAACACCCTCGTTGGTTCGGGGCATTAGATGGCTCCGTCGCTGTGTAATGGGCGGGGGGGGGGGGGGGGGTGAAGAGAGCCCCATGGCCGCCTGCTCCATCAAGAGCCGGGTTTCATTGTTGTCAAATGAGGTCCTGCGATCGTTGTCAGCTGCTATGTCTCCCCATACAGTGGCCTGGCCGCTTTTGAGGCTTACCTTGACGGGCTGTTCACAGGTATTTTGTGGTCGCATATTGTGCCTGAGACCTGTCGCCATTTCATCCATTCTGCGTTGATTCTTTACCTAACATTGCCCATCGCACAATATTTGCCTGATCAATTTCGCCGTCATCTTGCAGGAGTGACCCTAGGTAGCAAAAATCGGAGCATACTGGTAGATGTGTACCACCGAGTGTAACCGGTATAGGACTGGAGAGACTTGGCGGTCTCTCCAGTCACAGAACATAATAATATTATATTCCGTTTTGGTTCTGCTTATTCTCAGGCCTACATTCTCCAATCTCTGCCGCCAATCCTAGCATATATAATTAACAGGAAGAGGTAGGGGCTAAGGGCCGACCCTTAGTGCAAGCCTACGGCCAACAACTTTAGCTTTATTCCGTGTCAATAATATGCGAAAACAATTTTAAAAACATCTTACACATGGTGCTGAAATGCCGATCACCTGAAAACAAAAGTTAAGGTTTTCTGTAAGGAATTTATGACTTTGGTCTTCCATTGTATAGTCTCTTGCAGTCCACTGCTAGATATCAGCCTCTCCTAAGAGTCACAAAGTTATCCTGATTCAATGATTCAATGGATATATTGGCCCTACTATACCACACTGGCTAGACGGGTTGGTAAATGGTTTGATGTCGAGTTTTCTGTCACATCACTAACATATTATTGGCTTCTGGCTGTTACGAGACCCACAGAATGAAATAGGCTAGTGACACATTGTAATCTTAATTCGTCACTATACTTGTAATACTTGCCCCTTTAATAGTTGATAGTACAGGTTATCCTAAGGGAGTTAAATGCCTATCTTCACACCACTAATTTGACACAGTTGTTTATAGGTCCAGCCAATATAGGCGATATTGGGTCGACCCAGTTTTGAACTTTTTTGAACGAGGTGGAAATTCAATAACCTGTTAATATGTTTTATATAAATAAAATTTACCTATTTATATATAAATGGAAAGGTTTAACACACTTTCAAACGTCACATCGGGACACTGTCACGGACATGATGATATTATGCGGATGGCCTTTCATGTCGTAGTAGTAATTATATGTATGCGGGTATTTTAAAAGCGTAGGCTTGCATCTTCTGATTATCTTTATATCGCGCAGACTATATAATTCATATATTAAAAGCCTTACCTTACCTAATCACCTCTAAAGATACATGGTACATGATATGCGTAACTTGTGTTTTAAGTGCGGGAATCACACCCAAAACATTCGTTGTTACTAAAATACTAAATGACGCTACTCTACGCTTTCCACTGAGATAAAAGTTTATCCAAAAGAACATTAATACTTCTTAATGTAATGTCAGTGGCACTCGTAAATTCTTACGAAAATTAAAGTCTTTAACTACAACCCAAAGTGTTTTGTGTCTTCACAAAAAGTACGCATCCACGACAGCAAATTACGCACATATTTTATTCTTGTTACTATTCTGTTCGTGAAGGTTCCCGGATAAAAAGTTTTATATGTTAATTCACATCGTAAGCCATACGAAGTTCAATTTTCACGAAAAGCTCCACAGTTTTTGGGGCGTGAATTTCGAAAGAGTAACAAACATATACCATTATAATATTGACTGCGAAGGCATTTATGATCTAAATGGCCAGATTTGTGGCAGTTTCGCGGCTTAACGGTCTCTAGATTGCTCTTTTGAACTCTTTGATGTAGTAAATACCTAACAACTTGCTGTGAAAACACTCAAATGGTTTTTGATCAGATGAGAAAATGTTCAGTGAAAAACAAATTCACTTTCATGAATTACTTTTCATTCCTGGAAATGAATAAAGTTCTGAAAATATGTTTAAAAACAGTTTAATTAACTGTGGCAGAAAATATAAAAATTATTAAAAGCAAAAGGTCACGCTATGTTTGATAAAAATAATAAAAGTGGAAAATTCAAAGTTGTCGCGCGGGCGGTCATCAGAGGCTGAATGACGGCCGCCCTTGTTGTGATAACGTTCACAGAATAAAAGATAAAACTTTATCTGTGAATGGTGAAAATCTGAGCCATTTGTTAAGTACCCATTTCAATATTGAGATTTACTCAGATTAAATAATATGAACTACTATAAAATCTTGTACAAAGAGTAATTCTATGGGAAATATATAATATTTTACAAATGACACAATTCACTCACACTCAATCGGGGTTCTTAATCATGATCGCGCCTCCTGACATGGCGGCCTCAGGTGCCGATGAGCTTGAAACTAATGGGGCAAACTCCAACTACATATGTGACAACCGTTTACAAATTTACATCACCGGTTCGGTCAGAGAATAGGTATTTTCGAGAACATTCCAACGAATTCGTCTCTGCTTGATTTACGATTTGGCCGATTGTTTATTGGATAGTAAGACCACTTAACCTTAAATACTTCACGAACTATGGCAATAAAACATTTCAATCTACCCATTTTGCCTTTACATAACAAGCTTCGATGCTATTATTATGTTTTATTACTCGAACAACAACACCCATCTCACCCTCCGCAAACATACCAAAATTAATTGTCAAGTAATAAATATGATCACTGTTTATAAGAAAAATAATACTTATTTAATATTTTGGGTTCATTCCTCTCAAACTATTTTGAGGGAGGTCCGTGTAAACGGAGGGTCGTGTCGAATTTAAATTTGCTTTTTTGTGGCGGAAGTCCGACCTCCGACATTGGTGTCCAACAAGAGAGTACGTTTTTGCCAACTTTTTTTTTGTATAAAGTTTGGGATAGGTAAACATGTTCGCTTTCCTTCACTCGTTTTGTGTTGCGTATGTTTTGATATCTGAGTCGAGGTAAATAATGTAATATATATTTTCGACTATAAGCATTGCTGAACATGCTAGCCTATGTGTTTAGTGGTTAGGGAACCTAACTGAACCTCCGGCTTAGCGGTCATGAGTCAGGCGACCGCTAAGCCGGAAGCTGTGGGTGCGATGCCCACCCAAAACAAATCTTCGTGTGACTACCGCGATTACTTTATAGTTTTAGTGTCAGTGTGCAATTTATCTGTCGCATGTTTATATTCAAGGATATAGTATCCATTATCTGGTGCTGTAATAGTTCTCTACAATTTCCAGTCAAAAAACAGTGTTTGAGGTGTCAAACGATCTGGATTTCACTTTTATAAACACTGATATTATTTATGATTCCCTAAATAACAGTGACGCAACACATTTAATTAGTGATGAAATCAGCCCCTAATAAGTAAACAAAACATAGTGTAGGTTGACGTGTAATTTTAGACGGCTCTTTAATTTATTTTACGTGCTACACATAACATCATATTATCCATTATAAAGGCCCATCCACACGGCACAATTTTACCACTGATCAAATTTTCAATCGAATTGGCTTTGCCCGTCTACACGACACAATCAAATCACTGATTTTCATTCCGTCCACCCGATTGGTTTAAATCTGGTGGGACCGCCCACCCGATGAACTTGAGTTGGACGACTGGCGTCTACACGATTTCATCAAGTGATTTAGTCAAGATGGACGTAAAATCATGTCGTATGGATAGGCCTTAATATGTACAATTACGCGGCATGAATCGACAGGAATAGATAAATGGGCTTATGTTGAAGATAAATATTTTTGTAACGTTGGTAAATATAGCTAAACAGACTCTGTCGTGTTGGGTCCATTGTATAATTCTATATTTCTTAATTTCGAGGGAAATGTGAGTTCAATTCCAAGGCCAGGGAGCATACTAAAAAATTGTGATAAAAGGATTTATGTAGGACTTTCCCGCAACCAAGAACTTAAGTTTCTAGCTAACATAAGCAACATTTATTTACAGACCTACGTTTAAAAGATTAAAGTATTGAAAACATATTTCTCCACATCTTGTTTAAAACAAGATGCTTAATATTTTATTTTAAGAAGTATTAATGAAAACTTAATTTGATCGCTCTAATTTAGTTTTAAGCATTGATCCAAAAAAAGTAACAAATACCTGACTATGTGACTTCTGTAATAAGACAATGTATCCTGCTTGTATCCTACTAACTAACTACCCGACCAACAAGTCAGTAATATGTCTTCTCATCTCATCAGCCTATTGAAGTTCACTGCTGGATGTATGCCTATATTACTTACACTAAGTTGATACTTGAACCTATGCAATTTCGTAGTACCCAAATATAAAGTCAAATCAATTGCATGAGACCAACGAGGCAAGAGTAATTTAGAGCGACAGATATTACAACTTAAACTTAAATGTAGTCATTCAAATCTCGCTATTGTTTTCTCATTGTTTCATTGTTTCATTTGAAAGCTTGGTGCTGAAATTTGTGTCATAGATGATAAGATTTAGATTCAATGATAGCAGAAGTGACTACTACCTTTAGTAGGGTGAAACGGACGT
Source organism: Euclidia mi (assembly GCA_944739405.2). Classification (NCBI taxonomy): domain Eukaryota; kingdom Metazoa; phylum Arthropoda; class Insecta; order Lepidoptera; family Erebidae; genus Euclidia; species Euclidia mi. The sequence goes on along the minus strand of OX123193.2, from coordinate 49,571,743 downwards.
TCACAGATTTGATTCCTGAAGATTTTCATGTCTTGGATTACTTATTATAAAATTAAGTCCCTTTTTCGTCGTCTGTTTGTTTGACGCGATAAACTCAAAAACTATGGATCGGATTTTCGTACGATTTTCAGCAAAATGTAGGGTAATTCCTGAGAAAGGTATAGAGGTAGTATCTTCTTGAGTTTATACGAATGTTACACATTGAAATCAAACTTCGGTGTAAGGTTTCTGCCATGACCACGGTTCCTGTAAAGAAACTGAAATTTAGTTCTAGATCATTCGGTTGAAATGTAAATTAACTAGAACCAATATATCGCGATAGAATCCGTAAACCATAGTTTGATTTAAAAGTATAGATGTTCAATTCACGGGGGCGGAGCCGCCGTGGGGGAAGTCTACTAGTATTTGAAACATTTAAGCTTAAAATAATTTTGCTGCGTTTATTGCAGGCTTAAGAGCTTGCCATGTAACTTCTAGGGATCGCATGTCGTAGATTCGATTCCCATACAGAACAAACTGTTGTTTTAAGCATGAGTGATCTGTGTAACTTTTTGTTACTCTTTGACCGTATGTATAGTACTTTACGGCACATGAGTTATTCCTAGTAGCCTTGCTTTTGTCACAAAATGAAAAATACCCAGTAGTTTGAATCGTATTACTGAACAGTGTGAATATCAACATTACTTATCTACCGACCTCCATTGGATATTTCCTTTCTAGCTGAAGAAATTTCCGAAAATATCGGTACGTTCGTAAATATTTTCTTGGTTTAACTCATGACTTATTCATGTGCTTGTTGTCATTGCAAATTGCATTCGCCACATCGGTAGAGTCGTGAGTCAATATTTTCAATTAATTTAAATGGTCTTCTATTTGAATAATTGTTCATGAAAAATATATGTGTTTGTGCTGTAGTGAAGTGGTTAATGACTGACTGCTATGCTGGAGGTTGTAGGTTTGGTTCCAAGACAAATCTTTGCGTGATAAACTTGGTAATTTAATTTGCGTCGAGGTGTGATTTATCAATATTATATATATATATATATATATATATATATATATATGTAGTGAGAATTTATTATTATAAGTAGGTTGGTCTTTGCTTAGTTTAGAATCAGATGACCGCGTGTTGTACTAGAATATAAATTATTATTAGGTACACATACATACATTGAGCTCAGAGCAGGAGATGTCATTTTGAACCAAAATTCTGTGGACATAGTTTGTATTAATAGGATACATAGTTAATTACTTATAATTCCTGGTCTTGTGACTGAGAAAATAAATTTAAAAGATAAATAAGTACCTATATCTATGTATATGCACTAATATTATTTAGATTTCATGGCTTCTTGCTGTACGATTTGAGTCCCAATAATAGTGTTTTGTGTTTGTATAAATAATAATTTATAGAAGAGATAAGTAATTATTTGCACCGCTGAGTTAAATGCAACGTTCTATTAAATTGAATTAGATAAATAGGCTGCTAATAGTTGCCCGTGGCTTCGCCTGTTCGGATGCCGGTTATTACGTCAAAAGGTAGAGCCTATGTGGTATTCTGCTGTATGAGCTATGTTATATAAAACTTCATGAACATTCGTTAAATAATTTCAGGTTAGACTAGTTAGCGGACCCCAAGCTCCAAGGCATAAGTATGTCGTTGATGCAACCGAGACAACGCTAGAACGATGATGATGATAGTAAATTGATCTAGGATTGATTCTAGTTCAAATCAGCGTAATGTTATGTATATATTTTTCTATTTTTTTACTCATAATAAATGATATGTTTTAAGCGCAATCGAGCCTACATATCGTCCTTAGATAAAATAAAGAAAGTTAATTTTGATGACTAAGTATCTAGGACAACATTTCATTCATCTCTATGTATTTATTTAATAAAATATAAGTAAGTATACCTAGTTATTAATTTTTTGATTACCATTACATAGTTCAAGTTTTACCTCGTTTGTGATTAGTTGATTATTTGTGAACTGTATCAGGACATTTAAATTAACATACTTATTGGTTATGCTCAAAAACACACTATTTAATCTTTTAAATACCAGAATAAGTGGTAAATACACAGGTAAATTTCAAAATGACCGGTATAATGAGTTGCTCTACACAACAAAGAGTTTCGCATAAGTAACTCCGATGTAGTTTCAATATTATGCTTTTGGTATGAATAGAAAAACAAAACTAACCCTAATTATGCATAAATAAACACGAGTTTCATTTAAATATTTGTTTAATTAAAACGGGTACGACCATTACAAAAACCGAAAGTAATATAAATAGTCGATTTGTACGATTGAGATCAAGATTGAATCGAAAACTGGAAAAATAGCAACGCGAGGCAATTTTTATTACTCCTAATATTTTATTTATCGGTTTTGCTTTGTGTCAAAATGTTCACAAAAATCGGTGAACAATGACGCTGTCGAAACGATAGTAATATTATTTATAACCGCTAAACTACCATACCTATATAGGTAGGTACAATGGCTGTCAAACTGGTTAAAAATTATTTCCTCTTCTACTTTACCAATCTATAAATATAGGCACGGTAATAATATCTATTATATTACCGTGTTATAGGTAAGAATAGTGAACTACTTTTTTCGAAACTGATATTGTAGAGTATTTTTATGCTAACGTCAGAAATGTAAAATTTATTACTATTATTATGAAATGACTTTAATTAATCATAATTATATTGATTTATTGAACCATATAATAATTATGTCGATTAAAACATATTTTTTGACGACTACACATTTAGTTATTTATTTTAAATAATAATATAATATTCTACCACATACACACATCACCATCTGATCCCAAGCTAAGCTGAGCTTGTGTTATGGGTACTAGATAGTGGATAAACATACATAATTATATACTTTTTTTTAAATACATACATATTATACACAGAAACACCCAGAAATAAACATCCATGTTCATGCACACAAATGTTTGACTTGAGCGGGAATCGAACCCGCGACCTTCGGCGTAGCGGTCGCTTGCACTCCCGCTGCGCCAACCGGCCGCGGTCTATAAACGTAAAATACGAAAAGATTTTTAACAAACCAGTGTTCCAAAAAATTGTTTATAAATACAAAATATTTGCGCAAATAATTTTGATATTCATATATCATAATATCATGGTTCCTATTTTGCTGGCAATTGTAATATTTTATTTATGTCGCTGAAATATTTGTTAATACGATTACTTACTTAGAATACAACACAAAGTTATCGATTTTAAACTTTCGCGACTTGTATACATCATACAATTTTATTTAACGGGTCTTATTCGCGATATTAAAAAAAAAAATATGTTTTTCGTCGGTAAAACATAGGTATTTATACCCTTAATTAATTAAATATCGCGAATAAGACCCGTTAAATAAAATTGTATGATGAACACAAAGTTAAATGTAGATTTTACTTTTATAAGATTAAAAATAGTAAGTTCTAATTAAGTACTGGCATTTTAATGATTTTGTTCTTAAGATGATGAGGTACTTACAGATATATTTATCGAAGCACGGTAAATCCCAAAATAATCCACACAACCACAGAATATATAATTAGTACCTACGCACACAACTTAAATAAAAAATACTGAGCACCTGAATTTGAAAAACAAATGTTTTATTACGTTTTTATTGAATCACAAACACACTCAACTGAATTGTTCAGATGCGCGCCAAATAGCACAACGCAAATATTTTATTTCTGTTTTGAATTTAAATTCGAACTCCGCGTTCGATTTCGTAACCCGCGCGTTCGGAAACACGCCACGTTGCTCGCGTGCGGCTCTGAGCACAGACGGGTATGGACTGTCCGACGTCAAGTAAGGCCTGTACAACTGAGTCATTACAGGATGAGAAGCTCTGAGGATTCAATGAGACGGCTATTATTTTAATAGATTTGTGGTCCAGCTGAGTATGTTACGCCCTTTGCTGTTGTGTACTCAACAGCAAAGCGCGCAAAACCGGGCTTAATATTTATGGTATTCAACTTATTTGCATAGTTCGTTCATTATTAATTTGCCATACGTATTCCAAAAAAATATATTCAATATAAATAGCTTACATTATCAGGTAGTAATTTTATATTGTAACTAAGTAACATGTATTTCATTGAGTTTAGAAAGATGTTAGGTGAAGGGCGTGTCAAAAGGACGTAACTTCTAAACTAAGCGGCTAATGGCCCTCCGAGGTCTGATCGTAAAATTAAAAAGCTATAAGAATGCGAGTATTGCAGGATGGCTGTAAATGGTCAACTGTCAGATTTAATTACTTCGTTTTGAAAGTAGTGGAACGTGATCAAGTGCTAGTAAGAGCAAGTAAATTTTGTCGGCATTTTAAATTAATTGTAAAAAAATCACTTCGTTTCTATCTATCCATTATCGAATAAAAGTGGGACGGCGTTTAAAGGATATTTTAAGTAATTAAATGGAATAATAAAGGGCGTGACGAAGGTAAGATAGATAAAGACTTTTCGTGAGAAACCTTTTGAGAGCCCTTAGCGTTTCAATTGTTACCTACTAAGTAATCAGCCTGCAAGTCCTGTTTAAACAGAAGGCAATTATATTTAAATTGAGCTAGAGATTAATTATATTGCCTACCAAATAAAATTTTATTTATTCGGATATTTGTTTTGTTACGGGACACTCGAGTTTTGTACACATCTATAGTCGTGTTGAACTATGTATGTTGATTCTATACATTTTCATCTTGGTACATCTCTATTGCTTTCTTCACTCTCGTCACGTTCCCTACACGCACGTGGGTTTAGTAAATAAGCTACACTATAAATTAAACTACTTTTTTGAGCATTTTATTGCTGTTCATCCTTGAATATATATTTACACGCATTTCAGTAGCTTTTAGGTGGTATAGCTAGAGCTTTAGTTGATCGACGGTGTAGGTTTGACTTATAAATTCGTAAATTAATATTTCGGGACATTTGCATTATATCAAAACACTTGCAAATTATAGGTATTCTTCATGGTATTAATAATCTTATCTTGGCAAGAAACGATAAATTTTCAGTTTAAACCAACTGTTTTACCCTAATATATTAAATAATTATATACTTTTTAGAGCAATACATAGTTCAAAATATTTCGGATACTGTATTCTGTTTCATATATTTTTTTCATTTTATACCTAAATATCATTGGTCTCGCAGCATAAATGTGCGCGTGGGATTGGAAGGTCTCGGGTTCGATTCCCGGGTCGGACGAAGTGTTATTGGGTTTTCCGTTAAGAAATTCTCAGTAACAGCACGGAGTCTGGTAATGTGCCCGGTACGGCAATAAGCTTGCCCCCTATTACGTGGGGCCTAAAAAATTACACTTCTGCCTACCCCTTCGGGGATACAGGCGTGAGTCTATAAAAAAAAACCACTAGCTAAGCTCGCGGTTCACCCGCGTTATTAAGGGCTTTTGCTCCGCACCCGTGACTCATTGCGTAATGTTAGGTAGTATATAGCCTTTCTGGATAAAAGTGCAATGCAACACAAACAACATATCAGATCGAACCTGTAGTTCCTGAGATTAGTGCACTTATATATTTTTTTTCAACTTTATAATATACATCATGTCAGCCTAGAGACGTCCACTGCTGGACATAGGCCTCCCCCAAGGTTCTCCACACAGAAAAAAAACTCATGGCGAAATGTGGTTGCAATATTACACCTCTGCCTACCCTTTCGGGGATACAGACTTGAGTCTATGTCAGAGGCTGCTGATAAGGAGTTCTAAGATTCGGTTATTAAAATATGAGTTATCAGAAATATATTAAAATAAATCTTGTATTTAATAATTCTCTTTCCTATACTAATAATAATATAACACGGAAGATTAATATAAAATATCAAGAGTCCTACTACAATTTCGTACTCATCCTCTTCTCCTTGTGCACTCCTCACTCTGGCATCACTGGCATCTAAGACCTTAGGTGTTAGTGAGCCTCACAAAAGAACACAAACTTCGGCACTGTTTCATAAACGCAGTGTGTATGACACAGGCCTGTATAAATCAAATATTATGCGGCTGAAACAGCAGCATAATTATATTATGTATATTTCAAAACACCCACAGTCCTACACCTTTCCAGAGAGCTAATTTTTGTAAAACTCCAACAAAATCCGGATCGCCGTTCGTTATTCGTCGATCGAAACGAAAATATTGGGCTCCTCAAATTGAACAAGACACTTGCGAAAATGTGCGTTTATATGTCCGGGAAAGATTAAGAGGCATATATTATAAGAGGTATATTATAATATATACCTCTTATATTTATATTATCTCTTCAATAGCCTTTTCATAGGTTTTCAAGCTATGTTCGATGCTTCAGCGATCGAATTTAAAAGGGGTATGGATTTTAATACAAGTAGATTTAGTTTAATCTAATCTATATCGATTTTTTTGAGTCAGAGCATACAATTATAGAGATTGCTTTTGTATGGTCAATAAAACATATTAAGAGATAAATAGGTTTATGATTTTGTATGTTTTTCTATTAATTGGTATATGTATAGTATAAAAGTAGTATTATAAAAGTACAGTAGTAAAAAAGTGATTATTGTGGCAAACTTGGACTAAAGCCGACCTAGATTGCTGTTTATTCATTCATGAATAATTTGAACAAAACGTTTGTGTAGGTGGATTATTAAACTAATGGACCTATTATCTGCTTTGTATTTTTTGTGATGTAATTTTGGCGGTTTTATAGCATGTTTTAATGTTGGTGATACAGAGAAACCAAGAGAAAAGCCTAATTTGAAAAAATTCGGTGACAATAATATCCTTTTTGAGCTTTGTTGTAAGACATTTTGCTCAGCACATTCATCACTTCTAAGTATAATTATATCATCAGGCAAGGTTTAATCGAAACGATAACATTTATCCACTGGACTTCATATACCTATTATTTACTAAAATACCATATTTGATTTCCTTTTTCGATAAATTCTAGAATATACAGAAAACACAAACGCCGGGCTCACGGACATCGAGCTTTAGGTCCCTATCTTATTGGGCATGTGCGTTCTACGAGCATGCGCTAGGTATGCGCCGGCGTATGTAAAAAATGAACATTTTCTAACAAGCACCTGAGTCAGAGCTCGGCATCAAAGACTGCATTGAAAAACTATGCGGTCAGTACTGGCCTATGTCAACATTTAACGACATTGCATTCATCATCACCATCATCATCAGCCTTTAACAGTCCACTGCTGGACTAGGCCTCTCCTTTGAAAGGAGGAATTGGCCTACTATACCACGTTGGCCAAACGGGTTGATATAGGGTTTGTATCAAGTTTTCCTTCTCTTACAATGCTGTTCGCTGCATAATATGCTCCCTCTGTCGGCTCTTACGACACCCATGGGATGATATGGGGTGGTGACATTCCGTATACTTAATCCGTCACCACACGGACCGACATTGCATTAAATGTTGAAAAATAAGGAACTACAAAAATATATAATGAAAACCGACTTCAAATCTGTCTACTTAAAAGGATATTTTTGTCATCAAAAGCAACAATTTTGAATTCCATCCAGTCAGAATCACGCACACATACATTTTATTATTTCTTTTCTCATCATACAAAACTATACAGTATGAGATATTGGCAAAAATATATCTTAACCAGACTTCACCCTCGGCTCTGCCCCTAAGTATCTCCACACACACAAAGCCATACCATAACATTACGCCGTTGTCACGTGAAAGAGAGACAAACCAAAACCACACTTCCGCAACTATTATATTACATTGATATACTAATAAAATGCACTCATGCACCAAGTTTTATTCAAATCCACTCTATCGATTATTTTAATTTTGATTTATGATTGAACACACATTTAAAACATCATAATAGGATAGTATTATGATGTTTTAAATGTGAGCTAGCTACGAGTATGTTACGGAATTGATCACGAGATTGAATATTAATAGAAATGTGTTGATACTCCAAAGGCTTCTTCATAATTTAGTGTTGACAAATGTAGGCACAAGATAACTCTAAAGTATTTGTTTATGTTTAGTAAGTCAAGTAGACATGAGACAATTCAAAAGTTTGTTTTTTTAAGAAAGCAAATGTCTCTTCGTTATTCCTTGGGTCATTGTCTCTCAATAAGACAAAAGAGGGCGTCGGGTAATGAATGAAGTGCTTCTGAAATGTTCGCTTCGGGAATTTCTATTGGGAATATGAGACAGATGGTTTTTTTTTACCAATTTATGCTTTTATAAAGGTAACTTAATGTTGGAGACAGCACGTCTTATTAGATTCCCAGATCTGAATAAATAATTTCCGTCATCTGGCTCGGCCGAACTGACTGAAATAGTTACTGTCGGGCATTATGGAAGAACTCTTCATTTTAATGTTGCAACTTGTGTAATAGAAAAAAGTTTTACCATAAACCGAGAGTTCTAGCTGCGGTTGAGTTTTATTGTAGCCACGATTGTGCGATAATATCACTCGCTTAGTAGGTGTTTAAGATAACTGATATTACTATTAGTATAGCGAACATTGTCGCGGTCAAACTGCCCAATTTTACCAATAAATTAAAAGATTTACTAATACTTGTACGGGTTTGCGTTGTTCTTTACTTGAGCTTAAAATACACTACTTCTAACCACGCACCTACCTATTACTACTACTTAATATAATAATCATTATAAATCATTTGCAACAGAGTATGATTAATGTTGAAAATCTCTTCAAATTATCACTACTTACTTCTTCACACAAAAATAAGTATGAATTACAAAACAGTCAAAACATTAATTCACAAATAAAACGTATCTCTAATTCACTGGCACTCTTATAAAGTTCAGAAATATCTTAAATAATCGCTCTACAATCCTATTACGTCATAGCTTTACTCGCCCCTTGATTGTAATCACACCATGTTAGCGGTCCATGTCGATAGATGAAATCGACACCCAGTCGCTCAGATACGATTAAGATCAAATCAGTGTCAAAGTACAGTAGCCAGCCATGCTCGAAATAGATATAAATAATATCGAAAGCGGATAATGATCTAAAGACTACCGACACAACAATATTCGATCGCCCAGTGGTCTTGCTTTGGTTTATAAAACATGATAATGTAATCTTCAGCAGCCGATGTCAAATGTTGACCGATAAAAAATATTCTACGATTAAGTTTTGAAACAACGTATTCAATGTAAAATGTCAATTGTAAGTAACACCGTCGTCGCCATTTTGTTGTGCTGTCAAATCTGACCTGTGCTGTACCCTGTTCTTGTTATCGGAACAAGGCTACGGAAACTATGTAACTATACAGCCAGCTTACCAAACTCGTTGACCGCATGCCGGGGAATCGTTCGAGTATAGAGAAACTTTGTTAAATGATTTTGACGGTTGGCATTATTATGGTTAACTTAAATCCCTTTTTACTTTAATATATGGATATTGCGAACGAAATTGCGTTGTAAATTAGAATTTGTGGTACTAAAGAACCGAAGTATAGGGTTTTGAATAAATTTCATTACAGTGAAAGTATTTTAACTTTGTTTGTCGATAAAGAAATGTATTCAAGCTTGTTAAAACACCGTCACTCTAACCTCCAGTGTTATTACCGTAGGAGCTGCTACTCATATAATGTTTATATTTTCTATTCAAGCATAGTGTTAAGGTAAATGAATGCCCTTGGGGTTTTTAAAAATAAATGTATATTATATGTGTTGTATTTTCTGACATTTATGTATAATAGGTTTCCCGCGTTCATGAATGCTAAAATGTGTCGAAACGCCCGTCCGCCCGGAAATGTTAAAAGCAAAATCAACCGCTATATGTTGTAAATCAGGGAAAATACCTTTATTAAGTTTGTGTTACTTTATTTAAACGAAGAAAACGTGATGAATGTGTCATGAAAACAAAAATGCAATGTTGTTAAGTGCAAACTCGGGCAGTTATTCGACCGAAATATTCTTTTTGTAACTATTTTTAAATGGACGAAAAAGCTTTCTATGTTCCATGTGGCAATGCGTATTTACTCTCATAATCGGCAAAGCTCCACTACTAGAAAAGCCATACTATCACTGAGAAGAAAAAAACTCGCTATTGAGTGTAATGAAAAGTCAACATGAATACAAAAAAAATGTATGGACTCATTTTTTTTTAGTTTCAGTTTTAACTGCTGCCTTCAACAAGTCAGTACCGAGGAATTACTATGCCTTCACAATATTGATGTAGTATTATATCAGTGTCCTCATTTCTAGCGTTTCATCCAACATTTTAAGGCTCCAGAGGAAGGACAGCGATATCAGTTGTTGTAAACCATCTGGCATATAAATTTTGTGAAAACAAAATTGTACTCATTCATCCATGTCCTTGTGGTCTCGGGCTAAGATACCATACTTCGTCCCCCGTCCCTTGGGCGTCGTATAAGACGATTTAAGGATTATTGACGGGGGGAGGAGGTATTAGGTGAGAGGGGAGATCACACCGGAATACTTTTTCAGCTTATAACGATTACTAATCCTCTTGACGAGCACAATGATAATGGTGAAATCGAAGGAGCCTTGATCAGACGCTAATGTTATGTCTATAACCTTACTGGCATAATTTATAATGAAAATGTACAGCAGTGTACAGGAGAAGAGAAATATTGGCGTTTATATAAAATATTTCACTACTACGTATGTATATTATTTGTTGGGTACACTATCCCATTGGTTGACATGGACAACCTGTGCTATGAGAAGGGTTGGATTACACTATGTTGCTTGGTGTCAGTTGACGCTTAAATTTAGTCAATCAAGAGGTCAAGGGTTTGCTCTCAAGTAGTACCAGGCTTTTCTATTTGTATTGTAAATATACGGTTAATAGCATGGAATGCAGCATATTTATGTAGTACTTATAGCGTGACTTGGCTTACCGATTGTAATAGGTCGGCAAAGTCAAGCACCAGTAGCACAGGTAGCCACTTGTATGAGCGACCGCATGTGGCAATTATATCAGAGCGCTACTATGCGTTCTTATCTGAGGACAAGAATCGTTAGACCACGTTCAGGTCTTTAGGCGGCTTGAAAACGCAGATACCAAAATTAGTAACATGCTCCCATGAAAAAGAAGAAGAAGGTAGCTTAAAACTCCAAAGAACTGTTATAGACTCAAAGAACTGTTATAGACTGTTAATGCTTACCGACTAGACTTAAATTTACTGGTTTGTTTAAGATGTATTTAACTTAGACTTGCACACATTATCTATTTTTGCTCACATTATCGTGAGCATTTTCACTGATTTCTTCAGTTCCACAACGTTTTTGCCGTAGTCAACGAAAAGATACCATACTTTTCAATTCGCACGTAACTTTCAATTCACTGACGCAACTCTCTTTACACCATCTGTTCTTTTACGATTATCAATAAAATGTCTAGCGTTTCCATACGTGATTTGAAATGATATTTTCCACGCATGCAAGTTCATCGGCAGCGCTGCATATTTTTCGATATGCGAAGATGTTAAAATGTAAAAAGCAACTTGCAAAAGCTTGATCCTGTTGGTAGATTGGCATATTTTGAAACGGAGCGTAAACCGATTTAGTGACGACATACCGACGGGTGTAGTGGTGGAAAATTATTGAGGAATTGACCTGTTTCATAGGGCAATAAGCGTTTGGTAGCTAAATTTATTAAAAAAAGCGGCAATAGCCCAGTGGTGTACTGTACGGACTGCCGAGATAATGTCTCGGGTTTGATCCCCAGGTACAAACCTCTGAATTTTTGAAATTATGTGTGTTTTAAAAGTGTTAATTATCGCTCGCTTAATAATGTGCCCGGTAGATAGCAATAGGCTCACCCCCTATTACATTGGGACCGAAACATAACTGGCGATGTGTGGGTGTGAAATACACCTCTACCTACTCTTCCGGGACATGTTATAGCTTCAGCAAGCCAGTGGTGCGCGCCGTGGATTTGAATCCTAGACACTGCGTTTCTCCACTAGACTATCGCTGCCTACACGACGTACGGCACAGAAATCATAAAAGCACTAAATATAATCGATTTTAAAATAATTTGTTGCAACGGTTGTGGTCGCGGAGGGACTCCGACAACCGTTGCAAGCCGGTAGAAACGTAGGAGAATAACAGAGGTATTTATGCCTTGAAATACGTATATTATCGCGACTAAGACCCGTTAAATAATATTGTATGAAGCACTAAAGATGCTGCAAATCGTTCATATACCTAATTATAATACTACCGTATTAATTGAATGTCCCATTAGCGTCTGATCGGGAACGTTATGACCCGCATATAAAACAATTAAACTTGTCCGATAGCTGTAACGGTGTCGCTGTGTTACACGGTCTGAGCGTTCGATAGATATGAGCTTTAGTGCGGTTTCAGATTAGCGTTTTATACGCGCGTATAAGCTCGTTTTTGGAAGCGCATGTAGGTGCGTATTGGCGCGCCTTTTGGAACACGCGCAACTCGTACGAGCGTTGACGCGCTTCTAAGCTCGTATAACCACGAGCCGTCAAAATCCATGTTGACACTGACAAGACGTCACTACCGTTTCGAGCGAACACACCCGTTTACGTGAGTCTGGTTTTTTGAAGCGCGTAATGTAGCGCGCGTGTAAGCGCGTATGCTAAAACGACCGTATACGCGCAGAAAAATACGCTAATCTGAAACCGCCCTTAGTTGCTCATGCATTTTGTTAACGATTGCACAATATGTTTCATACAATTTATATTAGTCTGTTGTCCGGGATATATTTTTTGTTTTTGTTTTTAAATTCATCATTATATTGGCTTAATTTAAATTTAGTCTAAAGCTTTCCTATTCTCTTTAATAAAACTTAAATGAGAATATCGGTTAGTTACCATACATATGCACACTGCACACACACGCACACACACACATCTACAGTCTTTCTTTTTTTCTCTATTTACGCGTACCTATTGTTTCGGTCATTATTTAGGTCAAGTCTAAATTATTGATATATTATTGTGCAACATAACGGGGAAGACACTGATGCCTGCAACACAGTTTTTACTAGCGCAGGTATCAGGGAATTAATTATTGTAATTAATGCTATTTTACGTCAATAAAGAATATTATTATTATTATTATATATAAAATATTATTATATAAGTAATTTAGCAGCAATTCTTAATTCTCTCTCTCATAATTTCTCTGAAAATTCCCAGTTAAGTTCACAAGGACAATTCTGCAGTATTTATCGACCGCCTTGTGCTTTAGATGACACATCATGCTACCTTGTTTAAAACATTGCATTCTGCTCTTTATTCTTATACAGCAAACAACAAAAACATTTTACCAAAGTACATTTAGTGGAATGTCTCACCTCCAACGCAAGTAAAAAATTAACGCGCAATATCAAAGGTAGTCTTAATAATTACGCACCATTATCGACGCTGTATTATAGTGATGTACTCGTATAGGTATTCTCTAAAGGCCATATTGTGTTACATCTATTATATTTGTTACTAGCTGTTTGATGCGGTTACACCCGCGCTATTTTTCGTATTGCGGCGCTACTATCTGATTTAGGGAGTTCATTTTTAAGGTATTTTTAAATCGTGCGCTGGAACCCTATAAGGTAAACCTGGAAGCCTAAGATGACTTGGATGTAGCTCTTCAAACTAATCTATATTCCAGTAGTAGATAATACCATTCAAATCGGCCAAACAATTTTAAAGATTACCTTCAAAACCCAAAAATCCGGCAGATAAACAGATAAAAAATTATAAAGTCTTATTTAGATCTTCGTATGATGTAAATAGTACAACTATTGCAACTAACACATGAAAAACATTGTCATTTTGAAGTAACAGACAGTTGATAATTTTATTTATATGTTTGCGTTCAATCCATTGAAGTTACGATAATGCTTCTAATTGACGATAATGGCTTTATTTCATTTTCTATAGCAATTTGTGGTGTGAGTCATTCGTGCAAGGAATTTGACATGACGTAAAATAACGCGTAAATTACATTATTTCGCATTAACTTTGTGATCAAATTACGCGATGTGGTTTCGCTGCTAGGTTTTTTATTGAAGGGTAACATGTTTTAGTGTTTATTTTAATGAATTTACTTTAAAATTAAAAATTATGAATATCAGAAAATAAATTGTGGTACGCGTCAATGGAAGGAAATGCAGTCATGTTAACTGGTTAAGTATTTCTCATGTGGCGATCGAACCCACACGAGAATTATTGATATTTTAAACTCGGAAGTCTTTTGTGTCTATTGATATACTATTTGTAGAAACTCTACGGCCAAAATTAATAAAAAGATAATCTTAATCCAAAAGTATCTTGTTGCATTTTTGACGAAATCTTCTTTTTAAGTTGCCATAATTATATATTCATTTTGAAATAATAATAACACTTAAAAATATAATTGGATGGCGTACAAAGGTTGTTGATGAAGGTTGTGGTTACTTGGTATCTAAGTGATTTAAAATTGTTATTAAAGTAATTACGAGATGTATGGAGTAATTTTGTAAGATACTTACATATTCTAAAAGGTAATCCACAGTCTGTATGAACACGATAAACTCAAAAGCTACTAAACGAATTTTAGTACGGTTTTCATCAAAATATAGAGTGATTCGGGCGAAGTCTAGTTTAGTATATTGCAGAGTGGCTTAGTGGCCTAGGGTTTCTTTTACTGTTGTTTGTTTGATCTTGACCAAGGACAAAACTATATTATTGGTTTTATACAAAAGATAAATGTATAATCTAGTTATATCGGCGATCTATAAAATAACTTTTCTAGGTAATACCTACACAAATATAGAAAATAATAATATAGTCAGGTAGCAAAATATACATTGGCACTGGTTTTACTTTGTTTCTAAATTTACCCCCACAAAATTCATATATAACCAAGTTGTAACTACCAAATCATATGTGTAAAATACATTAACGGTTGATTGTTCGAAACAAAACTAGAGCGTTGGATATATAAGACGATAGCTGCCAACAAACTCATGGCCATTAATTTTAAGTGCCAACATTACCTTGCATATTACGTATTAGTGTATTACAAAATAATCACGTTACACATGTATAAAGAAGTTTGCTGTGATTTTACCTGCCTATTAGATGCTGCTGATCACATTGTAGTGAGAAAATTGAAGCAAAAATGCGTGGGCAAATTAAACATGACATGACATGCTAGCTTTGGCCTGCGGGTCCACCAGTATTCATGTTATCGTGACAAAAGTTAACCTTAGGTAAATTAACTATATTATGAACACTTCTACACACTAGCTTTAGCCCGCATTTCCACCCACATTGGTACATTAATACCCTACAGGTTATCGTGACAAAAGGTAGCTTATGTACTCCGGCGGATTAGGCCAAGATATGACAACCGCGATTCGGTTGGCCGCCATTTTGGGACGTCGATTTAAACCACGGTTGTTTTGCGTTTTAGTGAGTAGGTATTGGACACACACCCTCTCTGCCTGCTCCAAAAGGCGGATGAAGGGCTCGTTATTTGGATTTTTAAGACAAAAGAACTTTGATGTATTCTAATGTTTAAAAAAATATATATTAGTTCTGCAAAGATTCATCGAACTCAGTTCAGTGAATAAAAACGTTCATCCATCCATCCTCACAAACTTTCACGTTTATTATAATTTTAGTTAGTGAGATTTCTTTAAATCTTTAAGTTTACGTCCCAAAAGCTCAACAGAGTATTTACTTATAATTATATTTTTAAGTAATTCGTTATAAGGTGATTCACCGAGCTTAATGTGGCATTTAAGTTACTAACTTGATATTTTAGAAACTGTTATGTTTTATAAATACTGATTCTTTTGTAAATATAAAAACTGCTATAAGAATTATCCTGAGATTATAATGGCTTTGGACAAAATTACCAATCGGAGGACCACTAAGATTTGACAGTATTTTTGTTAGTTTTGTTTAGACAGGTATCTAATCATACCGTTCTTCCTACCAATAAGAGTCAAGCGTGCTTTAATCATATAGGTGGTCTTACAAAAATGGTATGATGTATCATTGCATAGTATGATCCGTATCGTCAATTTAAAGCTACCGAACCAAAGTCGTCGCTGAAATGTACAATTTATTACTTCACGAACGTAGAAACGAAAACATAAATTATCTTCGCCAAGGTCTGCTGTTAGACTGATATGTAATTCTATGTCTAAAATATTAAAATAACGAAGCGTTTATTAAATTTAAAAATAAATGTGTTCTGCGATGAAAGATAACCAAGTTCGCCCGCAAAAAAAAATTATACAAAAGGGAAAAAATATACAAAAAACCTTTTCCTCTCGATAACCACCATATAATTGAAGTTTTAAAATCCCTCGTTGGTAACCTTATTTCGACGCTGGTAACCCTTACCCATTCTTTCGGTAATAAGGTAAATTCCTCGGAGTTTTAGCTTAATTAAAGTTTGTTAAGAACAAACTTTAGTTCAGAATTCACACGTTATATTATTGGAAACATTTTTATGACTAAGTTCGATGGCCATCGGTAAATACCGATGGCCATCGAACACCAATTATTTCGATGAAAACATTCTTTTACATGTTCAAAAGCAGATGTTAATGAGGACAAGTAATAACGCTGTTAACGTGGAATAGTCAAATAAAAAGCCCAGAAAAGCGAATACGTTAATGTTAATTAAGAAAATAATCAAATCGTCCAGTTGACGAAGTGGATTTTGTTTTTTTAGGTATGGTTTGAAGCATATGTTGTGAGTTATGGATGGTTTTCAAATAATTGCTTATTTGCTATGCCTTTTAATACTTAAGTATCTTTAGTTATTCTACTGTTTAGCCTGATTAATGCAACCATTTTCCCGGACGAGGCTCGGGCAACAAAATATCCCGATAAGCGGCAATAGGCTCGCCACCTATTACGTGGGATCAAAACACTGGCGAAAAGTGGGCGTTTAATATGCCTCTGCCTACCCCTTCGGGGAAACAGGCGTGAGTCTATGTATGTATGTATTTTTCCCGTCTGCTTGTAAAACCGGTTTTGAATATTGTTTAATCGCTTATTTGAAAAGTAATATTATAGGTAAACGTATTAAGTAATATGTTTTCATTATGTCATGTATGATTATTTAAAATGATAGTAGCATGATGCATTGGTTAATTGTTTACTGATAAGTTTGTTAAGTACACTTATTATTTATGATCTTCGAAATAATGTAGATAACTTCTTTGAATTAAGAAGATTGAAGTTCTTGTTCATCAGAACCTTCATATTTAATATGATTTGTCTTTAGTCAGTTAAGAAATTAGTGGTGAGATCATCTTAATATATAAAATCCTTGCGTTACTGACTGACTGACAGACACGCTACAGCCGAAACTATTGGGCGCAGGAAGTTGAAATTTGGCATGTATGTTCCTTGGGGACCGTAGGGGGGCACTAAGAAGGGATTTCCCGAAATTCCCACGGGATCGGACAAAACGGGTAAATTTAGAAAAATGCGGGCGTAGCTGCTGGCGTCCTCTAGTTGAAAATAAGTAGGTACCGTTGGACGGTAAGGCTCTCACTATGCGTTTGTTACTGTCCGTTTTATCACACAAATATTATACATGCGAAAGTTTGTGAGGATTACTGGATGATTGGATGGATGTATGGATGTTTGTCTCTAAATAACTGACATCGCTATCGTATCTCGAACTCTTTTTATTCACGCATATGATCAACTCTAGGATGATACCAGCAAATGCTGCCTCGATGTTAGTAATGTCTCGTACTATAAAAACAAGTATGATAGTAAAAAATGAAATCGAAAATCTAAAGTTATATAATAAAATGAAGTCCCCGTCGCGTTCTGAGTCTGTATGAACGCGATGAACTCAAAAAACTAAACAAATTTTTCGACTGATTTCATCAGTAGATAGTGTGACAGCTGCGGAAGATTTAAGTGTATTATTCACGCGGACGGAAACGCGGGTAAAGTCTTTGTAAAGTCGTTGTAATCATAAAGGAACAGTATTTCGCAACTAACAAATTACATTTGATGTGTGTTCACGTCAAATATTGTTAGTTGTAAAAGTCACGACCGTCAATGTCAATAAATTAGCAAATTTTTTTTACTATTTTTCCTTTATGCTGTATGCTTTATTTTTTATCCTGTAGGTATGCTGCGCTTTCTTTAGATGAGAGCAGACAACGTGATACTACCGTAAGTGGGTCATACTGATCTTCATTCCCTAGAGATATATTACGCTTCGTGTCTCATAAAAATCTTTAGAGTCTGTTGACATTAAATTGAAATATATGTGACGCGTGAAGAGTAAAGTTTGTAAAGAAAACATGTGGAACCCCTTATACCTGTATGAGAGGAAATATAAAATTTCGTGTGGTTGACGGTATAGAATACAAGTGTCACCACCCCCTATCTTCACGTGGGTGTCGTAAGAGGCGACTAAGGGATAACACGATGCAAATTCCATCTTTGCGTAGAGACGGAAAACTCGACATCAAACCCTATAGGACTGCCTCGTTAGTCTCGCGGCATAAATGTGCGCGTGGGATCGGGAGGTCCCGGGTTCGATTCCTGGGTCGGGCAGTGTTATTGGGTTTTTCTGTCACGAAATTCTCAGTAGCAGCACAGAGTCTGGAAATGTGCCCGGTACGGCAATAGGCTCGCCCCTTATTACGTGGGACTGAAGTATATCTGGCGAAAAGTGGGTGTAGAAATACACCTCTGCCTACCCCTTCGGGGATAAAAGGCGTGACGATATGTATGTATATGTATGTATAAAATTTCTATATAAGTAGGTTCACTTAAATTAAAAAGTCTAAATGTAGACATCCCAAAAAGATCTTGTCAATTACGATATTAAGGTCTTTAAAATAAGTTCATTTTCGTCGGATAAGGTTTGATAAATTTGTACATCATATTCTATTGATACTGAAAATGTATATCAAAATGTCAAATCCTATTGTAATTCATCACTTTAATATACATTACTAGCTGTTTCCCGCGGTTTCACCCGCGTCCTTAGGGAACTACTTCGCATACCCGGTTAATTTATAGCCTAAGTTAGTCCTTGGTACATCAGCTATCCGCCAGTGAACGTCCCGTCAAAATCGGTCCAGCCGTTCCAGAGATTAGCGAAAACAAACAGACGTACAGACAGACACAAATTGTAAAAAATGTCATTTCGGTATTTGTACTGTGTATACATCCATATGCATTTAGTAAAAAGATGTTATTATATTATTACAAACAGACACTCCAATTTTATTTATATGTATAGATAAAAGCTGTTTCGATTTTAAAGCAGCACTTTAAAAAGAAAATTCATCCTTCTCTGAAACTATTCAAAGTACATATTATATTCTTTATATTTATTTATTGTGAATTTTAGAGAATCGTCTGACTTACGAGTATGCGACTTAATACGGAATTCAATATTCGAACTATAGATAGATCTGTAGATTTTAGATTCGTTTTTGATATAAGCTCCATACAAAATATGTCAAACACGAATCTCGAATCTCAAAATCCATGTTTGGATCGAATATTGAAAATGGCCCTTTATCTACTAGTAATTCATACTGAGAAAAAAGTTAAGTGACTAATGTTCCGTATTTCTTGTGGGTCGCTTTTTATCTTCGTCATAACGGCTTACTACGGTGTTTCTAATTCCTGTTTACAAACGGTAATGCTTATGTTTACTATTACAATTTGTATTATTCTTTGAAATAGCATATTTTGTTTTGTTTTTGCACATTTTATAAATTTAATGTAAGTGGGACTTATTTTAACCTCAGTACACCCAATCATCCTGAAAATTATACCATACACACGTTCTTAGGGTTAAATACACACCAGACCTAAAATTACGCATTGGAATACTGAAAAGTTCATACATCGCAAAGCAAAACTGCGGGCTGAAAAATTTATCTATCATCAATCAATTCAGAATCAGGCAATCATAATTATCTATATATCTCCGTGCATATAGTAACCGTTGGTATCGGTTTGATTTAAATGTATGAGAAATATCCTCAAGGAAAGAGAGATATCTCCCGAAAGGTAAACTCCATCGTTCATAGCAAGTAAAGCACTTCCGATCGCAAATCAATCTGCCAACACAAGCTTGCAACTTTCAGCAAGCGTCCTAGGCAGACATAATCAAATAAAAGAAAAGGCACTCGTAATGACTACACAGCAGCCGTGATGGTTCAAACGATGTTTTGAGTACGTTCCTAAATACCACAATATTTCTTCTGACCCACAAAAGTTTGATTAGAGGTTTTTGAGTCCATTGTTTGAATGTTTATAAAGTCCCTCGTGATACAGTATTAATTTATTCCTAGTGTGGACGTTGTCATTTAATAAAAAGATTTCCAAGTATGTGTGTAATTTGTATCGAGTCTTCTTTGTCTTTTATATTCGTTCATGATACATTGCTGCGATCTACATAGTACTGTGAACCAGTCATACCCGACAGCCCATTATCGTGTTTGCCATAATTATATCGATATTAACTGTCTGGCGGATCTATCACTACTGGTGTTTGAAATGTCATCTGAGTTAAAACAATGATTACCGTAAATTATAAAGATTAAACGTGCATATGAAAGAAAATTAATAAAATTGCAAATAAATGATCTTCAAATATAATGTCATGGATTAAATTGCTAAACAGACCAAAAATTTGTGAAATTTATGAATAGTTGTTCGAAGCCTGGGTGTTCTTTGATAACGTGGCACGATGTTTGTATGTGAGTAGTAGAACCTTTTAGTAACCAAATCCATCAATAGGCAGGAAATTGGAAACGTCAGCAGCCTTCACATGTCACTGCAGAATTTTTTTTGCGAACTGGTAGACATGCCGTTGGACTGCCTGTTTATACGAGTACAAACAAAATCGTGTATTTTGTATTAGTAAGACCACGTCCTCGGTTATAGTGGTAAGCAGGGCAGTAGTGATAGCGAGGTGATGAGCGGATAAATCACAGCTGTTTTATTCGCTGCAGTGCTCGTTGTTCCTGTTCTCGTTCTGTTGTCATAAGTATAATGATCCTCTTTATTACAATTTTTGGTTCGTGCTTGCTAATGTTCCCGCTTCGCTAAACGGTTAGGTAAGTCAAGACCGCCGCCTTACAGATATAAATTAAATTTCGAAAGATTTTGGGCATATTCTCTGTCCATTTCGGCTAAACGAAAGTGTTTACATAATTTCCACTACGAAATAGCTTGTTACGCCGATAGAAATATTGCTGCCATTGTTTAGATATGAAAATTAAAACAAATATGTACGATGATTTACCGAGAAATGTATTTTTACTACCTATCTTGTTTTTTTTTATATTATAGGAGACAAACAAGCATACGGATAACCTGTTGTTAAGTGATTACCGCCACCAACGCACCTGCAACTCCAGAGGCCGGCCTTTTGGGGAAAAGAATAGGAGAGAGAGCGGGATAAGGAAGAAGGAAAAGATGATGGTGCCTCTGGTACCCTGTATATACATTTAATAAAAAAAATTCAAATTGATTGGGGATTTGCCATTTAAGAACCTTGAACGGGTTAAGCTTTAAATTAACGTTGTTCAGAATTTGCCCTAGACAGGCGGGAAATTGTTGCAGACGGCAGTGGAAGCAAATTTACATACACCCATCTGTCCAGGGCAAGGCAAGCAGTCTGACATATATTAGGCTGAGTTTCTCAGCGCTAAGAATCAAAATACAATATGTATTTATCTGAATCTTCACTGGTGTCAGGCCTGGAGTCAGCTAGATAAACATACAACTAGATTGGCCAAAATAGAGTGTTATATCTTTACCAGACTTCAACGCGACATCTCACTGAAGCCGTGCAAGGCAAATCAAAAGCGGCAGTTTTACATAGGTTTTACAAAATTTACATGTGGTTTTTCACAGCGAGATCTAACTCCGCAAACGTGTGAATTTTTCAAGGAAGTGAATGACTTGTCATCTTACAATGTGACCCAAGATGTGACCAGTGTCAAAAAATTATTACCAAAGATAACAAATGTTACGAACTGATATTCTCGTTTATCATAGACAATATATCTATTTCAAACAAACGTATTATGCTTTAATACAGCTGGCATACATTTCGTATAATAATTGTGACGGACGGACAGCAAGATTACACACCTGTAACAATTTTGCATCATACGAAGTGTTGCCCGATGTTGGAATACGCCTTATAAAAACGAATAAGCCTACTTCAAATGACTAAAACGCGTTCTTTCAATGCATGTACATATCTATAGCCTAATAATTAATATGTATATTTATATATATTACTAAAGTGATTGTTAAATGAGCATGACTGTGCTTTGATGTGTACCAAACTTTGTTACTGAGATTTACCGAATCAATATATAGAGAGAATACCTAACCTCATTAGTGTAATATATTTTACCACGATAACATGTTTAAGCTTCAGCAAAATAATGAGTCTGCCAACAGCTAAAGTAATTTATTCTCTTCTATTAAACTAATAAGTAAATATTACTTTATATGAGAAATTCTGTCTCTATTTTTATTAGCGGTAATCTTGAATTAATGTATGAAGGCTCAGATGCTTTAATGTGTTATAATTTACTACCATTTCTTTGAGGGTCTATTATGATATTATGATAGTACTTACGAATTATTTATTCAGTCCATTTTTCATCATGTCTGTCTGTTTAAACTCAAATAGTACTGAACGCATTTTTGTATGGTTTTCATCAATAGATAGCGTGATTCCTGGGGAAGGTTTAGGTGTATGATTTACGTGGATGGAACCGCGGGCTAAGTCTAGTTTTCTTTACCTATATTTTTATTTTAGTATGACTACAGTTAGACAGAACATGCCTAGATAGCTTTTTGGTAGCTTTTTATCTGAACATAACAATGTTCTATTGATTTGAAACCTGACCGTGTCTGACTACGTTTATAGGTCGAACTATTGCGGCAAACAGAGACTGAGCTATAAAGTAGGCTTTATGTGTATATTTATGCTTATAAAGCTGTCAAAGTACCTCAAGTATTTATGCTTATAAAGCTGTCAAAGTACCTCAAGTAAGAGTGACACAATACCTTGGCAGCAGTAAGTATTCTTAGAAGCTGATACAAGATGTTAATACAGATTTACCCAGTAACAGATTACCCTAACTTCAGCTATGTTCTTCTTTCGTGTAGGAAAAGAAAATATACATAATTAAAAACGCTAACCAATGACTTAGATCTTAGCTTCGAGTTGGATTTAGTCCAATCGAAACAGTTGAAATAGTTCTGTAATTAGTGCGGTTGTTCTGTAAGAATTTTAACTGGCTATATGTTATTAACCTTAATAAACCCGTTTAATTCTGC
This sequence comes from Euclidia mi, assembly GCA_944739405.2. Classification (NCBI taxonomy): domain Eukaryota; kingdom Metazoa; phylum Arthropoda; class Insecta; order Lepidoptera; family Erebidae; genus Euclidia; species Euclidia mi. The sequence goes on along the minus strand of OX123193.2, from coordinate 49,548,364 downwards.
GAACCTTATCTATTAATAGTCCACTTAACTTGGCCATAAGTCACAATCATTATGTATCTGTCATATGCAATCATTGTTTTTGCTACTTTATATTATTTTGCCTGATTCGTTGTTTCTATGCAAATAAGACCGATTAGCGGTCTTTGTTGGCGTAACATTGTCATGAAATAAAACAGTATTCTTATTAAGTAACGTTTATTTAATGGTTCAAATATTTATCGCTTAGTATATTTTTGATATGCCGATATCTCCACACAAAAATAGGTACATTAGTGCATTTAGGATCATGTGCTCAAATATGGGAACTTCAAAACTATGGTACGTAGAGTATATATACTCATATAAACATTTGAATTAAAAAGTAAATGACCGCAAAACCTTAAACACTTACTTATATTGTTTAGTGGATTTTAAAATTCACGTATATTAAATTTGTGGTACGATGCCCAACTTTACAACAATCGACGTTGCTCATTATTTCATACTATGGTCGTATCACTTTCCTTCTGTCCTTTCGTATCATTATTGGATTACCTACTACCTAGGCTAAGACCTATTTGATAAATGTCTGTCTAGTCTAGCCTATCCTTGAGTGCTGACTATGAATAAATTTATACCATAATTAAGTAATATCTTTCAGTTGGCGTTCGCCACCTTCAACCTTTAATACAATGTTGCAACATATTACGCTGAGCGTTGTAGATTGCATCCGTATATATATCCTGAAGCATAGTTCATAGTCAGCACTTCTAAATATTATTTTAATCCGCAAAATTACAGTAGTATTATTATGAAATATTCTACATACATACATTCATACATACATAGAGTCACGCCTGTTTCCCGGAGGGGTAGGCAGATACTACGAAACGCCATTTGCAACGATCCTGACATACCTCTCTTGCTTAATTCACTCCCATCACGTTTCTCATGCATGCTCTTCTGTTAAGGGTACTTCTAACCTGTCCTTGTTTCAGGATGTCTCCAATCTGGTCAAAGAACGTCCGCCTAGGTCTTCCCCTTTGTCCTGTACCATTCACACTTGCCTTATATATCTTCTTTGTCAGTCTATCATCATCTATCCTCTCCATTTGCCCAAACCATCTTAACATGCCTTTCTTAATGCTTGTCACTACATCTTCTTGTACCCCAGAATACTCTCTTATCACACAATTCTTTACTCTGTCGGTCAAAGATACACCACACATACTTCTCAGTGCTCTCATTTCTACAGCATTTATTCTACTTTCAAATCTCTTCTGCCATACCCAACTTTCACTACCGTGCATAAGGGGAGGCACTAATACCCCCCTATGCACAGCCAAACGTGTCTTTTTGGATACGTTTTGGCTATTCAGAAACGCCTTCAAAGTTCCATTCTCCCTATTACCTGCATTAGCTCTTCTTTCAATATCTTCTTCATTCTTACCATCTCTTGTAAACAACGTGCCTAAGTATACAAACTCATTCACTTGCTCCACTCGTTGTCCATCGATCAAAACATTACAAGCGGTAACGCATTCTTCCTTTTCAAAAACCATAACTTTCGTTTTACTCCCATTCACTTTCATGTCTTTCCTCTCTAACGCACCATGCATGATTGTTACCATCTCCTGCAATTCTTCCGCTGAAGACGCAAGTATTACCTGAACATTAGCTTATAGGAGGCATATATATATCAAGTCAAACATTTGTGTGCATGAACATGGATGTTTGTCTTGGTCTGGGTGTTTCTATGTATAATATGTATGTATTTACAAAAAAAAGTATATATGTATGTTTATCCATTTTCTAGTACCCATAACACAAGCTCTGCTTAGCTTGGGACTAGACGGTGTTGTGTGAATGTGGTAGAATATTATTATTATTATTATTTGACAAGTAACCCATTCATCCTTAATCCGCAGTCACTATGTTTTAGATCTTGCAAACAACTGTCCATGAAGAGGTTAAACAGCCACGGAGACGCTACACATCCCTGTCTAACACCTGTCTCGGTGGTAAATCAGTCAGTGTATGCCCCGTTTATCCTCACACAAGCTCTAGAATCTTCATAAAGGTATTTCAGAGCTCGAATGAGGCTGCTGTCCACCTGATTCATTGACAGTAGAAGTGGGCGTTTAAACGAAAAGCTGTAAACACAATCTGCTTATCAACATAAGCATAAGCGTTCGTTTATAAGTACAGGCCGATTTCGTTTAAACGGAAAGCAACATCACAAACTGTAACGCTGCCTCTGGACGCTGCTGGTGGCTGGCGCGTTGAACGACAACGATTCGCGAACGTTAGGTTGGCCGCCCTGCTTACTGCTTTTTTAAAGTACCTAATATTGAAAATGGACTCAATGCATGTGAACATAGAGACTAATGTACAAACAAGCACGTCAACATTAGGATTAAGCTACTAAATTACGAGTTGTTTGTTTACGTAATAATATTTAAAGTAAAAAGTATTTTGTTTTTAGTTGCATAAACTTTCGTTTAAACGATTTGTTTTTTCTTCAATGTATAAAATGTATTGTTAGTATGCTTTTCGCGGCCAATACGTAAGTGCATACGTACGTAAATAATATAAATTGGAACTTTTACGTGCGGAAATTAAACCTGTGACTGTCAATAGTTAAAATTTTGTATATATTAAATTAATTTAGTTCACAAGCGGGAAGCGGCAGCATGTCCGCTTTCACAGCGAATTGCAATAAGCGTTTTAAGTGAAAAGCTTTTTCAAAAGCGCGCTTTTCAATATAAGTACAACGTTGTAAGCGTTGTTAAAATTAAGCCGTTTATCACACTCCTAATTGACAGCACCGACCACATTTCATTCCTCACCACTTTATCGTAAGCCTTTTCCAAATCCACGAATGCGCTGTAGACCTTTTGACCTTTGGCCAAAAACTTTTCGGCTATGCTTCGTAAGGAAAAAATTTGATCCGTACATCCCATACCCTTTCGTAATCCCGCTTGTACATCCCATATTTTCTAGTCGGTTACTTCCACTACTCTTTCAATCAGTATTTTTGCATACAATTTGCCAACAATGCTGAGCCTCTATAGTTTATGCAGTCTTGTGGGAGCCTTTTCCTTTATAAAGAGGCACAACTACAGCTGTGGCCCAGTCATTAGGTACTCGGCCGATGCTCCAGCACAAGTTATATAACCGCTTCAACTGACCAACTATTATGAGGACATAATAGTTGGTCAGTTATATAGGCTGGACAGGAGTCCAGCCTTCAGCATTTCGACTGTAATCCTATCATATCCTCCAGCCTTTCCTACTTTCATACTTCCCAGTGCCTTCACGATCTCATCTACGCCAATAACGCTTTCATCATTGCTGTCATTACCACTCAATTCAGCTATCGGTGTCTCTATCGCTGTTTTTTCAAATAAACTTTCAAAATACTCTTTCCATCTCTTCAGCACGCACGATTCACCATTTACTATATTTCCATTCTCCTCTCTGATGGATGCGTGTTCTGAAGATTGAGTTTTTCCTCGAACTGCACGAACGGATTTCCAGAAAATCTTAATGTTCCTCTGGAAATCGTCAGATTATATCTGCTATCAAACCATGTATTCTTAACCTTTCGTATTTTCCTTCTCTTGATCACACCACATACTTCAGACGCCACATATACTACCTCTTATTTAAAGGACTGCCATAATTCTTCCATATCATTTATGCCATCGAAGCTCTCCAATCTTGCTATCAATCTTCGTTTATATATTAGATTAAATTAGATAAATCTTTATTGTACACCACATAAGTAAAACATTCATTGAAGGAGCACAAACAAGAAATGCACAATTGGCGGCCTTATCGCATACAGCAATTTCTTCCAGGCAACCATTAGGAATGGACTCATGACTGTAGAAGGAACCAAAAGTATTCGATGATGTAGTTTGGAAATTTTTGATAAATATATTTTTCGCATAGTATACTAAATACCTACTAAATAGGTACGTTGACATACATATAATATAATATATTATATATACACTACATATATAGGCAATACATATAATATATATATCCATATATACAGGGTGTAAAAAGACCCTTAACGAAAACTGAAATCCCATGTTGTACCAATCACTACGAACATTTTTTACTTGGGCACCATACCTGGGAAATTACTGGTTCAGGAGATATTGAGGCTCAAAGTTAGTATGGAATTTTCCTAATTAGGTACAAAATCGATGCATTTACCCCACCAATATGTTCTTTTGATGTCCTATGACTCCATGAATAAGTAGGTATTTCGAGCATTGCACGCGCGTGCTTTTAATTGCGGTTTAAAAATGTGAAAACTTAAAAAAAAAATGTATATATGTATATATATATATATATATATATATATATATATATATATATATATATATATAATAAGATACATAATATTATAGTCTTATAAAAAGTTATGGACAATAATGCAATCACCTTGACAAATAGTGCTGTTTTTAAAGACGTTCAGTGATTTTGCTCGTCTAATCTCAACTGGCAGCGTATTCCACAAACGTACAGCCTGAACTGAAAAGGATTTATCAAAGAAGTTTGTGGAATGCGTTGGCATCTGCAATCGCAGATCCTCTGACGAACTCAGGCACTTTGTATGTGTGTCATGAAGGAACTTGAACCGTTCTTTGAGATACAGGGGAGTGTTAGGATTGAACAATACATTATATAGTAATATTAGAATATGAGTATTCCTGCGAAGGTGAATTGGGAGCCATTTGAGCCTGCTACAAAATTCAGATACATGATCATATTTGCATAAACCAAATATAAATCTAATACAAAGTTTTGGAGACGCTCAAGTTTATCAAGTTGCTCCTCATTGAGATCAAGATAGTTGACATCGAATCGAGTATTTGGAGAAGTATACTCATCTTTCACATCTTTCTCTTGTAGATTGTCTACTTTTATTCTCTCCAAGACCCTATTTTCATTACGCTCTCGGTGTCGCCATCCTTTAAAGAGCCCACTTTTCCGGCTCAACACCAAGAAGTGGTCTGTGTGGATGCCAATCCCTCGATATACTCTTGTATCCAACACATTCTTTCTCAATCGTTCATCTACTACCACAAAATCAATCATACTTCTTTTAAGATTTTTCGCCTCTGGCGTATACATATTATGTATCAATGGTGTTTGTCACACAAAGGCTCCACTCCAAACAAATCTCAAGCAGTGCTTTTCCATTTTCGTTCACACTCTCATCACCGAATGCACCTAACACCCTTTCAAAACCATCTCGCTTCATTCCCACCCATCCATTGAAATCCCCTAACAAGATCAATCTTTCGTTATCCTTACAGTTTCTCACAATTTATCTGAAACTCTCCCAAAACTCCTGCCTTTTGTCTTGCTCTTGTTAAGACATACCTGTAACTATATTGACCGGGACGTACACCCCTACAATAAAGACACGAGTAAGTCCTACTTTCATTCTCATCCATAGTAGCCTTTAGAAGAAAGGTTTCTATTTGCCAAACGAGCTGAATCACCGTCGTTATCTTCAGAAAAGAAACAATAAATGGTATTTAAGTTCTTAACTGAACACGTCTTTTCATTTATCTCATTAAAATAAATTGATTAAAGAACCATAATGCATACCTACATTATACAGGAGCAAAGAAATTTTGATTGTAAATTGTATTTTCTCTAGTAATATACGTACCTGTAATATTAATTAAAGCTAGCAACCCGACTCTGTTTCGCACAGGTTTTATTAATCTATAAAAGTATCATGCGGGAATTATGCATGTACTATTGATCAGAATGTCTCTAAATTATAAGAGCATCGCACCAAAACTGGAGTGTACACATACATACTCACGTATGTATAGAATAATATAAGAAACTGTGTAAAGATGTTATCAGCAAAATGTTGTGACATAAAACACATATGGATATCATTGTCCACTTTAATATACTGAGTGCTTTGTTTTTGTCTCTTTCTTACTGATGTAGGATTGTAATAAATGATAATATCATATTATTTACTAAGCTTTTTCCTTGTGCATTGTTCTCTGCGATTTAACCTAGTGTTTGGATTACTTAATAAAGCAGACATGACATGTCATGTATTTCTTCCTTTTTTTGGTAAGTCGTAGGGTCAAAATATAATCTTTTTTTGAAAAAAATGTCACGTTGACAGAGGGCTTGTAAACGAAGTGTGACGACACTTTAAAGGTGTCTGGCGTCTTTAAGTTGTCTAAGAGCTAGTTCGGTCATTTCATTTGTTTGAAGATGGTGAAAAATGTTCTACCTTAATAATGTGTAAGCTCTTAAGTTTGCTGACGGAAGATCCGACGCGTTTTATCCGTCGCGTAACGCCAATACATATCAATGTATAGAAAAACGTTCAACCTTTCACACCTGACCAAAGATCCGTTAGTACGTCGAGCGTACTGACGGATTATCCGTCGACGTCACGCGCACCACGCACCACGTGAATTTTGACTATTGAGTAAGGAATATACATGGAGAGGGCAAATAGTACATAGAGAAAAATTACATTATACACATATATTATTATATTTTTTATTTTTATAGATTCACGCCTGTATCTCCGGAAGGGTAGGCAGAGGTGTAATGTTACACCCACATTTCACCATCATTTTTTTATACACATATATATGAAATCGACATAAAGCCACCAAACATAGTGTTGTCTCGTTTTGTCTTAGGGATATCTCTGTCAGAAAAAAGAGATAGCTCTAGTTTACTGAATAAGTTAATCATGACGATATTTTATTAGAAATGTCAATCGTGCCACTGTCGCCATATTTTTTGCCAAGGTTTGTGGTACATTTGCTGTGAAATCGTTGTATATCGAACATAATAATTTTGTTTTTGTGCATAAATATGTCTAAAAACCAGATGAATCAGTGCTCCAAGCTGTGTGTTTCATTACCGTATGTATGGTGCCATTCATGTCTGGTACTTTCTCAGCGACACAGTATCGATATTGGCTTTCAGATAATATTTTGTTACATGTTTGATACAAGGGTCGTCCTTCGCTTTGCCATGTTCGCCCACATTTGCGTTATGAAATAAACTAATCTGGCAAAAGATTTAAACCAAGTAATTAAAGTAACGTACTACAAAAGTGTATTATTTTCCTCTGATCGGCTCCATAACGATATCGATTATATTCTGGAGTACAACCCAAATGGCAGCAATTTTAAATTGCCCAACATTTCGTAGGTATGCACGCTAATTTCGTAGATATGCACGCTAAATTCGTAGGTATTGGACATGCCATATCCATGTCATTCCCAGATCGGTGATTTTGAGTGACGCGTAGTAGAGTAAGATTCCAGGGCCGCCAGACCTTACTTATTTTTTCAGACGAAACGAAATGTGTAGAATAATGTAGTGTTAGTATGTGCTATGAGTGTACGCATACTTGCTAGCCTGGATCGTGGGCCAATTTTTAGGTATGAGGTTCTAAAGTCAAAAAGTAAGTTCAAAATCCACTTTTACCAAAGATTCTACATTTACAGTTAATGCGACGTAGAGGCGTATGAACCGATGGTCGTTGGGGCAGAAAGGTTCTGGAGTGGCGGCTACGTACCGGACGACGCAGCAAAGGTAGGGGGGCCTACCGCTAGGTGGACCGACGATCTCGTCAAGATCGCGGGAGGCGGTTGGATGCGGGCGGCTCAAGACCGGTCTGTGTGGAGAACCTTAGAGGAGGCCTATGTCCAGCAGTGGACGTTGTTTGGCTGATATGATGAGAGGCGTAGAGCAAGAACAGGCAATAAATCTCACGGCTACGCCTTTTAATTTCCAAACTTTATATATTAAAATACCTACATAGAAAACATTTTGTGTCATGCGCTGCAACTGTAACCCCTTCTTTATCATTTGTATAAATTTTCCTAAAAACCGTAACCAAATCGTATCATCGTCTTTTAATTTTGCACCTCCATACCTATATAGGAAATTTATTCAAATAACGCTTGTTGGCTACTATAAAAATATCTTAAGTCCGACATATTTTTAATAGTCAAACTCGAATTACAATATAAATAGCTACCGGACTTCAGTGACTACATAACATCAGGGAACACGAAAAATGATTAGGTAAAAGAATATGACAGTAAAATATTGAGCTGCCCTGAGTACGGCCCTGCACGAACAAACTGATATGTGTGCATAATAGCCACGCTTTTAGCAAATGTGTGCAGATACGCTCGACGCATTTTCCGTCAGATGTGTACCGACTCATTTGACGCAATATACGCGACCGAAGATACGTTCGACGGATCTTCCGTCAGATATGTTCCGCCCCTTAATTTTCTTAGGTAAACATTTTGAAAGTGACGCGACGTACACTACCGCTCAAAAGTATTTGCCCACGTTGATTTGAGGTAGTTTGAAGAAAAATGATTTTATTCTAATTGTACTAATTTTATTATGACAATTCATTGCCGTATCTTGTTAAATCTAATATAGTTAGTACCCTATCATGAGTTAACTAAAAAAACTTAAAAACGGGCAGCGATAGCCTAGTGGATATATCAACAGACTGCCGTGCAGAGGGGTTCGAATCCACGAAGCGCACCACTGACTTTTCGAAGTTATGTGGTATTTAATTGTTAATTATCGCTCGCCTCGTGCCTCAGCGAGCATAGTAAACCACCAGTCTTGGCTGTCGTGAACAGTTGTTGACAGTCGTTACGCGGAGTCAGTACCCTTAAATAAACTAATACTGGTCTAAGCCATGGAATATCGCTGATACTGCAACCGAAAGAGACATCTATCATATTTTCAGTCTTGTTTCTATCAAGATATTCTGACTACTCACATTATTTTCCAATGTCCATACTCTGTATATATAAAATATTTAAACTGTAAATAGAAAAATAATTATTATTGCACACCTAAAAGGTAAATTGAGATGTACTAGTCTAGTTTTTAAAATCTTTGTAATACCACAATTTGAGTCTTCTTCTTTGCCCTCGCCTCTTCCCGTTACGCGGGGTCGGCTTTCCTAATCTTTTGGCGCCATTCACTTCGCTGGTAAGCATCGTCATTTGTAAGGCCAAGCTTTTGCATGTCCTTCCGTACATTTGTCATCCAGGTAGTTTGCGGTCTACCTCTCCCTCTCTTTTTTGAAGCCATGGAAAGGCACTTTTTAACAATGTGGTCATCGGGTCTGCGCATAACATGTCCGTACCACCTTAGCCTCGACTCTGTTATCTTGTCAGTAATAGGCGTTACCTTAAAACTCCCCCTTACGTGTTCATTACGCACCCTGTTCTTGAGAGTGACTCCACCCGCCCAACGTAACATGCGCATTTCCGTAGCATGAAGTTTTTGCTCATGATTTTTATTCGAGGCCCACGTTTCGCTCCCATAGAGTAGTGCAGGCCTAACAGCTGTTTTATAGACCTTGCCTTTGGTTCTTATCGGCATTTTAGGATCGCAGAGAACTCCTGTCAGTGTACGCCACTTATTCCATTCAGACATTGTTCTGTGTGTAATGTCGGCTGTTATTGATCCGTCTTGCGCGATTACTGATCCTAAATATTTAAATTTATTTACTCTAGGTAGGGACCACGCCATCCAATTTAACTTCCGCGCTTGATGGTATAGGTTCGTCGTGGTTGAAGTTGCATATCATATACTCTGTCTTGGTTCTGCTTATGCGTAATCCGTTCAACTCGAGAGATTTCCTCCACTGTTCCAAACTTTCTTGTATTTCGATTACACTGTCTGAGATGAGAGCGACATCGTCCGCATATAAAAGGTTCCATGGTGTCGGTTTTTGGATATTTTCGGTTAGGTAGTTCATGGTGATATTAAATAACAAGGGGCTTAATGCGCTACGCTGATGAACTCCTACTTTGACATCAAAACTCTCTGACAGACCGGCTGGACTTCTGACACATGTTTGCACATTATTGTACATGTCCATAATGAGTTTTACGTAGTGTTCAGGGACATTTTGAGCTCTCAGGGCTTGCCATATGATGGTTCTTGGCACACGGTCGAAAGCCTTTTCGAGATCTATAAACACTATCCAAAGATTTTGTTTATTTTCGCAAGCTTTTTCCATTACCAGTCTGATTGCATGGATTGCGTCTGTTGTCCCTTTCCCAGCAGTAAAACCGAACTGATTTTCTGTTAAGTTAATAAGGTTTTGAAGGCGTTCACTTAGGACTCGTTCCCAGATTTTAAGGGTATGTGATGTGAGTTTTATACCTCGATAATTTGCACATTCACGAACATCGCCTTTGTTCTTATAGAATGGAACCAGTATACTTTTTCGCCAGGCCTCTGGCATCTTTTCGCTTATCAGGATGTTATTGAATAGCTCACAGAGCCATACTTCTCCGTCTCCTTTTAGTGTTTTCCAGAGCTCAGCGGGTATGCTATCTGGGCCTACACCTTTATGGCTCTTCATTTTGGATATGGCTCTTCTAACTTCTGTAACAGTTATTTCATTAACAGGTCCTTGCGTCGGAGATGATTCTACTTCTGCTTGTCTAGGGAATTCTTCATTAAGCAGCTCCTGGTAGTACTCGCACCATCTTTTACATATATCCTTATCGATTGTAAGTAGCTTGCCTTCGTTGTTTTTAATGTATTTTGTAGTTCTGAAGTCTTTACTATCATTATGTCTGTATTTAGCTATTTTATATATCTCATTATCGGTCGCTAGTTCTAAGCTATAATAAAGATAAAGATTAGCCTTTTCCTTTTCAAAAGCCACTGTTCGTCTTGCGGCTTTCTTTGAGTAATAAATAAAATTTGATAAATAAATAAATAAATTTTGAGTAATACCACAATTTGAGTAATAAATAAAATTTGAAAAGATTTGTAATTTTCAAGACTGACAAAACACCCTCTACATTGGTTGATCGATTACATTTATTTTCATTGCAATACCATTACATCTTAATATATAAAATCCTTGCGTTACTGACTGACTGATAGACACGCTACAGCCGAAACTATTGGGCGCAAGAAGCTGAAATTTGACATGTATGTTCCTTGGGGACCGTAGGGGTGCACTAAGAAGGGATTTCCCGAAATTCCCACGGGATCGGCCAAAACGGGTAATTTTAAAAACAATGCAGGCGTAGCTGCTGGCGCCCTCTAGTTTGACAATAAGAGTGAAAGGTGTTGATGTTTCGTATCTGTGAAGCTGCCGTGATAATGGGATTATTTTGTTTGTCATTCACTATGTATGTACTGTGTTCGTACATTCGGTTGACGGTTCGAGTGTTTGCCCACGATTATGTAAATGGTTATGCATACGTGAATACCCCGTAGAGATGACTTTTTGATATTTAATCTACTATGCGATAAGTTTTCATTTTGTAGTGAAATTATTGTTTTAATTATACTGTCAAATTTTGCTTTTAACGCGATGGGACTTTAATTTTAGGGAGGACTTTTTTTTAACAATGGGTCCATAAATTTATTTTCCGTTAATTGACAATAATTTGCTTTTTAACTATATTATGTCCTGGGATGACTACTACACGGGCATCTGGTTCCAAACTAACCACAGCCTATATTCAGATAACTAACAAACATATTAATTTATCAAATCTAAACTAGAAGTGCTGTAGTTGCGCACATATTATATTATATACCTACGTGATGACTTTGCTACAGAAACCATCGAACCCATATCATAATATAAAAAACAACATTCTCACATGAAGTATTTCTAAGACTTGTTATTAATTACTCGTAATTGATTATACTATAGGATCTTATAACATAAATCTGCGAAAACAAATTTACGCATAATTAGCTTAAACATAATGTTTTGGGGAAAAAAACAATTTCCTCTCAAAACACAATTATAAAAACTTGTTAGTACTTATTCAAATTAAGCTAATTTTGTTCCAAGCTAATTAAAATCGAATTTGCATCGTTCAAAACATTGTTGCCCCTAATTTTCAAAACAAAAAGTCATAACAAACTTGGGCACATTTTCCCCGAATTTGCGAAAAGAACGTGTAAGGAAAGTTAGTCGGGGAATAAATAAATTAAAACGATATAGTCGAAGCAAAAAGTTGTATGTGGAGAACATTCCACATTAGTTTTAGGAATGAATGGCGGAAGGCCCGGTAAAGAACATGGTTCATTAATTTTTTACATGATGACCACCTATAGAGCGGTCGGGGATCTACTTATTTAAGCTTAGGGCTGCTACCTGTGGCTGTTTGACGTCGCTTTATTATTCATTTTTTGTGCAGTGTATCGTTTTTTTGAGGCTTGTGTCGTGTAAATGACGTTTATATTTGGGACGTAAGTTTACTTTTCGCTGTCTTTTAGGGATAGTTGTTTAAACATATTTGTCTATCAGTTTTTGTTGCTGTATTCGACTCTTATTTAACGTTATAATGTAAAAATATGTTTTTCAATTGCTAATATACTGTTTGTATTAACAAAATAATATGAAATGTATGTACATTGTACATGCTAACACTTACACATTTTTAATTTAACGTCTGTGCTTTTATTCCAATAACTGACCAAAATGTTTTCAATAAATTATTCAAATATTTCATACTGAAGTCATACGCCAGATTTAATCATTTTCATTTAACACTCAACCCCATAAACAAAATTTATAACTCATTCCATTATAGTACAAGTCATGATAAACCCCGCTAACGGTCAATGGTTATTGGACCTACAAATATTACGATGTTAGCCTGCGATTTAATGAAAAGTAAAGTAATTTGATTATACACTGTTTATTTTATTAAAATTCCTATTGAAAAGTAAAGTAATTTGATTATACACTGTTTATTTTATTATGTTTTGCCTCATTAGTAAATCACAATGTATTTGCATTATGATTTACTACATGTGGTAGGGTGAGGCCTTGGTGATTTGAACTGCAGGTATACTGTATCAATCCAGTTCGTCAGACTGTTTTAATACTGATTACAGAATAAGAAGCATCTATATAAGAACGGTTACGTATACTATGTGCATGTTGTATGTGAGGAGAAAAAATAAATATTAAGTACTTCGAAAAGTATCGGTATATTCTTAATGACTTAAGTATCTGTATAGTTTTATTAGTGATTTCTCAACGATAAGCTTACTTATACGTTAGTGTGCTTCACATCACCTAGCGATGGAAAGAAGACCCGACGTCGGATTGCGCCGTCTAATAAGCTACGCTAAATATACAGACCTAGGGGATAATCTACCTAATGTAAATGTGTAATTGCTACCGTTTATATCTTTTCTAACTGGTCAAAACTCATTGTGCCACGGTGTGTTGCCTTGTTTGCATGTAACGTATAAAATACGCGATAGGACGACATGGCAATTTTCTAGTGATGCGACAGCACGATCTAGGTGAGTCATATCAATATTTTTCTGCATTGTAAGGTTGAATATAAATCAAATGATTATATAATTATCATATATATAAGCTTTTCTTTAATTGCTGAAATTAACAAATAAGTGACTCAAAACAATGTCATTTAGAAGGAATTAATCCTCAGTCGCATATGAGAGCAACTGTATTAAGCTCTTAATACGAAAAATTTCGAACCACATCAATCAATAATGTAAACTGTAATAACCACTTTAATAAATATCACGGCTGCTAACGTCATTGAAGCTAAGCGTAGAGGAGATAATGTAGCAAAGATGATATTGCAGCAAAGAAGATTTATTAACGAAATGCTTTTCTTTTCTCACCACACATTTCGTTTCTGTAACATAAACCGTTAAATTTAAATACATATTGTCCACAATAAACACATTACGATAGCTAAATTTAATCACAAGTTGGGCATCCTGCACCGCAATTCAAAACTCCGCGTTGCAATTGAATGTTTGGCTAACTGAAAAGCCCCGTTTCATTTCGTCGGTGCACTATGACCAGCTGTTGCACTAGGTGCATGTTAGTGATTATACTTTTGTATTACACCTGTAAATTGTTTGTTGATTTCAAATTTATGATATACATATATATAGAGGAAGTGTACTATGCGTCTGTAACTTACCTGTTTTTTTTGTCTCAAACGTTTGGCCGTGATCTCGGTTAATGAAACCGACGATATTTTCGAAGATGGAGCACACTTGCCTAGAAAGTACATATTCACATACGAACAACCAGATTGTACTCTTTAGAAAACTCAGGAAGAAGACGAAAGAGGAAGCAGACGCTTCGTGCGTGTAGATGGAATGTATCATACATCGGTGGTACTTACTCATTTGTCTAGTCGTCCGATGGTAAAGAGGGCAGATGAATCAGATTGTGTTGTTTCTCTGCCCATTCCTCGAAATGTATTCTATAGAAAAGAGACAGACTGGCCTTACTGCGACGATGCTACAGACTTTGAATCTGAAGTTTTGGGTCATTCAGTTGGTCTTCCTGCAAAAACGTAATATAAATCTAACTTATTATCACATGTTTTTGTATCCTGAATCAATTTGAAAGCTTTCTATCTGTTGAAGGTAAATATCTCTAAGAATAGTTCGCAATATTAATTCTCTGATACCTATTCCTCAATATTCACAAACAAGACGTCATCGTACAGCAACATAATATCTTTGAATACAATTGGCTAAAATAAAAAGCAAATAAAATACTATACTACCTTACTATGCCATCTATTTAGGGTGACAGCCCTATTCGCTATTTTATTTTTATTGTTCGTTCTCATCGTTTTGTTTTCCTTTTTCTCTCACGTGGAGCACTTGTGGTTTTTGTTTAATCGGACATCTCTTAAGGTTAATACTTGCTGACAGTTATAGGGCAGGCCGTGGCGAGTCTATGGGATGCATTTTTGTTTTGTCTGACAATTATTTCGGTGAACGTTGACAAAACCGTACGTTTTGTATACGAAAATAAGTTTAAGTTTTGTTTATGACTTTTATTACTATTTACCTAATGTGTAATTATTATGAGTTACAGATTTGAGGGCGAAACATTTCTCTTTTGGAGTCACGAGGAAAAGTGTTAGTAAATGGGTAATAGACTGCGAGAGACTAACACACTGCTACGCATAGAGTTCAAACACTGAGGAAACCTGCATGTCTGAGAGTTCCCCGAAATATTTTCAAATAACATGTGAAGTCAATGTAGCCTGGTCCACACAAAGGTAGGTAAAGCTTAAAAACAAATTGAGATGAGGTCGAACTATCCGGTGCTATCAATCGTTACACGCTCGGATGCTGGATTATACCAGATAAAGCCATGTTGTTGGTAAGCAAAATGCAGATGCGTTTTATCCCAATTAATAAATTATTATATCAATTAAGTAGATAAGTGATTGGCAGTAAATAATGATTGATGCTGATGCGTGTTTCTTTTTAATCTTTATTTTAAGCAATTTATTGAATATATAATTTATTTGTGTGAGATAAGGATAGGTATATTTTATTTAACTGTTTATGTTCATAATCTTTTTTTAAATTTTGTTGTTTTTTTTTCGTTGGCCTGTGGTCTGATTTCAGAATTTTCAGACGGCCCAAAGGCCTCCGACACGGTCTAATGATTCTTATCCTTAGACAGGAACCGGGACCAACAGTTCTTGTTGTACAGTCCAGTTGTACTCTGGCGTAAATGTCACCCGCGAGTACCCATTCAAATGGCAATCTGTGCAAGTGTTGCTTAAATCTGTAAGTCCCAACAACATTCGTCGGGGCGCAGTTTACCTTGCAAACTTAGTGTAGTCAGAGGATACTCTCCGTTATTGGGGGTTCACTCCTCACTCCTCCTAAATATTACAGTGCATTCGACATTTATGTAAAAACTTTTTGAGTTACTGTTTATCCAAGCCCTAGACTTTTCTTACCTGCATAATACCAGAGGCAACTCTGTATATGTAAATCCTACTTAAGATGAAAACTCACTAAGAACCTTTGCGTGTATGACCCATGTCCTCCAGTAAATCTCGCAAATGTTCCAGTATTTTTCTACCGTAAAACCTGAGAAAAGTATCGGCGAACTGAGAAATATAATGATTTTAATTTTGCGATACAAAGACAAGGTTTTTTCATATTTACCCACGTATCCTAGGGCAGTTCATGCGTTAGATACATGCGTTTGTGTTAACATTAGGTATAGAAGGTATAGAAGTAAAACATTCGCTTGTCCGGATTAAGAATACTAAAACTTATCACTACTAGGTACATATCATACCGCGAGTGTCGTCAGAGGCAACTAGGGATAATACACGAAGCAAATAGTATCGTGTTATATTACAAAGGGACAGAAAACTAGGTATGAAACCCTACAGACCAACCCTTTCATACCACGTTGGACAGACGAGTAGGCTAAATTCTCTTATTGGCTCACAGTGCTTCTGTTAATCAAATTATGAGAGACCTAAGTCGAGCAGTGGACTGCGAAGATCTGTGAAAGAACATTTGAACCGAACTGTATGTGGTAATGTTTATGCTAAAATAAACTAATGGACGTATTTCATATTTCTTTTGTCAAAACCACTACTATTAACAGCTGCGGCTGTGTTTTTGACGGATGAATTTGCCATCCTTTAATGTAGTTAGTTATCCTTTAATATAGGCAATGGCTTTAAAGTATAGATTCTTCACCCGTCCAAAACAAGTTGAACTACTTCAATCTATAATGTCAACAACAAACCATTTTAAATCAATATACACAGTCCAACAGTCATTGAATCTAAGCGTAGAGGAGATAAATATACCTAAAAAAGAATAAGACTTCTTTTCGCACCACCCTTTATTTTTTGTAACATTCAGCCTTCAAAAATATATTGCCCACTATAAACATATAAGAGTAGCTATAATAAATAGGTTGTAAATATAATCAATCGGTTAAATTGGGCATCCTACACCGCAGTTCAAAACTCCGCGTTGCAATTGAAAGTTTGGCTAACTGAAAAGCGCCGTTTCATTCCGTCGTTACACTATGACCAGCTGTTGTACGTTAGCGATTATACCTATGTATTACAACTACGAGTTGTTCGTTGATTTCGAATTTATGATAAAAAAATGTTTACAGTAAGTGTACCTATGCCTCAATAAATACTAACCTGATGTTTTTATTGTCATAAGGCTAACGTTTTAAAAAAGCTGTGATAGCCGAGTGGTGAAACCGACAGACTGCTACGCAGAGGGTCTCGGGTTCGAATCCACAGCGCGCACCAATAACTTTTCGAAGTTAAGTGCGTATTAAATTGTTAATTATCGCTCGCTTATCGGTGAAGGAAAACTTCGTGAGGAAACCTGCATGTCTGAGAATTCTCCATAATGTTCTCGAAAGACACGTGAAGTCTGCCAATCCGTACTTGGCCAGCGTGGTGGACTATGGCCTTACCCTTCTCATAGTGAGAAGAGGCCCGTGCCCAGCAGTGAGACAGTATAAAGGGCTGAAGATGATGAGGCTAACGTTTGGCTGTGTTAATCTCGAGTGATGAAACCGAAGATATGGTTGAAGATGGAGCAAGCTTGCCTAGAAGATGCCTATTCACATGCAACCTGCAAACACCCAGATTGTACTCTTCAGGTAACACATACTTCATACTTGCGACACGCGTAATGAAAGAGGAAGCAAACACTTCTTGCGTAATTATGGAATGTAAACCGTATATCGGTGTTACTGATCCATTTGTCTGGTCGTCCGATGGTGAAAGGGGGTCAGATAAATCAGATTGTATAGTACCTTTGTACACTCCCCGAAATATATATCCTATAAAAACGCACAGACTAGCAACACTGCGACAATGCTTTAGGCTTTAAAGTTTTGTGTAATCCAGTTGGTCATCGCCGATGTACATACCCTGTATCCATATTATCCATATCCCAGACACTTGCAAAAAGCGTAATAAAAGTAAAAAAGATTTTAATCAAACGTTTCTGTATCCGAAAGGTGAAAAGATTTCTCCTGTTGAAAACTAATACTTACAAGAATATAAATTCCCTGTGTAAAAACAGAATCGAATAATGCAAAAACGTATAGACGTTTTTGCATTATTTGATTCTGTTTTAAGTACCTATTCCACAATATGCGCAAACAAGACACCGCCCGCCGTCATCTTATAGCAACTTAATATCTTTGAATACAATTGGCTAAAATGAAAAGCAAATAAAATACAGTACGTTACTATTTCATCTATTAAGGGTAGCAGCCCTACTCGCTATTTTATTTTTATTGTTCGTTCTCATCGTTTTGTTTTCCTTTTTACTCTCACGAAAAGGACATCTCTTAAGGTTAATTAATACTTGCTGACAGTTATATGGCAAGTCGTGGGGAGTCTATGAGATGCATTTTTGTTTTGTCTGACAATTATTTCCGTGTACGTTGACAAAACTGTACGTTTTGGAAACCAAAAGAATTTTATGTTTATACCTTGATTTTGGTCTTTATTACTATTTAATATAGTACGGGGAGCCCAACTCAAAGTTTGACATGAATTATAGATTTGAGGGGTTAATTTTTTTGTTTGCTAGTTTAAGTTTAATAAATGGGTAATAGACTGGCAGAAACTGACTGACCGCTACGCAGAGAGTTTAACCCTTGAGGAAACCTGCTGTCTGAGAGTTGAGTTTGAGAATGTTTTCGAATGACATGTTAAATCAACGCACCCGCCTTGGCCATCGTGGTGGTCTTACCCTGTTCATAGCGAAAAGAGGCCTGTACCCAGCAATGGCTCAGTTTATACTCGTCTCAAAGTTATGACATCATGTATTATACATTTGTGGAGAAGCTTTGTACCCGTCTACAGCGAAGCCGAAAGCCGAAGAAAGTTAATGTTTTTTACGTGTCTTTCGATCAGTACAGACAAAATAAACAGTGGCGGAAATATTTAGCATCGCGCTAAGTATTTCTGCCACTGTTTATTTTATAGATTGGTGAGCGGTCGCAAGCGGTCAAAATGTACGTAATATAAAACACGGCTGCTCCGAACCCGTCACTTAATTTGGCATATAAAGTTGGTGACAAATTGAGATGTGGTCGAACTATCCATTAGACGAGATAAAGCCGTGTTGTTGGTAAGCAGAATGCAGATGCGTTTTATCCTCTCGATTAAGTAGGTAGGAGGTTTGGCAGTAAATAATTATTGACGCTGATGCGTCTTCCTTTTCAATCATTATTTTACGTTATTTATTACATATGTCATTTTGTTAGTGTCAGCAGCTACATTTTGTTTTTCGTTTGCTTGTGTGACCGCCCAATGGCCTCTGACACGGCCTAACGATATTATCCTGCTCTAAGGGAAGTTTAGCTCTTCTCTAAGGACCTTTACATAATGGGCCCACGTCCTCTAGTAAATCTCACGAATGGTCCAGTATTTTTCTACTCTAAAATCATAGAAAAATATCGGCAAACCGAAAATATAATGATTCTAATTTTGTAATACACGGACAAGCGGTATTTTACAAACCTACGTATCCAAGTGCGTGTTATGAGGTAGATACACTGATACATGCGTTTGAGTTGAATTTATAGAAGTAGAATTTTCGATTATTCGAGTGGTGACGGATTTAGAATACGAAATCTCTTTACCCCATTTCATTTTGTGGGTGTCGAAAGAGACAACTTAGGAAAATACACAAAGCAAATTGTATCTTGGCAAGGAGACGGAAATCTCTTCATTAAACCTAGTACCCGTCCCGTAACCCATCCGACCAGCGTGGTTTAGTAGGCTAAATCGTTCCTATTGACTCACAGTGTTACAGTGAGACCAATTGGGGCTGCCAAGATCTATAAGTATAATTCGATTAAATCTGACTATGTGTAGGTATGTTTATCCTAAAAAAAACTGACGGACGTATTTCATATTTCCTTACCCAAAACCACTGAAGTTATTAACAAATGCGGTTGTGCTTTGTCGGATAAATCAGCCAGGACCCGTCATTTCATAAATGAAAACCTGATCAATACAACATAATTATCATTTAGGTTTGCCGAACACTTAGTACATAATAGGTACATAAAAGTATATACACATACATAGTATGTATGTGTATACCTTCCTTATAGAAGAGGACTCGGCTTGACACAAACATTTTATGAACCTTGACAAAAATAATTCAATGATTAGGTCTAGGTATATCATTAAACAACTTAGACAATTTTTCGCGTGAAAAAGCATAGCATTAAAATTAAAATATTGAGTCGAGCTAGTAACTAACGTTGAAATATTACATTTTCTAGTCTAGATTGACATAGTAGTGACCTAATTTTCTTTAGCTAGTAGGTAACTTCATATTAATCAGCGCCGGCAAATAATTTTACTAGAAAATGATAAGACATGCGTATTTTGTAAGCGGCATATTTTTGAAGACTGGTTGCAATTTACGCATTACAAAGAAAAATATAACAAAAAAATAATGTTTCACTAGTGCCTAGTCAAATACCCAGTTAGGATGTTTTCCGGAATGTCCAAAATTTACCATGACCTTTTGAGCTGAAAATTTCAAAACTGAACTCGAATCATTGAAAACCCCGAGTGTAGTAATGTGTAACGAGTTGGAAATGGCGACATTTAGCTCCCTCTGTCACCACGGACGTGAATTACAGCCTCAACGTGGTTATTGAGAGGCCCTATAAAATAGGCCATGAATAAAATGAAAGGAGACATTGAGTTACAAAGCGGTGAGGAGCAAACGAGAGAAAGTTACAGATATGAGGTATAATATATAAAGAGGTCGGTTACTTCATTATTCTGACGTATATTAGACACAAGCTTTACGACTATATGTTTATAGAAGTTGAAATATTCGTATTAATACGCGAGTGGACATAGTGATTGGCTCCATGGGCATGCGATGTTCGAAGGTATCTGCCGCGAAGGCAGAATTTACGCAGTCCCGTTGTTCAAATTTGGCTCTTACGAGTATGCAAATATAGTGGTGTTGATGGATAATTTAATATATACGCATAAGGCCCACGTTGCCGCACGGATCACCGAGTTGGATGATATTTGTATGCATTTGCTAGCGGTACTTTCAGTTCTCCAAAAAAGGTTATAGAAATGAAGCTTGGCTATCTATCGAGAATATTGCCAGACAGACACCTAGTGCTGCTATTAAAACTATTCTTACTCAAGACTACAGATGTAAGTGCGGTATTATACCATTTGTATTGAAATGTATTAAACGAAAAATACCATAGTATAATACGGTATTATACCATTTACTACGGTATTTTATGTACTAATCAATTGTTCTATATTTTTGAAGTAAATGATCATAGTAATCATTAAAATACTGAATACGGTGGAATTGCACAGGAATGAAACCTGACATTATATTTTAAGTTTGTATTATTATTAATTACTATTAGCTACAACAATATTACCATAAAAATAGGGTTGGGTTTCGAAACGAGTCGCCCGAATTTGAGGGTATTGGTGGTGTAGGGGGCTTAAGGGAGTTAGTTTTAATCCCCTAAAAGTAATTTTGGCTGCCGGAGTTGTGTCTAAATATATTTAATCAATTTGCTAAAATTCTTAAATACTTCGGCAATTATGTAAAACGGAACGTAGTTTTTCTACTTTAGTTCAGTTTCACAAATATAATTTTTAGGTTTTATGTGAAAAACGTGTAACGAAACGCAAACCCGCCATCTTGGAATGATGATATTGACAGCTAAGGTCAAATTTGTGCGTCATTGCTTTCGAGTGCCTAGGCTTAGGTGCGCCTGTAATAAGTAACTCAATAAGTTATGTTAGGTTCTCTTTTGACCCTTAACCCAACAATAGGAGCCAGCAGGGCTCCGTCAACCTTAGTTTATTAAACTAGTGAGAAGAATGTGGAAGTTGGCAGTGCCATACACACCGATGTTTGGAGAATTTTTTTTTTCAGAGGAAACTAAGTATTTCCGGCAAGTGAAAATGGTGAGAGGGGCTTCCGAGAACTCCCCTCCTCCCTCTCCAATCACTCACAACCCCTAAAAACGGCGACGTATTTCGAAACTTTTTCCTATAAATACGCTAAAAACAATCAAAATATTATTTAAATAAAAACACGTAACATTATTAGTTACGTCAGAGCAAAGGGGTCCTCAAACTTATTTGAATCATCTCTCTATTTATTCAAAATTAAATTATGTTCCTCTCTGCGTGCAGACACGTACAGCCCGAACCTTAATACAAGATCCATAAGAAAAGCACAGACGTTGGCCCATGCCTTTTGTCTTCCTAGTTCAAAAACCCGAGATTTAGAGGATCTTCATCCTCAAATAAAAATCCTCTTGGGTTGCTACGTTCTCGGTAGATGGCGACGCAGTACTTAATGTATTCTAGCAGCGTACTTTCAGCTGAATCATCTTCATCACCACTTTCTTTAACTTCGAATGTGCTGTCACGAAGACGAAGATTCGCGTAAATCGAGACCAATTTAGAAACACGTGATTTGTCTAAGCGATTTCGGACTTTGCAATGAATTCTTCCAAAACTTAAAATTCCAAAATTTAAAAATTAGTAATTCTAAAACAAAGAATACAATCGTAACTTAAAATATAGTTAATGTTTTAAACTAGAACTTGTCGCAATATCGCAGAGTCTTAAAAACTGAATCAGAATATAAAATACATAAAATACCAATAATACCGTAAGTTATAATAAAATACCCGTTTAATACATAGCCTTTTGGTATTATACGGTATTTTTACAACACTACTCAAGACTCAATTATAATCGTCAACCTTATAATAGAGTCACAGGTTAAGCGTCTTTAGGTCCATTGCATGATTTATTGCTATGAAATTGAGATATCCATATCACTTTTAAATTTGGGTTTCTGTGAAAGAACTGAGTAACGTCATTTCCTTAAAAGTATTTTTTGTATATTTGCATTTCTGCCTCTATTCTATCAACATGATGATTCAAGATCTCAATGATAAATCGGTCCTTTTAATCTGACATTAAAACCACTTTCCTAGTACGTTCAATCATCATATATTTTTATTTATTTATTAAAGCTTTATAAACACAACGTATACAGGCGGACTTAATGCCATGGGCATTATCTCCCAGTCTACCTTAGAGTGGTGCAGAGAGAAAAGAAGTAGGTGTTATATAAAGAAAATGAATTTGAAATAACACAAATAGGTAATAAAAACTAAAGATACATTCACATTAAAAACATATATACCTAATTTACATATAATATAAACATACATAATATAGATGTATTATAGAACTACATACATTCATACACATATAAGAATATATAAATATATATACGTACATATGGTATATATACATACTAGAGGATGCCAGCAGCTACGCCTGCATTTTTTTAAATTTCCCCGTTTTGGCCGATCCCGTGGGAACTTCGGGAAATCCCTTCTTAGTGCACCCCTACGGTCCCCAAAGAATATACAAGCCAAATTTCAGCTTCCTGCGCCCAATAGTTTCGGCTGTAGCGTGTCTGTCAGTCAGTCAGTAACGCAAGGATTTTATAATATATTATAAGATTAAACCAATATGAAATTTAAACGACTTATGATACATTCGCTGACTCAGCCACTAGAAGTTCCTTCACCTTGACCTTGAAAGTATTCTTAGTCTTGGCCATCCTGATTTCAAGAGGGAGGGCATTCCAAAGAAGAATAGATTGGACAGTAAAAGAGGAATGAAGAAAATTAGAGTTATGAGAGGGTACAGTGAGGAGAAGATTATTAGATGAACGGAGATTTCGTTCATGGTTAGAGCACAAATATTGAAAGGAGGAAGATAAATACTGGGGAGAAGTTGAAGATGTAAGAATAGTATAGAGGGTAGTGAGAGCACGCAAACTACGGCGCTGACGTATGGGAAGCCACTTTAATTGGGAACGATAAGTAGACACATGGCCATACTTGCGAAGATTGAAAATGAATCGAATGCAGTTATTTAGAAGACGGTCGAGTTTATCAAGGAGGTCTGCATTCAGGTCAAAGTAACATACATCACCATAGTCGATGAGTGGGAAAATTAAAGTCTGCACGAGCATTGTCTTTGTCTTAGGTGGTAGAATGTTCCGGAGGCGGTAAAGAGCGCGCAGGGTACCGGTGACCTTTTGACTCACCTGGGTTACCGAGACTTGCCAATTCAGCGTCGCATCTATGTGTAGCCCAAGGACTCAAATCGATGGTGATACCATTAACGATTATAGGCGGCAGGGACGATAACTCTAGTCGTTTTAAAATCCATTGACTACCCACAATGATAGCTTGGGTCTTCCTAGGATTTACAGTTAGCCCAAACTTCTGACACCAGGACAATATAGCAGTCAAGTCGTTGTTAATTTTGTCGATCGCCTCATTGACGTGTTCCACACTTACTTGGGAGTAAATCTGCAAGTCATCGGCATACAAATGGTAAGCGCACTGAAGATTTCGAGTTAAAAGATTTATAAAAATAGAAAATAAAAGGGGAGAAAGAATGCCGCCTTGAGGAACGTCAGAAGCAGTATCACACCATCTCGACGATAACTCGTCGACATGGATCGACTGCTGGCGACTTTGAAGATAATTTGAAAACCAATCCAAAGCTCCAACTGAGACCTTGAGGTGGGAGAGGATAGATAATAGGATATCGTGACTGACGGTATTGAAGGCATTTGAAAAGTCAATTAACACCAGGACAGTGATTTTGGTGTTTTCCATGCCCTCACGAATATCGCCAGTCACTTTGAGGAGGGCAGAAGTTGTGCTATGACCAGGCCTGAAACCTGATTGCAGAGGACTCAACAATTTGTTGTGTTGGATAAAATTTGATAGTTGCTTGTGCACACAGGTCTCAAGCACTTTGGAAATAAAGGGTAGGATAGAAATAGGACGGAAGTGTTCAGGGAGGGTGGGACTTTGGGTTTTGGGCAAAGGTATTATATATGCCTTGCGCCACAAGGAGGGAAAGGTACCAGAGACTAGGGAAAAATTAATGATGTGGGATATCGCCGACAGTAGATGATCTAGGATCGTCGTAATCATACGACGGCTAATATTGTCACATCCCACAGCATTATATTTTATGGATAGGATGACCTTTTTGATATCGTCTGGAGACTCTGGAGAAAAGCTAAAAGAATCAATGTTGGTTTGAGATAACCCCGCTAAATAATTAACAGTGTGACTTACGACTTGGTGATCCAGCGAAGCAGTAGTGGTGAAATATCGGTTGATATCATCCAAGTCATGAGTCCCATGAAAATCAAAATGCCGCTGTTTGCCAATGCCTAGTGTTCCAAGGAACTTCCAGGTACTAACAGACGATGAGCAAGAGATATTATTAAGAAGATGTCGGCGTTTAGCATTGTGCACCATCTGATTGCACCAAATTCTTGCAGACTTAAAATGCACCCAATTTTCTTCACATCGGTCCCTTTTGTAGTTCCTGAACGTTCGGTCCCTACGTCGCATTGCCATCCGAACACCCGCTGTAATCCAGGGTGCTGGTGGACGCTTCAGTTTCACCCGTTTCACGGGGGCATGGTCGTCGTAAAGTTCACAGACTACTGCGTTGAAAATACCCACTTTTTCGTCCACCGTGGAGGCGGATACCAAGCTGTCCCAATTTAACTTTGAAGCGTCTTGCTTCAGTTTATTTAGCTGGGGCTGCTCGTAAAAATGTGCGAATTACGGACTTTTTGAAACTCGCCAGAAATGTTAAGCTTGTTTGTATTCCTAATTCCTTTGCCTATTTACACTTTGTAGTTATCTTCATAATTATTACTATTAAAGTATTATTTATACGTATGTCTGCCTCCGTAGTCCAGTGAATAGCGTATGCGTCTGCTGATCGGAGGTCCTGGGTTCGATTCCCGGGTCGGTCAAAAGTGTAACTGAGTTTGTCCGAATTCTAAGTAGCAGCAAGGAGTCTGGTGAAGTGCCCGGTAACGGCAATAGGCTTGCCCCTTTATCGTGGGACCTAAAATTTATGGTGAAATGTGGGTGTGATATTACAACTCTGCCTACCCCTTCGGTGAACCAGGCGTCAGTCTGTAAAAAAATATATATATACAATATGTATTCGTATAATAAGCTCATACCGAAGAAACAATAAATTTGCAGAACCGTGAAAATAACTAACTAAACACACATATACGTTTTGATTTTACAACCTAACGCACTTACTTAACCCATCACTGATCATTTCATACAGTCTTTAGCTAGCCTTAACTTTTTTAAAGCTTTCAATATACTCCATAATCAAACAGAACCCACGTACAAAACAGGAAGGATATTGCATCACAAAAGTCTCATATACATCGAAGATATAGTAGGCGATGTTTGTGGACCAAAACTCAATACTTAGCAGCCATCCGCGATCAATCCGCCAAGTTTAACATACATACATAGACTCACGCCTGTTTCCCGGAGGGGTAGGCAGAGACTACGGAGCGCCATTTGCAACGATCTTGACATATCTCTCTTGCTTCATTCACTCCCATCAGATTCCTCATGCATGCTCTTCTGTTCAGGGTGCTTCTAACCTGTCCTGTTTTTAGGATGTCTCCAATCTGGTCAGAGAACGTCCGCCTAGGTCTTCCCCTTCGTCCTATCCCTTCCACACTTGCCTTATATATCTGCTTGGTCAGTCTTTCGTTCATCCATCCTCTTCGCGTGTCCAAACCATCTTAGCATACCTTTCTCGATGCTTGTCACTACATCTTCTTTTACCCCACAACACTCTCTTATCACACAATTCTTTACTCTGTCAGTCAAAGAAACACAACACATACTTCGCAGTGCTCTCATTTCTACAGCATTTATTTTACTTTCATGACTCTTCTGCCATACCCAAGTATCACTACCATACATAAGAGTAGGTACTAATACCCCTCTATGGACAGCCAAACGTGCCTTTTTGGACACGTTTTGGCTATTCATAAACGCCTTCAGAGCTCCATTCCCTCTATTACCTGCATTAACTCTTCTTTCAATATCTTCTACATTCTTACCATCTCTTGTAAACAGCGTACCTAAATATACAAACTCATTCACTTGCTCCACTCGCTGTCCATCGATCATAACATTACAAACCGTAACGCATTCCTCCTTTTCAAAAACCATAACTTTCGTTTTACTTACATTTACTTTCATTCCTTTCATCTCTAACGCACCATGCATGATTGTTACCATCTCCTGCAACTCCTGATGGGCCTCGTTAGCCTTGGATGGCAACCCGTCTAGGAGAAGGAAAACTCCGAAATTAAACCACTCTCTTTGGGGGGATGGGCCTCGTCAGCTTTGGATGGCAACCCGTCTAGGAGAAGGAAAACTCCGAAATAAAACCAACATTCAGGGAGCATACCCGAAAACAAACCCCAATCCAAGGTGTTAACTTACCCGTGCCGAGGGATTCATGGCCAGAGGGCAAGCTGATCGCTAACGGAGGGTGCATGTGTTGGTGGTCACAGGGCATAGCTAGTATTCCATCTTACCCCCGTACAAGGCTCTGCGGGGATGGACATTCTAAATCCCTATTACTCGTGGGAACGCTATGAGAACTGAAAATAATATTTCTCCAGACGGCGGCGACGCGGTTCGCAACCCATCACGTCTCGTTTCCCGCGAGGGCGAAAAGCGGCCTACGGAAAGCCGGTTTGCAACATTAAATGTTGGAGGAGGAATGGATGGTAAATTGAATGAAGTATGCCAGATGATGGATGATAGAAAGATTGATGTTCTATGTGTGAATGAGACAAAAAGGAAAGGTTGTGGCCCCACCAAACATGACAGCTACACGGCTTATTGGTCTGGGGTAGACAGTACCACCAGAGCCTGCAAGGGAGTTGGTTTAATACTGTCTGCGCGAATGAATGAGTGCGTTAAGGAATATGAATGTGTAAATGCTAGACTATTGTGGATGAGAATGAAAGTAGGACTTACTCGTCTGTTTATTGTAGGGGTTTACGCCCCGGTCAATATAGTAGCAGGTATGTCACAGCAGGAACAAGACGAAAGGCAGGAATTTTGGGAGAACTTAAGAGCGATTTTGAGGAAATGTAAGGATAACGAAAGATTGACCTTGTTAGGTGATTTCAATGGATGGGTAGGAGTAAAACGAGATGGATTTGAAAGGGTTTTAGGTGGATTTGGTGATGAGAGTGTGAATGAAAATGGAAAAGTTTTGCTTGAGGTTTGTTTAGAGTGGAGCCTTTGTGTGACAAACACCATGTTTGATCACAAAAGGATACACACGTATACGCGTGAGGCTAAGAATGTTAGAAGAAGTATGATTGATTTTGTAATTGTAGATGAACGTTTGAGAAAGAATGTGTTAGATACAAGGGTTTATCGAGGGATCGGCATCCACACAGACCACTTCTTGGTGATGAGCCGGAAAAGTGGACTCTTTAAAGGATGGCGACACTAAGAACATTATGAAAATAGGGTCCTAGAAATAATAAAAGTAGAAAATCTGCAAGAAAAAGATGTGAAAGATGAGTATAAGCGAAGATTGATAGCAAGATTTGAAGCAAGATTTGAGAGGTTCGATGGCATAAATGATATGGAAGAATTATGGCAATCTTTTAAAGACGAGATAGTATGTGTAGCGTCTGAAGTATGTGGTGTGATCAAGAGACGGAAAATACGAAAGGTTAAGAATACATGGTGGGACAAGGATGTACAATCAGCAGTGTCAGAGAAGAAGAAAGCTTGGTTAGATTGGTTGGCTGCCGGAGTAAATGAAAGAATGGGAAAGGCAACGAGTGATGACATAGATGAAGCAAGAAAGGAGTTTGTTAGGTCAAAAAGAATTGTGAAAGAAATTGTTAAAAGGAAAAAAGAGGAAAAGAAAGATGAGTTTGATAGCAGACTATCTGAAGATTTCCGGAGAAACATAAAGTTTTTCTGGAAATCCGTTCGTGCAGTTCGAGGAAGAACTCAATCCTCAGAATACACGTCAATCAGAGACAAGAATGGAAAGATAGTGAATGGTGAATCATGCGTGCTGAAGAGATGGAAGGAGTATTTTGAAGGTCTATTTGAAAGAACGGCGATAGAGACATCGATCGATGAAATGAATGGTAATAATAGCAATGATGAAAGCGATATTGGTGTGGATGAGATTGTGAAGGCGTTGGGAAGTATTACAGTTGAAATGCTGAAGGCTGGACACGGCATCATAGTTGGTCAGCTGCAGCGCTTATTTAACTTGTGCTGGAGCACCGGCCGAGTACCTGATAACTGGACCACAGCGGTGGTTGTGCCTCTTTATAAGGGAAAAGGCTCGCAACAAGACTGCAAGAACTATAGAGGCATTAGCCTTCTCAGCATTGTTGGCAAATTGTTTGCGAAGGTACTGATTGAAAGAGTTATGGAAGTAACCGACAAGAAAATATGGGATGTACAAGCAGGATTCCGAAAGGGTATGGGGTGCACGGATCAAGTCTTTTCCTTGCGGTGCGTAGCCGAAAAATTCTTGGCCAAAGGTCAAAAGGTCTATTGCGCATTCGTGGATTTGGAAAAGGCTTACGATAAAGTGGTGAGGAATGAAATGTGGTCGGTACTGTCGATGTATGGGGTGAACAGCAGCCTCATACGAGCTCTGAAATCCCTTTATGAAGATTCTAGAGCTTGTGTGAGGATAAATGGGTCGTACACGGATTGGTTTATCATCGAAACAGGTGTTAGACAGGGATGTGTAGCGTCGCCGTGGCTGTTCAACCTCTTCATGGACAGTTGTTTGCAAGATTTGAAAAATAGTGACTGTGGATTAAGGATGAATGAGTTACTTGTCAAATGCCTCCTTTATGCTGATGATCAGGTTATACTTGCGTCTTCAGCCAAGTTTAAATGTTCCATTAACAATTTACAAAGTTTAGGAGCTCATAACCCGAGCGCATTATAACCTTCCACGAATAGGTTCATTACAAATAACAACTTTGTGCGAAGTTTTAGACTCAATTCATACACAAAAACAGCAGTTGGGATCCCTACAGCGTGCAGCCGCGGCGAACAATTACAATCTTAAGGGCCGGTTTCACCGCTGTCTGATAAGTACCTATTATATTAATATGTCAGATAACTCATGCAAATTTCGTTCTAGTTTTGAAAAATCTGAAAAATAGGTCTATATTATATTAGAAAAATATTGCTTATTATTGTTTGGGTCTTTTAAGGCAGCGATAGCCTAGTGGAGATACCAACGGACTGCCATGCAGAGGGTATCGGGTTCGAATCCACGGCGCACACCAATGACTTTTCGAAGTTAAGTGTCTATTAAATTGTTAATTATCGCTTGCCCCGTGCCTCGCAGAGCACGATAAACCGTCGGTCCCAGCTTTCATGAAGATCTTTGACAGTCGTTACGGGGAGTCAGTACCCTCAAATAAACTGATACTGGTCTAAACCATGGAATATCGCTATCCCTTTGGGTTGCGGAGGTCAGACGGCAGTCGCTCTGTGGAAAAGTTGATATTCTGTCATATCTGGTTAGACCAGTAAGCGGACCTCGGGCTCCAAGGCGTGCCAGTCTTAGATACTACCGGGATAACGCTAGGGCGATGGTGATGATTGTTTGGTTCATTTGGGAAAACACCCGTAGTGGAAGTAGTTTAATGGCGCCACCACCTTATTATTCGTACGATATTACTATGCAAATGAGAGTAAGGTTTATAATCATAGCTGCCAGTCACTGAGTTGTCAGTCACTGCTATTTTGGTCTAATTGATCCTTACCCTTTTCAACCCGTAAGAACATGTACACAGAAGTCGCAACTAAAAAGTCTTTTGTTGTTTTGATTAATTTCACTCTCAGTTATTCATCAAGAATAACTTTACTAACCCAGTTCGTTACTTGCGCCCAGTTTTACGTTGGTTCGTTCTCTCTAGTGTTTATTGACTCGGAACTGGTATTTTCATCGAACAACTAGCTTTTCGCCTTTGTAAGTTATAAGTGAGCTTTTGGTACCTACAAGGTTTGCAGTTTAGTCGACTGCAATATTTTTCAAGAGATTTCTAAACAAAGAGAGAGATTTTTAATACTTATTTAATAAACTATGCATAAATTATAATCTAGTTTTTGTTAGAGGCTTGACGCAAAAGATTTTTAAAAGCAAAGTTACGTTAATATATATGTTACATTCACAACTAAACTGATGTTATTTTGATTAGCTTATGCACAGGCAAGAATAAAAGAGCATGAACAAGAAGATAAGCGAAAATGTTTCTGACATTCAGATTGATTAATAGCAAATCATTATCATACACTTTATCACAGCCGGTACCTAGATAATTTATGCTATATTTTTGTGGCAATTAATTCATTTTATTTGATCTATGGTCCTGTAGAAGTGTAAAAGCAGTGTAGCTTTGCTCCCTACATGGTTTACTTTAGAAAAGTAAAAGTGGCTACTACAACGTTTTTCTCTCAATCGCCTTAGCCATTGAATCGTGTGTTTTAAATAATAGATTTAGTTTGTTTAACAATTTTATGGAAAATTTTTATAATATTTTTATATTAGAAAATGTTATTCCATAAAATTGTTGAACAATTTTTATTATTTCAATGAAAATTAAAATTCCGTCACTTTTTTCTTTGTTATTAAAAAATAAATGCACAACGAGCTGAAAAGTAAATTTACAATTAAAATGTTATATTAATAAGTAAAATACAGTACAGTAAGTTTAATATTCATTTTGATAGAGAGACTTCTAATACTAAATATTCTACTATTGTATATTTTACTTTATTTTCTGAATATTGAGTTGTGTGCTAGATAATTAAACTTTGCTCGATTTGTGCTAATCCAAATACAGCCTTTTTAGAAAGAGTGAGAGAGAGAGAGATTTTAGCGGAGCATTTCTATTGAATTTTATCAACAACGACCCACAAAAAATATATACATATCAGAGCAAACCTTTACGTATTTTTTGTTCCCAATGTTGTCAAGCACCAATATTGAAAAGAAATACTACCCTTTGACACGTATTTTTTCTCTTAGTTCACTACAAAACATATTTTCAAAACAGTTTTGCTGTCTTTGAGCCAGGAACTGCAATCGATATGCTTCAAACATTTTTATTCCTCACTACCTATTACTCGCATTTTCATAGAGCCAGCTTCAATTTTGCAACCCCCTCTTTACTTTCTAATGGAATATTGAAAAATCCTTCCTAAGTAGTTGCCTTGCCTCACTTTTAGTCTTTCTGCGATTGAAATAAGAGTGCGTCACAAAAGGACAACATTACAAAGAATAATGAATGGCTGGAGTAGAACCGATGCCGAAAACATTGTGAGGCAATATGGTTGCGACGGTAAATTGCAAGTTAGTATGATTTTAGCCAGGTCACGTGATTTTAGTCACATCTCAGTCACTCACGACTCATGGAGATATCATTTAGGAGCTTTGTCATTTCATTTAAAGGAAGGCACTTACCGCACTAGAAACAATGGGACGCATTGTTTCCGGTAAGTTAAGTTAAGTAAGTAAAGGGAGAGCCCAAGAGAAGGGCAGCCAAGATGAAAAGAAAGGACTGTGTGAAGATGGTTGTGAAAGAGAAAGGTATATATGATGACGAGAAGTATGGTAGCGAACCCCAAAATCTCGACCACCCGCACTGGGAATAAATCTAGTACATACATACATAGACTCACGCCTGTTTCCCCGAAGGGGTAGGCAGAGGCATATTAAACGCCCACTTTTCGCCAGTGTTTTGATCCCACGTAATAGGTGGCGAGCCTATTGCCGTTTATTGGGACATTTTGTTTGCCAGAGCCTCGTCCGTTGATCGGCAGGTGCACCACTTGCAGGTGAGGTTGGCTTGGGACCCTAAGTTCTTGGTGGGAACCCTATGCACCCTAAATCTAGTGTGACTTTAAAAAACAGTCAACGAGAGAAAGTACACCCAGACCCGAAACAACGATTTGTGTTCTAACAGCAAGGCAATCGCTTAAACAACTATGTTATTGGTGCAGTCAGAACATAAAGGTAGTCTGTGCGCAAAAGGCCGATCGAATCAATTTAAGACGCAAGCTATCTAATGCCCTGATCCTTATTTAAAACAGAATTGTAATCGTAGCTTAAATTCCGTCATTAACACGTTAATTTGATTTCTATTCACATCTGCCTACAGCGGTGTGTGAATGTGTATGTGTGTGCATAACGAATTAAAATCACATTACGTGGTTGCGTACCGTGTAATAGCACCAAATAGCTTTATATAGCGTGGGGTACCGCCCGGCCACGAGATTAGCGATGAGCGACGCGACGACAGTCATAATGACATAGGCGACAGTGCAGTGTCGCTTAAATACGCTTAAGTTGTAGGTGAACTCGGTGACCAGGCTTTAACTACAGAATCAGCGACGGGCACTCAAACTCCATGTACCTACATCCCGTGATCTATTCTAGGGCGACAGTGGAACAAATGCTACCTAAACATTACAACGCTGTCGCATCGCTTATTATAGTCGACGAGCTGTTATGGTTCTACAACTTCAATCTCTGCGGCGGGCGACTCCATTTACATCTCGCGTAATATTCTGTTGAGTCAGCTAGGTAAAAAAAGAATTGACCTTCGCAACGCTGTCCCAAATCGCGTTTCTCGTCGCTAAGCTTGAAACCATGGCCTTGCATGTAGATAGCGGGTCCGGTGCGAGACAAATGAACGTGGGTACGTTCATTTGTCTCTTGCGCGAACTAATTTACGCGCTTTGGGTGGCAATCTAAGCTGATTCTATTGGAAAATTTATGTTTTGCTTAATTCTCGTTGTTGTGTTTATGTTTACTGCAAACATAATGATGAACTAGTTACCAAACAACACTGATATGTTTCCTATGTGTGAAAGTTATTAAAAATGAAAGTAATATATTCTTTTTCAGGACATCAGTCTTCAACTTGACCACGGCTGGTGCAACGCATGCCGAAACATCAGGGCTAATAACACCCGTCGAATATCGCCATCACTTTGGACGTCAGACGGCTGTCACTCTGTGGAAAATATAATATTCTGTCGAATCTGGTTTGACTAAAAATTGTATACTAGTTATTAAATATGCTGTTGGACCGTAGTTTTATAGTAACAGTAGGCACTGTCATTGATTATTTTCAAATTCTTGTTTACGGTGTCAAACTATGACCAGTGGACGATAAATGATGATCTTGTAATGGGTGAGGCTTCAAAACATAGCTGTAGAACTGAGAATCTATGAAGGCGTAGTTGCCAAAGGATACCCTTTGGGTACATACAGACTTGAGTCAATATGTATTTAATGCATATAGATCAACTTAATCCCAAGCTTGTCGAAAAAGTGCGAAATAAGTTTTAATTAACCTCGTATAATAGAATAAAGACTCGTTAAAACAAAATAACAAGCCATAATAATTACATCAACGCTTCAAAACTATCGAGATTAATATTTCTTTGTGAAGGACTATGCTGAGAATTGAATAAAAGATACTAGCATAATTAAATCAAATATAGAAGATGATCATAATTTTACATAAGTTTATACCTACTTACAGAGATGTTGATGCAGCAACAAAAAACTTTAGTATCAAATTCCCCTTAGGTTTTTGCAAAATAAAAACTCAAAGGAACCACACAATTAGTGTTTCTTCACCAATCACTAAAGTTCACCAAACCATAGTACACTTTTAACAACTATACCTATACATGCATCACCCACACTACTTTTGAAGACTTGTATGTATATCGGATAACTTTATAGACATTCAAAATAACAGACTACAATACACCCCGACCCAACACAACAATTTGTCCGTACGAAAATCGAACTCACAACATGCGATCCACTGGTAGAGGCGTGGCCGCCACCTAAACCACTACGCTATATATTTAGTAAATGAGACAAGATATTATGTATCTCTGTACCATTCGATAACTGACCAGTTGTTTTGAAAATATGTAACTACTGTTGATAATAGAACAACATTGAAAAAATCCACATTAATCAATTAACCTAAGCCTAAATAGGTATTTGTGCAATAAGCGATACTATTGATTTTGGATTATTCTTGAGCAAATTATTAAAAGATATTTACGTAATCAACTTCCGAACTATTATCAAATTAAATCGCACTTTCGTATTTAACTTTGATATTTACTCAAAGTTGAAAACTCAACGCATAAAAAGTCGCAGAGAAACTCCAGTAGTTTCTCCAAACAATTAATTTCCAGTGATTCTGCAATATAGCGTCTATTCACTAGTGCGGCCTCGACTAACAAACTCAGCAGTCATTCCATTAGCATGCAGTAAAATTTTTTGTCCTAGAATAAACCCGTAGTGTGGCTTTGAAAGCGCAAAAATCGCAGAACAAAAACGCCTACATAGAATTTACACAGTGTATTGATTTTTCGTAAAATAAACAGAATTGTGTATAGTGAACATAGATTGATCGCGGTTGATACAAATATAGGAACACATTTATTTACGACGCGTTCATATTTCACGTTACATATTTTCCTAAAGTTTATGTTCGGATGTTCACTGGCTTTGTTGCTAAAATATTATTAACAATCTCTATTTAAAAGTTGCGTGCAACGTGTGCTTGTGTAAACGGCGGCTAACTGGATTAGTGCATAGCGCTTAATTTATGTTGGCAAATTTATACGGAAAGGATGACGTGTGCCGGATTGTTGAAGTACTTACTCAAATATCATTTAAAATTCTGTTGGTAGAAAGTAGTTATTCGGGCAATTCGTAATTATAATTGTTTGCCATATTGGTAATATAATAATTTGTGTATGATTAAAAACTAGCCGACTCGGAGAACTTCGTGCCGCCATATTTTTACCTTCTGACAATAATGAACTCATAAAACAAGATTTATCCAATTTGGTGCAGTCATTTGGAAGTTATGCGGGTCCAAACATTGCGGTGATTGATTTTTATTTATAAAGATGTTATACGTTTGCTTCTATTGGCTAAGGGTGCTACCCTTGAGGTTCCAATATCCATCTGCCTGTTCTTTGTTCTTGTGACGCTATTGTCTTCGGACTGGTTGCAGAGTGAATGTTTCTTATGTATTGCCAAGATAACATATTATACGGTATATCAAAAACTGTATAGTTTTAGAATTATGCCCCTGCATTGGAGGCTGTATCTACAGCCTCCAATGTCAATGATTTGGAAACAAATAAACACGTTATGAACGATTGAACCGCTCAACCAATGTGCTCGAATAGTATTATTTGATGATCTGGACCTGCATGTATATATAGTCTAAAATGCATTTAAATATATCGACTGTTCAGATTATCATTTTCAATTGCAAAATCAAGTATTGGAATTAATCTATAAGTTTTTATTGTAAGTATTATGCAACAAAATTGATTTGGCTCATTTCTCAGTATTTGTTTCGCTATCCGAATGAAGTAAAATCCCTCTAAAAAGAAGGGTAGTGGAAGATTTCCGTTTCCTAAGTTTAAACCAAGATTCGCAACCAAAATTTGTTGAACTCACAAAGTGTTTATTTATTTATTTCGGGAAAAACAAACATTGAAATTAAACTACAGTTTACGGATTTTATCGCGTTATATTGGTTTCACTGGTTATTTGCTATTACATTTAAACCGAAAGATCTAGAAACTACATTTTTATTACTAGCCGACGTTTCGAATTCTTTACAGGATTCGTGTTCACGGCAGACTGAGGTGATATTTGTCTTTGTCTTGAATTTATAAGTTATCTCAAAGTACCTGAACATTTTTCAACTATTGGTGTTACTATCTACGCAGAATGTGCTCACTGTGTCTTGATGTCTTCTGGGGACTTTGTCCTTCTTGGGTTTCATTAGCCTGATAACAGGGTCCCAAGCTGGAGGAACATTCCAACCATCTTCCCTATTGAAATTAGGATGTTTTAATTTCAATAGCTTCACGTATCATTCTTGGAATAAAGCGGTGTTCTTTTGCGAGTATCTGTGGTTTATCAAATCGCAGGTAATGGTTGGTTCCTTGTTCTACATGTTCACAACACAGCAGACTTCGTCGAGCGTTTGTGTTTAATGTCAGCTATATGTTCCTTTAGTCGAATGTCTATGCTTCTCTTGGTTTGTCCAATGTATGAGAGCCCCACACTCACAGTCTATCTTGTAAACCCCGGCCTCTTGTAAGGGTAACTGACTCTTGACAGATGGTAATAATTGGCTTATCTTCGTTGGCGGCTTGTAGAATGTTTTGATTGAAGCTCGCTTCAAGATGTAGCCAATCTTGTCGGTCACGCCCTTGATGTATGGGAGGACAGCAGGTTGTCTCTCTACTGTGGCTGGCTTGTTCTTCGGGGATCTGTGACGTTGGCGCGGCGGTCGGAGCTTGTTGTCTTGCAGAACTTGCTTGACATGTTGAAGCTCGGCGTCCAGGTGTTTCTTGTCACAGATCCCCCGGGCTCTCTGAAACAAAGACATTCCCACGGTAGCTAACTGTTTAGGATGGTGGTGAGATTCACCGTTTAAGTACCTATTTGTATGTGTCTTTTTCCTATACACAGTGTGGCTCAAAGAGTTGTTTTTGTTCCTGATAACAAGTACATCTAGGAAAGCTAAAGAATTGTTTGCCTCTAATTCCATTGTAAATTTGATGTGGTTATGAATAGAATGCCTGTTGTTGCTGACATCTTCATGGAGGACTTCGAGGCACGAGCCCTGCAGACTGCCACCATCACACCGAGGTTCTACAAGCGGTATGTAGATGACACTTTTACAATTTTACCAACAGATAGTGTTAATGTATTCCTAGACCATCTTAATTCTATTCATAACCACATCAAATTTACAATGGAATTAGAGGCAAACAATTCTTTAGCTTTCCTAGATGTACTTGTTATCAGGAACAAAAACAACTCTTTGAGCCACACTGTGTATAGGAAAAAGACACATACAAATAGGTACTTAAACGGTGAATCTCACCACCATCCTAAACAGTTAGCTACCGTAGGAATGTCTTTGTTTCAGAGAGCCCGGGGGATCTGTGACAAGAAACACCTGGACGCCGAGCTTCAACATGTCAAACAAGTTTTGCAAGACAACAAGCTCCGACCGCCGCGCCAACGTCACAGATCCCCGAAGAACAAGCCAGCCACAGTAGAGAGACAACCTGCTGTCCTCCCATACATCAAGGGCGTGACTGACAAGATAGGCTACATCTTGAAGCGAGCTTCAATCAAAACTTTCTACAAGCCGCCAACGAAGATAAGCCAATTATTACCATCTGTCAAGAGTCAGTTACCATTACAAGAGGCCGGGGTTTACAAGATAGACTGTGAGTGTGGGCTCTCATACATTGGACAAACCAAGAGAAGCATAGACATTCGACTAAAGGAACATATAGCTGACATTAAACACAAACGCTCGACGAAGTCTGCTGTGTGTGAACATGTAGAACAAGGAACCAACCATTACCTGCGATTTGATAAACCACAGATACTCGCAAAAGAACACCGCTTTATTCCAAGAATGATACGTGAAGCTATTGAAATTAAAAAACATCCTAATTTCAATAGGGAAGATGGTTGGAATGTTCCTCCAGCTTGGGACCCTGTTATCAGGCTAATGAAACCCAAGAAGGACAAAGTCACCAGAAGACATCAAGACACAGTGAGCACATTCTGCGTAGATAGTAACACCAATAGTTGAAAAATGTTCAGGTACTTTGAGATAACTTATAAATTCAAGACAAAGACAAATATCACCTCAGTCTGCCGTGAACACGAACCCTGTAAAGAATTCGAAACGTCGGCTAGTAATAAAAATGTAGTTTCTAGATCTTTCGGTTTAAATGTAATAGCAAATAACCAGTGAAACCAATATAACGCGATAAAATCCGTAAACTGTAGTTTAATTTCAATGTGTAACATTCGCGTAAACACAAAAAAACAAACAGTTACACACATATATTAATACAAAATAAAAATTAACTAATATTTAACATGTGAAACCCACAGCGTTTTCCACATATTTTACATACTTATTTTCCTTTTTTTAAGCCGAGATCTGAGGCCGAGGGCGATATGACACTAAACTGTTGTATTTTTTTAAATTAGAGTATTAACTATATAAAACGAAATATTGACAAAGATAAAATAATTGAAATAAACAAGTTAAATGTATTGCTGCATAAATAATATTCATGCACACTGCATATGAGCAAGTTTTTCAATTAACGCCCTTTTAAACTGACCAGCTGACATCATGAACAAATCCAAATCTGTAAAATGGTCGTTGTAATTTTTTGAGATTCTATGCAATGGTGCGCGGACTCCTGCTTTTGTACGACAGGATGATACAGCAAAAAGAGTATGTCCACGCACTTCGCGTCTCATTATTGTTCTCGGAATAATATAACATAATTTATTCGTCAAATCTGAGCAATCGTAACGGTTATTACACAAATCATATAGGAACATGGTTTCTAGAAAAAGGCGTATGGACTTTAAGTCAGGTAATTTGATGCTAGCTTTTGCATCGGTTATAAAACTGTGCATTGCTTTGATGAACTTATGCTGTACCTTTTACAAGTAATCTATGTATTTCTTGTACAGAGGATTCCATATTATAACGGCATATTCTAGTTGGGACCTAATGAGCGCTTTGTACAAATGTGTATAGGTACTAGATCTTTTAAAATCTTCACTGGATCGCATTACTAAGCCATACATGCGGTAAGCATTGCTGACAATTTTATTGATATGTTGATCAAGATGGAACTTTTCATCAAGTAATACGCCGAGATCTCTCACAAAGGAAACTTTAGATAGGACTGTATGTGATAACATGTAAGTGTTAACTAACAAATTCTTGTTTTTGGTAAATGTAATCGACACGCATTTAGATATGTTTAGATAAATTTTATTTCTTGAGCAATATTCTGTGAAACGGTCTAAATCAGCTTGTAGCAAACTACAATCTGATTGTCTGCGAATTGTTCGAAAAATTTTCAGGTCGTCTACGTAGAGCAAAAATTTTGAATGGATGAAGCAGTCAGCTATATCATTTATAAAAATTATAAGTAAAAGAGGGCCCAAAATTGACCCCATGAGGCACGCCAGACGTAACAATCACAGAATCAGATTGGTATCCTCTTATAACAACCCTTTGGGATCTGTTTGTCACATATGACGCAAACCAGCGTAAGAGATCTCTTCGAATGCCATTATATGCAAGTTTGTGAAGAAGAAGCTCGTGGTCCACCTTATCAAAAGCTTTTCGAAAGTCTGTGTACACCGCATCTACCTGTATCTGTTGATCCATGTTATTAAATACATACTCTGTAAAATTTAACAAGTTGGTAACAGTAGACCTTTTTTGCACAAATCCATGTTGTTGGTTTAATATAATGTGGTGAAGAATGGGATAAATTGCATTGTGTACCAGCCTCTCAAAAAGCTTCGACAAGGTGGGCAGTATTGAAATTGGTCGATAGTTCTCAATATCGTGTTTGGAACCAGCTTTATGTATCGGTGTTATATTTGCTCGCTTCCAAACACTAGGAAAGGTACCCTCTGTAATACATTTATTATAAATTATGTTTAATGGAACGCAGATATAATCGCCTATTCTATGCAAAAAGTAAGGTGGCAGTCCATCAGGACCGGGTCCCTTAGTTATATCTAATGCCTTCAATGCTTTCAGAACTTGATCACATGAAATTGTGATGTGGTTTATTACATCACAGTTATTTGCATACGTTTCAGAAGGCTGCCATCCACTATAATCGAATGTTGAAGTTCAGTCATATACTGATTGAAAAAAATTTGAATATAGATTACAAATTACTTCAGGATTATTTGTATTATGAGTTTTATAGAACATAGTACCTGGTATTCCAGCATCTTTTTTCTTATTAGAAACATAACGCCATAAACTTTTTACATTTGTTTTTATACTTTCCTCAACACTATTTATATAATTAGCATAATGATTTTTACATTCTATTTGAAATTTCCTCCTTAGGAATGAAAATTGCTCATATTGCATAGTTGCCGTATGTTTTCCATTTTATCCAGGCCTTACGTTTATTATTAAAGATGCGTATTAGTGATTTAGAAAACCACACAGGAAATTTCGCAGATTTTAAGCGGGACAGTGGTGTATGTTTCTTGATTGATCCATATAAGAGGTCATAAAAAATGCTTACGCTTTCTTCAGCTGACAAGTGACTCAAGATCTCCACCCAATTCATTTGAGAGAGATCTAAGTTAATTTGTTCGTAGTCTGCTTTATAGTAATTAAACTTATTTATTTTCGCCTGTGAAACCATTTTAATTTGATATTTATGAATGATAGTGACACAGAAAGGGGGATGATGAACATCGATGGGTAATAGTATATATGACGGAGTA
Organism: Euclidia mi; assembly: GCA_944739405.2. Taxonomy (NCBI): domain Eukaryota; kingdom Metazoa; phylum Arthropoda; class Insecta; order Lepidoptera; family Erebidae; genus Euclidia; species Euclidia mi. The sequence goes on along the minus strand of OX123193.2, from coordinate 49,507,130 downwards.
TTTACAATGCAATCGGTATTGCTTATTACTAAGTCTAAGATGCGGCCATTATGGTTGGTAAAATAATTATATTGAAAGGAATTTGATAAAGCCATAAAGTTACTAATATATTCAATTAATAAAGAATTACCAAAACAACTTAGTGCCGCTGGGTTGTCATCACTATGTGGCAACCAGTTAGCATCTGGTAAGTTGTAGTCACCAAGTATATAGATTTTTTCTGGATTATGTTTATCTATTGTATAATGTAAGTGTTGAAAATGACTTAAAAATATTTCTTGATTTGTTTTAGGAGGGATATATGCTGCACTAATAAATATCTTCTTATTATTCTTACTAGGAAGCTGGACAAGTATATGCTCAATATGAGGTGTGGCTGGTATATTTAGGGACACAAGAGTGGAGCTTAGAGTCTTTAAGATAGCCACAAGCACACCGCCGCCTTCTTTTTTGTTCGTAGCAACACGATTACGATCACATCTTTAAACTACGTAGCGATTGTCTATAAACTCATGGTCAAAAATTTCTTCGGTTAGCCACGTTTCTGTCAAGATTATAGCGTCATAATGATTGGATAAAATGTTTATGTATAGTAAATTAAGCTTAGTACGAATACCCCTACAGTTCTGATAGTAAATTATTAATTTATCCATTAAAAAAAGAAATTATTATCATCAGCATGTTCACCAAAGTCTTGCAATCGCCTTACACAATACCTTGAGTAAAAGTTTTGACAGTTAATAGCGTAACCGAACGATAATACAATGCTGGATGGGTCAGTCCGCGCATCAATGCAAATAAACTGGTCATATACATCGACTATAAAATTATGGAAATGCAAAAAGTAACCCCCAAAAATTGAAATGCACAAGAAAGATACACACAAACACATCAATAAGGTAGACCAAAAACTAATAACACAATTGCATATTGTACACAATGAGTGAAGGTTTGTGTAATACATTTTATGAAAAAATATACTATAATTATTAAATTTAGATATTACGTTGTGTGGGTCGGGTACTTGGTTTAATTTTACTAATGTCCTGTGTTGACCGGATAGCCATTGCCGGAGCGCTGTCACACTCTCGCACGAGGATGGTGGCATGCTTGACCCATACGTACTTGAAGTTTTTTTTCCTGGCTGATTCACGGGTTGCTCGAAACAACTGCTTGCTTTTAGGGTCAAATGTTCGTTGATAAATATTGGTTGTGCCGTACCTGATATTCCCACTTGGTCGGTTTTCAGACCCTTCGACAATCGAAATGCACTTAATATATTATCCCGCAGTACACGTGACACCAACTTCACAACTATATTTTTAGGCTTCTTGTCCGAGTTTTGCGCATGCGGGACACGATGTATGGCAACGATGTCTCTCTGGTTCAATGAACAATTAATTTTAGAGCCTATAGTCTCCATGAGCGTTGTTAAGTTTTCTGAACGCTTTTCCGGGACATTGCAAATCTCTATGTTGCATTGGCGTGCCTGTTGTTCAAGTGTATCAATTTGTGCCTCCAATCCCCATATAATGTCATTGCGTGCTGTTGCACTTTTAGTATTATTAGAAATAGTATCAACTCGCTTATGTAGATCGTCCTGGCGTCTGGCAGAAACTGTGATAAGATCAGTTAAGTCAATTTTTATAATATAGGTAATTTAGTATTTACATATAATTTCTATGATATTGGAGTTATGACAAGTGAATTATTCCAGAATAAATTTTATTAACCAGTGCCAACTTGCCATTCGGTGGTGAATTCCCCACCCTGGAGACTAAGTCTACATAAACTATACTGTGCACCATTTTTATGGTTCTACGAAACTGTATTCAGAGTTGTGAAGACTTTAAGTTGTATTTCGAGGAACTTAATTATGATATCCACAAAATACGTAGCTTATGTGATGTCGCCACAAAAATATGAAGTAGTAAAGTAAAATAAATATTTATTGCCATTGATTGAGTAAATACAGTTGTTCACAGGTTTTAAATTGTAACATCAATCAGCCCTCTCAGGACATACAATAATTTTAAATAATTATAGCTTAGTACATTTACATAAAATAAGGACACAATAATGTAATTACACAAATTTTCACTAGGATTTGTACACAAAAAAGTCTTGGAGGGAGTAGAAACATTATTCTGTAAGCCATTTCTTTAACCGTAATATGAACAGTCTTAAGGGTAATTCTCTTATACATTGGGGTATTTTATTATAAACTTTGACACACATATACATTCAACTTTTGTGTTAAAGAGAAGTTTTACACTTAGGTACAACGAGTTTTCAACAAAACTCGTTGTACCTAAGTGTAAAACTTCTTTTAAAAAGTTGTGAAAATAGCCTGTATAGCCAAAAAGATACTCTAGAGATCTCTGTGGCTATTAGTGATGGCAATTAATGCGATTTCGCATTAATTTCATTAGCATGCGAATTCGTGACTCTTAACATGCTAAATGCTATTGCTATGCTATTTGCTAATTATAACGGTGATTAATAATAATGTTACATGTGAAGTGTGAAATTTAATAATATGCGAATTAAAAAGCGCGTTCGCTTAAGAAAGACTCTTGCACAGGTATTTTATGTACCTAAGAAAGATAATGATCACAATTAAAATAAAAGAATAATATAAACATAACAACATTAACAACTTTAAGGACCTTCTGTCATACTTACTAATTACCTACTTTATCTAGGTTTGGGACTAACAATAACATATAGAAACTGGTGCATTATTTAGTAGGTAGGTACCAATATTATTTACAGGTACCTACTTCTATAATTTGTTCATATTATTATCAATTATAAGTACAATAAATATTGGACGAAAGAAAGTTTATCAAATACGTAAACAAAACTCACTATTATGTGCCAATTCGTACTAAACTTTGACATAATACGAATATACGAAGCGCGCCAAACGCGTGTAAACACAGATGATTATTACCTAAACAAACATTCACACGCATTCACTCAATATACGACCTTAAATACGAGTGAATCAAAGATAATAATTGCTTAACAACGTCATTCGCATTCGCACCATTTGCTTATAATTCCACTTGTCGTGTCAGGTGAAACGGATATATTGAGTATTCCCGTGAACAAGACAGAGAACGCGTTTCCCGGGTTAGCATAAAAATATAAACGAACCGAATCGCGCACGAAACAATAAATTCACAATTCACGAAATTTCGCAACGATATTTCATATGCTAAATGCTAAATGAAAATTCACATGCTAAAATTAATGTGAATGCTAATATATCCATCACTAGTGGCTATACAGGCTATTTTCACAACTTTTTTAAATAGATGCGGATGTTTACTCACAAATAGTTCGATTTCCAAGATATAAAGAGAACTCAAGGTTAATATCTTGTTTTTTCTAAAAAGTGGCCTGCAAGAATCTAGAGGTTTGGCATTGCATATAGCTCTTAGGCATTTCTTTTGAGATACGAAGACATCATTGATCAGAGTTGAGTTTCCCCATAATATTAAGCCGTACCGCAGAAGTGAGCCAACATATCAATGGTATGCTGTGATTGCTGTATCTTCTGTAGTTGATTCGCGTAGATTTTTCAATGCATTTTTTTTTATGCATAAACAAATTTATTTATTTTCGTGCATACATTATTTATGTGTGATTTCCAGTTGCAGTAGTTGTCGACTGATATGCCCAAGAATTTAATATCATTAGTGAAATCTATATTAACACTAGTCGATGCCCGCAGCTACGCCTGCATATTTTTTAAATTTACCCGTTTTGACGGATGCCGTGGGAATTTCGGGAAATCCCTTCTTAGTGCACCCCTACGGTCCTCAAGGAACATACATGCCAAATTTCAGTTTCCTGCGCCCAATAGTTTCGGCTGTAGCGTGTCTGTCATTCAGTCAGTAACGCAAGGATTTTATATATTAAGATTGTCATATTTTACTGATATACTATGTATTGTTGTTTTGTAGTTAGAAAATTGTATATACTTTGTTTTATTTAAGTTAGCGTTAAGGTCATTGTTGTGGACTTATTCTTTTGGAAACCGTTCTGCTCTGGTTTAATGACATTAAATTTATTTAAAAACTTGGTGATACGAGTATACATGAGTTTTTCAAATATTTTTGATAAAGTAGGGATTAAAGTTATCGGTCTAAAGTTACTCAGATTGAGGATATCATATTTTTTGAAACTAGGTTTTACAACAGAAACCTTTAACTTTGACGGGAATGTGCCCTGTATAAAAGATAAATTAATAATATGTGCAAGTGGCGATGATATTAAGTCTGCACACGATTTTAATATCCTTGTAGACACATCATCATACCCAACCGCTTTTGTATCATTAAGAGCCTTAATTGTTGTTTCCACTTCAGTTGGTGTACATGGATGTAAGAATACTGAATCGTTAATGACCTTAATACTATCATAAATACATTTGCTACTACTTGTTGAGATATTCATTGTAGTATAGTACTTAAAAAAAGCATTTGCAATATTACTGGGATTACTAATTATGTTATTTTTATATTTTATTGCCTTAATGCTTTGATAACAGCGCATAAAATCCTGTTTATTTTTTATCACTTCCCAAGATGCCTTACTTTTATTTTTAGCCTTATTTACATACACACTGTTATTAAGTTTCTTGGATACAGTTATACATTTTTTTAATACTCTATTATATTTTTTGTATTGAGTTATATCAGTGTCTAATTTTGTTATATAACATTTGTACCTCAATTTACGTTATTTCATGCATGCACTCCTGATTCCTTTGGTAATCCATTTTGAAGGTATAACGTTGGCATCAATTTTTATTTATACTATAGGAAAACAAAGGTTGTAAAACATGCAGAATGTGTCATAAAACAAATCAAAAGCGCTGTTACTAATACATTCATTATAAACTTCAGACCAGCTTAATTTTAACAAACATTCACGGAATTTACGAACATAATCCGCGTCATAACATTTTTTAAGACATACCAATATTTAAGTCTATTTATTTCAGTTGATGTAGAGAATTGTAATGGAAGCGATGGACATACTGCGCCGACCCCAAATAAATTGAGACCAGGGCAAGACAATGATGAATGTAGAGAATTGTAAAGTTTGACACGTGTTGTGATCTGATAAATAGAGATTATGAATATGACTAGATGCGTTTTTTATATTACTGTATAGGTGATTGTACACGCCACCTGCGTGTTCAAAGTTATATTCTACATCACATCGCGCCATCCAGCGTGTTCAAAGTTATGTCCTACGTCACATCGCGCCATTCGGGGCGCGAAACGCGGGGACGGGGAGCGAGTGGCGACCCAGCGAGCCCAGAGCGGGCCCCCACACACGCACTTGCACTTCAATCTCGCCTAGCGGCGCAAGCGCCACGCACCGGGTTATAATATTGTACCACTTACAAGTAATTCTGTCAACCTCTATAATATTTAAAGTAATATACACATTTAAGTTCAAACAACGTCGGCCTTTCATTTTATCGCCAACAAGTGGCGACCGTGACAGGACACGACACATCAAGTCATCGTCAAACAAAGAAAATCGCTAGAATTGCGTCAGCCACGCGGCCATCTTGTTGGGGAACAAGTTCCTGCCTGCCTGTTAGCCGTCGGCGTCGCGTGAAAATCTAGCGAGGGAGGACATCGGCGAACGTTGGCGACGTCGTGATCCTCTACGGGATACCTACTTCGTGGGAACTTCGCCGGCACTCAAGACACATCGCGTCGCGTCGTGCGAAGAACACCTACCTGTGGGAGAACGTGGTGAACTCTGCTGCGTCGGTGACTTCAACACTGACCATCATAAAGGAAGTAAGCCCGTTCCTAATTCCATTATTTACCTATTCCCGACTGTTTGAACTCTGTTTGTCGTGTGGGTGTGTCTGGCTGCTTTAAGCTTTGGGGGATGGCATCTTGCTATTACGTGTGCCTACCGTATATTCACAACCTGTTTACCTGCACAGAGCACGCATATACTTATTTCTAAGCACGCCTTTTTGTGTTTCATGCTACTCGCTCGTGTGCATATAAATTAGGTGTAACGCTAGGATAAAGCATAGGTAATAGCCACTTCTAGGCAACCTATAAACCTATTCATTAACGCTTGCCTCAACGCAATAACAACTAATTGACGTTTGCCGTATTATTTATTCGATTCCTTAAAACTAGTATCGAACTTTCGAGAACATTCCCGAGTACATAACCGCCGCCATCTTGTTGTGCATAATAGTGCTACGTAGTACTTACACGTGTATCGCCGACTATTTCAGCTATCGATCGAACTGATATCGATCAGCGACTGCCTGCGCTTGAGTCCTCGTGCTCCGCGGCAGACTTCAGTGCGGTTGGCGGATTCGACGGCGGCGCGAGGCTGTGGTCTGCGGACGCGGTTCGTTGCTGTCGGCGAGCTCGGCGGCTGCTGCGTGGCTGTGCTGTTGGCGGCTGGATCGTATACCGGTGGATTTGCACAATTTATTATAATCTTAGCTCATTGTTGGTCAACCTAATCAATTCAAATTTTATTCATTATGTCTGATAGTGAGGAAAGTACTCTAAAATCGCTCATCCGTAAACGTAGTAGCGTACGGAGTCGATTGACCATATTTAAAAATTATTTACAACATTTTAAACATAATAACTCACCGTCTAGTCTTGAAATTAGAGAAATCACATTAAGATTGTCTCAAATCCAAGAATTACTGTCTAAGTTTGATTCGGTGCAAATAGAAATAGAAGAACTTTCTTCCAATTTAGAAGAACAAATGGTGGAAAGAGACATCACTGAGTCAGAATTTTACAATCAAGTAGCTCTAGCCCAGGAAATTATTGAGTCAGTTTCAAGTCACAAAGATGGTAATGAATCCACTTCCAGTAGTTGCCGTAATAATTCAAATTCAATTAAGTTTCCAACAATCAACTTGCCCACATTTGACGGCAATTATAGCAAGTGGCTTGAATTCAGAGACACTTTTAAGTCTCTTGTAAATGATAATGATTCCATAGCACCTATCAACAAATTTTATTATTTAAGAAATTCTCTATCAGGCAGTGCCAGTACAGGAATACGATCCATTGAGTTTACCGCTAAAGGTTATGAGTATGCATGGAAGGCTTTATGTGACAGGTACAACAATGAAAACAATCTCATAAACAATCATTTACATTCATTGGTATCTATTAACCCTATACAAAGGGAATCTTTAAGGCTTTAAGATATTTAATCGACCAGATACATAAAAACCTTAACGCATTAAACAACTTAAATATTCCTACCGAGGGATGGGATCCATTAGTTATATATTTAGTAGCTGCAAAGTTAGATCCCAATACTAGTAGGAAGTGGGAGAATCATAAAGGTCATCTTTCACACCATCCTACCCTTGAGGAATTTAGTAAATTCATAGAAATTAGAGCCAATGTTTTAGAAACTGCTAATTATAGCCGTAGTAGTTCAGATCATAAAAATCCTAGTGGCAAGGATAGTAATTTTCAAAACAAATCAGTAAAATCGTTTGCAACTGTCTCTAGTTCTAGCATAAGACCATGTTTAGTTTGCAATAGTAAAGGACATCATGTGCATCAATGTTATACATTTAAGAAAATTAATGTCAATGAGAAGTGGTCCGAGGTCTCTAAGTACAACTTGTGTCCAAATTGTCTTAGATCTGGTCACACTAGTTCAAACTGCTCTTTAAAGGGTTCATGCCGCATTTTTAAAAATAAACATCAAACTATGCTACATAAAAATATTAGAACTGAGTCTTTAAATAACACAGATAACTTATTTATTACACCGGAGTCATCTGATAGTAACTTACCTGTGACATTAACAGCCATATATTCAGGGCAAGTCCTCTTATGTACTGCACAAGTGCAAGTTGTGAATACTAAAACTAAAAAGACTTACCTAGCTCGTGCACTCTTGGATACTGGTAGTCAGATATCGTTCATTACTGAAAAACTTAAAAATAGGCTCAGTTTATAAGTAAAACAAATAAATGGTTTAAATCTATCAGGCATTAATAGCATAATATGTAAAGTAACTGAAAAGTGCAGTATTTTAGTAAAATCTCAAGTAGGCTTGTTTAGTGTACAAGTTAATTGTTTAGTATTACCAAAAATTACAGGGTACTTACCGAATGTCCCGGTAAACATTGAAAGTTTAGGACTTCCAGAAAATATTTCTTTGGCTGATCCTTTGTTTTATGAACCTTCTGAAATATATATTTTTGTTAGGGGCAGAACATTTTTTTAATATTATTGGAAATAATAAAATAAGTTTGGGGCAAGACAAACCTGATTTACAAGAGACTAAGTAAGGCTGGCTGGTAGCTGGTCCTACTGGAGATTCATCTTTATGTAATTTTAATGTAAATTGTAATTTTGTTAAAAAGGAGTCATTTAAGACATCAATGATTCATTAAAGAAATTCTGGGAGGTCGAAGAATTATCACCTTCAGAATCTAGTAATTATTCGGTAGATGAACAATATTGCAAATCTCATTTCAGTAAGCACACTCGCCGCTTACCCGACGGTAGATTTTCGGTCATGATGCCGCTTAAAGAAGATCCCGAACAGGCACTTGGCGACTTCTTCTTCATGGCAAGGAGACGTTTCTTAAATTTAGAGAGCAGATTAAATAAAAATAAGAATTTAAGTGATCAATTCAGCCAATTTATTCATGAATATGCCAACTTAGGTCATCTGAAGGAAATTGAGGTTCCTCCTTTTGGGTACTATTTGCCCCATCATTCAGTAATATGAGAGGAACATGAAACTACAAAGCTGAGAGTAGTCTTTGACGCTTCGGCAAAAACTAGCTCTGGAAAATCTCTTAATGATATCCAGGCAATAGGTCCCGTCGTACAAAGCGACTTATTTTCTATTCTTATACGTTTCCGAATTCGTAGGTTTGTGTTAACAGCAGATATAGAGAAAATGTATAGACAGATTGCTATTGATGACTCGCAGCGCTGCTTACAGCTTGTGTTGTGGAGGGATCCTGTCGATACAGAAGTTAGTCAGCCCACTAAGATCTTACAACCAAACACAGTGACATATGGTATGACTTCTGCTCCCATTAAGATCTTACAACTGAATACAGTGACATATGGTATGGCTTCTGCTCCATTTTTAAGCACCAGATGTCTTGTTGAGCTTGCCAAACAGCGTGAAGATAAAATTATTGCAAATGTTATAAAAAACGACTTCTATATCGATGATTTGAATACTGGCGCCACCTCAGAGACTAAGCTCAGACATATTTACTGAGGCGTTACTAAAACATTAAACTCTGCATGTTTTCCATTGCAAAAATTTCGAACCAATTGTCCTGAAATTCTTAGTGACAAATCAGAATCTTCAATTAGTCAAGAGTTTCATGAAGAAGCTTCTGTGCTAGGCTTAAAATGGTCACCTACGACTGATAATTTACATTTTCCTAGTAAGTTAAAGGCTGATTCTAATGTTACCAAAAGAAAAATTATTTCTACTACATGTAAACTTTTTGATCCTTTAGTTTCAGTGAGTTGTTGTATTATTAAACCAAAAATTCTTCTTCAGAGTTTATGGAACGCCAACCTGGGCTGGGATGATCCAGTACCTGAGCCTTACATTAAAAAATGGCTAGTTTTCATTAATAATATTCATTATTTATCAAACATTGTAACACCTCGTTATGTTTTAGGTAAGTGCTCAAACATAAAGTTTGTTGAGCTTCATTGTTTCGTTGATGCTTCCCAGCAAGCCTATGGCGCTTGTGTGTATATGCGTTCAGTAGATGATAAGCAAAATGTTACTGTAAGATTACTATGTGCAAAGACTAGAGTGGCGCCTATAAAAACACTTACCATTCCTCGTTTGGAATTATGTGGTGCATTAACAGGAGCTCAGTTGTGTGATAAGGTATTGCGGTCTATTCCGTATAGTGTAAATAATAAATATATGTGGACGGATTCCACGGTCGTCCTAAGTTGGCTTAGGACTCAAAGTAAGATGTTACACGTGTTTGTACGCAATAGAGTAAATAAAATCAATGAGTTAACTAAAGGTTTTAAATGGAACCATGTTCCAACCAAGGAGAACCCTGCAGATCTTGCCTCTAGGGGCATTGACCCGCAACATCTGCAGTCATGTTCTTTGTGGTGGGGAGATCCCTTGTTTCTAAAAAAAAGTTATACGGAATGGCCTGCTGAGTTTTGCACCATTCCTACTGATAAATTTCCTGAGATTAAAATTTTGCACACCGTAAAGGATAATTTAGATAATACTTATTCGTTTATTCAATTCGAAATTCATTCTAACTATTTAAAATTAAAAAGAATATATTCTTATGTTTTACGTTTTCTTAATAATTGTAATAAAAATAACTCTAAGCTGACAGGGCCATTGAATGCTGATGAGCTTAATCAGTCGTTAGAAATGCTGCTTAAGTTTAGTCAAGCTGAATCTTTTCCTAAGGAAGTAGCTTGTATTAAAAATAATATAGGATTAAATCATAAAAGCAAGTTATTGCCTCTGAACCCCTTCATGGATTTAGAAGGTTTGATTAGGGTAGGAGGTAGATTAAGTCAATCTGAATGTCAATATAATAAGAAACATCCTATCTTGCTAGATGCTAAACATCATTTAACTAAGTTGATTGATGCATTGTAACGTGATTTGACTGAGCAGTGATTACATAACAACATGATATTTAACATGTGTGCGGTTACACCCTACTTGTCATTTTGTTTTGGAGGCCAAGTGTTAGTCATTATTCTCAATTTTCAAGTCTTAAGTAGGTACGTAACTAAATAAAGGGCAATAGGTTGTGTGATAGCTATCATGTTAACTGAAATGTGATATTATTATTTTTTTATTATAATGTACAACTTCATATTTAAATACGCAGACAGTACTGTGTTGCTAGGGAGTTTGTTGCGCTGCTTCTTCTTCCTAGTGAAAACACATAGGAAGCAGTGAAGGGTTGGGCTTTTTGGGGGACTGTCTATTGTAAAATTTAACGTTCAGAAAGAGCTGTTTACCAGCCAATTTTGAATAAAAGATTTTGATTTTGATTGATTATGGAATATGAACATTTACGATTATTTCACTCAGGACCACAATTACTTTTAGCGTCAGTTCGTGAAGAATTCTGGCCACTTGGTGGTAGAAACTTAGCTCGGTCTGTTACCAAAAAATGTATTGTTTGTACCCGCTTTAGAGGACAAACTGTTAAACCTATTATGGGTGATTTGCCTGCCGTCAGGGTCAGTACCGATTTTCCTTTTAATTCATGTGGGATTGACTTCGCAGGTCCTTTTATGATTGCATCTAAAAAAGGTAGAGGCAGCCGAGTTACTAAAGCCTATTTATGCATATTTATATGTTTAGCAACTAAAGCTCTACATTTAGAGTTGGTCAGCGATCTGACAACAGAAGCCTTCTTATCATGCTTGCGCAGGTTCATATCGCGGCGCGGTAACCCTATGCGATCTATTGCGATAACGGCACAAATTTTGTTGGAGCCAACAATGAGTTAAAAAGGGTTATCCGGTCAAGCCATCAAACAGTTTCAGACTACGCAGCGACTGAAGAGATTAGGTTCATATTCAGCCCAGCCTATTCTCCACATTTTGGGGGCATTTGGGAGGCAGGGGTTAAATCGGCAAAGTCTTTATTTAAACGCGTAGCTGGCAATGCCTCCCTCACTTTTGAAGAGTTAGCAACGCTCTTCACGCAAATAGAGGCCATAATTAATTCCCGTCCTTTTTCCCCACTCAGTTCCGATCCTACCGACTTAAACCCATTAACACCTGGGCACTTTTTGATTGGTCGTCCATTAGTATCAACGCCGTCATTGCCTGCTGACTTAACCAGACCCAACAGATATCAGAAAATAGAGCAAGCTCGGCAGCAGTTTTGGAAAATATGGCGCTTGGAGTATATGGCGGAACTACAAAATAGAGCGAAGTGGAGAAAACAGCAAACCCCTATCAAGGTTGGGGACCTGGTAATAATAAAGGAAGATAATGTGATTGCCCTGCACTGGAAGACGGGGAGAGTATCTTAAGTGTTCCCAGGTCCAGATGGCGTCTGTCGAGTGGCAGACGTTTACACAATCAAGGGAACAATCCGACGAGCAGTAAATAAATTATGTCTACTGAGGGCTTCAGAGTCTCAAAGAGTTTGAAAGGAGATAAACGTCCTTTCAATGCCGCGGAGGATGTACGAGCCACCTGCGTGTTCAAAGTTATATTCTACATCACATCGCGCCATCCCGCGTGTTCAAAGTTATGTCCTACGTCAGATCGCGCCATCCGGGGCGCGGAACGTGGGGACGGGGAGCGAGCGGCGACGCAGTGAGCCCAGAGCGGGCCCCCACTCACGCACTTGCACTTCAATCTCGCCTAGCGGCGCACGCGCCATGCACCGGGTTACAATATTGTACTACTTACAAGTAATTCTGTCAACCTCTATAATATTTAAAGTAATATACACATTTAAGTTCAAACAACGTCGGCCTTTCATTTTATCGCCAACAGTGATCAATGCTGGTTTTATGTCTGGTTGGAGACTTAATATGTGATATGAGATTGTAGTTCAAAAGTATATTATTTAATTCGACTGTATACTTATTAATTTTTAACAATTCAATATTCATGTCACCTGCTATAATAATCATTTTTTGTTTATACCTGTGCATTAATTTATGCAAAAGTAGGTTTAAATTACCAAGAAAAAACATACTGTTCATATTAGGTATTATATAAAGACAAATAGCAATACAGGTTAGTACAGGTATTTCAACCCCACAGCATTCAAAAGTTTTTTCAACTGCAAGTTCTTTACAGATCTGTATACATTTAATATCTAATGTTTTGTGTGTTAATATACAAACACCACCACGTTTAACGCCTTTCCGAGAAAAACTACAAGCTAAGTTATAATTCTTTAGGTATATATTATGTTCATCCCCTTCTTTTATAAATGTTTCAGAGAGACAAATTATATCAATGTGTGATTTTTTGGACAGTTCAATTATACTAATTTCTAATAAATTTTGGTTATTTAATAAGCCGGCAATATTTTCGTGCAAGGCTGTTATAGTTGTTTGCCTTACTCTTTTATTGTTTACGAAAAAATGATTCTGTTTGAGTAGTTTGGCTACTGCTATTATTATGCACTAGAGGACGCCAGTAGCTACGCCTACATTTTTTTAAATTTACCCGTTTTGGCCGATCCCGGGAAATCCCTTTTTAGTGCACCCCTACGGTCCCCAAGGAACCTACATGCCAGATTTCAGCTTCCTGCGCCCAATAGTTTCGGCTGTAGCGTGTCTGTCAGTCAGTCAGTAACGCAAGGATTTTATATATTAAGATAATTATGAATTGGTTTATTCTGTGGTGGTATTCTAAAAAAATAGTACGGTATGGTTCCTTTCTTAAATAGCCCATTAGGACTTGAATCTAAAGTAGACTGTTTGTGTGATACAATTTTTACATTAGAGTATTGGAAATAATATGGTATAGTACATACATACATACATACATAGACTCACGCCTGTTTCCCCGAAGGGGTAGGCAGAGGCATATTAAACGCCCACTTTTCGCCAGTGTTTTGATACCACGTAATAGATGGCGAGCCTATTGCCGCTAATCGGGATATTTTGTTTGCCAGAGCCTCGTCCGTTGATCGGCAGGTGCACCACTTGCAGGTGAGGTTGGCTTGGGACCCTAAGTTCTTGGTGGGAACCCTATGCATATATGGTATAGTACCTTTTCTAATATAACATTTTTTATACAAAGAGTTCGAAGTTATACCAGTATTTTTGATTTGGGACATACCTACATAATTTTTTATAGTCGTTGCAATCTATAAAAAAGTTAATTTTATTACAAATCTGATACGCGTATGACGTGTTATACATAATAAGAATAATACGTACAATTCGGTAAATATTTACAATATTTCTTGATCATACTGTTTAGTAAATTTTCGTTTAAATATATATTTTTCAATACGCTTAAAACAACAATATTTATGTTCCTAAATTTACGCAAAGCGGTCATTAACTCAACGGATAATTTGGTCGGATCTTTATCGTGTTTACCTAAACAAACAATTAAGTAATCGTGACAAGAGTCCGTTACATATTTACAACTGTTAAGAATTTCCTGAGTTGATGCATTAGGTTTTGTAAACGATGACAATTCATATTTAACATTCGTCAATGGTGATGTTTGCCTCAAGGTAATCAATACTGAGGCTAAATTTCTGCATTAATTGCCGCCAAATATATGTATTTTAGGTTTTATATTACTATTTGATGTCATCTTATGATAAACATCCTTTAATTTTTTTGCGAGTTGTCATGCTGATATTTCATCATCATACCCCTATTGCAATCCAAAACTTCACTCCAGAGTCCGGAACCGCTGTACATAAAGCTAGCACACTATACTGCTCTACACAAAGCTTGTTTAAATCTTAATATATAAAATCTTTGCGTTACTGACTGACTGACAGACACGCTACAGCCGAAACTATTGGGCGCAGGAAGCTGAAATTTGGCATGTATGTTCCTTGGGGACCGTAAGGGTGCACTAAGAAGGGATTTCCCGAAATTCCGACGGGATCGTCCAAAACGGGTAAATTAAAAAAGATGCAGGCGTAGCTGATGACGTGCTCTAGTAGTAAAATAAAATGTACATTACGCCTATTTTTCTTTCATCGCTTTGGGATGCTGTACACTAGTCGTGGTCACGGAATGACTGACTATCTTATCTTCTTTATCTTGATGATGTCCTCCTCGACGTGTCCGTCGACGGCGACCCTAAACATCTTTTCTGGCATGTGCCCGGATGTGACTGGCAAAGCCAAACTTTGTTGAAAATATGCGGTCACAGATGGTACAGTAGAGCTGGCTATTGGAGTTGTACGTATAATTATAATTAGGCTTCGGTCGAGTCTTCCGTATTTGGCGTTTTGCATCAAGGTCTTCGAGACGCATTTTCTCGTACGAGTCAGCGGCTTTCTTTATCGTTCGCCGCCATTCAGGCCTTTGTAGACACTGTTCATCCCAGCTCTGTACAGGAATATTGTACTGATGTAAGTGCCTTTTAAGGACGTCCTTGTAGCGGAGATATTGACCACCAGCTTTACGCTTGCCGCGCTGAAGCTCAGCGTAGAATACCGCTTTAGGCAGCCTCTCATCACCCATCCGTACCAGGTGACCGCACCAGCGTAGTTGGCCTTTAATTAGTAGGGATTCAATGCCCGAAATGCCACACCGCCGCAAAACCACAGAATTTGAAATCCGATCTTGCCACTTAATTCGTAAAATAGCCCTGAGGCATTTCATATGGAAGCTGTCTAAGTGCTTGATGTCATTTTTGTAAAGGACCCATGTTTCTGAGGCATATAATAAAATGGGATCTTAGAATTACTACGTGTTTGAGACCTATTATGATTTATGATTTGATCCACATATGTGTTGTTTTTCAATCCTTTTATTATAAGAAGTAGTTGAAATTCATATCCTTGTAAAATACCTACACATTAAGAATATTCTAAATAGCTTTGACTAAGTTTGCTTGTACATCGTAAGGGCTTAAAGCGCTGTGTACAGTACACTGAGTTCAGCTGTTACTGTCACTGTCGGATTGTATACATAAGAAAGAGAAGCGCGATGACGACGGGACGTTCAGAACGAGTTATTTATCATTAAATACATTAATCCTTACAAATATCTTATTCCAATCGATAAATAAAAACAACAGTTCCCTTTATTATTATATATTACATCACTGTTATTAATATTATAAAGATTTGTTTATAAATAATACAGTTACAATTGCTACAATTTCAATTTTAATGGTTATTTTGTGGTTTTTTTTTATCGAGAAAATTTACCGAAAACGTGTTTTGAACACAATGGTCCCCCCATAAATATGATCAAGATTAACATATATTTTTTTAGCTGCTCTAAAATGTATGCATTTGGCTAAAAAACTGTTTTGTGAAGCCTATTTTGACTAGGTACAGCGCCTTATTTGAGCGTTAATCAAATAAATAAAAAACTTTTAAATGCAATAATGTGCAGCATTCTTGCAATAAATTAGAGCCCTATTAAGTATTAGTATTAGAGGCGACCTGCTGGAAACTTGCGAGGAACGTCACGTAAAGCGACGCAACTAAGCAGGTGTACAGTGTACAGCTCTGCAAGTGTTGCTTAGTTATCGTGATCTCAACTTTCCTGCTAGATATTTCTGTTTCTTTATTGCAAATTGGTATTGTCAACAATTTATGTTAGGAATAATAAATGTGAAACTTTTAATTGGTGTACGGATGTTTTAAGATTGTAATATCGTTACTTATCTACACTAATATTATAAAGAGGAAAAATTTGTATTTTTGTTTGTTTGTTTGTTTGTAATGGATAATCTCAAAAACAGTTGGACCGATTTTAAAAATTCTTTCACCATTAGAAAGCTACATTATCTGCGAGTAACATAGGCTTTATTTTATTTTAGAAAAAATAGGGTTCCGTAAGATATTTGGGTTTTTCGGACCCAAGGTGTAAAAAATCATCCAAAAATGTTCGTTATTTGGCGTACGCCGCCTAAACTATAAAAAATAGAACCATAAATGTTCTAATTCATTAAAAAATATACAAAAAAGTCCGCGACACACTATAACTATCTATTTCGAGTTAAGTACAACAACCATGTTTTTATTTAAAATCTGAATTTTTCTTAAGACTTCATTTTAACGCATTTATTTGACATAATTATGTCCTTAGTTCATTATATGTCATTACTTCTTATTAAAATAAAGTATTTTGTCACAACGTACTGTTTATATAGATAATTTAGTCTTTAATTCATTAAAATTGGACGTATATGTATACACGGTACATATACCGAAATGACATTTATTATTATTTTTGTCTGTCTGTCTGTCTGTTTGTTCTCGCTCATCTCTGGAAAGGCTGGACCGATTTTGACGGGACTTTCACTGGCGGATAGCTGATGTACGAAGAAGTAAATTAGGTTATAAATAAACCGGGTACGCGAAGTAGTTCGATCAGGACGCGGGTGAAACCGCGAGAAACAGCTAGTCACTTTATAATAATAAAAAATAGGTTGTCTTATTTCAGTGCAGTTCAAAATACATCACATATTATAAAGGATGGGCGTAAATTCTCTAACGCTGATCCTTCATCGAGAGTAATGAACCTACCTATTAATGTTGGCTTATTACCAAAATGTGTCTCTTTCCGGATATTGCATTTTTGAAAAGACAATAACTTTATCTTACCAACACCCAATGTGAGAAAAAGCAGAGCGATATATATTACGGACCTCAATAACTTATTAGGTATTATGTTCCACCTATAATATAATAAATAGCTAATATAGTTAAATTTATTTTTATATGCTTTATATGCTTAAATAACATGGTAACGATTTTACTCATAATTAGTTTAAGCTCATAATTATACTTAGGACTAGAGGATGCTCGCCGCTACTCATGCACTTTTTCTTAATTTAACAGTTTATTACCAATCCTATGGGAATTTTGGGAAATCCCTTTGTAGTGCACCTCTACGGTCCACAAGGAACATACCTGTCAAACAGCTTCTTGCCCCAAATAGTTTTAGCTGTGCATTGTCTGTCAGTCAGTCAGTAACGGAAGATTTTAATATGTATTATGTAGAGATTGGCTCGAATAAATAATTTACATTCATAAAACTTAAAACTCTAGAAAGACGCATAGCTTCGATCGTGACTTAGCGAATTGCCCAGCAGGCAATTACTTTTAGTTCATTTTTCTCATTACAAAAGACAACTCCTGCATAGGACTAAATCCTGTGTCGCGGGGTACTTTACAAACATACAACTAACGGACACAATGAACATCCATACTCGAAACAACAGTTTGTAAATCACACAAAGTGTTGTCTCGTGTGGGGATCGAACCCACAACACTGGTGCAGTGTTAAGTGGCGTGGCGGCGGCCGCTTAAACCACTACACCAACCGTGCAGTCATTGCTTTGATCTTACCAATAAAGACCGCGCGGAAAACTTCTAAGTTTATATATCAAAATATTACTATTTAACTTAGTGGTATACTTAATTAGATACTCGTATATAATGCTTCATTAATCACGTGATGTCAGTTTAAGTGTTTGATCGAAATTACATCAGTGATCAAAGGATAAAATTGGTTCTGAGAAAAGTATTAAAACGGAAGAGCAGAGTAGCTGCTAAAGTGCAAACATTTTGAAGTAGGCATTGGAAGCTTATTAAACAGAAGCCGGCGGAGATGTGTGTTCATACATACACCCAGTGACTGGAGGACCGGCTCCGATCAGTGTTACCAAGTTAGTGGAATTTCCACTAAAACAAAGTTTTATTAAACAAAGTATCTACATTCGTCTGAAATTCAACAGGTACAGCGTTTGTTTTTAAGTAAATAATTTGTACGTTGATTTTTCTATTATGAAATTTACTAATGCGTTGATTTAAAATACAAGTTAATTTTTTTTACGTATTAATTAAATATATTTCTTAGTATGGCTTTAAATATTCAATAGGTGGGTCCACACAGAGCGAGCAGCCTCGCGAGGCTTTTGCCGCGCGTGTAAACGGCCCCCGAACGAGCGCGGCCATAGAATAAAGCCGCGTTCACATTTATCGGTCGTGATCTCTCGTGACGGTCTCTGTCGTAATAACTGACGGTTCACAATTGTCTGTTTCCGTCTGTCGCGATCTGACGCAATCTGACGCAATTTTGAATCAGTTCTGTCTTGACTCTCGGGAAGTTCTCACATTCGCAATCTTTTGATGAATTATCCGATTCAGATTAAGTAGCTATCTAATAATATCCATAATTTATTTACATAGGATTATATTATATTGATATTGATTCGTATTTGTTTTCGATTAGCTCGTCTATAGGTACTGAACCTATAGGAATATTATATAAGTATAAAAAGTAAGTCAATAAGTTCGTCGTCCATAGCGCACAATTGCATACGCGCGTCTGACGCTTTACGACAGACAGTGGCGCGCACATTTGTCTGACGTGTCTAGTCGCGCGCTGTAACGCCCCCGCACCCCACCCTCTCTGTCCCAGACCGGGATATCGTTTGTCGTGACACGACAGACGCCGTGACGTCAGCTAAATATGCACGCTCATATATCAAATGTATGAAACCGATTGCTCTCTGTCGCGTCACGTCACGACGGATTACGTCAGATAAATGTGAACGTGGCCTTAAGCGCGGCAGCCTCGGCACCTGTTTATTTATTTGTTTGGGTCAAATTTAGTAATTAGAATTTTACCCCCTTCCTGATGACAGATTGATCTGATATTTGGTACACTTAGTACATATTATTATATATCGATGGGTACACCCTCTTAATCTTGATGACTGTAAATCCAAGATGGCCGCCGATACAAAATGGCGGATCACATATTTCTTCACAACAACCTCAATATGGGTAACAAATGAAAGGGCTTGATTAGTAGAATAGGGCTCACTATGAACTAACAACAAAACTAAAAACTTGAAAATAAAATAAAATCAAAACATTTTTAAGTTAAACGGTTTTATTACAATAAAAATATGTAGTTAGGTTATGTACTAAAAGCTAAAAAATAATTCGGTAAGTCCTAGCTACCAGATCGCACCAATCTCGTCATCAGTATGGGGTATTGATCAGATAAATATAAAATCGTTTGGCGCGTGAAATTTTGATCAAAATGTTTGCTCTGGATACCCTGCGCCCAACGATTTAATATTTATTTGAACAATACCCCATATTGATGACAAGATTGGTGCGATCTGGCAGCTAGGACTTTTGTTTTTTTTTTGACTCATGGTGGAAACCAGACAATTTATGGGCTGACCCCCCAGGCTGGGCCCCTAAAGGGGCTCAGTCTAGGGAGAGTGTGGTGACTCCCCGACGAGAAGCGCCGGGACTACCCACTAAAACCACCATGATGTTCCTCTATCCGATCCCATTGAATGGCGGGGTCACGGGATCTACGTTAGTATTACTGTCGCGATCCCGCCTGAGCTGGCCCGCCGAAGCGGGCCCCGTCCCTCGCATGCATCCATCTGCATCCATCATACTTGTCCTCATACATCCTCTTTCTTACTACGAGTGGAAAAGAACGACGTAGTTTACTAACGCTACGAGAGGCGCACGCGGAACAACTAGCGGACGGCGGGCGGTTCAAAACAGGCCCGCCTCCCGCTGGCGTGTACTCACGGTGGCCGGGAATCGATGAGCGCCCTCCGGCGACGACGCCGGGTTCTGCGGGTGGGGACAGGTCGCGAGGGCTCCCTATCCCGCTCCGCCGCCTCCTTGATCGACATCACCGTCTCACAGAAGGAGGCGGCGGCGTCCCAACACATCTCGCTCCGAAACATAGAACGAATCAAGGTCCGAAGCGAGAGTTCAACCACTCCTATCGCCGCGACTAGGTACCGGCGCTGCGATGCCCAAGCAGGGCATTCCGCCAAGGTGTGCAGCGCCGTGTCCTCTACTGGGTCACGGCGATCTCCGCAGTGTGGTAGCTAGGACTAACCGAATTATTTTTTCGCTTTTAGTACATAACCTAACTACATATTTTTATTGCTGTGTGGTTGACGGCATAGAATACAAGTGTCACCACCCCCTATCTTCCCGTGGGTGTCGTAAGAGGCGACTAAGGGATAACACGATGCAAATACCATCTTTGCGTAGAGACGGAAAACTCGACATCAAACCCTATACGACTGCCTCGTTGGTCTCGCGGCATAAATGTGCGCGTGGGATCGGGAGGTCCCGAGTTCGATTCCTGGGTCGGGCAGTGTTATTGGGTTATTTTGTCACGAAATTCTCAGTAGCAGCACGGAGTCTGGAAATGTGCCTGGTACGGCAATAGGCTCGCCCCTTATTACGTGGGACTAAAGTATATCTGGCGAAAAGTGGGTGTAGAAATACACCTCTGCCTACCCCTTCGGGGATAAAAGTCGTGACGATATGTATGTATGTATGTATATTTTTATTATAATAAAACCGCTTAACTTAAAAATGTTTTTATTTTATTTTATTTTCAAGTTTTTAGTTTTGTTGTTAGTTCATAGTGAGCCCTATTCTACTAATCAAGTCGTTTAATTAGATAATCATATTGAGGTATTTGTGAAAAATATGTTATCCGCCATTTTGTGGTGGCGGCCATCTTAGATTTTTCATAGTGAGCTCTATTCTACCAATCAAGCCCTTTCATTTGATACCCATATTGAGGTATTTGTGGAAAATATGTAATCCGCCATTTTGTGGTGGCGGCCATCTTAGATTTTTCATAGTGCGCTCTATTCTACCAATCAAGCCCTTTCATTTGATACCCATATTGAGGTATTTGTGGGAAATATGTAATCCACCATTTTGTGGTGGCGGCCATCTTGGATTTTTCATAGTGAGCTCTATTCTACCAATCAAGCCCTTTCATTTGATACCCATACTGAGGTTTTTGTGGAAAATATGTAATCCGCCATTTTGTGGTGGCGGCCATCTTAGATTTTTCATAGTTAGCTCTATTCTACCAATCAAGCCCTTTCATTTGATACCCATATTGAGGTATTTGTGGGAAATATGTAATCCGCCATTTTGTGGTGGCGGCCATCTTGGATTTTTCATAGTGAGCTCTATTCTACCAATCAAGCCCTTTCATTTGATACCCATACTGAGGTTTTTGTGGAAAATATGTAATCCGCAATTTTGTAGAGGCGGCCATCTTAGATTTTTCATAGTGAGCTCTATTCTACCAATCAAGCCCTTTCATTTGATACCCATATTGAGGTATTTGTGGAAAATATGTAATACGCAATTTTGTAGAGGCGGCCATCTTAGATTTTTCATAGTGAGCTCTATTCTACCAATCAAGCCCTTTTATTTGATACCCATATTGAGGTATTTGTGGAAAATATGTAATCCGCCATTTTGTGGTGGCGGCCATCTTAGATTTTTCATAGTGAGCTCTATTCTACCAGTCAAGCCCTTTCATTTGATACCCTCATTGAGGTATTTGTGGAAAATATGTAATCCGCCATTTTGTAGAGGGGGCCATCTTAGATTTTTCATAGTGAACTCTATTCTACCAATCAAGCCCTTTCATTTGATACCCACATTGAGGTATTTGTGGAAAATATGTAATCCGCCATTTTGTGGTGGCGGCCATCTTAGATTTTTCATAGTGAGCTCTATTCTACCAATCAAGCCTTTTCATTTGATACCCATATTGAGGTTGTTGTGAAGAAATATGTCATCCGCCATTTTGTATCGGCGGCCATCTTGGATTTTTTATAGTGAGCTCTATTCTACCAATCAAGCCCTTTCATTTGATACCCATATTGAGGTTGTTGTGAAGTAATATGTGATCTGCCATTTTGTACCGGCGGCCATCTTGGATTTACAGTCATAAAGAATATATTATGTTGTATTGTCATCAAGATTAAGAAGGTGTACCAAATATCAGATCAATCTGTCATCAGGAAGGGGATAAAATTCCAATTACTAAATTTGACCCAAACAAACAAACAGGTCAAGCTAAATAAAACCGTTTCAAAATGTACAACATACATACATACTTTCGAATTTATATTATTTGTAGGGATTACTATGTTCGAGCGAGGCACGAAACAGCGTCCAGACCGCGGCAAAACAAAAATCCGAACTCGATGGCTCGGCCGCTCGGTCGCTCGCCCGCGGCGGCACGCGCGCTTGCCTCGGCCGGGGCACGTCCACACAGAGTGCGCAGCCTCGCGCGCCAATTCCTCGCGAGGCTGCGCGCTCTGTGTGGACGTGTCTAATTCGGTAGCTCGCGCGCACGCGGGCGCCCGGCCGTGGCTGCCGTGCCATTTCCTCGACCGAGCCACGTCCACACTGAGCGCGCAGCCTCGCGAAGCATTTTCCGCGCGAGGCTGCTCGGTCTGTGTGGACCCGCCTAATAACATTTTTTGTAGACGAAAGATTAAGTACCTGTGGTATATGTCTCTAACAAATTATATTTAAAAGTTCAAAGCCTTGACATATTCGTTGTGCTTAGACATAAAAATGAATTCTATAATTGGAAATTTTCTAGTTTACCGCTAGTTTACCACCTAATACATAAAAAAAATAGATAGTGTGATTATCTAGGCAGTTTTTTAGTTTATAGTTCACCCGGGTGGAGCCACGGTCTAAGTACAGTAAGCTATACCAGTAAGCAATATAACAATCAGAGTTCCATCAAAATCTGTCCATTAGCTTATGCATGAAAGAATAACAAACATTCATCTCAACTCTCCTTACAAACTGTCACATTTATAAAAGTAGACATATTTACCAAGGTAAAGATTTTTTTCCCGCTGCTAAAGTTCGTTATCGATTTTACACAGAATGTTTCAAAGATTTATTTAAACTGAAAATTATACGCCTTTAAAAGAAAATTACTTGTAATAAATATTGATTTTTAATTATTGGAACCGAGAACGACCAACGTACAAGCGATTATTAACTATAATTAGTTGTTGTTGTTTCCCTTCGTTAATTATTTATTTGCCGCCATTAGCAGACAGTAGCTTATTTAAGAATTAATTTCTAATTAACACCTTCTCACACCAAAGGGTGTGACAGCTTGATAAATAATTGTGGTTTATGTTAACAAGTGACACATGAATAAATCGAGTTCCAGAATAAGAGATACCGATTTACGAAGGTATATTCAAACTAATCTGCTTTTATTATTTTTCTATCTGTGAGATTGTAGTCAATTGTGGCGTCGTACTTTTAGACCGACTGAAGGCTTACGACATGGCTTAACGATCTTTGTCCTGTGACCACAACCGGGCAGACAACTTTACGTGCCCTCCGAAGCACGCTAGCGCTCAGAGCATAGAATTTTTTTATGTAAATGCCACACGCGGGCACCAAACCATTCAAAGAAAAGCAGTCGTGGTTACTTTCTCAGTATATATGCAATTTATGCGGTATTCTCATCATGCTGCGTATGTTACGTCATCATTATGAAGATCCATGTTCCATGGCTTAGTGTAACCACTGTCAGAAACAGTGGTTACACTAAGCCATGGAATATTGCTATCCTTCTGTGTTGCGGAGGTCAGATCAGATGGTAGTCACTCTATGGAAAAGTTAGTTTTCTGGCATATCCGGTTAGACTAATGCTACTGCTAAACCTGCGTTAGCGTTAGCGTTAATGGCAATGGCCAACAACTCGTTAACTAACGCGTAAAAAATTCGCCTTGACAATTTGTAATTTAATGCGTTAACGTTGGCCACATCTACGTAGCGCCTAAATTAACGCGCTAATTGACGCGTTAAGACGCAGGTTTAGCAGGAGCATAAGGGCGACCTGACCAAGCACACATGCCTAAGGTGAGACTAAACTAAAATAATTTTCTTTGAAAAATATATTTGTACGGATATACTCCAGAATACGAATAAATATGCAAACTTGCATATTTATTCCTATGAAAGTAGAAACATTTTCATATGAATTGTCATATGAGTTCATTTCATAATTTGACATGAAATAGTTGCGACTCAATATGCAATGAAGCTGGATTTTGCCGACTTCCTCATGGAAAATTTGAATAAAATTTCGCTTATAAATATTTGTAATATCAGAATAATATAGTTGTTACTATAGTTATTATAGTTGCTATAGTTATGTTATTATAGTTGTTATAACTTTGGACACAAGTTATCGAAGAGTAGATTTCTACTCTTCTTATATATTTATATAGCAACTGTTATGACGGGATCATTAAATATGAATGCATATAATTTCTTAAAATAAAAATGTCTGCACTCAAGCTGTTGCAGTACGATTTTGATTTTTATTTAAAACACCATAAGAACGGCACAGCGGTCAAAGTGATGAGTAGCGGTGTGTACGTCTGTTCATAGAATTTTATGCAGTGCAATTGTGACAGAAGTCCATTAATGTAAGCAATTATGAAAAGTAATGAGAGTTGGAAGCTGCTTCATTCTGCCAAATTTAACACAGTAGGGACATTATTCAATATGTAGAGGATATTTAAAAGGCAAATTACATGGCACACAAATGTATAAAACTTCAACTTTACCATTACCCGTACCGACGTTGTTTGACCGCAACTGTCAGAATACAGTAACACTGAAACGCGACATCTCAACGTAAACACACCCTTTTTAAGCTATAAATAAATTATCCAGGCATAATTGAATACACTCTTACGAAGTCGAACAAAAACCCGGATCGATGAGCCACGCAATATATATATTTACGGTGCGTTCATCATTAAAATTGTGTTAACGCTGCGACCACGCGGGGCACTAATTTGTTGACAGAACTCCGACACGGAAAATATTTTTAAAGACTGTCCACTTGACAGACGAGCTTCCCCTCTGATTAGAGTCACCATGATCCCGGACTTTTCGTACGTGTCTGAATTTAAAGATCACCATATTTTCAAATAGAAGGAACTTATGGAACACCGAAGCGCTCATAGCTTGACTTGGCTTGCGTTTTGTAATAGGTCAGTAAAGTTGCACAGGCTACCACTGGCATGGGTGACCACGTGTGGCGTTTACGTTAGAGAGCTAACATGCTTCGGACGACACCAAAATCTATTGGTCCCGGTTTTGACACAGGATAAGAAGCGTTAGGCCATGTTTGAGGACATTGAGTGGTCTGAAAACCAAAGCCAGAGTTGGCCACACATCCGTTCTAAATTAAAATGCACTAAGATGAGATAACGCATTGAGTTTCCTTTAATGGCGCTTTGGCAAAAAATCTACCTATATCAGAGGTATCGCATTTCTGTACTAATGATGAAGCTAACGAAAGGATGTCGTAAATTAAAGATTTTATCAAACGCCACCCATCAAAGATATAGCTAGACGCCAAACACCGCGGAATAACAACGAAACTGCATCTCCACCCAATATCGAGCAGCGTGCATGGGACCATGCGCCTGCCATTGTCATCATCACTCTAACAGTATATAAACTTCCAAGAACATTTGTGAAACCTTACCATGCAGGTTTCCTCACTATGTTCTATTCACTAAGCTATCGCTCAGACTGGCATCCTACAAAATAGTAAATAGCTTTTTATTGTTTCGTGAGAGAATAAAGGACGTTGGACAAATAGTATGGGAGAAAAACCCACGGCGGACAGACATGAAATTTTTATTTTTATTTTATTTTATTATTTAGGTTTACCAACAGTTGTTACAATAATTTTATCACATCTTACATTCATATATAGCTTGACTTAATTGTACAACTAATTAAAGGTAAACACCACATGCGATTAGATTCTTAAGAGCTAGGGAATACTAAATCGGGTATTGAGGCAATGATATTATATACAAAAAAGAAGATTTGAGGGTAACTTATAAAGAATGTACATTTGTTTCGATCAGGTATTGTCGAAATTTATTGACACTTACGGCCAATACATCAATCGATCCAGAACATCTATTGAGAGCTCTACTAATCCTTGGAATAGCTGAATTGTAGCCTAGCACTGTCTTTCGAAACGGAGGCACTAACAGAGGAGCTGGCGCACGTGGTATATGACGTGGGACATTGAACATTATGCTGTCTAGTATCTGGCGGCAGTCTGTTTGATTATGGAGTATTTTATATAAAAATAATAGATCTATAATTGTTCTACGCTTTTCCAATGAAATCATTTAAAAATGAGCAAGCCTTTCATTATATGTCCACTTCTTAGGCAATCTGTCTGAGTAAGATAGGTGCCATAGAAATCTTTTTTGTATGCGTTCTAATCTAAGGACATGTACAGAATAGTGCGGTCTCCATACAGTAGGACAGTACTCTAGCTGGCTGCGAACTAATGCATTATACAGCATGATTTTAGTATGCGAATCACGGAAAATTTTGCCGTTCCTAATCATAAATCCTAACATACTTGACGCCTTTTTAATTATCGATTCAATATGAGGCAGGTAGGTAAGTTTTCTATCCAGCACTACACCGAGATCTCTGATCTGTTCTATTTTTTTAATCTGGTGACCATCAATATTATATGTAGAGTTAATGTAAAATAATTTTCTGGTAAATGTCACGTGGTAACACTTGTCGGTGTTTAAATTCATTCCATTCAAGAGACACCAATTCTTAAATTTGGTCATGTCTTGTTGTAGTAATGAAACATCAGATTCAGATTCTATTACACGGGAAATTTTGAGATCATCTGCGAATAAATATGCGTTGGAATATTGAAAGCAACTGGAAACATCGTTTATAAAGATGTTAAACAGATCAGGTCCCAGATGCGAGCCTTGAGGGACTCCTGACAATATTTGGAACAAATCTGACCTATAACCATTCACGACAACGAAAAAGAATCTTTATATATATATAGGTTGCCCGATATGCCATACATTTCGAGTTTCTTGATCAGTATTGTATGAGACACTCTGTCAAAAGCTTTACTGAGGTCTGAGTAAATAGCATCGATTTGCTTATGACGATCTATGGTAACTGCAATTGTTTCTGTAAATGATACCAAGTTAGTAACGGTTGATCTAGCTTTGACGAAACCATGTTGATGTTCAGTAATATATGGTTTGAAGTGGTTTTGTATTAAGGGATAGACGAGAGATTCAAAAATCTTAGCTACCGTCGATAGAATCAAAATTGGTCTATAATTTCCGACATGATTTTTTTCAACTGACTTAAAAATGGGTACAACTTTTGCGAATTTCCATTCCTTCGGAAATATTCCAGAGCTCAAAGATTTGTTGTAAATAAAGTAGAGAGGTAATACAAGGTTGGCAGCACAATTTCTTAAAAATAATGGTGGTATACCATCTGGACCCAATCCTTTAGTAATATCTAGACTCTTGAGTCTATTGTGTATCGAATTTTTGTCTATGTAGTAAGATTTGCAAAACATGAGCTACTGATATTTATGGCGTCCAGATATGATGAATTTACATTAGTATTGTCTAAGTTGTCAATCTCGTTATAGACCTTCGAAAAGTTAGAACCAAATAAATTGCATATGCCCGGACCATCGCCCGCCAGGCTTGAATTGTCCATCATTATACTAGGATATGCAGTGCTACTTTCTCTCTTAGATTTTATGTAGGACCAAAAAAATTTAGGGTTTCTACAAATCTTTTCTTCGATATCTCTAACATATTCATTGTACTTTTCCTGTGCGATCTTTTCACATCTATCACGTAACAAGCAAAAACTTATCCGGTCTAATGGATTTCTATATTTTTTGTACCTAATGCGTAAATTATTTTTCTCCCTTAACATAGCTATAAGTGGTTTGTTAACCATACCGGGAACTTTACTTTTCTATGCTTACTGAACGGAACATTTTTATAAACAATCTCTTTAACAACGCCATAAAATAATGCTACCATGTCGTTCACGTCAACACAATGCCTAAACAAGTCGTGCCAATCCAGAGCAGATAATTCCTTATTAATTTCCTGACAGTCCGCGCGATGAAAATTTAATTTACAACTACTTAGGTTTGGATTGAGACCAGTTACTCGATCAATAAGTGACAATTCAATATCCAGCGGCGGATGTAGAGGGTCAATCGATGAAAGTACTTCACAAGAGTCGCTTACCTTACAACTTGGTACATCGACGAATACGAGATCGAGAAGGTTTTGCTTGTTGTTAGGAATAAAGTTACACTGCCTCAAATTAATAACATTAATAAAATCGATAAATTTTCTACTTAGCGCCGAAATGTGCTCATTATTTACAAAATGCCAATCTATATTACTTAAATTGTAGTCTCCAAACATGCAAGTGTATCCCTCATAAAATTCATATAATGTATTACAATTTCTTATAATACAATCCATGAGTTGCATGGAAACAGGCGGGGGAGGTAAACTGCACAAATGGCTCACTCTTTAATAGGTCCAGTTCCTGCCAATTTAATGACGACACATAAATCCTCACATTTACTTGGCCAATTATACATCCGTGTTGGCTCGAAACGTTTTTGAACGGCTATTAAAACGCCTCCGCCCTCCTTATGTCCATGAAAGCCAGTAGTCTGCCTGTCACGTCTGAACACATCATAACGATCATCAAATATCTCCGAACTTAAGATATTAATGTTTAGCCAAGTCTCAGTTAAAACAATTATGTCATAACTACTTAATGACAAGTTACGAAAAAGAGCATGCGTCTTAGTTCTTAAGCCACGAGTATTCTGGTAATATACATTTAGTGAATTGAATTGTAAGCAGTAACTATCCAAGGAAACGTGCGATATGAACGGTAACTAAGACTATTTAATATTAGCTAAAGTACCCATGTCTTTGACGAGAATAGGTTTGCAAGTTATGTCTTGGCGCATGTAGATGCGCCCTCCTCGAACCCAGACGAACTTATATTTCTTGTCCTTGGCCATCTGTCTCGCAGCCGCATGCAGTGCTTTATTTTGTGCGCGGTCGTGGGAGGAGAGACGTGTGTCGGTGTTGCGTTGGTGCGCGCCCTATCTCGCGCGACCAAACGGGAGCGCACCATTATTGCGTAGCGGTGGGGCTGCAGAGGAAGAGGAGATGCTGTGTTGTCAGGTTGCCGTTATCCCTATCCTCTGCGGCCGCTGGGTGTTTTGGCGGCGGAGCCCAACACCTTCATCCGCCGCCAAGGAGGTTGTGGCTTTCGGGCTATCCGCAGGAGTGTCAGGGTACAACGCTAACGCGACCCCCTGGCGCCCCCAAAATGGCGTTGAAGTATGCGCTGTGGTTTTAGTGGGTATTACGGTGAGACGGAGGATCTCAGGTAGGATGTCGGGGTTCGAGAGAAACACTGCTAGGCTGAACAGGTTCTTTATTATGTCTCACTACCGCTTACATACAGTATGACCGAACTAGGTAAGCACTGGCCTGAGCTGGCTGGAGTGTAGACTCCTGCTGCTCTCCGACGCTCGCAGGGTAGCTGCTCGTAGGGTCGCCGATGAGCTGGCCAAGGTGCGCTGCGCAGGCAGCTCTGTGGTCGATGTTCAGGCTGAGCGGGTCTCAGGCGGTGCAGCCGATGTGGGTCGAGCGGTCAGGCTCAGGCGTCCGTGGCCTGGCTGTAGGAGCTCGTAGGCAGGAACGGAGGCTTGGGTGGCAGCTGGCTAGTAGCGGCACGGCGCCAGCAGCTCGTGGCTTGTAGCCCGTAGGAAGAACGTCAGCCCGTAGGAAGAACGTCAGGTGCAGTGAGCCCGTAGGAAGAACCCCCGCGGGACAGTAGATAGGAAGTAGAATGTAGAATAATCGCGAGGTGTAGCGGCAGCGTTCCGATGTCTAGGGAAAGTGACCATTCTACGACGCGCACCCATCTTATATAGGTGTAGGCCTATGACTCACAACTGCCTTTGGCTAGTGAATATGACCATATTTGGTAATATTGCGAACGATGTCTGGCTAAGCTGGCGTTAAGCGCCTGCGAGATATTATAACGCAATACTTGTAGTATTACGTTACAACGGCCTTGCACTCCAGCCGTCGAGCCCCACATACGTGCGTAAATGTATTTCTACAGAGTAGAAAGAAAAAGGATAAAAAATAAATGATACTGACAATATGCGCGCAACTGCCTATGGTACGGAGGCCATGTATACACGAGCAGTAACAACCTTCAACTGTTTGCCTTCCTTGTCTCGCCTGGTTTATTAAAATATCTTTGTAGTAATCTTGGTGCCGATAGAGTTCTATCGAGTAAACGCCATTTGGTCTCATATGCTCATGGCAGTCCAACCTTAGATGATAGCTTCCCAATGTGAAAAATATCAGTTCTTCGTATGTCATCTGTGGGCAATCTCTAAAATCTGGATTTTTCCATCTAATGGCATGCAGGCACATGCATGCACTCGACTGAACCCGTTTTGTTGCTATTTTTAACAGAACCACAATTTATATTACTTAAATAGAGTATTAGATTTTTACTTTTTGTAGAAATATATTTCTAGTTCAAACTTTGTCCTCCCATGAATTCTAGAAATAAATCTCGTATGTACTGGTAAGAGCATTCATGCTCTTTCATTTTATATCAAGTTCGTTAATGTCCATGACCGGGTCGGAATACGCCCAATGTCCTTTCTGTTTATTCCTGAAACTTCTATTGTCTTGTTCTTGGTTCTCGAGCTTGAAGTTGGTAACCCTACATGGAACGATCTTTTATTTGAAAGTTAAAATGGCATTTGAAAGCGCCAATATTGATTTAATGTGCATACAAATACCTTAAAATGATCATTTATTGGCGAACATGCCGAGCAGCTTACAGATGTGGGCTTTCCGACGAGGATATAGTTACCTATATAATTCCTTTTGTAGTTGAATTGAGTAGATACTTGTTACATTAAATACGTTTGTAATGTTGTATTTGACTTCGACTCTACCTATTTCGAAATATTATAAATGCGAAAGTTAGGATGCATGAGTGGGAAACAAATATAAATATTGTTGTTATAATTTCATGCAATAAATACGGCACGGCTTTTGATGAAATTTTGCAGTAAAAAGCTAGGTTCTACACCTAGCTTTTTACTGCAAAGTTTCGTCAAAATATCAGATGGACTAGGTTCATTTTATTGCGCTAAGCGACACCCATACTGTCAGTACCGCGGGCTGGAACAAAAATTCCAACAGTTTTAAGTCTTCTTACAGTACATAAAACCATTTTTAGTACAGAAAAAAAAGCCAGCCATGAGCTAAGACAATCGTTTGCTCGGCAGGCCAATCATATCCGGATTAGAAAACACGACGCATATGCCGAAAGTTAGTAAACAACACACAGATTTATTTTCCAGTTCAAAAACGTTAAATACACCAATATATATCCTCTAGAAAGTATGGGATTTATGGATATATAATTTGGCCGCCACCGCCTGAGGGAATCTGCGGGTGGTCCAACAATTAATGTTTTATTGATATTGTAAATATCAATGTATCGGCTCATGCATG
Organism: Euclidia mi; assembly: GCA_944739405.2. Taxonomy (NCBI): domain Eukaryota; kingdom Metazoa; phylum Arthropoda; class Insecta; order Lepidoptera; family Erebidae; genus Euclidia; species Euclidia mi. The sequence continues at coordinate 49,475,121 of OX123193.2, read as the reverse complement.
CGTAATTGGCTGATGGGTAGAATCGGATGAAATAAATATTATATTAAATAGTAAAACTACGGTGGGATACGTGCCAATAGAATGCATGACTGGTGGGGAGACCAGTACCAAGCGCCAACCTCGGCGGACATGGCAAACGTCGTTGAAGAAGCCTTCTTGAGGGAATGGGCGTCACCCTTCAAGTGACCTATTATATCGACCCTTCTCGTGGGAACAAAATGAATAAAAATGAAAATGAAAACAAAATCAACGAAAAAAACAATCCAAAAATGACTCAGCAACTACTCCAAAAGAGTATGTTTACACGTGCAAGGAGTAATTCACTCGGAACACTACCAGTAGTAACACAAAACCAAACAAGTGTACTTACTACTCATAGTTCAATAGACAAATCGTCCGATACCAACAGCAGCCTAACTACCAGCAATTCAGCCTGGCAAAATTATCAGACACCCATGAAAAGAAAAGCCGAATTAAGTCCTGAACAGATGACCAAAAATAATAAACTAAGCAAGACAACTTATGCCGTAACCACACAAAACAGATATCAAATTTTGGAATCAGCTAATGACGAGGAACCTATAGAACAACACCGAGAACCAAAACCACCAAAACCAGAACCTATTTTTGTAACAGGAGTCATAGAAATCAGTAAGCTCGAAGAACTACTTTCTTCAATCGCAGAAATAGATAAGTATACCATGACAACTTTAAGATCCGGCCACATAGTTAAACTAATGCCGACCGATGTAGATACATACAAAAAAATACGAGCTCACTTTATAGCAAATGATGTTAGCCATTACACATATAAACTTAAGAGTGAAAGAGCCTATCATGTAGTTCTACGTGGCTTACATTCATCTGAAGATACTGAACTGATAAAAAAAGAACTTTTCGATTTAGGGCACGAAGTCAGACACATTTTAAATGTTAAGCACAAGAACACAAAACAACCGCTACCATTATTCTATGTAGACCTTAAACCGAAACCTAACAACAAAGAAATCTTCAAAATCAACAGACTGAATTACATAAAAATATCATTTGAAGCGCCGTACAAAAAGCAAGATATACTACAGTGCAAAAGATGCCAGAGATTTGGACATGCCAAAAACCAATGTAACAGACCATATAGGTGCGTGAAATGCGGTGAACAACACTCCACAACGAGCTGTCTAAAAAGACCTGATACCGAAGCGAATTGTGCGAATTGTCAAGAAAAGCACCCAGCAAGTTACAAAGGCTGCACAAAATACCAACAATACAAAGACCTTCTGACGAAAAACAAAGTAAAGAAGACTACTGACATCAATGAAAACACAAATTCTCAAATACAAATCCAACACCAGTATAGGTCATCAAAAAATGCACCTAAAAGCAATGAAAGCGGAAACAGCAAATACCATAGACTTACTAAAGAAAACGTTACGTATGCACAGGCAACAAAACAAAACATCACAGCAGAATTAAAAACAGACACAAAGGACCCTAATAATTTTGTCGAAGTTCTAGAAGTAATGTTTGATAAATTTCAAAACATAATGCATAATATGTTGGACAACATGATGGATCGCATGATTCAATTAGTTACAAGTCTCATGAAGCACTCTAAACCTAAGAATAATTACCTGGAATGCCAACGGACTGACAGAACTTAAACAGGAACTTGATATTTTCCTAAGAACGGAAAGAGTTGATGTAGCGCTAATCTCAGAAACAAGATTCACACTAAAAAGCAGCTTTAGCCTTACAAACTATAGAGTATACACGACAAACCACCCTTCTGGCAACTCACACGGAGGCACTGCAATCCTAATAAAAGAAAACATCAAACACTAACTTTTAGAAGAATATAAAACTGAGAAAATACAAGCTACATCAGTCAGAATCCAGGATAATAAAACAGAAACAACATTTTCAGCGATCTACTGTCCACTCCGGAACACTATTACCAGTGAAGACTTTACGTCTTACTTTAAGACGTTAGGAAATAGATATATATGTGGCGGTGACTGGAACGCAAAACATGTGTTTTGGGGATCCAGATTAACTTTACCAAGAGGACGTCAACTTTGTAAAGCTGTAAACGACCTAAGTCTAAATTGCTTTCCACATGGTATTCCGACGTACTGGCCATCAGATCCAAACAAGATACCAGATCTGTTGGACTTTTTTGTCTATAGAAATATTGCACCTAATCAAATTGATATAGAAGAATGTACAGACCTGTCCTCAGACCATACTCCAGTGATCATGAATATGTACTGCAAAGTCATTCAAACAAAGTATCTGCAAAGACTGTATAACCACAAAACAGACTGGGACAACTACGGAGCTAAGATATCAAACTTTATGAGCTTGAACTTACACCTAAACTCAGCCAATAGAGTTGAAACAGCTATTGAATCTCTCAATAAACTCATCCACATAGCTGTTAAAGAATCAACTCCCTTTCTCAGACCAAAGACCTCGCAGAATGGTAGTTGCTATAAAAAGAAAAAGGAGAAAGTAAACGAAAGAAGGCAGTTGCGAAAAAAATGGCATTCCACAAGATATCCCTGCGACAAAAAAGCTTTTAATAAGTCTTCTGAGGAACTTAAACAAATGATCCAACAAACCGATAATGATCACATACAAAAACTCCTAGCAAACCTCACTCCTAATAATGATACCAACTATTCACTGTGGAAGATAACAAAAAAGTGGAAAAGACCAATAGTTCATATACCTCCAATAAAAACCGCTGAGGGTAAATGGGCAAGAACGGCACTTAAAAAAGCGCAGCTGTACGCGGATTATCTGAAAACCGTTTTCAAACCATTGCCCAGCAAACATCCTGGACACGATGAGGATATATACGAATATCTAGAAGCACCACTGCAGAAGTGTCTCCCATTGAAAAGTGCTAGTCCTAGAGAAACTCAGAGATTAATTTAGAATCTTAAGGAAAGTAAGGTACCTGGCTATGATCTTATTGACGCAAATTTGCTTAAACACTTACCTAGAAAGGCAGTCATACATATAACAGCTATCTTCAATGCCTGCCTCAGACTAGAAATTTACCCAGCACAGTGGAAAATAGCGCAAGTAATAATGATACCTAAGCCAGGAAAACCTCTCCACGAAGTAAGCTCCTATAGGCCGATAAGTCTACTTCCAGTCTTGGGTAAGATGTTCGAAAACATATTACTACACAGGATGCGTGCATTTCTGCCGAAGATTTTATCCCTACACCAGTTCGGTTTCCGCGAACAACACGGAACTATTGAACAAATACACCGTATTACGGACACAATTAGTCACACGCTGGAATGTAAACAGTTTTGTTCTGCTGTTTTCCTCGACATTAGCCAAGCATTCGATAGAGTGTGGCATGAGGGACTCCTCTTCAAAATTAAAAAAAACATCTACCCCATTCCTTTTTTCTTATTATGAAGTCATATCTTAGCGGAAGATGTTTTGAAGTAAAGTTTAATAATGAAACTACTCCCTTAAACGAAATCCTTTCAGGAGTACCTCAGGAAAGCATATTGGGTCCAGTACTATATCTCCTCTTCACAGCAGATCTACCAACAGACGTGAATATAGTGACCGCCACCTACGCGGACGACACAGCTCTACTATCAGTACATGAGAACCCTGATATAGAATCGGCCAAACTTCAAGCTCACCTCTATGAAGTTGAAAGGTGGTTAGACATATGGCGTATTAAAGCTAATCGGGCGAAATCTATTCACGTAACCTTTACCCTCAGAAGGCAAACGTGTCCGCCCGTGAAACTTTATAACACAGAAATCCCCCAAGCTGAAGATGCTAAATACTTGGGAATGCATTTAGATAGGAGATTGACCTGGAGGAAGCATATCTGGACCAAGCGCAAGCAGCTTGATACGAGATTAAGATCAATGTACTGGTTGATAGGTCGAAAATCACGCCTGTCACATGAAAGCAAGATGGCTATTTACAAGACTATTTTAAAACCAATCTGGACCTACGGTATCCAACTATGGGGTACGGCCAGCAATAGTAACATAGAGATTCTTGAAAGATTCCAAAGTAAGACACTGCGAACCATGTTTGACATACCTTACTACGTAACCAACAAATACATACATGATGATCTAAAAATCAATACCGTCAAACAAGAAATTGCTAGATATAGTGCAAGTTACCAAACAAGAATATCCAGCCATGTCAACGAGCTGGCATCAAAATTACTGGGAACAGGAAGTGTCACACACTCAAGGCTGAAGAGGCATAGCGTTCCTACGTTAACTCTAAGATTCAGCAACAATATATTATTATGAAAGGAACTTTGAAAACTCCTTCTGCTTAGAAATTAAATACCCCTGAACGCCTACTGAATGGCTTATTGTGTCTTAACACAGATTGCCAGGTTGCAGAATAGAAAAGAAAAAAAATAATAGTAAAACGTGTTAAAAATTTAATAAATAAATAAGTTTTTCACAAATGCCTGGTTATAATTTGCCCTTTGAAATTACTTTGCACGGATGGATTAGTTCTTTAAATTGGTCGCCTCTCCGGCCAGCGCCAACACAGAGCATAGAGATATTCTGAGTTCTTCCCAACACGAGAGAACGGGTGTAGTTTTAACAATTTAATATGTGCGCGTCTTGTGTTTTAACCCGATGCTATATGCATGGCAGATCCTAATATTGCCATTAGTATATGCCTGCCTCTCTAAAAATTTCTATTTTTCAGGCGACCTTACAAATATTCAATCCACGTAGATAAAGAACACTCAGACTCGAAATAAAAATTCGTGACTCGTGATAGTCGTGATGTCATCCCTTGTGGGGATCGACCCTACGACGCTTTGCACCGTAATGAACGGTAAAATTTCCGTTTAAACAATGATTTTACCGTTCCGTAAATTATTGGACTTATTCCTTATTTTTACAGGGCTTTTTATAAGTTGTGCAATTATGAACTGTATAAACTACATCCTCTCCGACCCTTGGAAACTCGAAATAAATCTATCATTCCTCCCCATACCTACTTATTAGTGCAAAACCAACCAACAATCAACAAGTCATACAATTTAAACCCAACCATATTTCATGCCTACGTGAAAATTAATACCTGAACCATACCTTTTTACAAGCTAGGAATAATTAAAGATATCAATACAAAGGACAGGCAAATTGCGCTTCCGGTCCATGGAGGTTAGTAATTGGCTGCGAACAGTGGCCATCCACCAAACGACTTGATTAATGAGCTCTGGTGAATAGATAAATGAATTGTCACTAACTGAACGGACTTGCGAAGATTTGATTTGTTACTATGGACTTATTATCCGTTTGTCTTGGGTTATGTGGGCATTATTTCCGCGCCGAAGATTATATGATGAAAGTAAGTGGTGGTATTAATAAATATGCTTGACCTCATTTCCTAGTTCTGTCTTGTTTTGTGCTTTTGTTCTGTGTTGCAGTATTTAATAACAAAGCCGCAGTAATATCTGATGCAATTCTAATTTTACTAAAAGTAATTCAGCCTCAGGCATTTATCCTAAACGATGTGATCATAGTGTTAGTTTCAAGGGTTCATAAAATATTGTCATTGAAAAATCTTCAAAATAATTTCTACAGACGCGTCTTGTAAAATCATCCTTTTAGTATACTAAAAGTTAGTACCAAATGTTTTTAATTTCTGGATCTCGAAAAGTTAATTACTAAGGTAAAGGCTCCTAATACCGAGGTAGTCAAAATCGGCTCCTAATTCCGAGGTATTTTTGTTTTCGCTCTTGTCTTTTGAATACTATTATGTAACTACTTAAAAACAGGATTCACTCATTCCATGTTTCATACTTGCTCACATACGTGAAGTTCGTAAGTGTAACCCCGGAGCAACTAGCTAAAATCAATAAATCTCTGCCACGGTGTCGACGCGAGTAATTTTTAACCGACTTCAAAAAAAAAAAAAAGGAGGAGGTTCTCAATTCGGCCGGTATATTTTTTTTTTTTCGATGTATGTACACCGATTTTTCCGAGGTTTCTGAACCGATTTACATAATTCTTTTTTTGTTTGATGCGGAATAGTGTCGAATTGGTCCCATAAAAATGTGATTCATGTAGGCCCAGTAGTTTTTATTTTATTAGCATTTTTTCAGTTACTTTCACCTATCCCGAAGGCTGAAATTCCTATGTATAATATTGTGACGGCCGGTGTTATGCCAAATTGTCATCACTACCGTCGTCAAGGAATACTGACGTCTACACGACAAACTGGCCGATCGTCAAACATAATAATTAGCAAAAATGTTTGAAGACTATTTCATTATTTGGAAATTACAGTTTTAAGTTAGATGACGTAAATACTCTGTCAAGTGTTCGCAAAATTCGCCACTAACTGGCAATAAGGCGATGGCCGTATGGATTATACATCCCCTTACCGTTCTGAAGGCGTGTGTTCAAATCCTAGTCATAACAGTTTTGTGGAATTTTTATAAAATTTGGAAAATGTTTCAAGGACGTAAAACATGCGGTAATGCCAATTTTTATGGTATTCTTCAAAATAAGTGAATATAGAACAAAACTAAGGATTGAATGAAACAATACTGACTCCATCAGGATAGTTCAAAATTTAATTCTGTAACTGATTCATCTGGCCAAAATTAAATTGCACTTTCAGCTCTGTAATACATGCTCATAATTATGGATATAGGAATACCAAAGAACATAATTATTAAATATTTGAATGAGAGATTCATTTTTATTATAAAGTAATTTTCAAGATATCAACATTCAAATATTTTGTGCCCAGATGGATCATAATTTGTTACAGATGAATTAGAAACAGAAATGAAAATTAAGAAAACCATTATATTTTAACAACTACAATAATCTTTTTTTATAAAAACAATTATCAGTGATCATATCACGGAAAAAACACTTCTGAAACTCTAAAACAGTATCTATACTATAATAGCACTGTAGATGTGAAAAAGTCTGTACAGTAAAGATATTTTGGCGAAAATTAGCTAAAAAATCTAGGAAAATGCTAAAAAGCAATACTTGATATTTTTTTGAATTTATGTCTGTCTGTCTTTCCCTATATTGCTAAAAATCTCTGAAATGGCGAAATTGATTTCAATAAAACTTACACTCATGTACAAAGGATACTCAAACCTATAAAATAGTATATGTTCCCCACCACGGGAAACCAGACTCTCATAATCATTACCAAACCAAGTACGGTCAAGCGTCTTTGACGCTATATTAATCACTTCATATTTACTTATTTATAAACACATTAAGGTATTTATAATTAATACATTTTTTTTTCAGAGGGCTACTAATTTCCTCTCGTTAATATAATAATAAAATTTATATTGATTTATGAAAGGGAAAATGCGATATCGACTATTTTATTCTGCACAATGGCAGACGGACACGACGTATAAATCAGAAGAACGAAGTTCAAATACTTTTTTTTGTACTTAATTAGACTGCAATTATTTCAAATATATAATTTGGCCAATATACGGACTAAGCTAAACTGTACAGTAAATTACAGATCGTTTTATTAGTTGGTCACAGAAATATTCCCATAGACATCGAAAATGTTGTCTCTGAAGAACTAACCATAACCAATTTACAAGATGAATTATAGGAAAATTACAGGAGAAAGATTGGAGATTGAACGAAAAAAACATACATACATATACTCACGCCTTTTCACCGTCGGGGTAGGTAGAGACAACGGAACGCCACTTATTTCTATCCATAAAAACCTCACACGCTTCCTCTACATTCATTACTCTTTTCATACATGCTCGCCGGTTCCTGAATCGGAATCCTATCCATCAGTCTCACCCCACAGATTCTACGCAGTGATCGCATCTCAAATGCGTTAATTCTGTTTTCATGAAAAAAAAAACACGTATAAAAAAAACATGATTCCATCATGTTTTTTTTTCTAATTTCATTAGTTAATTATAAAAATTAATTTTGATTTAACTGTCTCAGTCGTTGCATTTATTGTAGTGCTTTGCTGTCATGTGGTCTGTTTAATAACTTAGCTGGCTCTAAATCACTTAATGCGATACCATCTAAATTCTTCACTCGACTTAAAGCTACATATATCTGACCTTGCGCGATTTTTTTTCCCAAGATCTATCACTGCCCTTTCCAATGTTGTACCTTGGAGCTTGTGAACAGTGACGAAGTTGGGTTAACTTAAAATTAGCGGAAGCATTAATCTCTCAACATCACCGTAACCTTTATTCGCTTGAAAAGTTGCAGATGCTGGTGTGATTGATACTAGATCCTCCGCATCTTTTACCCTAGTGCCCACAGTTTGATCATCAAATTTAATGAACACTGCTTCGGGCAGTTCTCCTGCTTCTAGTTGATCACGGCAAAGGGCTAGCCACGTAATTTTTTTAATAATTACCATTGCTCCGTTGACTAGTCCGTCTGAGACCGCCATATTCCTTCTTAACATCACCCTGGAGCCTACGCCTATTTTTATGCTGTGTAACAATCCTCCACACTTGTTTGATTTTTATATTTATTTTCTAACTTTCATTTTAACCCGTAAACCTAACTTTAAAAAAAGTTGACCAAAAAAGTTATGTACTAAATGTACTAATGTGTAATGTGTTCTATACTTAAAACGTAAGCAAATTGTAATTTTATGATTAAATTAAAAAAAAATACTCGCTTAATATAATATATGCTTCTCATTCATTTTATAAAAATAAATCTGCATGAAAATTATCAATTATTTAATAAATAAATAACGAATTTATTGGGGATCTAGCTTCCCCACGTCTGTACATGTGTTGCTTGAAATCGCGTGTGTTGCTAAGGGTTAATCTATGACTTTCTGACGTGTCCAAAATTTGTATTTTACATTTTTATGGAAATAAATATATACGAGTTTGAGTTTACACTAAAAAGTATTAAATAAACATAAGTACGATAAAAAACCGACTTCAAAAACTAAAAAGTAAAAAATAATAAGGATTTAATATTAATTAAATACCTATTATTTATACTTATGTGCTATTTACTACCTAATAGGTTTGAAGTCGGTGCCAAGCCTTAAACAAATAATTATATTTTAATAACTTAAATGAATACGAGCAAATTCATGATCATCATCATCAGCCTGCCGTAGTCAACTGCTGGATATAGGCCTCTCCAATGGCACGCCACTGAGCCCGATTTTCGGCTCTTTGTGTCCAGCCGCTACCAGCCACTTTGCGTATATCGTAATTCCACCTAGCCGGAGGGCGTCCTATACTACGTTTGCCAAGGCACGGCCTCCACTCTAGAACACGATTACTCCAACGGTTATCGGTTCTGCGACAAATGTGACCAGCCCACTGCCACTTCAGCTTGCTAATTCTTTGAGCTATGTCGATTACCTTGATTCTCTGTCGGATCACTTCCTTACGAATTTGATCCTTCAGAAACTCCGAGCATAGCCCTCTCCGTAGCTCGCTGAGCAACCTTAAATTGGTGGACTAGTCGCACCGTCAGTGTCCACATCTTGGCACCGTAAGTCATAACGGGTAGGACGCACTCGTTGAAGACCTTTGTCTTAAGGCTTTGCGGTAGGGAGGACGAAAATACTCGACGGAGTTTTAAGGCTTGGCACCGACTTCAAACCTATTAGGTAGTAAATAGCGCAGAAGTATAAATAATAGGTATTTAATTAATATTAAATCTTTACTATTTTTTACTTTTTAGTTTTTGAAGTCGTTTTTTTTAACGTAGTTATGTTTATTTCATATAAACACAGATCCTGTTAGGTAAGTGAGCTCATTTTTTTAACGTAAGTTTTTATTGTGATTTTAACATAAGGTGTTGAAGGTAAGCAATTTGTCAGTATTTTGTGTTATTTTACTTGCCATAATTATCAAGATAATTTATGTTTTAAATTGATTTAGTATCTAAAAATATAAAACAAAACACCACGGAGTTAGGGTACGTTTTTTAAGCGTAGTTCCTAATTCGGAGGTACCATCGATAATAGGAAAAACACTACATCGTATTATTTACATACTTGCTTATTACTTTTAATAATTTTTTTTTTTTAATGAGGCGTTTGTTCATTTAAAATTATTAATATTCTTTCGAAGTAAACACCTAATTCCTTGGTATGTTTTATTGGATAGAAATCTTATTAAATGTTGCCAAACATGATCCAGAAAACAACATTTTCTTTGCAAGGCCTAAATAAGAAGTAGCTCTTTAGTCTAATAAAATGTAATTATTTTGTACAGATTTTGACTGATATTAACACTTTTCAATCACAGAAATGTTGGTACCAGTAAGAATTGAATAAGTTATTTATTCGGCCGATTTTTTATGGGTCGGAATTAGGATTACAAATTACAGGAATTTATCCTAATTCCGAGGTAGGATTTTTGTATACCTCGATGTTAGGCTCTATGAGCTCCTAATACCGAGGGTATGCCTCCGTATAAGGATCTCCATAGAGCCTTATGCCGAGGTATGGCAACCAAAAATAGTATTTTAGGGTTTCTTAAACCAAAACTTTCGCGCCATATCGGAATCCTTTATACACGCGCCGGCCGTCCCGCTACAATTTAGCGTTTGCGCTTAGTTGCATTTTGGATTTTCTTGATACGTACCTAATAAGATATATTCAAATTTTATATGAACGAATATGTGTGTTATTAATAATTTAGAATAAATCTACTTGAAATTTAATAAAACTTTTTAAAACATTTATTATTTTATTTTATAAACTCCTTTGTGACTAGAGTAGGAGGATATTTTCAAGAAATAACACTACTATTTTACTATTATTATTTAACTTATAAAATTGCTGTACGGAGCCAATAAACTCCTTTTTATTCTACCTCGGAATTAGGGAAAATCGACTTTAATATAAAACTATTTATTTTCATGAATAAATCTTTTGAAAAGTCACATAATAATAGAAGTTATACAAAATTTAATGTCCATTTTAGCTTAAATAATATTTTTACATAGGCTAAAATATTTACAAATGATTATTTTTCTTGCTTGCTTCCAAATATCACGAAATACCTCGGTATTAGGAGCCTTTACTTTAGTAGGCCTACATAGAGAGAGCAACTTTCGACTTATTACGTGCAAGGGAAAAGTAAAGCAATGTCTTCTCAATGGTCACATTTTAGTGTTATAATTTTACAAGTCATGCTGTAAAGTGATACTTACATTTATCTTATTTTAATCCATGATTAGGTTAACTCAACAAAAAAAAGATTCAAATATGTGTAACGCACATGTATTTGGTAAAATTAACGTTCTAATTTGAGAAATAATAGCAAACTTTACTAGAAGATTATTTTTTTACAGACCTTGCATAAATTTAACTTATTTATTTGCCTATTAATGTGTCTGTCTGGCTATAGTTACTATTAAATATTAGAAACATAAAGAGCTTACAAATTAGACGACCTAATTCTGTGCTTACTTCTATAGACTTTAAATATTTATGAGTACTCATTATTTTGTCTCTAGTTTTGCTAAAGAGTGAATGAAATGGTTTTCTCTTTTCTGAGTCCTTTAATGTGCCTACTTCTGATTGAATTTGGCGCGGTTATACTTTACTCAGTAGTAAGTCCATTAGATCTAATGGTTATTTATGTCGAGCCCAGTGTACCTACTGCTGAAAAATTATTGATATTATTTTGTCCGATTTCGGTCCGCTAATACCTTTTTCTGACTTTTACATGCGTTTTTTTTGACCAATAAAGAAAATATAATTTTTAGGATGTCAATTTTCATATGTACATGAACAAAATACCCTGTTATTTTTATAACTGTTAAAATAAAATTGATGCGACTAATTGGTATTTGTAGCCGCTGCTTATAAAGTTCGACATGCAGGAATCAAAACACTGACTAAAATAACGTAAACTTATCAAGCATAATGTAATGAAAGAGACAGTCAAACTATGAACTCCTACAAGAATAAGCAGTCAAGTCAACTAATGAAATGTCTACTTGTGCAACTTAAATACAAGGAGTAGATAAGTACTCCTTTTTCGAAGTATGTAGTGTTTCTAAGCCAGTATGCACTGTGCAGAGGTCCGAAGCCGCAGTAGAAGTGGTCTACCAAGTTCGGAATACATTATTCGTTAACTTGTCCTACATAACCGTGAACACGAGTTTCATGCAGTGTTCCCGACGATGTAAGTATAAATCAGCTGTAGAATGGAACATATTTTCGGTCCATCGCGTTTTGGTTGCACTTATGGCGTAGTGGTTCAGAGGTTTCATTTTTACTTCTAGAGCTTTCAAATAGATTCGTTGAATCAACATAGTTAACATAGTAAGCAATCAATAAACGCCATACTTATAGCCAGAGTTCCAAGTACCACTAGGTATAAAGTAAACAATATCTAACATCTACATATTTATTTGATATAATTATGTCATACTAGCCGTGTATCGTGGTTTTACTCGCTATACTACGTTCATTTAAGCCCAGGTGCGCACTGGCGACCAGTTCGCAGCGACCTGATTTTATTTTATTGCAATCAAAATCTTTGTATGCTGACCAAATTATTTAAATGCTGTTTTTTGTGGCTTACCAAATTTTATAATTGCTTAACCATTTCATTACTACTCATTTAAAATCAATGTTCATGACGTGTTATGTTAAAAACGACTTTTCTGAGAACAGTTCTGTATAGGGCAACCGTTAAAAACATTTTGTGGTTTCTACCAGTTGCGCCAAAGAAAATCTGCTTAAATTCTGGTGTTTGTAATATATCATCTTGTTTTGCTGATTTTTGGGCACAACCAGGCAGTACAAGGTTAATATAAAATTTGTGATACACTTGTATACCGACCAAAAAGCAATAAATAAACTAACCAACGCATACGTCACTGAGAGTAGATATTATTGTAAAGAATACCTAGAGTCCCTGTGGTTTCGTAATGGAAAGACTAATACTATAATTAAAACGTTTCATAATCAACCTTGTTCATAATTTGTCCCACTGCTGGGCAAAGTCTTCTTCACAAAAGGGTTAGACCATAATAGTGCACCACGCTAGCCAAGAATGGCGATTGACAACGTTGGCCGATTGCTACTTTACAAAAACAATTCTTTGATTTTAACAACAGAAACCTCAATGGTTCACCTTGTACACTAATCCCGTGTATTTGTCAATATTTACCAGAGCAGAGTCGCGTGACCTCCATGATTTAATTAGTCGGGACACAGGTAGCCTAATATTAGCCTAATCGAATTAAGATCCCTCGGTAGGTATTTACTTACAACTATGTACAATTGTATGGATGTAGATGTGTTAGCAGGAAAATGTTTGTAGTATGGGATTGAATGACTTTCGATTACGTCAATAGTTTGGTTGCGTTTGGATTTAGACTTTGGTACAATAGGTTTCTTACTATAAAGTTTTAATTGGTAGACAGCACCAGGTCGTTGGTACTTCAAGACCTTCACTTATATGCTTTCACCGATAATACCCGACAAAATAAATGTAGGTACTTTTCGACAAGATGACTGCCAACTGACCTCTGCAGAGAAGTAGCGATATTTTATGACTTGACCAGTTTCAGTTAAAGTATTGACTCCACTGTCTCGACTGTCAAACATCTTTGTAAGAATCGGAACCATCGCGCTAGTGCTCTCCAAGGCACAATGCAAGCATAAATTATCAATACAACGCCTCGCGCCTGTATACTTTATATCGATAACTAATTGCCTTGGCAAGCATACTATGAATGGTAATTATTTAAATTTTATTTACGTTGGGATGACTTGCCATGGAATGAAGAAGGATCAGCAGTAAGGTCAATAACCTTAACGATTAATATATCATTGTAGTGGACTCCCATCTCGGATATTGAAGAGAAATATCCCAACATAATTAATAAAAGCCCTTTTTATTTTATTATTGGCGTTTATTTTTTAATTGGGCCCCAGGGCTAGTGGTCTCTGCCGGCATCAATACAAATACAATTAAATAGCAGGAGGCAGAACAATTAATTACTGTATATCATTTACTGTTTACATTTTAATTAAAATACTTATTTCTCTTTTTGTTTGAAAATCGATTAATCAATTAATTAACACATTGCGGCGTTGCCTTATAAACTTTGTTATTGGTCTACCACAATGTTTAAAAGTAGCGTAGACATTTTACAATCGAGAAATACCGAATTATTAAAAGTTGTTTTTCATGCGACGTAATAAATAATGTTTCTAACTTTAGTATTCAGCAAAGCTGTCAGTAGTAGTTTTTAAAGTGAAGTAATGAATTAGTCATTAATTTATGAGATCATAATTAATTACTGATTCATTAAGGTTAACGAAGGACTCTATTATAAATTGTCCCCTTGAGAAATGAATATTTGTGTTTTAAAGTACACTCTGCTGATTTAATGTTAGGTAGGTAATATTTGAAGGACTGTTCTACATGTCTACTTACGGCCGATTTCAATATACAATCTTTCCATGGCTTATGTCAAACTGAAGGATGCCCTCAGCAGCGCCCGCACATCTTATATTGTTTTAATCGTTTCTGCTTGATCCGTTTGGCTTAATTTTTGTCTGAGTGGTATCAGTCAGTCAGTCAATAACACAAGAATATTATACATACAGATCAATGTATCTCTAGTAGCCATGGCTAGAGCGAATATTGTAACCGGCCGTTAGACCGATAGTGATAACCGACCCTTATCACTATCGGTCTAACGGCCGGTTACAATATTCGCTTTGAAATAAGATAGCTTATTAAAATAGTGATAAAGCACGCTATTGGTTCTTCTTTATCTAAGCGGGACCCAAATACCACGCACTAAGTTATAAATAATGAAGGCAGTAGTAGAATGAGGGTGAAAAGCATTCTTTTTAAAAGGTAAATTTTATTTGTGTTCTAGACCACATCTTTAAGCGACACAGAGCATCCCACATAACGAACGCCATAACACTTCACACATAATTATTTAATTCACCAAGTAATCGGGTTAAATATTATGGGAGTGCCAATTAGCAGCTGCTTGAGTTACATTTAAGTATCTAGTAATGGTGAATCTAATCGAAACATTATAAAAGTTATCTTTGTTAGCGATTCAGACGCGTGTCGAGATTGTCTGGCGTTTAATATTTTATGATTATAATAATAATGTTTGAAACTAGACATTTATGAATATTTAAAGCCTAATAGCAGGGGCGGATGTGGGGCCCTGGGCTAAAAACTACTTCGGATAGGCCACTATCTAAGTACTCAACTAATAGCCATGTCGAAAAACTGTTTCTATAATGATATATTATTATTATATATTCTTTATTGCACAAAAACATAAATAATACTTAAATCTGCGCAAGTATTACAGTAGGTACAAAAGGCGACCTTATTGTTATGGTAGCAATACCTTCCAGGCAACCTTTGGGTGAGAGAGAAACCGAAATAGTGATATATATAATTATATGAATATATAAAAAAAACAATAAAATTTTATTTATTTATTATGAATTACTAAAAGAAATTGACAGGTTGTGTGTGTGACAGTTATGTTATATAAATTATAAATCAACCTTTCTGCATTTTTGTGCTGCAAATTCTTTTATTTGGTCATCAAATTGCAAGACTTCTGTTAGATCTCAATTTATGGAATTTATTTTCTACATAGGACATCTTGGAGAAGGAGCGTTCTGCTTCACAGCTAGTGATTGACAAAGTTAAAAAAAATCTTAAAAATGGTATAGCAGTTAGGGAACACGTCAATAAGTTTATTTTCATACATGACCATAAAAGAGTGCATATAAATGTTAATTTATCGAAATAAATTTAATTTTCAATTAAGAGGGAAATACGTGTAGAGGCGTAAAAAAATTCAACTTTTAGAGGCTCTAAATTTTTTACAAGAATCGCTTGTTAAACTATTCAAAAATATAGATTTATAATTTCAAGTTAAAATTCATATTCGTTCAGAAGTTATAATCGATTTAGTAAGTGCCCTTCGGTACAGCACAAACAAGATTTTTCGAAACGATGTAGGTACACTCTAGCTTAAAAATTTTTAAACCAATCATCTTGAAATTTAGTTTATAATTTCCTTACATAATTGTGCTGAATATGAACCTCAGTCATAAGCGATATTTTTATCTTAACTACTTTTTTATAGTCAACAATATATGAAAAATGGTAAAAAAACATGACTTAGGTATTTTAATAGATCTCTAAAAAATTCATTTTATTTTAAATTGAGGTTTAGCTAGAAGACACATTTATAAAAGAAAGTAATTTTTCTGTGCCATTGATTTCGGATAAAAATTGTGGCTTCCATCGTGTACAGTGTGTACACCAACTGCTAAGTCGGATGACAACATACCCTGTGTATCAGCTGATATCTCCGCTACTTATTAAGTTATATTTTTGTACAATATGAAAAAAGCTCATGAATATATATGTATAAAATAACCTAATAGTTTCAATAAATAATATTCATTTTTATACCTTAAAAAAAATTATGAAAATCAGCATGAAAACATCCTTTTACACGTATTTCCCTCCTTAACTCAATTCATAGAAGTATGCAATTTTTCATCAACGTTTTCTTATGACGTTAGTAACATAAGAATATCGTCTGTAAACCGACTTTATAGACAACCATTTTTTTTATTCAAATTATCGCCTATTGTTTTTAGCGGGATCTGGGGGCCCCTTGTAACCTCGGGGCCCTGGGCTGCAGCCCATGCAGCCCTTAGGTAGATCCGGCCCTGCCTAATTGTAGTTTTTTAATTATTAAGCTAATTTCTTACGAACAACTCCGGTCCTAAAACTTATTTCTCACAGACAGCCCCCGCACTTGGAATACCTAAATTTTGTTTGGGAACTTTATGATAATTTAACTAACGGATATAAAAGACCTTCAGACTTGTTCGTTTGGGGATCGAAACTATGACACTTGACGCAGTACTGAATGGTCAGACAATCGATTCATTTAATATTTTGTCTTTGCATGCGCGATACATACCTATATGTAGTAAAATCACTCGATACTGCTATATAATATAAGTTCCTTAAACAAATTGAACCGAGCTAAATCACAGGCTCTGCTTGAAAAATTAGAGGAACATAACACTTCCTCCAACTGTTTTATTTCTCACTAAGCTTCATTTGTCGTGAAATAATTAAAGCTTATTAGGAACATTAGAAGGAGTAATAATTTTGCAATGATTTTAATTTGTATATATGTCAGAAATATTCGTGTGTGCCTATGAACGTAGTAGGTGCAATGTAATTACAGCAGTTTTTTATAGACTCACTCCCCGACGGGGTAGGCAGAGGTGTAACATTACACCCACATTTTGCCATGAATTTTTAGGTCCTACTTAATAGGGAGCGAGTCTATTGCCGCTACCGGGCACATCACCATACTCCGAACTGCTACTGAGAATTCGGAAAAACTCACACACTTTTGCCCGACCCAGGACCTCCGATCAACAGACGCATAAGCTATCCACTGGACCATGGAGGCAGTCTGTGTATTTTAGCTTCATTATAAATAAAATTATGTTTACACTCTTGAGTATTTCCATGTAATGTGACATTATTCTGAATAGTAGAGTACAAGAAAAAGTTCAGTTTAAAGAAGCATTTCCATTTAAGAAGTTCCTAGGAACGCTTGATGGAATTTTTCTAAAAAAAGGCCGCGATAAGTGGGCTGTTATTCGTAACGTTTGTTTCCTTCAACGTTGTAATGGGTCTTAATCACGTTAGCTACTTTGTTTGAGGTATAAATACCTCTTTGTTTGCACGCGTTTTCGACGGCATACTTACGACGTGGTCACTTATAGACTGATTCTTTTCAACGTGGTTAAAATTTTAAGTCTGGTATGCTGTATTTTCCTCAAATATGAAGCGCTCGTTGATTAGTAAAATCAACACTTTACTTTTATTTATAAGATTTTAAAGTCGTTCTTATTTTTACATGTTTTATTCAGTTGTATCATTTAAAGTTGGATGTCTGTTTAAAGAGTTAATTTTTGAAGAAGACTGCAAGCATTTTGTTTTCCCTGTTACATTGTTAATGATGTCAAGTCTCGATCGCATCCTATAAGTTTATTTTTACGTTAGTGCATATTATTACGTGTCAGGCAATCTGATTGTTTTTCAGAAAAACATTTGTTCGAAATAGCGCGCACTATTACCTTTGCATTAAAAGTACTGAAAATAATGTTGTACATAGACTAAGGCAAATATTGTAAGTATGCATTTAAGAAAATTATTGATTTGATGAATGCCAACCCGCACTTGGCCAGCGTGGTTGACTATGTATATGACCTTACCCTTCTCATAGTGAGAAGAGGCCCGTGCCCAGCAGTGGGACAGTATAAAGGACTGATGATGAATAATTGAATTAATTTGATAATAGAGATACGTATTTAAATATTATTGACAAAAATATTATAGCAGTAGATACGACTATAACGGCTATTTTCAATATTCGGACCATACATGGATTTTGAGATTTGAGATTCGTGTTTGACATATTTTGTATTGAGCTTATGTCAAAAACGAATCTAAAATCTTCAGATCTATCTATAGTTCGAATATTGAATTCCGTAGTATGACCGTGTGTAGCTTTGTAGACAATTAAAAAATCATGATAGCAATGAATTTCACTAGATATTTAAAACAGCAGCCGATTCTGTTATACGTGGGTAAATTACATTTTTAATTTAGGATCAAATTTTATATTCAGATGAATACATTCTTAATTTAAAATCAACAGTTGCAAACAAATTGAACTGCCCATGAACCGTTTTATATCAATGTAAACGTAACCATTTCGTAAGCTTATGAAAATATTTAATAGATATTACTTAATTGACATCGTAAAGCTCTGTTGCACGAATGTAAGAGCGGGAAACCACGCGTCTTCATCATGATGACAGAACACGAAGTATCGGACTTACGATAAAGCTCAACGCAGACTGACGGATTGGCGACGGCGCGCGGCGCAGCGACTAATTTAATAACTTAAAAAACGCAGTGCCTACTCTAATCCATAAAGCGCCTTCCTCAACACGATACAACCTAAAACCCCTCCGTACAGTCAATAAGGATATGGCTAAAATTAGCACTGCAAGCTAAAATAACCATTGTACCGTCACGGTCGTCATCGTCGCAAAATTACCTAAATATTTTTTTACAGATTGAAAACGTTAATACAAGCATTTAAGGTTGAATTTAATTTCTTTCAACATTAGTCATTGCCATACTTGCCGGCACTCCGTCAGTCTGCGCTGATCTAAATCCGTTCAAATTTGAAAGCAATTTGTTTTATTCACTTATCGACATTATTCAATAATTAAATCGGCCATGATTGATGTCAATGTTGGATTAACTTTGGACGTTCTTTATAAATATTATTCGTTGGTTTGTTAATACCCGGATTTATTGGCGATGAATAGTTTTATTTAAACACAATCCGTTATTATGTTGTTTGATTGTGACAGGGGCTTGACAAAGATTTCAACATAATTTTTATTTCATTAAATAGCGATTGAGTTTGTAACTTTGCTGTAATGGGTTTAGCTGTATGTAATGCATAGATATTAAGCCACTGTTTTAAGCACACAAAGCATTTTTAAGCTTAATTTAATTCAGAAGATATTTTTTTTTATATTTTCTACCTGACGTTTCGTTTTTAAAACTACAACAATAAACTACCTTTCGTTCTTTCTGTAGTCACGAGTAGATTTTCGGCCGGTGTCCCCTTAAGAATGGGAAAGTGCAATGTACCGTGGCATTAATGGCTGGGAGATGTTTAAAATATATTTGGCATGCTACCTAGTGGAGGTGTATACAGATTGTAACTATAAGGGGTCATAAAGGGGAACCCACGAATAAGGTAGATTCCTAATATTACATACATACATAGATAGACTCACGCCTGTTTCCCCGAAGGGGTAGGCAGAGGCATATTAAACGCCCACGTTTCGCCAGTGTTTTGATCCCACGTAATAGGTGGGGAGCCTATTGCCGCTTATGGGGATATTTTGTTTGCCAGAGCCTCGTCCTAATATTATATTCCTAATATTATACGAACAAAAATATGTTTTTAAGTCGAAACTAAATTCATATTTATTTTACAGAAATGTGAGATGATGAGAAATGTGTAAGATATTCGACAGAT
Organism: Euclidia mi; assembly: GCA_944739405.2. NCBI lineage: Eukaryota > Metazoa > Arthropoda > Insecta > Lepidoptera > Erebidae > Euclidia > Euclidia mi. The sequence continues at coordinate 49,454,953 of OX123193.2, read as the reverse complement.
GTGGTTCGATACCACTGTACCACACGAGACAAGTCTTTGTGAGACCAGAAATTGCTGTCTCATGTTTTGTCCGTTGATTGAATATTTGTAAAAGCCTTCACGATTTGAATACATACTGATGTTTCTGTTACGGAGCTATGTATAGAGTATTCTATAGAAAATACAGTTGAAATACCTCTTAAGTCACCTGTGACCAGGGCTGGTGTAACCCACACCGAAACGTCGAGGCAAAGAAGGTTCATATACCATTTTTTAGGACCTCCTTTTGTCTCGGGGGACTTTATGAACATACAACTAACGGACGCAATGAACACCCAGACTCGAAACAACTATTAGTGAATCACACAATGCGTAGTCGCGTGAGGGGATCGAACCCACAACGCTCTGCGCAGTGTCAAGCGGCTATGCAGCCACTTAAGCCACTACGACAACCGCGCAATCAAATTACACGACATAGACTCGTTACATAAACATAGTATTAATAAAAGCCGCCCGCGATAAGTTTTCGTTAAAAAAAACACATCTTTTTTTGACAATTGCAAGAGTTGTCGTTAAAAAAAATCAATACATATACATAATTATGTATATGCTATGGCGTTTACTGATGTGGTGTTCCACAATACTTTAATTCGCCCCAGAATTTCATTACTGTCAAATCTCACAAAGCTTGTAAACGCCGCCTAAGTGAGTGGCCGCTCAAATACGCAAACTTTTAAAATAATGTAATTGACAAAAGTATTATTTTTAGTCAAATAATAATTAATACATTGGACTGTGTTTTAAACATTCTGCATTAACATTATGTTTCTTTGATAATTGATATTGACACAGACATATTATTATGCTGCCACATAATATATTAAGCGCATGCGATCATTCATTCATGCCAATCAAATGTAAAAACAACTTAACTATATTCTCAATACCATTTTATAGTTATCTTCTAATATATTTTGTGTAATCGTTTTATAATTTGCATCTAAGTAGCTCATAAACTTGATTTATTATACAGCTAATTAATTTGAAAAAATTAATGAATTATGTTGCACTTCTTATGAATAGAAGCGCTCCTATTGAATCAAAATGTTATTGAGATTTACGTTAAGTAGTGTACTTCAAATGTATTATGGCTTACGTCTCTTCCAAACTGCCTTTATGGTTATAGAAACAAAACAGAAAGCTAAAGGGGAATGGGCAAAAATATATGGAGCTTGGTCCAAATTTCCACCACCAATAACAACTATGGCATATGATGGAACACTGCGTACTGAATCATTATAAGAAGACTGCAACCAAAAATATTTACTCAGTAAAAAGTTACGACGCCATGAAAACTTGCAATCTAAAAACCTTTTTACGCTTCTTTATCTCAATATATGTTTTAATGCGATCCTATAAACTTGTATTTAACTTTACATTTACCCCTTCTTGACAACTAAAAAAAATTATTTTGTCCTCTGATAAATGCATGTTAAGCCCAAGAATGTAACATTTCAATGAATTAACGCCAAATGTTGACATTCCGGGCGTCAGTACCTCAAGACATTAAAAGATCCTGTTGACAGCGCATAGTATCGATAAATCCCGATCCATTGACATATTAGTTTTCAATGACACGTATCTATGTATAGTTGCGCTTGAGAGATATGTTATAATATCTAGGCTTTGGGCTGAAGTTACTGATATCCAAGTATTTATACATAATATGTAAGGGGATAGTGGCAACTAAATGACACTGACATGACGTTTGACAGTTAAACTGTCAAACGTGTAAATAAGGTGTACCTATATAAGTCGACAGGCTCGGCTAGCTCGTCTTATTCTCCTTCGACGACGGCTCAGGTACGATATGGTTCTGACTATTTAATTGCCACTGTGTTCCCATATTCTGTGTTGCTTGTTCTTTTGTTTCATCATCTAGGAAACAATGTAAGATAGTGTAATCATTATCTTATTGATATTGTGTTGTGGGTATTTTGATCGTTTGTGAGATATTATAGATTGTAATATAGGATAGAATAATATACTGTGGATCAAGTCGTATCAATGAGATTCATTAGGTATATACCTGTGGTAAACATTTAGTAAATTGTATTGATGCTAAATAATGCTTATTATGTTCTGTTGTAAGACAGACCTTTCTAGTAATATAAAACTACCCACAATATTGATATTTGATATAAATTGGCTGTACCACTGTTTGTTAATTATTGTTATATATATAGTTATTGAAAAGAATGATCAAGAGTTTTATTGCCCGTTCTTTCTCTTGGTTCTATGTCTTTGCTTTGCGAATCACGACGTAATATAAAGATATATCCTTGTGCCAAACTGAATAAATGAAAGTATGATTTGATAGTTGTCTCTTTTATTTATCAAAACTGTCTCTACACTATAGGAAGCTTCCCTGATTCTGACATCAGAAGTGTGATAAATTTGCGCCCACAATACTAATACATCCAATTGCAAGTTCAAGAGTCTCCTCATCGTGATGCCATGATTCTGCCTAAGCCCGTCACTGCACCGTTCAGGTGACGACGGAGAACGATTGCCCTACGATCCAGTAGCAACGTTGCCGAGAGCAAGCCGGTGGATGAGTACCGACTTCATATCTTAACGATCTGCAAGAGTATGCTGAAGCCAACAGCAACAACCAACTGCAAACGCTGTTAATGTACTTCCACCAAGAATATAGCCATGAATGGTCGAAAAATATGACTGTTGTACCAGGTTATTTTAACATGTTCATCAAAAATGTATCTGAGTATAAAACTATGTAGGTAATAGGGAAAAAGTTACAGAAAATGTATAATAGATTTTTAAAGTAGCCGATATTGTTCTAATCTGTTGGAATTTAAATAGGCAACATTTGTAGTGATTGACAGAGACTCGGTATGAGCATTGGCTGAGTTGTGCTTTGTTGATAACTCTTTCTAGTGTAAGTACTGATTAGCGTTATCGTCCTGCATATTTGAATTCCAAGAATGAAGTGCTCTGAAGAATCTTTTCATTACAAGTCGAATATGAAATGATGGTAGGTAGAATACATTTCAGAGATTTCTTCATTAATTTTGTTGGCTGTGTATTCATTACATACAGACCAATATTGCGGTGTAGGAATGTGCCTTAGCTCTGTTTCATAAGCTGTTGTTAAATTTTCGCCACAATTACCAAATTAATCAGTTCATGCTATATAGTTTTATTAAATCGGATCCAAACTATAACGAACGAAAAAAAAAAAAGAATATTTTAATGTTAAGCTCTTGAATGTGTTGCCCTTTTTTTTTTTTGGTTTCGGGTTGGAAAATCCTCATGGAGTCCCTCCGCCCTGAGGGATGGGCGAAGGGGACTGTCAGACTCTTACTGACTAAAAACCAACCCGTTTGCCTCATGTACCCGTGTGTCGGAGGGTCGGGTTTCGCCCAAGCATACGTCGCAACCCCCCGACGGGTATCGGCCCGCCAGATGGTCAGGCGGGCCCCGAACAAAACCCCCTTGGCAGCGGATTAAGGTGTTGGGCTACGCCGCCAAAACACCCAGCGGCCGCAGAGGATAGGGAGGACGGCAACGCAACACCGCATCTCCTCTTCCTCTGCGGCCCCACCGCGACGCATTGGATGGTGCGCCCCCATTTGGTCGCGGGAGATAGGGCGCGTGGCAACGCAACACCGACACGCCTCTCCTCCCGCGACCGCACCCGACTGCGAAGGACAGACAGGACTGTCCCCCGCACCCGCACCGTTGGACGCATCCTGCGCAGGCCCCGTCAAGCCCACGCGGAGCGTCCCCTCCTGGATCCCTCTTAGCTTCACCGCGGGTCACCAATCCACGGTTACTGAGCCCCCCCACCACGACAAGGTGGAAATCCCACGGGGGGGGGGGATGAATGTGTTACCCTGGAGATGAGAATACGAAACTGTATATTAACTTCAACATATCTTTGAAATATACTTACTCGTATTTTTAACTGGTTAATTATTGTTTATGGCACAAAAATTTGTGTATAGAATTACAATTAATAATGCACTTTCTATAATTGTGTAGTGAGTAATTGTCATGTACCCAGATAATTTCCACCAGTTTACTTGCAATAGACATACTTATGATTTTGTCACTTTGATTTCTATTGGAAGAACAAAACCAAATAGCTTCCATTTGTCTCAGAGGCCCCCACATTTGAATGACATGTTGTAAAGATAACCTATGAGTTTTGTATAACTATTACTACAAGCGAACTTTTGTGTGTAGGTACAGAAATATTCTATATTATATCAAGCGGGTCTGTATCTAGCTAGATCATATCGATAAAATGATAGTTTCGTTTAGTAACTATTTCCTTTTATTTTTTAAACATACCTCATCCTCCTGAGGCCTGCGGGGTCATATATGCTATAGCTCAAGGTATTTTTATTAAAAAGTAGTTATTGAAGAATGTTTTATATCACATAGGATTAAATTGACTTGTTAAAGAAAGTGACATCATTTTGCTTATGTCTGGCACTATTAGATGGCAGTGTATCCAATATTTTCAAGTAGTGTTATTTTGGTTGATAATTTCCTGTTATTTGTAACGATAATAGCAGATAAAATAGTTAAAATGAAATGTGTAATAAATGCAGACATCTGTCTAATTAAATGGATCTGAAATAAGCTATTCAACTAAATTGATTCAATTTGAAAATAGTTCCAAATTACATCACTGATTTTTTTTCGAAAACATTCTCATAGTTTATTTATCCATTCTCGGCAATAATACAAATAAATTCAATAAATTAATAAAATATGAGACGGAATTTATTTTTATCTGCTTTTATTCATTGAAATTATGTATTTTTATTATGAAGTGCCATGTGTTAAACTGTAAACCTATTTAGACCATAATTATAGTAATAATCATTCTTAGGATTAGCTCTCGGTAATGAACTATCTTATCAATTTAGTATCTGGTATAAACACTGCGATAGATAAGCTATTTAGAGATATTTTTTATGAAAAGATATATGTGTACATGTACTTCGTGTGGTTCAATTGTAGGAGACCATGGCAATAATGATTAAAATGGTATTTAATCATTCTAGGTGCTTGAAGGGTTTTGTTTATTTATTTTAAACAATACCTACTTACATGTAAGCTTACTATTTTTATACCAAACATCTTACGAATCGTCAAATCTTAATTATAATAAAACTGAATAAACCAGATACCTAACGTAAAATACGTAAAAAAAAACGAATTAAAAACGATGTCGGTGTTCTGATTGTGTAAACGGAATGAAAATAGCCACAATCACATGATACAATTGATAAATTAAACTGACATTGATGAAATTTAATAAGATATTCTGCTTAATATAATAAGTATTTGTATAAGTACATTGATGTTTTTAAGTGTTGCGACCTAAATTAATAAATCTAGGTATGTATATTTGACTTATAGATATTGAAATATTAACCGACTGGTCCGAATTCTAACTAGTGTCTGGTTTGACTTTCTACACGACTATTTATTATACCGTTTCTTACCAAGAGTACTTTTACTGGCATTGGCGTCTAGTTTAACTTTAGGCAGTTCACTGACTATTGGTAACATAAATAAACTATTAACTAAATTGGTTCATTCTTGATTACTAGTTATTTATTTATACTTTTGTACTGTTTGTACCTGCAATACATTCAGGTCAATTCAGTTTATAGCATTCCATACTGTACATTTACGGATGGTAGACTTACAATTAGGAAACAATTATTATGGAACACTTTTAGGAGAGAGCAGTTTAGTAATATACTATAATAGTCTATATATCATACCTAGGTGCATTTGATATATTATAGTTAAAAGATGTTTTATAGTAACATGCTTTAATAGGGTCTGCTGCATTTATTATTCTAAATTGATAACATTTTAGTGTATTATTAATATAGATATCAATTTTGATTATGATAAGTTACATTTATAGATTTTCCTACAGTTAATTTTTGTGGAATTTAATAAAGAACTTTGTACTTTTAGATAGCTACGATTTAAAGATTAATAACGTTTAGATATTCTTTGATGACATAGTAGCTTTTACAGATAAAATTTTTTTTGTTTTCTTACTAAAGTATTTAAGTTAAATTTTAAAATACATATACAAAGAAAATAAAAGGGCGGTCTTACTATAGGTTAGAGGTTCTGATAACCATTACATATAAACTTCTTCTAAACAAGGATCGATAATGTAGGTAGCAGTGGTGATATAAAGGTATCTGCAAATATCTATAATAATGTGATAACATCGATTTATTCATTGATGATTAAAGAGTTGACGATGATTGAATTATTATTGATGATTAACTTACCGATGGTTAAGAAGTTGATGATAATGCTGGCAATGGCCATGTTGATGTGATTTTGATAATGATTTTGATAATGATAATGATAATCATTTTGATGTTGATGATAATGATAATCATTTAGATGTTGATGATAATGATAATCATTTAGATGTTGATGATATTGATCATATTGCCTACGAACTGCTGAAGTCTTTCGCCTTGTTCTATCCTGGACTCATGTGCAGCAGGTGTGGGGCTAGATAGTATCAAGGAGATTGACCGTTGTTACTTGTCTTTTAATGTGAAAGGAAAGGCAATGGCAATGAGTGTATTAGAATGAAAGTATTGTTCTAGTATTACACTACTGTTATCATACAAGTTGGTACCTGTATACTTTTAAATTAGTGAAATCGAATTTATTTATTTAACTCGGTTGTGAATTTAAATTATTTATTTTATTTCATTTATTTATCAGCCATAAGCAGAATTACCTATTTTATTTTTTTATTCTTAAAACCTTTACTTAAATTTTTATGCTTCGTAGTGGCTCCTTTTGTACTATATTATTTTTGTCAATTTGTGGATGGATAATGCCGTGGTGTAATATTGTAAAATTAAACTGCACTTCTATGTAACATGTGTATTGTGAATGTTAATGATCCCTTCATAGAATAGTAAATACAATTTGTAACAATGGTATCAAAGCAGCTGACACAGAACTTATTTCTAGACTCGCAAAATGAAACCGTAATTACTGTAAATATGAGTCCAGTTTATTTTTGTGTAATTGTTTCGTACAAATGGATTGTTGTTATACTATTCTTATAATTGAACTTACTTAGATGACGACGTAAGTCAGTATAGCCGTAGCGGACGTAACGATACTATAGTTTTTAGATGGCTTTAATCAATATAAGTATAGAAAGGGTAAGGTAAGAATTCATTGTTACATAATACAGGGCGTCCGTCGGGCGATTGTTTAGTAAAGTGTTATTTAATTTATTGTACTTCGAGGACAAAGTAATTGTCAGTCTGGCCGTGAGAGATATGTAATAATATCTAGGCCTTGGGCTGAAATTACTGATATCCAAGTATTTATACATAATATGTAAGAGGATAGTGGCAACTAAATGACACTGACATGACGTTTGACAGTTAAACTGTCAAACGTGTAAATAAGGTGTACCTATATATTGTCAGTCTGGCCGTGAGAGATATGTAATAATATCTAGGCTTTGGGCTGAAATTACTGATATCCAAGTATTTATACATACCTAATATGTAAGAGGATAGTGGCAACTAAATGACACTGACATGACGTTTGACAGTTAAACTGTCAAACGTGTAAATAAGGTGTACCTATATAAGTCGACAGGCTCGGCTAGCTCGTACTATTCTCCTTCGACGACGGCTCAGGTACGATATGGTTCTGACTATTTAATTGCCACTGTGTTCCCATATTCTGTGTTGCTCGTTCTTTTGTTTCATCATCTAGGAAACAATGTAAGATAGTGTAATCATTATCTTATTGATATTGTGTTGTGGGTAGTTTGATCGTTTGTGAGATATTATAGATTGTAATATAGGATAGAATAATATACTGAGGATCAAGTCGTATCAATGAGATTCATTAGGTATATACCTGTGGTAAATATTTAGTAAATTGTATTGATGCTAAATAATGCTTATTATGTTCTGTTGTAAGACAGACCTTTCTAGTAATATAAAACTACCCACAACATTGATATTTGATATAAATTGGTTGTACCACTGTTTGTTAATTATTGTTATATATATAGTTATTGAAAAGAATGATCAAGAGCTTTATTGCCCGTTCTTTCTCTTGGTACTATGTCTTTGCTTTGCGAACTGGGCTGTAAATGTAAATGTAGAATAACGACGTAATCTAAAGATATATCCTTGTGCCAAACTGAATAAATGATAGTATGATTTGATAGTTGTCTCTTTTATTTATCAAAACTGTCTCTACACTATAGGAAGCTTTCCTGATTCTGACACGCTCATTGGATTTGACATTATTTGTTTTTGACAGAACTATCGCTCAGTCACTTAGTAGAAATTCTTTGTTTACAAAAAGTCTCTATCTTCTCGTGGCACCAACTATACTAGATTGATTTAGATGTATGAGAATTCGTTGTAATTCATACGTTATTCTGGTTGATATAAGCTATATGACGTCAAAATAAAAACAATATGGCGGCCGCGGTAGGTACCTCGCTACGTCAAAAAAATTAAACCCTATCATGTGGAGTATCAAATAAAAGGACTTACACCTATCTTTACAATGCTTATATTTATTTTAAAATATTTTTAATTCTGGGAAGAATGTAATCACAAAAATATTTCACAATAGTTTTATTTATTCCTGTCTCACAGTGTAGGGTCTGTCCATAAAAGAGTACATCTCATATGACTTCATTCACAATAACATTATCCAGATTCGTAGCTGGAAGTAGAATTGTGGGATTGTATTTTGGATGGGCGAGACGCCCATCCAAAATACCAAATAATTACCATGACGTGGGCACAGCAACCCACACTTCGCATTCCAGAAAGACAAGAACAGTAGTAGTTCGAAATGGTTTCTTGACAATGGATCATTACATACGTGTAGTATTGTCTTGCACGTGCGTGTCGGGATTGTATTCTGGCGCGTAGCAACATAGCGTTTTCAGGTTCAATCCCAAAATCAACTATTTCACTAAATGCTCCATCTCTTGCTACTTCAATCTGATACACGCCATTGCGTACATGTTCGCTGTAGTAGCTACGCGCAAGTTTTATGTGATATGAACCAAGTGCAAACAATGTCAAGTTTTCTTGAGTCAGAACAGGAAAATCATCTGATCCTGTGGCGTCGGCTTCAATATTTCGAAAACTTGCCCGCCGTCTATTTATATTTCTATCTATAACATATGCTCCCAATTGATTTGGTACATGCAATCTCTCTCTAATGATTCTTAAATATTTCTCTGCATGCGCGTTATTTTCGATTAAAAGATGAAAAGCGTTAATAAAGCGCAGCGGCAATCATCCATCATGTGGCTCATAGTACGATTAAAAAATTCTTGCCTGAACAGGCGAAAATCGCGTTTAAAACGTCCGTTTACGACCTCGACGACCCAGCGGCATATCGTCACTTCCCTATTTTTATTGGCTGCTAACGTGGTTAACTGGTATTCGCTGACAGATTACAAAACAGGGGGAATGCGTCATCATTGCTACCCTGTTTTTACTACTTGAAATGTAGCTATGTGCGAAAAAAATTAACGGTTAAATAATTTCAAATACGTATTTTCGCCTAGTAATCAAAATTGTATGATATTTAGTCGACTTTAAGGTTACATAGCTCCTAATAGTGGTGGTCATTGAAATGCTGGGTATGCAAGGTATGCAAACTTTGCAGAATAGCATACCTTGGCGCTTTATTTAACCGTTAAGTACCGACGTGCTATTTTACTTACATAAGTTCTGACGTGAGGTCTGGCAGACCATCACTGCTTTCATAACTAAAAACATTAAGTTGTTTCATATTTTTTTTAAATAACCGTTCATATGTATTGTTTATTATATCTATCTACAGTCGGACTCTGAGCTCATATATAGCCATTCCACTAAAATTTCTTTATGATCTTTCTTTTGAAGCCTTGTTTGATTTCTTTTTCTGGCGTTTTTGTTTGTGGTTACCAATTTTATATTTGACTTACCTACTTGACTTCTTCATTTTTATACCATTTATATAATCTTTAATAATTCGTATTGAATAAAAGTCACATAAGTACCGACGAGTGTTCCGACAGACCACCCGCAATTTTATAAAAATCAGAACTCGCCGGAACTGCACGCACCGACATAGCCAGTCCCCATAAACGCTACCGAGCGACTGCTCGATGGGTAGAGAAAAGCACAAGGGGTCACATCTTCGCTAACATATGAAACTCGAACTGCCGAACTCTGAAAGTGTCTACCAGACTACACGTCCGTACTTAAAGGTAAAAAAAAGAATATTAAATTTATAAACCTTAGGTAGGAAATAAAAATGGCCGACCGTGTATTCAATCTTTGTTTTCATTTATTCTGCTCAGTACCGTCCTCGTTACTTTTCTATGATTGGAGGTTGATTTAAGTGGACCAAGTCTGAAAGAAAAAAATGTTAAAGAAGTCAGAATAAAGTAATTAATAAATTGCCACTGCGGTAAGAACCAATCTTCTTGACATAATTATTCTGCGAGAACTGGGCATTTAATCTACGATCCCAAATAAACCAAAAATACCTGGATAAACCTTTGACACAAGCCGACGTGGTAGGCATTTTCAATTATGCAGATTAATTAAATACTTAATTTAATTTAAAGTTGCTCAACCCTGTACACCATATACACTGAATATGGAAAAATGCAAATTCCATTATTTCTGGTTAAGAAATGAAAAACGTTTTCCAAGTGATTTATGGTTGAAGCAAGTTATGTATGAGCTTGTGCGTAAACTAATTATAACACCTGTTGCGAACATTAGTATGATAATTTATTACGGTCATACTATATACCAGATTAAAGGTAGAATTCCGTGCATCGCGATTGATCGCAGCCGCGCGCGGCCTACGACTGTCGTCGATCGCTCGCGACAATAGTCAAAGTATGAAAATGTAAGGCACCGCTGCCGAGGCCCGCGACTGACGCGCGCGGCCGACGACTGTCGTGAGCCGCGCGCGGCAGTGTCTTGAAATTAGTAGTAATGAAAAAAAAAATCGGAAGTTTTGCCGACTATACAGAGTGCAAAAAGACCCTTAACGAAAACTGAAATCCCATGTTGTACCAATCACTACGAACATTTTCTACTTCGGCACCATACCAAGGAAATTACTGGTTCAGAAAATATTGAAGCTCAAAGTTAGTATGGAATTTTTCTAATTCGGTACAAAATCGATGCATTTACCCCGCCAATATGTTCTTTAGATGCCCTGTAAGCCCATTGATAAGTAGGTTTTTCGAGCATTGCACGCGCGCGCTTTTAATTGCGGTTTAAAAAATGAGAAAACTTTAAAAAAATTAAACGTTCCCAGGTATTATTTTTGGTTAGTATGACTTGGCATGATGTCCACAACGAGTAGACTTCGGCTTGGTGATGGGTCTTGTGACACTCTGTATAAAAACAATTCAATTTTGTATTATCGTTCCAAACTTCCAACATTTTTTTTTATTAGGTACAATATAATTGCTTTTGAATCAATATTTGCTAGTATCCTTTTTCATTTCTGCTTTTAAAGATAGGGTCGATTGGTATTCTAGTTTCATAATATAGCAACAGCAGCTCGTCATTCTCGTCTTCTTCTTCAAGAATGTCAATTAGCATTTTGACCATGATTTTGACTTCGCTAGACACACGTCTAGAGGGAACTGACGAACAACATCATTAATTTCAAGACACTGACGCGCGCGGCTCACGACAGTCGTCGGCCGCGCGCGTCAGTCGCGGGCCTCGGCAGCGGTGCCATACATTTTCATACTTTGACTATTGTCGCGAGCGATCGACGACAGTCGTAGGCCGCGCGCGGCTGCGATCGATCGCGATGCACGGAATTCTACCTTAATATGCAGTTATCTGAGTGAATAGTTTAAGCTTATTTTGTATTTTTCTGGCGGTGTCATTGACGTCTTATCATGCAACCTGGCAACAGAGTATTTTTATGTTAAAGATAGTCCAATATGTACTAGTCTTGACAAGTAGATAGAGGCTTAATTGTTTGCGAATAAAATGAGTCTGTATCAGAATCTGCGCCGCACGCTCGGGTTTCACTGTATTTGCTCTATTATGGTAACTGCGTCGCCTGCCCTTGCCTCGCCGTATTAGCTTTATGTTGGACGTCGAATGCACTGAGCATGAAAATTACTGTTCGATATATTAGCGTTAAATTATTTACAATAACATTAATTATTATAGTAGCGCTCATAGTGTGACTTGGCTTGCCGTACGTCATAAGTCAGCAAAGTTAAGGACTCACCGGCCACCGCTGGTATGGATGACAATGTGTGACATTTATATCAGATCGCTGCTACCATTGCTGCGGGAGGCACGCAAAGCCTGGTTCATGTTTAAGAAACTTTTGGCCATGGCGTATGCCTTCAGACAGTCTGAAAAAGCCGACACCACACGAGTTAGTCACACGCTCACATTAAAAGTAAATGATTACTAGAATAATTTTATGACACATAATTCATAAAATTATTCTAGTAATCATTTACTTACCGAATTAAAATTGTATTGTATTGTGTAAAAACTACAAGTATCTTTAGGGTAAAGTAATATAATTGACAAAAATACAGTAATCAAATCTGTTCTCTTGAGTGACTGAGTTTGAGCAAATATTTGCATTGTTTGCTATATTTAGAAACAATAATATTAAGACAATCAGTCTTGTTTTTTCTATAACGCTTACTAAGCCGTGCCTGACAGGGTCCATGATTGATATGTGCATAGTGTTTACCATCTAACTAAGATACACCCAATTTATTTTAGCACCTACTTGACAGAATAATATCTAACGTTAAATACTAACAAGTAAATAACTTCCATTGTAGCGTATATGAAGGTAACATAAAAAATCTTAAGTAACAGTTAAAACCTCTTTAATCCTGTAACATGATCTTCAATGTCCCGAAATTCATAGCACTCAGATAACACATCACTACCACGTAAGCACGCAAAACTTCGCAATATTAAGACCCTTACAGACAGACCCATTAATTAAACCCAACCTGCAGTACAAGATATCTGTCGGTACTCTCTTATCATTGAGCAGAATCTTGACCGAACCCACTTGCCCTCGAAACCAAATACCGTATAATTATAATGTAGGCCCATCTACAGGGCCCTTATAACTAAATTCCGAAGTATCAGGAGCCATCATCGCTTGTCAAAAATTAATTATGACTGTGCTTCTAGACGTTTCCCGTCGAGTGTGTGATCTTTCAACCAAAAGTATCTTCGTATTTTTATTTGGAGTTTGTTTTACTCGGCGTTCACGCTTACTTCCTTTAGATGCTCGTAGGAATAGATCCAGTTTAAGTTGGTCTCTGAATGGTACAGACCAACGTGCTAATGAAAGGACTACCTGTCCTGTTCTGTCTATTCTGTCTGTACAAAAATAATTAATTTATTAATACTAGTAAATCATCCCAAATCACTATTAAATGAATAATATTGTTTATAAAACAAATTTAAAAGAAATAGTAACGTAGGCGTATGCGTATTAAATTGTTAATTATCGCTTGCTAAACGGTGAAGGAAAACATCGTGAGGAAACCTGCATGTCTGAGAGTTCTCCATAATGTTCTCGAAAGACATGTGAAGTCTGCCAACCCGCACTTGGCCAGCGTGGTGGACTACGGCCTTACCCTTCTCATAGTGAGAAGAGGACCATGCCCAGCAGTGGGACAGTATAAAGGGCTGATGATGATAATCTCGGTTGTTCAACAAAAGAGTGCAGATGCGCGGGATATAAATAAAAAAATAGTGTGCAGCGGCGTGTTTGACGGTAAGTATTTTATTGTTTTATGTGAATTTTAGGATACATAGCTGTTTCTAGACATTAATAATGAAAAGACGAATAGTATGAATTATGAATTAGCTTGTTTTTTTATAGTTAACAATTAAAATAAGGTGGACGCGAATTACAACACCGAATTTATAAAACTTCCACTTTGCGTCCACAATGGACGCGAACTCGTCTATTTATGATTTCTTTAGTTGCTTATTTTTATGTGATTAAAATATGAGAGAGAAATTGGGATTTTGTTTATTTTAACATTAATAGTATGCAATTGTAATGACCAATTTGCGTCCACATTATTATGATTGTAATAAAAGATACAATCGAAATAATAATCGATCACAAGTGGACGCAAACTATACCTGCAAGAGATAATATTATAGCAAATTGCGTCCATATTTTCATGAAATAGAAATAATCGCATAAATACATTCTATATATATTTTTTTATAATTTAAAATGCTTTTTGGTTAAGACTGAGTTTAAAATTGAATTATTACATTTAATTTCTTTTATTCCATATTTTTTCTATTCAAGATGAGTTCTTAGGAGACAAGAAAGAAGAAGAAAATAAAATACAAAAGATGATTAAATAAAGAAAGCGTTTTGTGATATTCGTGAGAATAAGAAATCGATAAGACAAATATGTACAATGTACATAATTATGTAAAAATTATGCTATTCCGAAGACCACAATATTGGACAACATGTATCGTTATTTTTTTATCTTTGATTTTAAGTTCCATCGATGTTGAGAACAATAAATATTTATTTATAGTTTCTTTAAAGTGATTTAATAATGATAATAATGTAGATTTTTTATAACTTTAATCTTAAATGTAGAAATTGTTAAAAGCCAATCTTTCTTTAGATTGTCTTAACAATATCACCCTTATATGAAGGACTATAAGGCTGATATTGTTAAGACTAAGCTGGTGGACGCAATCTGGTCCACAGGTGGACGCAATTTGGATTTTTTGGACGCAAACTGGGTAAAATGCCATATTTTGAAGTTTGTCTATTTAAAAAAAAACACAACAAGTTTCGAACAAAACTGAAAGTTATTATTAAAATAGACTTTATAATGAACGCATTACATACATTTTTCATTGAATGAATTTGCTGAAACATTTTTATTTTCTGCTTCAAACTTGCCAACTGCACTAAATGGACGCGAACAGGCGAAATGATCCTAAATATGTACCTAAAATATATTTAGATGTTATGATACTTCTGCTAACTTAGCCAATAAAAGCTGCTTTACCTTTGTCTTAAAGCGATACCTAGTAGTGGACGTCCTGATTTCGAGAGGAAGGTCATTCCAAAGAAGAATAGCTTGAGTAGGAAAAGAAAAATGGATGAAAGAAGATCTATGTGAAAGACAGAGAAGGAGAAGGTTATTAGATGAACGAAGGATACGATCGTGGTTGGTGCATAAGTGCTGAAAGTAAGAACTTAAATAGTTGGGAGTATTGGGAGACATAAGGATGGAATAGAGAGTAGTGAGAGCACGCAGACTGCGTCTTTGACGAATAGGAAGCCACTTCAACTGGGAACGATAAGTAGACACGTGGTCATACTTGCGAAGATTGAAAATAAAACGAATGCAGTTATTGAGAAGACGGTCAAGTTTGTTAAGAAGATCTTGCATTCAGGTCATAGTAGCATACATCACCATAGTCGATCAAGGGAAATACCAAAGTTTGCACAAGCATTGTCTTAGTTTTAAATGGTAGGAAGTTCCTTAGGCGATTGATAGCACGTAGAGTACCGGTAATCTTTTTGCTGGTTTGAGTGACGGGGTTTCGCCAGCTTAACGTAGAGTCCATATGTAGGCCAAGGTTTTTGACAACTGGGCACATGTCTATGACGTTACCATCATAAACTAGTGGTGGCAAAGTTGAGACGTCTAATCTTTTAATTACCCATTGGCTACCAATGACAATTGCTTGGCATTTGCTAGGGTTTACATACAAACCAAACTTGTTTGACCAGCTCTGAATGGCGTTTAGATCTCGGTTAACTTCAAGAATTGCGAAGGAGACGTCTTCAACGGATGCCTGAGAGTATATCTGCAAGTCATCGGCATACAGGTGATAAGCGCATTGAAGATCTTGAGTTAGGAGATTAATAAAGATAGAAAATAATAAAGGAGAGAGAACACCGCCTTGAATAACACCAAAGTTATTGTCACGCCACTCCGACGATAACTCGTCGAGGCGGGCAGACGGCTGGTGTCCTCGAAGATAACTTGAAAACCAATCCAGAGCTTCGGATGAGATCATAAGATGGGGAAGGAGGGACAGCAGGACATCGTGACTGATGGTATTAAAAGCATTCGAGAAATCAACCAAGGCCAACACAGTGACCTTGATGTTCTCCATGCCCTCCTTAATATCGCCAGTCACTTTGAGAAGGGCCGTTGTAGTACTGTGTCCAGGCCTGAACCCAGATTGGTAGGGGCTTAATAAGTTATTGTTGTAGACAAATCTATATAATTGGACACAGGACTCTAGGACTTTGGACAAAAAAGGAAGAATGGAGATAGGGCGAAAGTGATTCGGGCGTGAAGGGTTTTGGACTTTAAGCAGAGGAATGATAAAAGCTTTACGTCACAGGGCTGGAAAGGTGCCAGAAGTAAGGGAAAAGTTTATGATGTGGGAGATGGCGGGAAGGAGTTGGTCTAGGATAGCAGTGATCATGCACCGGCTGATGCCGTCGCATCCCACCGCATTAGACTTTATAGAAAGGATTAACTTCTTGATCTCATCCTGGGCTAGTGGAGCAAAGTGAAATGATTCTATGTTGGGTCGGGTTAAAGAAGCTGAGTAGCTCACTGTGAGACTGTCTAGTGATCCAATGTGGTGGTGGTTGTGAAATGTGTATTGATGTCATTCAGACTGAGTGTCCCAGGACAGCTAACACGTCGCTGTTTGCCGATACCTAAAGTTCCAAAGAACCTCCAGATATCGGCAGGGGAAGAGGAAGAAATATTATTCAGAATGTGTTGGCGTTTAGCGTTGCGTACCATCTGATTACACCGATTCCTTGCAGACTTGAATAGGTTCCAGTTATCATCGCAGCGGTCATTTATATAGATACGGAAGGACCGGTCCCTGCCTCATTGCCATGCGCACACCCCTTGTCATCCAGGGTGCCGGTGGGCGTTTTAATTTAACTTTCCGTATAGGGGCATGGACATCATAAAGTTGACAGTATCATTAAAAATGCGCACTTTTTCGTCTATCGTAGAGGAGGCATCCATAATTTCCCAGTTAAGATTAGCCGCGTCCTTCAAGATAGGCGGAATCGACGGCTTGACGTGCTCTCCCAGGCAAGTAGCAAGCGATAATTAACAATATAATACGCACTTAACTCAGAAAAGTCGGTAGTGCGTGCCATGAATTTGAACCCGATACCCTCTACGTGGCAGTCTGTTGTTGTCTATTTATAATAGGTATAATTGATAGACATATTCTTAGTTTTATTATTTCTTCGTGATTTTGAACAATGAGAAATACATTTCGCAAAACGCACCTATTTATCCTACAAATTTTCTCTATGATTACTGGACAATGTGAGAAAAATGAAGTTGTGCTATATTGGTAATTTCGTAGTATAAAAATTACACTGTGCTATGAAATATGCAATTCACAAATTTTTCATTCCACGATGTGTAAAACCGGGTCTATAATAGGTATCACTACATTTCATGACACGAGAGTTCACTATAAGTATACGAAATAATACTAGGCACAAAATATTTGGACGGTTCATTAAAATAAATGTTTGCGTAATAAATTAATTTTATATTTTTATGGCATATAAAGTAATATCACGCATAAGTTCCGGTTTTTATGTGATGCAAGTTGCAGGTGTCAACTTGGTATGACATGAGACCAGGGTAAATTAGCTGAGTGAAATGGACGGCTCTTATACATGCGGACATGTGTATAAATAATATAGAGTTGTATGTAGTTTGAATTATTACGGCGACAGCCGTAATATGTTGCTGTGCTTAGCCTTGATGTCTTTGATCTAAGGAAGCCAGGTCCGCCGTCAAAGCAGGTTCTTAAAAGCTTTTATTTTATTATATTTTGCTCTTTGTGCGGTCATACGTACTTCTTTAATCAATGTTCATTTTCTAAAAGCTTTTCAGTAGAAGATATTGAGATAAACCACATCTACTCGTGTGGATAAACGCCATCTTAGTTTATTTTAACCCACACGCTCTCGCAAAAATAAGACAGTAAATTTTAGTTCAATCCTTCCTGATAACCCAAATTAAGTAACAAAAGAATTAAACGAATTTTCTGAAACTATTCACAGTGACCTTTCGTACACACATTTTTTCTAATGCTCCCTAAACATATCTATTTCCAAGTTGCTCGCACATATATTCCCATTTGCCCAGAGCCTGTCAACCCTATTAAAGGAGCACATCAAACCACGGAGTCATCTCAATTTGTGGTCTTATTTATTTTAACGGTGTGGATCCTCCTTCTAATTAATATTCTCTCTCTATTCTAATTAATACAGGGTGTTTCATAACCCCCCGTCCGATCAATAAAGGGGTTGTAGAGTAGCGTAAAATGATGAGGTATTAGTCATTATTTCCTGGATATTCAAGATAAAATTTTCCCATGTAAATTTAATTAATTTTAAATAATATCATATCAGATTACCCATGGCAACACTGAAGATTCATAAATCGTAATAGCTAGGTATCTACCTAAAGTTCATAAAGTTCAAAAGCGGCGCCTTTGAGTGCATAGGCCAGCCGACCGCCTCCTTTGACAAAAGCCGCCGTCACGAGTCATCGTCCTTTACACGTGCCAAGTATTATTTTAGGTATAACAGATTTTATGCACTTGATGCAACAGCTGATCTCTTGCTTCGATGGTGTAGGTAAAACAAACCGCAGTACCTATTTAGGTTGTCTGTTTGTTTCGTGCGAGTGCGTGGCCAATTCTGGTGTGAGTGTTTTCAGACTGCCCGAAAGCCTACGACATGGCCTAACGATTCCTTGATTCGGCTTTACGTTCCGTCGGAAACCCGGTAGCGCTCTCATGTAATGTCACACGTGGTCATCTAAGAGAAGACTTTTGCAAGCGTTGCTAACTTTGCCGACCTATTACGATCGGCAAGCCAAGTCGCGCTATGGCTATGACGCGACGGTACTTACATATGTTAATAACAACTTTTTAATTGGTTTAATCTTACGTAAGTAGGTGCCCACCTTAAATTGATAAAAATATCAGCTTGCTGTAAGTTGCTACGGCCATTCTCCGCATGTCCTCCGCTCACGTCCAGACACTTACGGCACCTTTGCACCATCTCTGAATACACACTACTTAACACTCCTGGGCTTAACACTCCTGGCACTTTGAAAAACTGCAACGATGCGAGCACCGCAATGAAGCCGTAATCGGTTGAAACGCGCGTACCGAGTAGACCCCGTGGTCTAACATACCGTTTCTCGTACTCCCTGCATAATTACATTCACTCCTACCTAAACACATCAACATGTTAAAATATTCAGGGTTTTGTTTTGAATACAACATACCTAAAGAATTTACTATTTCACAATTTAAAGCGATCCGGAAGTCTAATCAAAAGGAATGCTCGCGAAAGACTGAATGGTCAAGTAAGCAAATTGTTAATAATTCGTAAATCAAATAGGTAAATAATTAGAGATGTAACCAATAATATTCAATGGAGTAATGTTTTTATCAATATTTTATGTTATTGTTTACCTGATACAATATCGGTAGGTAAACCCCTAAAATGTTAGCTTTGTGTAATTGCATGTTTTTATGTACTGTTATTCAATAAAATATTCCATGGTTAAGACCAGTATCAGTTTATTTGAGGGTACTGACTCTCCGTTGCGACTGTCAAGGATTTTCATGACTGTTGGTCCAACGCGCGATGGTTTGACATCCTCTTTCGAGACACGGGGCAAACGTTTATTAACAATTTATTACGCACGTAACTTCGAAAAGTCTTACTACCTTATTATGTATTATTATTATTATTGATACGCACCGTGGAATCGAACCCGATACCCTCTGCATGGCAGTCCGTTGGTATCGCCACTAGGCTATTGTTACCAGTTTGTAACATGTCACGTTAAAATTAAATAAATCGATATTATCTGTTGATCGTAAACATCACTAGAGCGGTCCCTTTGTGTACGGCGGCTCGCTTTTAGCGGCTAAAGCCGACGATATTTTAATAGAATTAATAGAATCATCTGTGTGTTGTTAGCTTAGAGAATTTTCCCTAAATTCGGGGTAATGTTTCTCCATAGTACTGTGCTAAGGAAATAAATTCTGATGTTTTATGATGAGCTTGATTTTTTTTATTATTTTTCTTGGTATGCCTGACAAGCCAGTAATATGTCCTTTCGGGATCGGACAGGGGGTTATGAAACACACTGTATAGCTAGCATAATATCCATACTAAAAAATCTCATAATAATACTGGATAATCTCTAGGAGTTTGTTGGTATGGAAACGATGTTCAATGTATATTGAGCTCCAGTTCTGCAAACATATGAGCTGACGGGGGTCAAGTCACTTGACGGATTATGTATATACATATATAGATATTAAACAAATTGACTTAGTCATACTCTGTTTTAAAACCGATTTTTTGTTATTTGGTAGCAATTGATTAGTCTTCTTAAGTACAAACAATAAATAATATTCTAGTTAATTGAATTACCACTGGTGGGTGTCCAGAAATCTCTGTAACGCAATTATTATATACAGTTTGTATATTTCTGAAATTGTTTGGATAACATTTAATTACAATCTACCTACTTCCTTATAATAAATTAAATATAATTAGAAGTTTATGTTCAGATTAGATCAAAGCAATCCACTTAATTCGTGTGATCAAGAGTGGACTATTTTTGATTGCTCAAAGTTTCAAAGACATGAAATGCCTATTAAAATTTTCTACGAATCCAGTAATATCCGACCCCGAAGGAATTTCGATAAACCCTTTCTTAGTGCACCCCACCCCAAGGTATGCACCCCATATATATATACATGCTATAGTTTCGGCTGTAGCGCGTCTGTCAGTCAGACAATAAAGCCGTGTGGTTGATAGCCGTGTGGTTGATGGCATAGAATACAAGTGTCACCACCCCCTATCTTCCCGTGGGTGTCGTAAGAGGCGACTAAGGGATAACACGATGCAAATACCCTCTTTGCATAGAGACGGAAAACTCGACATCAAACCCTATACGACTGCCTCGTTGATCTTGCGGCATAAATGTGCGCGTGGTCCCGGGTTCGATTCCTGGGTCGGGCAGTGTTATTGGGTTTTTCTGTCACAAAATTCTCAGTAGCAGCACGGAGTCTGGAAATGTGCCCGGTACGGCAATAGGCTCGCCCCTTATTACGTGGGACTTAAGTATATCTGGCGAAAAGTGGGTGTAGAAATACACCTCTGCCTACCTCTTCGGGGTTATAGGCGTGAGACCATGTATGTATGTAATTTTATATACCTACAGGGTGTAAAAAGACCCTTCACGAAAACTGAAATCCCATGTTGTACCAATCAACCTGGGAAATTACTGGTTTAGGAGATATTGAGGCCCAAAGTTAGTATGGATTTTTTTCTAATTAGGTACAAAACCGATGCTTTTACCCCGCCAATATGTTCTTTAGATTGGTTCTTTATGATCCCATGGATAAGTAGGTATTTCGAGGACTGCATGCTCGCACTTTTAATTGCGGTTTAAAAAATGTGAGAACTTAAAAATAAATCGTTTCCCAGGTATTATTTTTGGTTAGTATGACTTGGCATGAGGTCCACAACGAGTAGACTTCGGCTTGGTGATGGTTCTTGTGACACCCTGTATACAGATTACTCAGATTACCTACCAACGCATCATTCCTGTTTAAAGAGTGCTCTGATCGTACTTTGTGGATACCGAGTGTAGAGTAATATTGCATATTGTGTCACCTCCAAATGCTGTGCAACTAGTAACAATTTGAGTGTTTATTCCTTAAAGAAACACTCTAATAGGTCGGCAGACAAGATCCGGCCTCCCCGATAATAAGTGGCTAACCATAAGCTTTGTCTGGTACCAACAGAGATAATTTACTTGGGGTCGACCCAAAATATGAAGAGTGAAACGTCCTCTGAAAAATACTGCTACTTTTCGTAGGTCTTTCTGAAGGGTTAGTTTAATAAAAGCTCGGTTCTACCGGTCTTTCCATTCCAAAGACAATTCCATAGCGACTTGTTAACCAAGCATATAATAAAAATGCTAGGCTCGACACATCATTGTGACACAGCCATGTGAATCAGTTACACTTTCAATCGCATGAGTGATCTATTCTCGCATCTACATCTAAAAGACTCCATACCACACAAAAGTAATTAATACCAAACTATATTACTAGTTTTAATATCACTTTTATATTCCTACTGTGAACACACATCAATTTATATTTACAATTGTTAATTGCCCTTCACATTAAAATATAGTGGTTTTATAAGATGTTGTAAATGTCATACTCATATTTTAATAACTTCAACAGAGCTGTAAAAGGAATTTGTATGAAAAGTGATAACTACCTTTTTTCAATTTATATAATTACGGAATCACGGTAAAATTAAAATACAAGCTTGATTACATTCGGCCTCTTTACTTTTATTACTTATTTTAATGAACCTAATGTCGTAAAAAATATTTTTTTCTTGTTGGTGTTAAGTAAAAGAAATAATCTAATGCAACATAATATAATGCTTTTACACAAAATTTGAAGGCGTGAACAAAGCTGGATTTTGACGATATTGTAATCATGGTAGAATCTTGCAGCTGCCGACATAGCTAAGTTAATATTTACTTTAAATTAGACGCACGCTTGTTGTGCCTTTTGAGTCCTTACTTAAAGTAATTAGTTCGGTTTTCGCTCGTCTTGAATTAAGATTTCGACGACATTATTTAGGCGGTGGTTTATTAGATGACAGAATTTCTTAAACTAAAAGGAAAATAAGTGTTGGCACGAGTTTCTAAATATATTTAGCACATCAGCATTCAGAAGCAGAAAATTGGATGGTGTAATTAAGTTAATACAATACGTCAACCTCAAAACATCATCTCACGAAAAAAAGAAAAACGAATTGTTGAAAATCCTCAGATATAAATATTATACCACCACAATTTTGAAATGTTTATTGCTTTCATGTTACTTTCACAACTTTTACTGATCGATGATTGTAGTCTATCTAAGTCTAGTATATATAAGTCTAGTATATTAAGTCTGGTAACGCGAGATGATGATTTCATAAAATTCTTCATTGGGCTTTGATGAAAGTTGCTGTCTTATAAATATATATATAATTATATTTATATAATATATTATTTTAAGCACAAGTGTTTACACATATTTCTTTACCTAATTACAACACGAACTAAATATTAAGCGACCTTCTTCAACAATTACTATAAAGCTTCATTAAAATAATCTAAATCAACAGTTACGTCTCAAAACCGAAAGAGAAAATAAAATGAAACACGAAACTTATAAAGTTATCTACAAGTTTATTCGTCTACACACCGACAACTTTATTCTTAAGTACTGCGCTATCTGACAGATAAAACCATATTCAAAATCAATTAAGAAGCGAGTGAGCTCGGCCAAATTAAAAGGAATTCCGTAAAGATAAGCCTTATTAGTGTTTATAATTCAGAACAGTATAACGCAATGTATGATAGCACCATCACCTACCGCGTGTGTATGGGAAACGAATCGTACTACACATTCTAATGCTAATATTCGACGACCGACAGATATATCAGATAGAGCTATTAAGTTTAAGATGAATGCTGGCGTTTACCATGCTTTTGAGTTTTTGGGGATTGTGTTTTGATTTGAGGATAGATTTTAGTAGAATATTAGGCCAAGGTCGTGGTTGAATGTTGATTGTTGAAAGGTCACTAAAAATAAAGAGTCATGCAGCAATGTTTGCAAATTGCTGCTGCGTTACGATTCAACAAATGTAACGTAATGCTAGCTGATCAATCTCATATTATTGAGAGTGTAATGGCCTTTAAATATTACAGGCTTTGTGCATTACAGGGCTTTATGCATTTGAGTAGGGCGCTCAAAATTTGTGACGCGCCATAAAAACCACCTAAGGAAATTTTTAATCAGGCTTATTAGAAGGATACGAGTGATGATATTCTGTCAAATGACAAAACATAGTAAAAATTAAGCATGTTCAGTATTTTTTTGTGGAAGTAACATAATAGGAGAACAGATTTAAATAATAGAAAGCCCATTCTGACAGTCTATTATTGAACTCGGAAGATATTGAGATTAACAATCACAATACCTACTTATTTCCGTATAATCCTTTAAACCTATAACTGTCTACATAACTCATAAAAATGTCACAACCTGTTCTGGATGTCATAAAGGAGAATTAACATGTTCTTCCAAAACCCCATGTCAAATTAATTATTGAATGATGTAAACGGAAATTTAGACATGGACTCGGTATTAAACAAGCCTGATTTTATTGAATAAGTATAAGGCTCTATAAATGCTGTTTTGGCTACTAAATAATTGTATAAAAATAACATGAAATCGAACAAGGGTACCCGGCCTTCAAGGTCGAGGTCCTTGGATCGCAACCGGACAACGCTAAGATAATGATGATAATATGATTTCGAATCTAAAGAGTAAATTTTCTAAAATATTTTTTTATGAAAATATACTTAAGTCTTATATTATGACGGCCAGTCATAAATTAACAATCTTGCAAGATCCTACTCTGCTAAAATCTATCCTGAAACCCATGGTAACGATGGTAAACGGACTTGAATATATGGAGCACAACGCCCCGAATAGGTATATCATAAAAATGGGTTTGAAACACAACAATCAATATAATAAAAGCATATTAAAACCGAACTACATTATATTATACAATTTTTTTCCTAAAATCAAATGATTTAGTCATTCGCGTCTACGGTATGCTAACCAGCTATTCAATGAGGTTTCGAACGACTTTCCAAACACAACAGTTTGGTGGAAATATCACCCAATATCTTCGATAAAATAACAGATTGACGGAACACAGAATGACGGCCGCTTTGATAAATTATATCTAGGGGTCATTGATAAATAATAATATATGTTGTGTATTTTTAAGAGAAAATTGGTATACAGGGTAATACTTATCAGCTTTACCTACTTCAAATGATACGTACACTATATTAAGTCTCACTTGAGGCTAATGGTTGTTTTAAATAATAGCAACACAGGCGAGGTGAGTAATCTGGTCAAGCCAATATGCTTCTCTTTTAAAACATGGACTATAAATAAAATAATTTCAATTCACAGTTTTAAACTCCACATGCTTAAAATATTTGTCACCACAGCAGCTCAAACATGCCGCTTTTGCTGCGAGACAACAGTGAACAAAACGCGATTTTGATTCGAGCGTGAGGCAAAGTAGCTTTCTAATTTTTCAATCTGCAGTGCCACGAATTGACATTGTTCAGCCACAAATTTGAAACATTCGAATTTTACTGTGCTCTGTCTCTTTCACATGCATATAAAAAGCAAAAAGTGAGTGAAAAAACAAACACCTTTGAATTCAAAATTCGATTTTGGAATTCGACCTCGAAGAAAACACTTGACGGCAACGCAAAAAAAAGATATTTGTAATAAGGAAATGACTTTTTTTTATATGTAATTCTTTACATGTTTAATTTATTATTGGATTTTAATAAAAATAAGTCTAAATAATAGTATAAAATTTGTATTTAACCAATACATTTTTATTTAGAATTACAACAATGATACATTTGAAAAATAAACATCAGGGACGCGGTATTAAAACGCGATTTAAAAAAGTAGCGGGAATAAAAATTTCGCTGATGCTGATACAGTAGGTATAGCGTGACGTGTTAAATATATAAAATAATCTAAAAAGATGAGTGAAACTAGCGATGATGACTGTACTTTAACACCAGAAGAGTTAAATCAACAAGTGATTATGCAGAATTCAATCTATTCCTTTTCATTTCTATGTCTCCTAAGTAATATGTGTTCTCACTGCTGTGGTGAAAAGTTATGTGTGCTACACGAGAGCAAATTTTTTTGTATCTCGTGCTGTTGAGTCCCTCACCACGCTCAGGATTCTAACTTTGATTCACTCGCTACGCTCGTGAATCAATCATAGAATCCTTCGCTTGCTCGGGACTCAAAATCAGCACTCGAAACAAAAAACAACTTTGCTCTCTTGTTGCACAAATAACTATTGTAAGATGAAAGTAAATAGTTAATAATGTATTTTCATTTAAAGGTAATAACATTTCTAGACTAGTGATTAAAGCAGTTAGCTAAAGAGCAAAATGGCAAAATGCCCGAATTTCAGTTCCAGCTTGATCTATTTGAAATTAATTATTAAAATATACTTTTGAACATTTTACTTTTTTAAATGACAAAAATAGTTCAAGATTAGAAATCTCTTATTAGGTATTTTCTAAGTCTGGTAATATTTAGTAGTCTATAAAGGTATACCAAGTTTCCGTAAACTAATGCTCAATTTGGTGAAGCACCACCACTCCTAAATTTGTCGGTACAATTGGTCGAATTGAAATAAACAACAGGCTTATTTATCTCACAATCTGAAATAGTGTGTATTTAGGACTTAGCCCAGTGCTTTATTTAGTCCTTGTCTTATAATAAGTAGATACTTTAAAATTGTATACTAGATAGTTAGGTAAAATCTGACTCTCTAGATAAATACACTCTAACCGACCAGATTTATCATTCCCCTGCAATTATAATGATATAATGATATTCAATTAATGCCAAGTTGACAGTTTGAATGTTATCAGTATTAATTTAATGTGGATCGAATGAAACCACACAATCTATTTCAAAGTGGGTACAGATGACGACGCGTTTGTAATTATTCGTTGATAGTTTTAGGCTGACCTCACATAGGTACGCTATTGATCGTTCAACCTAGGTATGTCGTATACATAGTAAATATGTTGTATATCGTTTGGTACAATGATGATAAACATTTGCGATTTATATAAAAACAAACTCACTGCTTTTACTTAATGGAAATGACCGTCTGTAACTAGGATCTCGTAGCAGGAATACGATAAAAGGAATGAACAGTAGTAGGGTTGCAACCCTGCATGTGGTATAATTTGGATGGGCAATTTTTTTCTTTTTGTTTAAAAATGACCGTCTCTAACTATGATCTCCTAGCAAGAATACGATAGAAAAGGAAGTAGCACAAACAAGGTTGCAAATTTGCTTGTGCCTGCGACTTAGAACTTTAGTGTGATAGTAAATACATACATACATTCATAGACTCACGTCTGTTTCCCGGAGAGGTAGGCAGAGACTACGGAACGCCATTTGCAACGATCCAGACATATCTCTCTTGCTTCATTCACTCCCATCAGATTCCTCATGCATGCTCAAAAATGCTTAGAATAGTGTGTTCTATTAAAATAACACAATTCAATTTATTGGCCGGCAAAATAAAAATATTTGGATGATTTTCTTTCTTACCAAGGAACTAAAATATACCTACCGTCTACTTTCCAAGATTCGGAATTGAAGGTACTTTTAGAATATTTCGAATCAGGTACTAAAAGTTTGAAATGCTGAAAGGTTTGCATTATACAAAGAGGCTAAATAAAAGTACGAATGACTTAACGTTAAAAACGTATTCATGTTGTGACGTAAAATAAAAAATCTTTATTTCGGTTACAAAAGAAAATTCTTAAATTTCTGTAAAAGAATCTATACAGCCTTTAGCAAAGAAATTCAATGGAAAATAGTGATTCTAAACAATTTGACTAGTTACAAAGATAGAACCAGGGTCGCGTGATTCGGTGTAGATCTTCGGGAAGAAGAGAAGACTTAGCTTGGTCGCCACGCGGTAAGTGAGAAAGGGCCGGTCATTTTTTTTTTTTTTTTGTGTGTGGACTAGTTGTTGGCCGCTGATGGCCTTGACAACTTTACGCGGACTATGGGTGAGCGCAGAAGGCTCCCAACCCGTCAAAGTATACTAGACAGCGTTTTGACTCCCCAAGGGTGGACTACCACAGACCTCGGCTTGGGGCGCTGCCGGCAATGCGGGACTAAGGTGTCCCGCGGTATTAACGTTAGCGCGTCGCGTATTCCGGCCTCGTCGGCGAGTACGGAACTGCGGTCGAAGTTGTATGGCTTCGCGAGCCGTGTGTGCTTGATTTGAGCAAGTGTAGTGTTATCGTCAGGTTCGTCTAATACGTGCCTAGGTCTCCTAATCTTAGAAATCCTAGAAGGTGTATAGTTTAACGCCGCAACCAATAGAGGGTTGGGGTGTGTCGAAGCAGAGTCAAAGTAGCAACGGGAGCACTGTTTCATGAATTGCCTGATGGTCGGCAGTTGTAAGTCTACATGTAACTCCTCGTTACGTACGTACCACGGTGCGCCCGTAGCTCGCCGCATGAACTTATTCTGAAGTGTTTGTAGCCTATGGATCCTGTGTGGCCTAGTGTGTGCGAATACTACACTAGCGTATGTCATTATAGGCCTAATACACGATGTGTATAACCTAATCTTGTTCCTAAGCGATAGTTTAGATCTAGCGTTGACTAAGCTATGTAAGCGCCCAAGCACAAAGGAGGCTCTATTGCGAGCCTTCGTAATGCGTGAGCGGAACGATAGTTGATCATCAAGAATCACACCTAGATATTTGGCTTCCCTAGTCCATGGAATAGGGGACCCAAATATTCTTATTTGTGGGGTCGCACCCGGAGGGTACAGGTGAGGAGCTCTCCGGTGGAAAAGCATCGCCTGACTCTTCTCGGGATTGACCTCTATCCGCCATCTCCGGAACCACGCGCCTAGGGCGTTGGCTGCGGATTGGAGCTTCCTACTGACTGCGCCAGGGTCTGCGCCTGAGATATAGATAGCTGTGTCGTCTGCAAAAAGTGCTGTCTGCACTAGCCGATGCATCGGTATATCAGCGGTAAACAATGAAAACAAGAGAGGCGAGAGCACTGACCCCTGAGGGACACCGGCGCGGATGGCGTGAGTCGAAAAGAGCGTGCCTTCAACGTGGTACCGAAAGCTTCTATCCGACAGATAGTCTCGTATGATGAGCACGAGCTTGTGAGGCACTCCCATAGTGAAAAGCTTGTAAATCAAGCCGTTGTGCCACACTTTGTCGAAAGCTTTCGCTACGTCGAAGAAAACAACGCCGGTGAATAAATTACGCTGCAACCGCACGTTGATATACTCAACGATACGGTGAACCTGTTGTACGCACGAGTGGCGGGTTCGGAACCCAAACTGTTCGTGAGGGACCAAGAGCGATGCATCAGCGTATGCTTTCAGCCTCACATATAAAAGCCGCTCGTAAACTTTCCCTAAACCTTTAAGCAGACTGATAGGACGATAACTACTAGGCTCGGACCTAGGCTTGCCGGGTTTGTGGATTCCTATTACCACGGCTTCTTTCCACTGATGTGGAAATATATTGTTGTTAATTGCGGCGTTATATATAGTAGTCAAAATGACTATGAATGCTAAGGGGAACATTTTAATGACCCTGTTTGTTATGCCGTCCGAGCCGGGAGCTTTACGGGGGTGTAAACCCTTAATGATCATCCTAACCTCATCGGGGGTGGCTAGGGGTATGTGTTGCTCGTCATCGTTGTCTCCTATTACGTCATGTCTGTCTGTCAGGGGACGAGGTGGCGACGTGAGAGAGGCTCGACGCTCCACCTCGCTATCTACCTCTATTAGGTGGTCTGTGTCTATGTGTGACGTGCTCGGCGTACATTATTGCTCCAGGCTGTCTGCCAGGCATTCTGTCTTGTCCCCGTCCTCAAAAGCAGGTGGACCATTAGGCCTGTTTAGAGGTGGTAAACAAGTCTTGGTGACATCTTTAGAGAGCGAACGAGATAGCTGCCAGAAGGCGAGGTGAGTGGGTTCTAGCTCGCTAAGTGTAGTTTCCCATCGAGAGTTACGCATCTCTTTAATACGCGACTTGACGTCACGCTGTAGAGAGCGCATAGTGAAGCGATTGGACTCAGTCGGGTATCAGTCGTAGGCACGAATCGCTGCGTTCTTATGCCGCAACAAGTCACGTACGTCAGCGGGCAGGCTCCATCGACGGTCGCCCGTCTCGGGTACCTGCCGTGAGCAATCGTTAATTAACGATTGCACGTGACTCGTGAAGCTATCGACCGCTTGTAATGTGTCATTGACCCCCATTTGATTGGCGTCTAGTGGTATCTGCTCTCTGAGCACTGGCGAGGATGACACGAGTTCTTTCCCGAGTCGTGCCCAGTCAGGGACCAGCTTAGTCGGCCTGTGCACTGTGTCTATGGGCCCTAGTCTGGGTGCAAAGTCTAACAGGACCGGTCTATGGTCGGAGTCTAACTCGTGTAACACTTCTACCGAACACAAGCGTAAACTTATGTTCTTTAAAAGGGCCACGTCTAGTATGTCAGGTCTGTGCGTCACGTTATCAGGATAATGTGTCGCCTCGAGCGGCGTTATAATGTCATAGTTAAGTGACTCAGAGAGTGACTCGAGTATCGTGCAGCGTGGGTTAGTCACTTGACAGCCCCAGCGGGTGTTGTTGGCGTTCAGATCGCCCGCCACGATAACCGAGTCGCCTAGCCCCAGGAGGGCCTGAAGGTCTTCTTTCAGGAGCCTCCTAGGGTTGTGTGAAGTGCTAGACGATGGTGGGAGGTAAGCAGATACCAGGGTAATAGATGGGTGCCCAGTCATGGCGAGTTGACAGACCGAGGCCTCAATGTACTCCAAGGTTGGCGGATCCATAGGTATACAATGCAGAGACTACTTAAAGTATATCAGAGTGCCCCCTCCGGGCGAGTTCAGCCTATCATTACGCACTAAACAATAGTTAGCAATGTTAGGGTTTCTGTGTGCTGGCTTTAAGAAAGTCTCTTGCACGAGTAGTATATCTGTCTAATGGTCCCTAAGGAACGTGCCTATTTCATCACGTTGCGATGCAATGCTATTAGCATTGAAAAACCCTACCTTGAGTGATCGTGGTTTGACTCTGCCTTTAGTGTGCCTATCCATTACTAAGGCCTAAGGTTTTCAAATGACTGAAATACGTACGCGTACCTAAAACGTATTTCTAGCATGGCGTTTAGATTGCCTTGTGCGCGCCTAAGCTCTGCCGCGATGGCGCTAATATCAGCGTTGCTCGCGAGCGCTGCGAATCCAGCGACCAGGCTGAAGTCGTCTTCAACCTGGGGGGAGTTGGGGCTGGCAACGAGTACCGGTATCGTCGCCGGGCGCGGGTTAATGGTGGGTTGGGCCACCTTTAACGCGGGTGTAGGTGTTTTGTTTGTTGCGGGCCTAGCTGTTTGCGCGGGGGGAGCATTCGGGCGCGATGGCAATGACGGGAACGCTACAGGCGTGTTCCATGCTGAAGGCTGAGCTGAAGGCTGAGAGGGGCCAGAGGGCCGGGCGGGGGCTGGGGCCGGGGGCCCCGGGAGGACTTTGCGTGCGGGCGTTTGAGGCGCCTTCGCCGCGGGTCGAGTGGCATGCGGTGCCTTGGGACACCCGCGGTAGTTCGCGGGGTCACTCCGCGCCACGGTATTTATAGTCCCTTGGAGGGGCGCGGGAGGTAGAGACGGCCCGCCAAGATTGGTAAGGGTTGGTAAAAGACTATTTTTGGAATTACCACAAGCTCTTGAAGGTTAAAAAAACCGCTAGCCGCTACGTCTACTCTGAAAACTTCACGCATTTATTCCCACCTTATCGAGTCGTTTAAAAAGTCTATTTTTTTACCGCTACGTCTACTTAACCGATGTAAATTACTACCACAAAAAAATGTAGCCTAGTGCCTCCACGTCGAATGTATGGAAAGATACAGTCAATTAAACAAGTCATTTCAATTATAATATTTATATTTATTTTGTTAATCATTGCAGTAACTCATATAAAAAAACATAACATGAATTATTTTAATTTGAGCACAGTAAATCACAGACCAGTTATAAGTATACGACGAAGTTTCCTTTAGATAATTATTATAATTAGTTACATAAAGGTACTTCTGTACCTATTGGTAGCGCCATCTACCTTCCTATCTACAACTAATCGCATCAACATGAATCGTTCCACGCTTGTCTAGTGCGAGCGATATCATATTTCCGTCCCTCTCTTTCCCTCTCCCTGGAAGAGGCACTGCCTTGCGCCTGATTTCGTCGCCGCGATCGTGAACGCGACGGACAGTCTCGAACATTCCGCTCGCTAAGAACGCCGTCTCGATACCGCTCCGCGCCGCACCGCTGTATCGCCGTCTCGTTCGTACCGCGCCGCTCCCGTATGTGTTTATCACCGCTTCCACCAAGGAAAACCCGCTCGTGAGTGAAGTGAAAACAAGCAGCTGTATCACGAAACCACCAAGGCTGTATAAGGTAAGTGCCTTCCATCCTTAAAATAGCCTATACCCACTCAATCACCTCCTCCCGTATCCATCTCCTCTTCCCTTATTCCCTCCTAGGCGGCTAAGAACCGCTATCCTCTCTATACAGTCCATTAATCCTTCCCAAGTCGCCTAGAACCTAACCGGTTTCGGCACCACGCCATACCATTTTTTTTTTATCCATACGAGTCGGATTCATTTACGTTTTATACGTTATACCGCTATATCTAGGCAGTTATAGCACCTAGCTATACTCCTAACATATTCATATAACCGTCACATGGTTATTTCCGCCCACATTAGTAGGTAAACTTTTATGTACCTACCTACTTATTAAATTATTATTTCTGCAACTATCATAGTTGTCTTATAAATCTCATATTTCAATCAACTTTTATTTCCTCAGCTCTAAAGTGTTGCCTAATTAGCCTACTTAGGTAAAATAATAGATACATTAGATATTCTTATTTTGTTTCGTTCTCATTAGCTTATACTTACGTAAGCATGTCACAACAAAAGAAGTCACGCGTGTCGGAAGACAAAGAGATGACAATCTTAGAAGCAAAACGCATTCAAAATATCTATGAAAGATCAAAAACCGCATCGATGTCTGACAGTAATAGCGAAGCATTTCTCAGTTATTGTACAACAGTAGATAGTATTCGAACAGATTTTCATAAGTTGTTAGACGATTATAACGCAAGATTACTTTCTATCAATCCTGATGAAAAACCGAACTATCAGGCGTATACCGCATTCGAAGATCTTTATTGTATTATTAAGCGTATACAATCGCAATTGGAGGGTAAATGTTCAGCAGAGCCCGTTGCCCGCAAACCGAGATTACCGCCAATCGAGATTATGTCGTTTGACGGAGATATACGAAATTGGCCGTTATTCTATGCAAGTTTTAAGTCTACAGTGCACGATAATGGTTCTCTGACAGATGCTGACAGGTTGTACTATTTAATAGGTAAACTGTCACCGAAGGCCCAGTCCGTATTTGCAGGTGTCACACCCAGTGCTGAGAATTATCAGGTCACATTTCAGTCACTACTTGACAGATATCAAGACACGCGCGTTCTAGCGTCTACGTACTTTGACCAAGCTTTAAATCTCAAACTGTCCAGCAACGCGTCTGTCTCGAATTTCCAGCTGTTTATTGATAACT